>RDRW01000226.1:135000-774740 GCA_007896445.1 Puccinia hordei | reverse complement strand
TCATTTTAATCATGCCTTTTTTTTCTTTTGAATTGACTTCACCTCACCTTCCACAAAGAGAAATTTTATGCACCCTTCTCTCAAGCTCCATAGGAATGAATTCTAGCATGGAGTGTAACCAATGGATAGAGTGATAAATGTTTACACAATGAGGTGACCCTTACAAAGTTTTTTTTGGATGGTTGCAACAACTTTCAAGTATAAAAAAGTGCGGGATAGTGCAGGATACTTATCAGCTCTTATTGCAGTTAAGATATGAGGACCCCTCACAGGGATAATTGCAAGCTCAATTTAATATTTTCAAGTAACAAAACAATATCAACTTACAATATAACTTATCTCTGAGTTTTTCTTTGAACTAAGTGTTGAGTTATGCATGTATTCCATTTGATGTCTTCTGAATTATCACTGTTAGTGACATGTCATCTTCTCAAGATTGTGCCGCAGTAAAAGGAAAACAGCAAATGTCATTGCTTAGAGTTGATTGTGTAAAGATTAAAAGAAGATCAAGGCTCAATATTCACTCCTCAGACTCAACAAGACTCTTGACTTACCTTCTTGATCAAGACTCAAGATTCTTGACTTGTCTAGACTCAAGATTCTTGACTTGCTCTAGACTCAAGATTCTTGACTTGGTCCAGACTCAAGATTCTCAATCAGCTTCAAAGTCCTGATTATGTAAATTAAACTACTCTCTCAAATCACCATCAAATCCATCTAACCCTTCTCCTCTTCAAATCCCCATCATCAAGATCAAGTTCACTCTAGATACAGATTCAGGAAAACCTCCTTCTTTTATTTAAGCTACTATTGATCTTTAAGATGTTTGTTATTTCTTTCTTCCTATTCTCTTTGTTTGATGTGGAACTTTCTGATCTTTTTTGTCTATTCAGTCATTTTAAATCTACTATGCTTCTTAAACTTACCTAAAAAGTCCTCATCACTCATCTTAACTTTATCTCCATCACTAGTGGTATGCATTTTCCTTATTATCTATTTCATCTCTTATACTAAAAAAAATCACTATAGTTTTCTTGATATCTTTAGTTTGGTTTTGTTGTTAGCAATTCAATCACAATTTAGTACTAAGCACTTCAGTTGTTTATTATGATTTTACCAGTGCATAGCCCCAAATCTTGGGGATTGGAGGGGGGAATGAAAGAAAAGGGGGCTTGAGGAGAAGGGTGCATAAATTTGTCTTTCTGGAAGATGAAGTGAACTTGATTCAAAAGAGAAAAAAATGCTGTTAAAATTATAGCAAAAACAAAGAAGAAATTACAAAAAAAAAAAAAAACAAAGAAAAAAAATAATGTTTTAATTAATTAAAATTACAAAAAAAAAACTCCCATTATTGTCTTTCCAGGGGTTGTTTGGAGAGTCAACACCCACTCAGGCAAAAAAAAAAAAAAAAAAAAAACTCCCAACTTTGGTATTTCTGGGGGTTGTTTGAGAAGAAACAACTCCCACCAAAAACCTGGACCTCCTGAGGACCCTAAAATGGGGTCCGGGTGTTGTTGAAGGGACTTCTGGGAATTTTGGGAGTTGTTTCTCCAATTCCCGGGTGTTGTTTAACCAAGAACCTATTTGATTTTTATTTGTAATTTGTTTAGTGCAGGTTTGATTTGAAATTGTGTGCTGCGCTTTAAGGGTTGATTCCCTCCACTGGTTCTTTATGGAAGGAGCTGTTGGAATTGGGGCACGGTGTGGAACTACTCTAAGGCCAGAATAGAGCTTGGAAGGGATATGTTTAACTACACTAGTACTAATTTAATTTATGACAAAGGTTCTGATATAAGAGCTGCCTTCCTGACTAATGCTGATGGGGAAGAGTGTGTAACACTAAGAATAAAATAAAAGGTGTGGCTTTTCTATTTTAATCTTAGACTGAGTAGTACTTATAAGCTGGCTACTAATACCTCTGAGGTATAGGGAGTGTTGAGGAGGATTTGTGAGGGGGGGAAAAGAGTTTGTGTAAATGTTTTTAAAGGCAAAGATATCTAAAATTGTCTAGGTAAAAATTGTCTTTTGATGAAATTGAATCTACCATTTGGGGTAAAAGGTCATACAGGTTGTATGGGCTAGAAATTGAATGGTGGTAATACAACAACAGAGTGGAGTATATATGTGTAAAGGCCCTTCAAGAGGGGAAAAAATGATGAGAACAGTATTACAAGATATGATGATGAGAAATGACCATAATAGTAATAGTGATGAGCAAAAGACTATATGTGTAATAGTGAAGTGAATGTATGTAGTAATGATGAGCATGTTTTTGTAGATTATGTAAGATGTTGTGTTTACTGAATAATAATGACTTGGATGATGTAAGCCAAAAGGAAAAGAAAAGAATGTACCTATCAAAACTATGAATGTTAATAACTTCTCATACAAAAGGAAATCAAGGGTGGTTTGAGTGAGTGACTAGGGGTAAAATAAGGTGTAGATTCTGAATCTAGAATAATATTGATGGATATATGGATGTAATATAAGATGTAGAAGGAATGATGTGAGAAGGAACAGGATTACCACAACGGAAGAACCAGGCTAAGACCCTGTGGAAGGTTCTATTACCAACATCGGGATTTAGTGCATCTAGACAGGAGAGAATGATCTCTCAATTATTATCTACACATGAGAGAGAAGAGGAAATGAGTTGAGAAGAGATGGGATGAAGCAAGGGTACTTACACTTCCAGCATAATTGCCTAGGATGAATGCATCCCAGTTAAACTGGGATGCACTCAATCCATTTAAACTTGGTTGAAATCAACTGATGAAATATAAATCCAAGGGACCCCTCTTTGTTTTATATTTCATTGGTTGAGCTCAACCTACTTTATATGCTTGTTTGCATCCTAGTGTAACTGGGATGAACTCAACCTTGCTGGCAGTGTTACCTAGACAGTAGAGAAGGATCTCTGCTGTCTAGGTGAAATGGAAAGGTGAGACTAAATACAATGAAAAGTAGGCTTATGTAATCCTGTAACACATTTGTGTAATCCTGTGAGGGGAAAGGCTTACATATGCATATTCATATCAGAGGAAAAAAGAAAATTCTCCAAGCAGCCTAGCCATAGAGCAATGGGCGTTGATAAACGCACGCCCACGCCGAACGCACACCAGAAAAAAAAAAAGGCGTGCTGCCCTCACGCCTTTTTTTATTGGCGTGCGGGCTGCACGCCCATTCCTGGGCGTCAGCACGCCTGTAGATGGGCATGCAGCACGCACGCCCATCTACAGGCGTGCAACACTGCAGGCGTGCAGTCGCACACCCTGTTCAGAAAAAGGCGTGCGGTTTGCACGCCCCTTCAGAAAAGGGTGTGTGGGTCGCACGCCCTTTTTATGTGTATAGGCAGGGGCGTGCCCCCTGCCTATACACATAACAAGGGCATGCAACCCACACGCCCTTTCTATGTATATAGGCAGGGGGCACGCCCCTGCCTATACACATAGATCGGCGGACCGCCGACTATGTATATAGGAAGGGGCACGCCCCTTCCTATATACATGCTGATGTCATGCGTACAAAGAATGTACGCATGACATAAGCACCCCCCCCCCCCTCCCCCCATCCTTTGCCGATCGGCCCTCCCCCCCCCTCCTGAAATCCCTCCCCAACCACCATCTCACAAACCCCACCAGCAGACTGACCGCCCCCACCCACCTACCAGCCGGCCGCCGCACGACCCAGCCCAGCCCACCCTTCCTGATTGACAAACCCAAGCCGCCCGAACTCCCCAGCCGCCCAACAACCTCAAGCCAGCCGCCAGGACATCAACAAGCAAGTCGATGTCACCCCTTTCCCCCTTTTCCCCCGTTCCCCCCAATCCCCCCGCGCCCCCCTGTCCCCCCTGCCCCTCACCCAAAACCCCGCCCACTCCTGGGCCAGCTGGGCCTGGCCCAGAGGGCCAGATGGGCCAGATGGGCCAGCTGGGCCAGCTGGGCCTGGCCCAAAGGGGCCAGATGGGCCACCTGGGCCTGGCCAAAAGGAGCCAGATGGGCCACCTGGGCCTGGCCAAAAGGGGCCAGATGGGCCAGCCAAAAGGGGCCAGATGGGCCACCTGGGCCTGGCCAAAAGGGGCCAACTAGAACCAGTGGCCCCTATGGACACATTCAAGGTGTGAATGTGCCACTAGGCCCACTCCCAAGCCCCCCATTGCACCCAAGGCCCAGGAAAAATGTGCAAGGGACACATCTTGGCCTAAAGGGCCCCGGGAAATGCCCACAAATGCATATCAGGCCTCAAGTCCCCGTCTAAGCCCCCTAAACACCTGAAGTGCCCCCCCAAACCCCCCGCAAGGGCTGATATTCCCCTTTCTCGTATTCCCACTGCAAAAGGCACTTAAAACCAGGAGCAGCAGCTGACATCTGTTTACTTTGCAATCCAACCAACAGCAACACCGTTTTCTCCTCCTCCATCAAACTTTAGATGTATTTCCACGCAACAACAATGTCTGGTAGTCATGAACAATCGCGTAAGCTCTGTTTCCTCATAAGATGTATTACAATAAACCCCCTGCTTACCACTTTCCACCCCAAAACACTGCAAATCAGGTTTGGACTTTTGGAAAAAATGCACTGAGCTTGCTCAGCATCCCGCATGCAGTCCCGAGGAATACAAGTATCTGGAAGTTCTTGCCAACAAAATCAAAGCCAAATACAAGCAGTCAGACGATGAGGGTCATGTGTCCTCAACTCGCCCAGCGCCAACAAACACGTTTGACCCCCCAGCTAGCCAAACCATCCAACATTCCACTCCTAGCGTCAACCAACCACCTCCTAACCTCAACTGATTCATTCCTTGGTTTCCTGATCTTCCCAAAGACCTCCCACCACCTCAAACAACCGCTCCACAACTGTCAGATTTTCTCTCAGCAAACAATGCGGCACAAACACTTCATTGCACACCACAACCCACTCGAATTAACAACATACCAGCTCAATGGGACAACAAACCCGCTCCATTTGACAACGGCTTGCCCAACGTTATGAACCCGGCATATGGCCCCATCCACCCATTAAGGTCACCCAGGCGCAACAGCAAAGGCGAAAGCACCTTTCTCACCACCTCTAATGAGGCTTACCTCGATAATATAACTACCGCCATAGAATCCCACAATCCCAACCGAGCCTTGCATATCTCATCTCAAAACCGTGATGACAATATAAACGACCCGGATGTAGAGGGGGAAACCAACCCTGAAGAATTGGGAATCAACCCTCCAGCCTCACAAGTCTCTTTGCCGTACAACCATCCTGCCGCCCGACACATCCCCAGGAGCTCAACTGATCTGTCACAACGCCCACATTCCACTATTGTTGAAAGTCACCCACGCCGGGCTCTCTACCGCTATCCAACTGCAATATTTGTTGATCCTACATCCAAAAAATCCCGGCATCACACCCCAAGTCCAGACAATCCTCCCTCATGTGGTGCAAGCCCAGTCCCTCAACAGGGCTCCTCTTCCTCTCATCAACAGATTGTGCGTATTGACCCAAGGCAAACCGGCCCAAACTTCCCAAGCCACCTATTGTCAGCCTCCCTGATGCCAAGGACAAGTCCTTCTAGCTACAGGTGGTGCAAAGATAGATGGAAAGAGTATATACACTCTGGGTAAGGTAAAAAGATGCAATTCCCAAAAGATATGGGGGACTTGTGACGTAAAAATTGAGAGAAAAATGAGGTAATAATTATATTAAATAAATTTAATATAATTAAAACCAGAGGGGCCTGATAAATCGGGGGTGGTTTAGATCCCTCTAAGGTATCTTACAAATAAATTGCAGAGGATTTAGGTACCTGGAACACTGGGGCCTGTTGGAACAGGGGTGGTTTAATCCCAGGAAAGGGAAAGTGGGGAATATCTTCAAGAAAAGGGTTATTACTTACTAGTAATAAACCTTGAGGGATCTTGGGGATATTCTGGGTGAAACTGGACAGTTTTAAGCGCTTGGATGGATGGATGGTGGAGCTGGGTGGTCACTGTGAAGTTGTTGGGGAAGACAGGGCTAAAGAATAACTACTAAGAGGCTTACCAGACTGTGTTATAAAGATGTATATCTAATAATAAGTGGGTAAGGTTGTTAGTGGGTATTGGGAAGCATGAGGAGCATTCTTTGGGCGGTTGAAGAGCTCCTTAAATTGTCTTGAGTTCCCTCTGGGGACCCTGTAGGTATTATTGGCCAACTTGTGGGATCTTTGGACCACATTTGGCCAATTTTGCTTTCTTGGTGACGCTTCAGCAGCCCCTGCTTTGAATACACGTCACCAATTGATTTTATTAGTGTATTTATTTATTTATGTTGACTTACAGTCTGTAGTACATCAGTACTGGTTGTTATAGATTTAATACTAGTGGCTTATTTGTATTTTATAATAAGCCACAGTATTGTTTGTACTGTTTGTTCAGTCAGTATATTTTTATTTATTTGTATAAATAATAATACAATCTAATATAATTAATTATTTAGTCCCCAGTAGTCTTCATTACATGTGTAACATATGTAATGAAGTTACTGGGGCGTGTTTTTGTTGCTTTGGGTGTACCTTGGGTGACTTTGGAGTCCGCGCGCCAAGCTGAGAGTCTGTAAGGGGTCTGGGGCTTGCGCGGGGGCTTATGTTCCAACTTTGGAGCGGGCTTTCAGTCATGCGGGTTGAACTTCAAGGTATGTGGACTGCGGTACACGGGGTTTGAGTAAAACACGGTGTATTTACACTATCTCCCCTAATTTACACAACACCTCATTTACGTCACTGGAAATGGGGTTTAAGCATATGTATATGTATATATAAGCATAAAGTAATGTAAGTGCCTCTTTATTAAAGGTACTTGCTAATTCTTCTTTGCTGAGTTACATAGTGAAGGAGTGAGAATTAGGGGTACCTATGAGTGAGGTACCCTAGATTAATTTTAGTGTAGATTCAGAATATTAAATAATATTCTAACTATTATTTGATATTCTATGTTTTTTATACTAAGTTTTGTAGAAATCTTGTGACAGGTTGCTCTGTCATAGTAGCAAGCTGACACCTATTCACTATACACCCCTCACCCAACTGTCATAACGGCCAAACACTTGAAAGGCATGAAGATCTCCCGCACCGCAACCACTAATGCAGTGGACAGTTCCAGTTCAATGCCCAGCTCCAGTTCAAACCCCAGCAAGAGGTCAACAGGCCCTCCTCGCCCTGCAAGGTCCACACGGGATGCATGTGAGTCATTCCCCTCTCCTCTAAACATTAAACACCTCTCAAACTCATGTTTGTCTGTCTGTTGCAGCTGTGGAACTATTTTTACCAGGCCCACTGCTTCCAAGATCAGTGGTAGAAAACTTGAACAACGATTTGGCGCGTGGCATTGCATGGTCCATCACATCAGCTGAGAAGATGATCAAGAACATCGCCTATGTCCTCAATCACCTCCCCCATATTCTCTCTCGTCATGGCCCAATGGACCACAATTTCAAGGAAAGAGTGTTGCGGGACGTTACAATAACTCTGGCTGCTTGCAAATCAGGTAATTCTCCTAGTTACTATCTATTTAATTATAAATGACACTGACTAATGTTTGTGGTGCGGTTAAGAAAAACATCCTCCACCCTGCTACTTCAATGTCTCTGATCACTCATGACATGATCAGCATGGATCAGATTGAAGTTGTCCGGGCCAACAAACGCAAGACAATAACCAACCAAACTCAGGTCCACACACTGGCCTCAAACATGGCATCATTCATCTCTCCTCCTGACATGGCATACCTCCGACTCAAATCTGCTTTACATCAATGCTGGGCTTTTCGTCATCTCGAACAGCAGGGCGCCCAATGGGAACCCCTTCAACTAGATACAACAAAGGTCCACTCTGCTCACTGGGGCTTCCAACGAACCTACGAGAACCTGGGGACATTCGATGCCAATTCACCAAACCTTGGCGGCCTCATTCTTGTGTCACAGCACCTTGTGGGGGCAATGTCAGCTCTGGCGTATATCTGCAGCATATCCGACTTTACCCGGCCACATCCAAAGCATACAAGGACGGATGAGTGCTCCACAAGGAATACACCCTCTCAGATCCAGATGCTAGCTGGTCTGCTCGTTTTTGGTCCAACATCAGTCTTCACATTCAACAGACAGACTGCCAGCAATGCCAATGCTTCAGCCTTGCTAGAATTTGGGGCCAAATTTCTTAAACAAAAGGTGGATGGTGGTATTACTCTCCCAATGCCCCACCAACCTTTAGACAATCTTTGTACATATTTTCTGGACTTCTTGTGTGATATGGGATTCGACAAGATTGGTGAGAATGGACTCCCCCAAGTGGATTGGGAAAGAACCTACAAAGAATTTCACCACTACTTTGCTACTCACCACACCAGGAAAAATGAATTGTCACTAGACTACAGGTGACATCAGCCTAGGTTCAATGAGCTGCCCATTAGTAGCAATGTTGGCCTCATGTACAGCCCCTTGTAGGGCACAAAGGGGCCATTGTAGCCTAGTCGGAGGGGAATCAGAGCTAGAAACAGGCTACAGCCATTGTTTCTTGATGTCACCAGACGTCAGGTGACAACTTATTTTTCCTGGTGCCACCTACTCCACATTTTTTCTCAAGATATAGAAATAGCTTTCTCCAACTATCACTTCTGACTTGTATTGTATTTAACTCTTATCCTGTGTCTCCAGCTCTACATGTTGCATGTTCTATTGATCACTTCCATCCAAATGATACATTATTTGCCTTTTGGTTTATCTTTTTCCTACATTATAGGTGTCAGTCTTGGTGTGCAACTAAAACTTATTATACATATGATATGATACTCACAACTGAAAATTGTATTAATGATCAATTACAAGTATGATTACCTTACTTGATGCTTATATACTCATATACATATGCTTAAAGCCCCATTAACTTCTTGAAATATGTTACATATGTAATGAAGAGTACTGGGGACTACATAATTAATTATATTAGATATTATTATTATTTGCTCATTATAAATACAAATCAGCCACTAATATTAATATATAAACAACCAGTACTAATGTACTACAGACTGTAAGTCAACATAAATAAATAAATAAACTAATAAAATCAATAGGTGACCTGTATTCAAAGCAGGGGCTGCTGAAGCGTCACCAAGAAAGCAAAAATGGCCAAAATGTGGTCCAAAGATCCCACAAGTTGGCCAATAATACCTACAGAGTCCCCAGAGGGAACTCAAGACTATTTAAGGAGCTCTTCAACTGCTCAAGGAAGGCTCCTCAAGATGTTTTATACCCAACCCACGTATTATTAGATATACATCTGTTTAAAAAAGTCTGTTAAGCTTCTTTGTAGTTATTAGCCCTGTCTTCCCCAACAACTCTACAGTGACCATCCACCTCCTCCATCCACCCATCAAAGCGCCCAAAACTGTCCAGTTTCACCCTGAATATCCCCAAGATCCGTCAAGGTTTATTACTAGTAAGTAATAACCCTTTTCTTGAAGATATTCCCCACTTTCCTTTTCCTGGTATTATGCCACCCCTGTGTCAACAGGCCCCAGCGTTCCAGGTACTTAAATCCTCTGCAATTTATTTGCAAGATACCTTAGAGGGATCTAAACCACCCCTGATATATCAGGCCCCTCTGGTTTTAATTATATTAAATTTATTTAATATAATTGTTACCTTATTTTTCATATTTTTCCTTTAAATTTTACGTCACAATTCCCCTGTTTTATTTGGGAATTATAACCTTAAAGCCTTACCCAGAGTAATATCACTCTTTCCTTATATCCTTGCACCACTTGTAGCTAGAAAGACTTGTCTTTGGCATCAAGGAGGCTGACAATATTCAGGAGTAATGTTGACAGCTGTTACTCTACTTTATTTATGGGAACCAATTTAATATAGTAATTACAAATCAGAGGAGGGGTGTTACATTGGCTTGCAAGTTTTGGAGTAAATAAGTGTGGCCGGTTCAATGATGCTCAACCAACCAGCAGCTTGGCTCTTTGGAAATGATCTAGGTATGGAAGGTGGAGGGATAGGTACTAGGCCACCCTGAATGATATATTGACATTGCAAGTCAATGAAGATCATTTTTGTAACATATTACTTTGCATTATGAGGAATGTTTGGACCAAATATGTCTTTCAAAACTGTGCAAACTATTTGGTGGAAAATTGTGCAAACATCTTGGAAGTGTGTAGATAATTTCAAATATCAAGCTTAATGGATTTAAGTATATACACAGTATATCTCATTTGATATTCCATCTATATTCCAAACTCTCTTTATCAATCAAATAATATTGAATAAAGACTTTATTCAGATTTACAAAAAGAATGTTGCAAACCTACAACAGTCAATTGCTTCTTTTCCTTAAGAAATAAATGTCCAGGTTTATATTGAGGTATTGGTATCGTAATAATAATAAAACAAATCACCCAGGCAATTACCATTATCAGGCCTTGGGAGTAAAAAGGGGGATCTAACACAGCTTAGGAGATTTTATAATTCAAATCAAAATACAACACAACTTATCAGTACACCATATAATATTCATGAGCTACTTTTTAACTTGAAAATTTCAACCAACCCAGGAATAGTTGTTCAAATTTTAACCCAAAGTCACAAGTGAAAGTTTGACTAGCATTTATTTCTTTTCATGGTTCCTCATGACTTGTCAGTTTAAACTCAGCAGGTATCCTACATTTTTCTGCCATTTCTTTGTGACTTGAATTAGTTAAATTTTACACATCCTTATCAATATATATTCAGATTAAAAACAATTAATGTTGTAATGGAAAGAAAGAAAGGAGCTCAATCATATAAGCCTTGGGGTGAAAGTCAGTGCAAGGTTCCTATTATAATCATCTTGAAATTAAAATATGCATTTGAATTCATCATAGATATGTTTTCAGAACAGTGCTTTCATATTGGTGTATTATAGCACTGCCAGCATAATTGCCTAGGTTGAGTTCATCCCAGTTAAACTAGGATGCAAACAACCAATTTAAAGTAGGTTGGCCTCAACCAATGAAATATAAAACCAAGGGAGGTCCCTTGGATATATATTTCATCAGTTTATTTCAACCAATTTTAAATTGGTTGAGTGCATCCCAGTTTAACTGGGATGACTTCATCCTAGGCAATTATGCTGGCAGTGTAGACAGGTTCTAGCTACGTTTACATTTACTCATTATTCGATTTTTCCTGGAAGCTGAATGCATGCGGCTTCACACCCCAACTTGATGTACATAACTCATGAATGTTTACTCTTCAGAATTTTTTTTTGTGTTGTTTTTCTGAGTTCAAACTCATTATTTTGGGTATGGATGGTTTGAAGTTTATTCTGATCAGTAACCATACAACTAGTTTGGTTGAGAATACTGGATATTTTTTATTAACATGATACCCAAATAATAATCAAAATTAATTGATATAAAAGACCCCTTCTCAATCAAGCCAAATTCCATGACAGCTGTTTTTATTTTTGACTGAAATTTACCCTCATGAATTATTGTACGCTCTGGAAGTTTTAAGTGATTGGTAATATCATTATTTTAATATTGGACATCATCAGGATTTAACCAGATACAACAATTTGATTTCATCAATCCTTGTCAAGATCATTCATAATTGATAAGATCAAACCTGCACACATACCATGTGACCTAGAAGATTGAGAATACCAAGCACACTGAAGAACAGGGTATGAATCTTCATAAATGAGGGTTCTAACTTGAATAAATTTTTCACATTAAATTGATTGATGAACTAGAATATGTATGTATATTCTCACGGGAATGGTTACTCACAACGGTGGGCCGCTACGCTACGCTATTTGAACGCTACGTGTTAGCGTAGCGGGTTTTTTTTTTCCCAGAAAATTTGTAGCGTTAGCTGAAATTTCACTCCGCTACACTAACAGTTAGCGTAGCAACATATTTTTCAAGCCATTTTTTTGTAGTGTTAGCGGGGAAAATTAACCGCTATGCTAACAAGTAGCGTAATGTTTCTGGCGCTAACAGATTTTGAAGTTCTCAGTAGCGTAGCGGCATTATTGCTACGCTACGCTAAATGGGGCATTGATATTTGCACGCCCATCGGCGCACGCCCACGCCGAACGCACGCCGATAAAAAGAAAGGTGTGTTCCCCGCACACCTTTTTTTTATCGGCGTGCGGGCTGCACGCCCATCCTTGGGCGTGGCATGCCTGTAGATGGGCGTGCGTGCTGCACGCCCATCTACAGGCGTGCGACACTGCAGGCGTGCAGTCGCACACCCCCTTCAGAAAAAGGCTTGCGGCTTGCCCGCCCCTTCGGAATAGGGCGTGTGGGTCGCACGCCCTTTTTATGTGTATAAGCAGGGGCGTGCCCCCTGCCTATACACATAAAAAGGGCGTGCGACCCACACGCCCTTTTTATGTGTATAGGCAGGGGGCAAGCCCCCTGCCTATACACATAGATCGGCGGACCGCCGACCTATGTATATAGGAAGGGCGTGCCCCTTCCTATATACATAGAATCGGCGTGCAGTCGGCACGCCGATTCTATGTATATAGGAAGGGGCACGCCCTTCCTATATACATGCTGATGTCATGCGTACACCAGAATGTACGCATGACATCAGCATGCCCGCCCCGCCCCCCACCCCCCCTCCCCCCCGCGGATTTCAACCGCAACCACCACCTCACTCGATCACTTCCCCCCCACCTCACAGCACCTCCTCCACATCAACCCAGCCGACCCGAGCCGACCCACCCGACCCAAGCCGACCCACCCGACCCAAGCCGACCCACCCGACCCGATCCGACCCACCCAACCCGATCTGAGCGAGCCAAGCCACCCAACCCACCCAAATGGGGTGTTTTTTTTTTATCCTGCCTGAGCCCCCCTGAGCCCCCCGTGCCCCCTGAGCCCCACGTGCGCCCCGTGCCCCCGTGCCCCCGTAAAGATAAAAAAAAATAAAAAAAAAAAAATTAAAAAATTAAAAAAAAAAAAAAAAAAAAAAATAAAAAATTAAATTAAATAAAAATAAAATAAAAATAAAAAATAAAATAAATAAAATAAAAATAAAAAAAAAATAAAAATAAACTAAAAATAAAATAAAAATAAAAATAAAAATAAAAATAAAAATAAAATAAAAATAAAAATAAAAATAAAAATAAAAATAAAAATAAAAATAAAAATAAAAATAAAAATAAAAATAAAAATAAAAATAAAAATAAAAATAAAAATAAAAATATAAAATAAAAATAAAAATAAAAATAAAAATAAAAATAAAAATAAAAATAAAAATAAAATAAAAATAAAAATAAAAATAAAAATAAAATAAAAATAAAAATAAAAATAAAATAAAAATAAAATAAAAAAATAAAAATAAAAATAAAATAAATAAATCAAGAAAAAAAAAGATTATGATAAAAAAAAACCAAAAATTTACTCAGGGCCCATTAGGCCCTGTATTGACAGTGGGACAAGCCCCAAAGGGCCTAGTAAAGGGGCCAACAGGGCCCACTATGACTGGCCAAAAGGAGCCAACTGTGCTCCCAGCCGCCCAAGTTTGACATGTTAGGCCAGGGCCCCTTTATATCTCCGCATAGGTATCCAAGGGCCCCATTCCCCTTGTCCAAGCCCCGGACGGGCACACCAGCACTTGATGTTCTTCCACTCAGATCCAATTAATCCCTCCACATCTTCATTATTATTATTTTCATGCCAGCTGATTATTTCTTCTTGTTCCTCTGAACGCACAGATATCAGCAAGTTTTCTTCGCATCAACTTTTATTACCCTCCAGCAGTGTAAGTGCATGTCTATCAAAGTAAATATCATCCAAAATTACTCACTCTGGCCGTTATTTACAGCAGAAAATGTCTCAGCCAGGCCAAAAACTCCTCCTACTACCACGTATCTCCCAACCCATATGGCGTCCACAATCAGCCGCACCCCCAATACCCTAATGCAATAATGCATGCCAGTGGTCAGCCTAATGTCACCCAGTCTCACTTGGCACAGCATGTAAGCACACACAGCCCAATTCTTCTACTTAAATAACTTTCTCACACAGTCCTTCCTCCTGCCTCCATCAGCTGCAACCACCAGTTCCATTTGGGCAACCCCCTTGGTTCCAGGTCCCATCCAACCCCTCCATCCCCCCTCAAACGTCTGATCAATTCCCCGGCTTCCCCAATTACCTACACAATGCTGCCGCATCCTCAATACCCCCAATCACACATAATCCCACAAACCAACACCCCAGCTTCACCAACCATGGCCACCCCGCATACCCGTCAAACTCAATGGCCTTTCCAATTCCAAATCACGGGCAACCTGCACCCCATATGGGCCACCAAATACCATCTTTCAACCCATACAACAACCTTCCCCCCCACCAATCATCCCAAACGGCCTCCTATAACAATAGTACGGCCTTTCCTCACATTCCAGTCACCAGCCAACTCAATCCAAACTTTCCAAACTACACCAATCCAGCAATCCCCCTGCAACAGACGTCCAACATTCCTCCCACCCACCAACCCAATCAACCAACCTCCTATACATTACAGCAGGAAATGTACTCCAACAACTGGAATGCCCCCCAACCAATCCAACACCCACCATCAATACCCAGCAACCTGTCTGCATCAATACCCAGCAACTGTCCATCAACCAGCCCACATACTACTGGGACAACAACACCAACCAATCCGCTGTCGAAATCAAATCTCTGCTTGACTCTTTAAGTCCGCCTGCCCCATCCGCGCAGCTACCTACAGCAATTGATCCACTGGCTTCCTTGGTTGTCCCTCAAATGCCTGACAATACAGCTCAAGGTAGGTCTAACTTTCTCTGGTAATGTATATTTATTGAGAGCTGACAAACTGTAAATCATTAGCTTTTCCCCACAATTTCCTGCCTTCTGCAAATGACCTGCCTTCTCCCTCTTTTCCCACCCAAACCAATGAGGATCAAGCTCAAGGTGGGTCTTAGTATCTCTGGTAAAGTTGCTTTATTGGGAGCTGACTATTTATTGATGAATCAGGTGGTTCCAACTCTACAACATCTGTGGTACCGTCTGCAGTCCTGGCTCCTGCAAGAACCGCCCAGGAAATGTCTGTTCCCTCCCCAATCCCCCTGGAAATGTCTGTTCGCTCTCCAATGACTGAGGAAAATCCCCAAGGTGATTGTAGCTTTCACTCAGAAAAGTCCTTTGCGGTGTTCTTACCAATGTTTTACTGTACAGATCCCAGTGCATCTGCGCACCACACCAATGACTTGTTGATGGCCCCAAATCTCCCGGATGGAAATGGTTTGCCCAAAGCCCTACTGACCAGTGAGGATTTCAGATTGTTTGACTACTCTGTGGGAGGTCAGTGCCTCATTGATTTATCATACTGTTTCCAATGGATGCTCATGGGAATTAATTTTGTAGAGCCGATGGACCCTCCACCTGAATACCTGTTCACCTGTGTTGATGATCTGAAGAAATTTGTGTCCAGATGGGCCACCGAGCATGGTTATCGGCTGGCGGTCTCAAAATCCAAGGCGGGGAAGAACATTCACCTTGCCTGCTCACTGGCTGGAGAAGACACTACCACCGTGGACTCCTGTCGGGCTTGTGAATCACGTAATAAGCGAGTTGGATGCGCCTTCAAGATTTCGGGCCACTGTTCATGTGCCAAGAACCGTGAAAACAACTATTGGGATCTCCGCAGCAAGACTGTCCCTCACAACCACAATGTCATCCAGCACAACTACGAGGCCATCCACAAGACACTTGTGGCAGAGGGCCAAGCAGAGGTGGCTTGACTGGCCTCTCTTGGTTTGCAACCACAGGCAATTGCCCGGCAGATGAGTACGACTGAGGGACGCTTTGTCACAAACAGGAAAATTTACAACACAAAAGCAGCGCAGAAGATACAGCGGAGGGCCGGCGACACCCCCATCAACCATCTTCTACGATGCCTCAAAGGCTCCAACTGGGTTCACAATGAAGTTTAAAATGATGACGGAAAGCTCCTCTACCTATGGTTTGCGCACCCTGGATCAATTTTACTTGCTCGCAAGTTCCATCATGTGGTTAATATTGACTGCACCTACAAGACCAACCTCTGCAAGTACCCCTTAATGCATGTTGTTGGCCACTTGTTCTCAATTGGATTTTGTCTCATGAGGAATGAGAAAAATGCGGCATACTCTTGGGCTCTGAATAAGTTGAAGTGAGTGTGGTGATTGTCTTTTTTAGTATGAGATTGATAATCTGATGGTAATTTTACATACACCTATCAATTCTTGCAGGTCGGTATGGGAACCAGAGAGCTCTCCAAAGGTCTTTGTGACGGACAAAGAGGTGGCTCTCCGAAATGCAATTGCGGAGCACTTCCCAAATGCAACCTCCAACCTATGCGCCTGGCACATTGATCGGAAAATTGTCACCAACTGCAAACAGGCTTTTGCATCCAAGGCAGACGAATGGACGAATTTCATGAAGCTATGGCACGAGGTTACATACGCACCGGACGAACCCTCATTCGACACAGCTTGGGGAAAGCTTCAGGTGGACCTCAGGGAACAAGCAAATGTTCTGGAATACCTTCAGAACCATGTTCTGCCCTGTCGCAAACAATTCATGCCTGCATGGGCTGGGAAAACCCCGCACTTGGGGAATCTGACGTCATCTAGAGGTGAATCAGCTCATAGCTGGCTCAAAACATACGTGACATCTGGCAAGATCGACTTTGCTACGCTCTTCCTGACCATTTCATCAGCTGTGGACCGGCAACTGGACGAAGCACAGGTCACCATTGGCCATGAAAGGATCAAAGGGCTATCCGGACTCCCAAATGTTTTCAAGCCGCTTCACACCAAGATCTCAACCCATGCCCTCAAATTGGCAATCGGAGAGTACAATAAGTACTTGAAAATGAAGAAGGCCAAACGTGATGATCCGGTCAGGCAGTGTACGGGGAACTTCAATGCGGGAATGGGGGTCCCATGTGCACACTTGATTGAAAAGTTGCTTGAAGAGAAGGGTGATGTGGAACCAGCGGACTTTCATCCCCAGTGGCAACTGTGTTACAACCCTGATGGACCAGTCAGTGTATAAATCTGCCCCCTCCTCCATAACCCATTGGCTAATCCTGTTTGACCTTGCTTAAATTACATAACCTTGATGAGGAGCCGTATAACTTTGATGATGATTTTGAGGCGCTAAAGCAGGAGATCTTGGAATCTCACCCCTCCACAGCTTTGCCGGAACTGATGAAGAATTTCCGTGAGTTGTTGCAAACACACATGTGGTCCCACTGATTGAGCCAGACCCCATCAGACAAAAATCCAAACCAAATCAACCTTGGAAGAAGAAGAATGGAAGCCGCCGTGTGCAAACCCGAGATCCTACTCAGGCAGAAATCGTGGAGTCTCAGATTGAAAAGGCACAGACAGCCAAAGGGAAACAGCGCGCAAGGACCAGTCAGAATCAAGCGGGCCGGAGAAGGACAGACGAGTTGCAACAAGATAGCAGCTCATCAATGGAAGACCCTGATGAGCTGCCCACCTTGGCCAGACTGACCGCCCCAAAACCCCGAGGCCGACCAAGAAAGGCTCCTGATCCCTGCAACATCTTCTGAAGAAGAAAATGAGAGCCCACCGTGTGTGGCCAAGCGACAAGGCCGACCTCCAAAGTCTCAGCTACCATCTACGTATGCAGCCAACAAAGACTACCAACCAGGCCGCACGTCACATAAGCGGAAAGCAAGTCCCCCCACTTCCGACCGGCCCAAGTCCCAACGCCGTATGGAAGAAAAGCCCTCAGTATCATCTGCAATGAGTCAGATGTCTTTGGCAAAAGGGAGCTCCGCAGAAGGCAGTCATTCTGGGTCATCTAGTGGAGTACCAGACTCATCCATTGATCAATCTGATGGCAGTGATGGAGATCCCTTTGGGTCTGAAGGAGATGCATGTGAATTTGCAGAGGACAATCCGATTGATATTCCTCTTGCCGGGACTTCAATGTCAACTTCCCTGGTAAGCCCCTTTAATCAAACCAACAAGATTCTCCTAATAGTGATTGGCCTAATTGTTCTGTTGTATTTTTGCAAATCAGGATGCTATTCCTATGTCCCATACGGAAGGTGATTATCAGGCCAATGACCCCCCCAGGCCACCGACTTTGGAGGTAAATTCAAGGGTTAGGATGAGCCCATTCAATGAGTCAACATTATAACTGATTGGCTTTTCTGGTTGAATTCAGGATGAAAGTATGGTTGTAAAAAGTGGTCCCACCTTAGGGACACTGGCTCAAGCCTCTAAAGAGGTTATGTCTGATAAATCAGTAAGTGAACATAGTGTGAATTCATGATGATTACTCATGAGAGCAAAGCAATTTACTCACACTCTTGTGCTTATGCTGAATTTGCCCTCATCTCCCCCAGGTTGAGGAGTTACCTCCTTGGGTCATTAAGTATGTCCAATCAAGTTATAACCCCAAAGGCGATGGCAACTGTGGGTATTCTTGTGTGGCACATGCATTGGCTGCTGAAAAAACCCAGGGCCCGTATGCTAGAGACAATGGGTGGTATCAAGTGCGATTGGACATGTTACACGAGCTGGACATCAACAGGGCACTTTGGACGAGGAAGCTAGGTGGACCAGAAATGTTCGAGAAGACCTACGACAGCATTTGCGTGGAGAATCCCAAGGGACCAGTGCCCACTTCCAAGTGGATGGGCAGGCTTGATGGTGGTCCTATTCTGGCTAATGCATAACAATAGGCCAGTGGTGTTCCTCACAAACGACCGAGCAGCTGGCTGCATGACGTTTCTCCCTTCAACTGTTGCACCCGACCCCAAACCAGCAAGCCCAATCTACCTTGCACTAATTAACGGGAATCACTGGATACATGTTATAGTCAAGCGTGGCCTAGTAACTTTCCCTCCACCGTCCATACCTAGATCATTTCCAAAGAGCCAAGCTGCTGGTTGGTTGAGCATCATTGAACCAGCCACACTTCTTTACTCCAAAACTTGCAAGCCAATGTAACACCCTCCTCTGATTTGTAATTACTATATTAAATTTGTTTCCATAAATCAAAGTAGAGTAATGGCTGTCAAATTACTCCTGAATATTGTCAGCCTCCTTGATGCCAACGACAAGTCTTTCTAGCTACAAGTGGTGCAAGGATACAAGGAAAGAGTGATATTACTCTGGGTAAGGTTTTAAGGTTATAATTCCCAAATAAAACGGGGGAATTGTGACATAAACTTTAGAGGAAAAATAGGAAAAATAAGGTAATAATTATATTAAATAAATTTAATATAATAGGGGCCTGATAAATCAGGGGTGTTTTAAATCTCTCTCAGGTGCTTGCAAATAAATTGCAGAGGATGTAAGTACCTGGAACACTGGGGCCTGTTGACACAGGGGTGGCTTAATACCAGGAAAGGTAAGTGGGGAATATCTCCAAGGAAAGGGTTATTACTTACTAGTAATAAACCTTGAGGGATCTTGGGGATATTCAGGGTGAAACTGGACAGTTTTGGGCGCTTTGATGGGTGGATGGTGGAGCTGGATGGTCACTGTAGATTTGTTGGGGAAGACAGGGCTAATAACTACTAATACGCTTACCATACTGTTTTAAAAGTTGTATATCTAATAATACATGGGTAAGGTTGTTGGTGGGTATCAAAAGCATGAGGAGCTTTATTTGGGCGGTTGAAGACCTCCTTAAATAGTCTTGATTTCCCTCTGGGGACCCTGTAGGTATTATTGGCCAACTTGTGGGATATTTGGACCACATTTTGGCCCTTTTTGCTTTCTTGGTGACGCGTCAGCAGCCCCTGCTTTGAATCCACGTCACCAATTGATATTATTAGTTTATTTATTTATCTATGTTGACTTACAGTCTGTAGTACATTAGTACTGGTTGTTATAGATTAATACTAGTGGCTTATTTGTATTTTATTATTTGTACTGTTTGTTCAGTCAATATAATTTTATTTATATGTCTAAATAATAATACCAATCTGGTATAATCATTTATTTAGTCCCCATTAATCTTCATTACATGTGTAACTTATGTAATGAGGTCACTGGGGCGTGTTTTTACTGATTTGGGTGTACCTGAGTGACTGTGGAGTCCGCGTGCCAGCTGAGAGCCTGTGGAGGGGCTTAATGTTTGCGCGGGGGCTTATATTCCAACTTTGGCGCGGGCTTTCAGTCACGCGGGGTTGAACTTCAAGGTATGCGGACTGCGGTGCACGGTTGGTTTTGAGGTAAAACACATTGTATTTATACTATCTCCCCTAATTTACACAACACCTCATTTCGGTGACTGGAAATTGGGGTTAAGCATATGTATATGAGTATATAAGCATAAAGTTAGGTAATCATACTTTTAACTGATCATTAATACAATTTTCAGTTATTAGTATCATATCATCATATGTATAATAAGTTTTAGTTGCACACCAAGACTGACACCTATAATGTAGGAAAAAGATAAACCAAAAGGCAAATAATGTATCATTTGGATGGAAGTGATCAATAGAACATGCAACATGTAGAGCTGGAGACACAGGATAGGAGTTAAATACCATACAAGTCAGAAGTGATAGTTGGACAAAGCTATTTCTATATCTTGAGAAAAAATGTGGAGTAGGTGGTGAGTAGCAAAGTAGTGGTGAAATTCTTTATAGGTTCTTTCCCAATCCACTTGGGGGAGTCCATTCTCACCAATCTTATTGAAGCCCATAGCACACAAGAAGTCCAGAAAATATATACGAAGATTGTCTAAAGTTTGGTGGGGCATTGGGAGAGTAATACCACCATCCACCTTTTGTTTAAGGACTTTGGCCCCAAATTCTAGCAAGGCTGAAGCGTTGGCATTGCTGGCAGTCTGTCTGTTGAAGGTGAAGACTGATGTTGGACCAAAAACGAGCAGACCAGCTAGCATCTGGATCTGAGAGGGTGTATTCCTTGTGGAGCACTCATCCGTCCTTGTATGCTTTGGACGTGGCCGGGTAAAGTCGGATAAGCTGCAGATATACGCCAGAGCTGACATTGCCCCCACCAGATGCTGTGACACAAGCATGAGGCCGCCAAGTTTTGGTGAATTGGCATTGAATGTCCCCAGGTTCTCGTAGGTTCGTTGGAAGCCCCAGTGAGCAGAGTGGACCTTTGTTGTATCTAGTGGAAGGGGTTCCCATTGGGTGCCCTGCTGTTCGAGATGACGAAAAGCCCAGCATTGATGTAAAGCAGATTTGAGTCGGACAGGAGGAGAGATGAATGATGCCATGTTTGAGGCCAGTGTGTGTACCTGAGTTTGGTTGGTTATCGTCTTGCTTTTGTTGGCCCGGACAACTTCAATCTGATCCATGTTGATCATGTCATGAGTGATCAGAGACATTGAAGTAGCAGGGTGGAGGATTTTTTCTTAACCGCACCACAAAAATTGGTCAGTGTCATTCTTAAATAAATGGATAGTAACTAGGAGAATTACCTGATTTGCAAGCAGCCAGAGTTATTGTAACGTCCCGCCACACTCTTTCCTTGAAATTGTGGTCCATTGGGCCATGACAAGAGAGCATATGGGGGAGGTGATTGAGGACATAGGCAATGTTCTTTATCATCTTCTCAGCTGATGTGATGGACCATGCAATGCCACGCGCCAAATTGTTGTTCAAGTTTTCTACCACTGATCTTGGAAGCAGTGGGCCTGGTAAAAATAGTTCCACAGCTGCAACAGACAGACAGACATGAGTTTGAGAAGTGTTTAATGTTTAGAGGAGAGGGGGATGACTCACATGCATCCCGTGTGGACCTTGCAGGGCGAGGAGGGCCTGTTGACCTCTTGCTGGGGTTTGAACTGGAGCTGGGCAATGAACTGGAACTGTCCACTGCACTAGTGGTTGCGGTGCGGGAGAACTTCATGCCTTTCAAGTGTTCGGCCGTTAGGACAGTTGGGTGAGGAGTGAATAGGTGGCTTGGGAAGTTTGGGCCGGTTTCCCTTGGGTCAATACGCACAATCTGTTGATGAGAGGTAGAGGAGCCCTGTTGAGGGACTGGGCTTCCACCACATGAGGGAGGATTTTCTGGACTTGGGGTGTGATGCCGGGATTTTTTGGATTTAGGATCATTGGATGTAGGATCAACAAATATTGCAGTTGGATAGCGGTAGCGAGCCCGGCGTGGGTGACTTTCAACGATAGTGGAATGTGGGTGTGGGGCTGCACGATGGTTGTACAGCAAAGAGACTTGTGAGGCTGGAGGGTTGATTCCCAATTCTTCAGGGTTGGTTTCCCCCTCTACATCCGGGTCGTTTATATTGTCATCACGGTTTTGAGATGAGGTACGCAAGGCTCGGTTGGGATTGTGGGATTCTATGGCGGTAGTTATAGTATCGAGGTAAGCCTCATTAGAGGTGGTGAGAAAGGTGCTTTCGCCTTTGCTGTTGCGCCTGGGTGACCTTAATGGGTGGATGGGGCCATATGCCGGGTTCATAACGTTGGGCAAGCCGTTGTCAAATGGAGCGGGTTCGTTGTCCCATTGAGCTGGTATGTTGTTAATTCGAGTGGGTTCTGGTGTGCGATGAAGTGTTGGTGCCGCATTGTTTGCTGAGAGAAAATCTGACAGTTGTGGAGCGGTTGTTTGAGGTGGTGGGAAGTCTTTGGGAAGATCAGGAAACCAAGGAATGAATCGGTTGAGGTTAGGAGGTGGTTGGTTGACGCTAGGAGTGGAATGTTGGATGGTTTGGCTAGCTGGGGGGTCAAACGTGTTTGTTGGCGCTGGGCGAGTTGAGGACACATGACCCTCATCGTCTGACTGCTTGTATTTGGCTTTGATTTTGTTGGCAAGAACTTCCAGATACTTGTATTCCTCGGGACTGCATGCGGGATGCTGAGCAAGCTCAGTGCATTTTTGCCAGAAGTCCAAACCTGATTTGCAGTGTTTTGGGGTGGAAAGTGGTAAGCAGGAGGTTTATTGTCATACATCTTATGAGGAAATAGAACTTACGTGATTGTTCATGACTACCAGACATTGTTGTTGCATGGAAATACGTCTAAAGTTTGATGGAGGAGGAGAAACCGGTGTTGCTGTTGGTTGGATTGTAAAGTAAAACAGATGTCAGCTGCTGCTCCTGGAATTAAGTACCTTTTGCAGTGAGAATATGAGAAAGGGGAATATCAGCCCTTGCGGGGGGTTTGGGGGGGCACTTTGGGTGTGTAGGGGGCTTAGACGGGGGACTTGGGGCCTGATATGCATCTGTGGGCATTTCCCGGGGCCCTTTAGGCCAAGATGTGTCCCTTGCACATTTTTCCTAGGCCTTGGGTGCAATGGGGGGCTTGCAAGGGGGCCTAGTGGCACATTCACACCTTGAATGTGTCCATAGGGGCCACTGGTTCTAGTTGGCCCCTTTTGCCCAGGCCCAGGTGGCCCATCTGGCCCCTTTTGGCTGGCCCATCTGGCCCCTTTTGGCCAGGCCCAGGTGGCCCATCTGGCTCCTTTGGGCCAGGCCCAGGTGGCCCATCTGGCCCTTCGGGCCAGGCCCAGCTGGCCCATCTGGCCGCTCTGGGCCAGGCCCAGCTGGCCCAGGAGCGGGCGGGGTGTTGGGTGAGGGGCAGGGGGGACGGGGGGGCGTGGAGGATTGGGGGGAACGGGGGAAACGGGGGAGACGGGGGGACATCAACTTACTTGTTGATGTCCTGGCGGCTGGCTTGAGGTGGTCGGGCGGCTGGCTTGAGGTTGTCGGGCGGCTGGGTTGTTCCGGCGGCTCGGGTTGGTCGATTGGGAAGGGTGGGCTGGGCTGGGTCGTGCGGCGGCCGGCTGGTAGGTGGGTGGGGAAGGTCGGGTTGCTGGGGGGCGGTCGGTGAGATGGTGGTTGGGGAGGGATTTCAGGAGGGGGGGGGGAGGGCCGATTGGCAAAGGATGGGGGGAGGGGGCGGGTGGGGCATGCTGATGTCATGCGTACATTCTGGTGTACGCATGAAGTCAGCATGTATATAGGAAGGGTGTGCCCCTTCCTATATACATAGCATTGGCGTGCCGACTGCACGCCGATTCTATGTATATAGGAAGGGGCACGCCCTTCCTATATACATAGGTCGGCGGTCTGCCGATCTATGTGTATAGGCAGGGGCTTGCCCCCTGCCTATACACATAAAAAGGGTGTGCAACCCACACACCCTTTTCTGAAGGGGCGGGTGAGCCGCACGCCTGTTTCTGAAGAGGGCGTTGTGGTGATCCATTCCACTTCATTACCATATTGTCAATAGCTAATTAATCACTTATAAATCCTAAACCATACATATATTCACTATTATTATTTCATAATCAGGTTCTACATCCCATTTTAACCCTAGTCACTCACTACAACTACCCCCAACTTCCTCATAGTTCAAGAGTTACAGGCAAACTCAGAATAATACAGCAAGTTATAGTATAAAGCAAGGTATAGAATACAATAAGTACATATTATAAGTAGATATATTTCACAACCAAGATATATAATACATATTACACATTATATACTACATAACATCTTACATCATATACATAAACTCTACCTTTCACTACTCATCTGTTACTGTCATGACCATTTCATATGTGTCACTGTCTATTCTACTTCATCTGTCATATTTTCCTTTCCCACCAGCTACATGTCATAGCCTGGTTGTTTCCTTTCTCTAGCCTGATGGCTCATCTTCTCTCTCAGATATATAAGGACACCTGTTCCTCCCTCTTGTTCCCTTATGGACCCCCTGACTTACTATATGGACCCCCTGACTTACTATATGGACCCCCTGACTTACTATATGGACCCCCTGACTTACTATATGGACCCCCTGACTTACTAATGGACTTCCTGACTTACTAAATTACCCCTACATATACCAACATTACAGATCCCATAAATTAGTATACATAATTAGTAGAGTTACCATCACCCTTCTAAAATATATAAATATAAATACCAGCTTAACCTCAATATAAGAAGACTACCCCTCTCTTGCTTGACCCACTTTGACTCCATAGCTACCAACCCTGCCCCACATTACACTATATATATACTTTATACAACTCATCCCCCCTTCATCCATTCCTCTCACCTGGTGTGTGTAGTAAGTAAGTTCATCAGTACTAGTCTTCTAAGAATAGATAGAAATTAGCCACACCTTTATTTTATTCTTAGTGTTACACTCATCCCCATAGCATTAGTCAGGAAGGCAGCTTTACCCCAGCACCCTTGGTATAACTTACATTAATACTAGTGTAGTCATCCATTTCCCTTCCAAGCTCTATTCTGTCCCTTGAGTAGTTCCACAAGTGGTGTCCCAACAGTGGCCTGACTTCTTCAGATATCTTTAGTCCTAGTAACCCTATTACTATCAGCTTCATCACTACTTCACCTCTCCCTTCTCTCTTCTCCATATCTTCAACATCTACAAAACATAAAAATACATATACATTAGTCAACTTATATCTTCATAAACTTTTTAAAGGACTTATACATATCCACATTCACTACCCATACCTTAATACACTCGTTATACATACACTCTTCATACATACACTCAACATCTACATACCTATACCACTTCCATCTGTCAACCTACCTCTTACCAGCCATGTCTCAACAAGGATTCCCAGGTTTCTACTCAGCCCCCAGTATCTACCCTCCAGTCAGCCAACCAATCAATACCAATGTAGGACAGACCTTTAACCCCAACCCAGCCAGGCCTTCCAGGATCAACATTGGAAACATCCCTAATACTGCAAGATACAGGGACAACAACCAATCAGCAGACACTTCAGAAGACCCGCATGGACAATACCCCCAGTCTCCAGTACCCTCTCAACACCATTCAGAAACACCAGTCACTCACTTTTTGGAAAGAGAACCAGTCATGCCCAAGTACACAGGACCATCCAACAAGACAATCAAGATCAAGCCCCTGGATAAGGATCTATTCTTTGATGGAACCAATATGCCTGTGGAAAAGTTTATTAAGAGGTATGAGAATGCAGGATCAGCTGATGGTGCTTCTGCTCAGGACTTGGCTAGACAGATTATATCTTTTATCAGAGGAATGGATCTTAAGGATGAAGTGGAAGAAATGACAGGCCATGAGGACTTAGACTGGGAAACCCTGAAGAAACAGCTACTCAACAGATTTGGATCCTCTCTCCCCTTGGTCAAATACACTAGACAGGACCTGAAGAATCTGGTTAACACTGCCATACAGACTGGAGGACTCAAGACTTTGGAAGCCTTCAAGACCTTTAGGACCAAATTTGAAGCAATCACTCACTACTTGGTAAGAATGGGGTACAGTACTAACCTTGAAGAATTTAGAGAACTTTTCCTAGAAGCCCTCAGCCCAGAATTGGAGTCATCAGTAACCAGAGAGCTCGTCAGGGACAACAAGATGCTTGCCTCTAAGGATGGAGGAGACATACTTCCAGATACCAATACCCTAGTCACCTAAATACACAGGGAAGTTCAATCAACATCAGTCATGGACAGAAGAAAACTTTGGAGACAAGAACCCTCTGGAAATATGGATAATTCACCTTCACCCTCCAGTAGACCAGCTCCCTATATCAGACCTACCACTACTTCTGGTCCCATCTCTACAGAAAAACAATCGGAAGTCATCACCAAGCAACTTGCAGCCCTCACTGCTGGAAGATCAGCCCCACCTCACCTAGTTGGACCTGCCCCAGGATTTAATTCAGCTCCAAGGACTTATACTCTAAAGTGTTACTATTGCTTTGACAACACCCATGGAATGACCAGATGTAGGACCCTAGAAGAAGATATGACCAAAGGATCAGTAACCAGGGATGGCAGGGACTTCAGACTTCCAGACAAATCTATGATTCCATGGGACCCCAGGAGACCAATCAAAGATGTAGTAGAGGCTTTCCCCAAGGACCAACCCATTTTATCATCCTCCTTTGGACAACTAGAAGAAGCAATCACCCCTGAAGAATCCACCATCTATGAAGCAGACCTTGGAAAGAGAACCAGAGGAACCAAGGACCCAGAAGAACCCAAAATGGCAGACAAAAGGATCAGGAAAGAAAAG
The DNA here is from genome assembly GCA_007896445.1 of Puccinia hordei. Taxonomy (NCBI): domain Eukaryota; kingdom Fungi; phylum Basidiomycota; class Pucciniomycetes; order Pucciniales; family Pucciniaceae; genus Puccinia; species Puccinia hordei. The sequence goes on along the minus strand of RDRW01000226.1, from coordinate 747,660 downwards.
GACAACATTATGGACATGGATACAGAAGACTTACTACACATGGCCAGGACCCCAGTTCCATTAGGCAGGATACAGAATCAAGACCCTAAAACAGACCCCATGTCAGATTCCAGGACCCAGAAACCCTAGGATCCAGCACTCCACCCAAAGAAAAACCAGTAAAGAAAACCTACCTAGAGAAGACTTTGGCCAAACAATACCCAGGAGCAGAAGAGGATGTTGCCAAAAGAATGCTTGGTGAAGGAAAGATGGAACTGGCTTATGGAGAAATATTTGCTATCTCTAGTGGTGTCACTGATGCTTTCAAGAAGAGGATCTCAAACAGAAGGCTGCCTTTGGAACCCACTGGGTCAACTAATGTCATAGGCAGAGAAGAAGAAGAAGCAAAACAGGAACAGACCACCCTCTATTCATGCCCCCTTGGATATGTTAAAATCAACATTAATGGACAAGCCCATCAAGCTCTGTTGGATACTGGATCAATGGTCAATATCATACCTGCAGGACTGGCTCACCAACTAGGACTGGTACTCACTGCTAAATCAATGAGGCTTAAAGGAGTTGGAGGCCACCATACTAATATGCCTGGAATTGCTGAGGAAGTAGAAGTAACCATTGGAAAAGTATCCAGAACTGTTCATTTCTGGGTGGCTGAAGGACCTGTTCAACTAATTATTGGAAAGCCTTTCTTAATGGATGTATCAGCCACTATCAAATACAATGGAGCTCAAGGGGAATCACTTTCTATTATGGACTCATCTGGACAGACTTACTTGGTACCCATCATTCTTCCCAGCAACCAGAAATGGGAAACTACACTTCCAGCAAATTCAGCCACCAAGGAATTCCTAGACCAGGGCCAGGACTCCAACTTTTTCTTTGACAGAAGGAAAAACTAGACAAAATAAGCCAACAAACAAACAATAATAATAATAAAAGAATCAGTTAATCAATTTCAATTCATATCCCTATCCCTCAATCCAACTCGCTTTTCTGGACCATTGGCTAGTCAGCCCTAAAATAAAATAAAATATAAATATAAATAAATAAATATAAATAAATAACAAGGCAAATTAATAAAATACTTTCCAAGAGTTCCTTTTCTTTCCTCTTAAACACATATATCTACAATCACCCAAACAGAAATAAATAAATAAAATAGAAATAAAAATCAGCTTCCTTTTCCTTTTTTTAGTTAGTTATTTATTTTTCTTTTATATATATATATATATCTAAAAGTTCTTAGGCCTTCAAAATACAATCAACACAAGAGTTTGCGACTTGTTTTTTGGCGAACGGCTCGACCAGATGCGGCGCGGCGTTCATACGGCATCATGTTTAGATCCAGCTACGTGTCTGCGTTTCGAAGAATGATCTGGTTGACGGATCAAATGATATAAAAAAAAAAATCAATATGATAAGTCACGACTCGAGTTATAACAGATGGGATGGACGAACGTGGTCGGAGCGGTTAAACGGTTGGAGCCGGCCAGTACAACAGCAAGCACGAATGAACCGACAGGACGTTATGGGGTGTTAGGTTTCGAACGATCGTTAGGAACAGGGTCTGAAGACGCGACCGATGTCGACCGGGTTGGAGAAGGACTTAGCAGTCAAGATATAAAAAAAAAAGAGAGAGAACGATAAAAAAGAAAGAGAACGATAAAAAAGAGAGAGAACGATAAAAAAAGAGAGAGAACGGTGGCCGGCTTAAAAGTAAACGACGCTGGTGGACGAACCAGGACAGCGATGGATTGTCGTTTACAATATGACGCCGGTGTACGATCCGGAAACGCGTAGTTTTTTCCTTCACTACTACCACAACAAACGAGCGACAATCTCCCTAAACATTATCGACTCTGGTGGACAAACCAGGACGACACGGTTATCCTCAGTATTTTTGACGCCGGTGCTCGACCCAGGCATAATTTTTCTTTTTTATTTTACTTTTGTTTTCTTTTCTCTTTTATCGTGCTCAGATAACTAGCGGCCTTGTTGGACTCCGCGGCTCCGCCAAATCCCTCCGCATACACTATTGACGCCGGTGTACGAACCGGAACGCCGCATACATATCATTCCCCGCTCAGACATCGAACCCGACATCACTTTTTTTTCTTTTCCTTCAAACATAATAAAATTAACAATAAAATAATAATAAAAAATAATAAAAATAATAAAAAATAAAAAAATAAAAAAAAACAAAATAAAATAAGAATTCAAATACATAATAAAATTAATCAGTAAAAAAAAAATAATAAAAAAATAAAACTAGTAAAATTAAATCAGATACATAATAAAATAAAATAAAAATCAAATCAAATAATAATTTAAAATTAATTTAGTAATAAAACCAATAAAACATAATACAAATACATCAACACTAGTCTACATTTATATAATAATCCCACAAAACCTTCTATTCTCATCACCTCTTTCCCAGGATCTCTTCTACTCATTACTGCTCATCCCACCTCATCATCATTTAATCATCCATCCAACCTGTCATTCTCTCACAATTATTTTCCCTCCATTGTCTGGGGACAGACAATAAGTTGGGGGAGGAGCATTGCACTACCAAAGGGAAAATCACCAGGAATTTTTTGTTTTTTTCTTTCCCTCCTCACCTGATTCTTATCCCACCAGACATCAAATAAATCATCATCCCATCACATATTCTACATATTTCCTACTCATTACATCTCATCATCACCAGATTATCTACTGAGTTTCTACTCATTCAAACTCAACAATCTTCCATCACACTCTACATATTTTCTGCATCCCACCTCATCTTCATCACCACAAACTCCACATATCTTCTACTCATTCAAACTCAACAATCTTCCATCACACTCTACATATTTTCTGGATCCCACCTCATCTTCATCATCACAAACTCCACATATCTTCTACTCATTACACATCTTCATCATCTCATCACAAATTCTAGACATCTTCTACACACTCCAACACACCATCATCCAATCAAAAATTCTACATATCTTCTACTCATTACACATTATCATCATCAAATCAGAAATTCTACATATCTTCTACTCATTACACATTATCATCATCACCAACTATATATATCTTCTACTCATTCAATCAATCAACATCACATCACACAGAGGTTCCCTTTTTTTCATCCTATACTCATTCCATCCCATCAAGAACCATCAACCAGTCTCTCAGTTTCCACCATTCACCCATTTAAAATTGCATCCAACCAAATCAGAAACCACTTAAACCCAACACCAGGATACTTTACCATACCCCAAAGGACATAGTCAAATCAGCACCAACACCCAGAGGCCAAAAGATTACTCAGATTATAAGACATATAAAACCAGACTAAGAAGAATTAATTTTCCCACTACATCACCATCTCAAGAATTATCAGTAAGCATCTATTAGTTTCCAAGGATTTCAAGATTAAATAAATAAAAGTAAGATTTCTAGAGGGAAAATTTATTAGAGATACAAGTCAAATGAAGGCTTAGTATTTGAGTCTAATAAATAATGAACCTAGATTATAATTAAATTAAATATTTCAAAGAAACTAATACATGAAGAACATATTCAGCAAGATGGAATACTAGTAGGAATTTCATACCCTTTAAAGACTATAATATATATATTACAAGAAGATTGATACAATGGATAATGGATACATGGATACTGAATACTATGGACACTGGACTTTGGATCAAATTATACTGGATTAGCTTATACTGGACACTGGCTTGGACTTACACTGGATTGGATTACTTGGACCTTGGACAGGAATACTCTGGACTCCATGGATCACTTTTTTTTCCAGCCTTTTTCTTCTCTGGCTGCATTGTCTGGGGTCAGACAATAAGTTGAGGGAGGATGTGGTGATCCATTCCACTTCATTACCATATTGTCAATAGCTAATTAATAACTTATAAATCCTAAACCATACATATATTCACTATTATTATTTCATAATCAGGTTCTACATCCCATTTTAACCCTAGTCACTCACTACAACTACCCCCAACTTCCTCATAGTTCAAGAGTTACAGGCAAACTCATAATAATACAGCAAGTTATAGTATAAAGCAAGGTATAGAATACAATAAGTACATATTATAAGTAGATATATTTCACAACCAAGATACATAATACATATTACACATTATATACTACATAACATCTTACATCATATACATAAACTCTACCTTTCACTACTTGTTTGTTACTGTCATGACCATTTCATATGTGTCACTGTCTATTCTACTTCATCTGTCATATTTTCCTTTCCCACCAGCTACATGTCATAGCCTGGTTGTTTCCTTTCTCTAGCCTGATGGCTCATCTTCTCTCTCAGATATATAAGGACACCTGTTCCTCCCTCTTGTTCCCTTATGGACCCCCCTGACTTACTATATGGACCCCCTGACTTACTATATGGACCCCCTGACTTACTATATGGACCCCCTGACTTACTATATGGACCCCCTGACTTACTAATGGACTCCCTGACTTACTAAATTACCCCTACATATACCAACATTACAGATCCCATAAATTAGTATACATAATTAGTAGAGTTACCATCACCCTTATAAAATATATAAATATAAATACCAGCTTAACCTCAATATAAGAAGACTACCCCTCTCTTGCTTGACCCACTTTGACTCCATAGCTACCAACCCTGCCCCACATTACACTATATATATACTTTATACAACTCATCCCCCCTTCATCCATTCCTCTCACCTGGTGTGTGTAGTAAGTAAGTTCATCAGCACTAGTCTTCTAAGAATAGATAGAAATTAGCCACACCTTTATTTTATTCTTAGTGTTACACTCATCCCCATAGCATTAGTCAGGAAGGCAGCTTTACCCCAGCACCCTTGGTATAACTTACATTAATACTAGTGTAGTCATCCATTTCCCTTCCAAGCTCTATTCTGTCCCTTGAGTAGTTCCACAGCGTGCGACTGCACGCCTGCAGTGTTGCACGCCTGTAGATGGGCGTGCAGCACGCACGCCCATCAACAGGCGTGCCCACGCCCAAGGATGGGCGTGCAGCCCGCACGCCAATTAAAAAAAAGGCGTGCGGGGAACACGCCTTGTTGTTTATTGGCGTGCAATGGGCGTGGGCGTGCGCCCATCGGCGTGCATTTATCAATGCCCCGCTAAATGTTAGCTGTTAGCTGATATTTTTTCCGCTACGTAGCTCTTTGGATTACACGCTAACACTGATTTTTGACAGCTAAAAAGACAACTGTTAGCAGTGTAATTCAAATTATATCTCTTGTGAGAATTGATCCCGTGCTCAAAAGGAAGAGGGAGGTTAGCCATGGCGTAGTGGTCAATCTTGACCACTACATCACGGCTACCCTGAGAGTTGGAGGGATTGGTGGGAGTACATCCCATCCATGCAGCTCAGGTTCCTTTTTTTTTTTTTTTTCAAATCCTGGTTGATTTCTTATTTTATTATCAATTCCAGTCTCCTTCGAAAATTTGTCACCTGAATTTTATTTTTTCAATTTTTTTTTGTCGGTGATAACTTCCTCAATTCTCAATCTTTATTTATTTTTTGAGATTTTTTTGAGATTTTTTTTTTTTTGAGATAAGTTCTTGATTCTCAACCGGCACTCTCACTCAGCTCCTCCAATAGCTTCAACCTCCCAAATCCCTCCCACCAGGCTCAACCTAGCTCTCAGGATAACCCCTTCCCTCTTGGTAAGTCCCCTCCCCTTCACCTCCACCCACCATTACTTACCACCTTGCTACCCTACCCTGCCACTATCTGCCCAGCTACCCACTAACTGCTACCCTGGGGCCACCTGCCTTGTAAGTCCCCTCCACCCTGCTACCCTGTCCACTACCCTCACCTCTGCTACCCTACCGCCACCAGATACCAGCTACTCTACCGCACTCGCTACCGTTTTCGTTACCCTGGGGCACCCACATGTTGTAAGTCCCCTCTTTCTCTGTCCCCCTCCCTCACGTTGATCGTTCAACATTTGAACGATCAAGGGTTTATTGTTCAACGTTTGAACGATCAAACGTTGATTGCTTCACGTTTGATCGTTCAAATGTTGAACGATCAACGTTTGATCGATCAAACGTTGATCAATCAACGTTTGATCGTTCAACGTTTGATTGTTCAAACGTTGAACGATCAACGTTTGAACGATCAACCGATTGATCAAACAAAAACTAACACTCTACCTTGCCCAACCTGCCCAGCCTACCCTAGCCACCCTGCCCTGCCCAGCCTGCCCATCCTACCCTAGCCTACCCTGCCCTGCCCAGCCTGCGTAGCCTACCCGAGCCTACCCTGCCCAGCCCAGCCTACCCTACCCAGCCCAGCCCACCCTGCCCAGCCCAGCCTACCCTGCCCAGCCCAGCCTACCCTTCCTTGCCCTGCTACCCTTCTCAAGCATCTGTAACTCCCCTAACCCCCCCAATTACTATCCCTGGCCAATTGATCAGTTTGCTCTGATCAATTGGCCTTTTTTTTTGGAGCCCCCACCTCAGAATCATCAGCTGACCTTATTTTCAACTCCTGCAGGTCTACCACGTCTCATATCTGCCATGGGGAAAAGAGCAGTGTATGTATTTCATTATATTTACTCTCATATCAATACTGATTATTGTTTTCTTTTCCTTTTGCCATCTCTTATTGCTTTGATGTTTGAATACCTTAATTGCTCTTATTTGATTGACTTTAATGTTAAATGATGGATCTCGGGATGACATCGTTCTGGGGACCTGATTTGAATCATCAAAGTCATAAGAATAAGAGTGCTAAGGCATCCAAGCATCAAAACAAGATGAAACGTCAAAGGGAAAAGCATCTATTATTTATAGATAGTTTAGGTGTAAAAGAACAATCTGTATCGTGGCCCAAGGTTATATATAGTCCTCACAACCTCTATCCAACCATCCCTATGAAGAATAACAAACCAACTTGCCACCCAACTCCATCAGAAATCAGCTTAGCATACAATGAAATCAACACCTATCACTTTATGAAGTCTGGGGGCGTTGATAAACGCACGCCAAGCGCGCACGCCAACGCCAGCCCGCACGCCAATTTTTTTTTGGCGTGCGGGGCCTACACGCCCATTTTTTTTGGTGTGTAGGGTCTACACGCCAAAAAAAAAGGGCATGTGAGACCCACACGCCAAAAATGGCGTGCGGTTCCCACACGCCTTTTTTTTTGGCGTGTGGGCCCCGCACGCCAAAGAAAATTGGCGTGTGGGACCCGCACGCCAATTGTTTGGCGTGCGGGTCTCACACGCTCACGTAATCGAATGGCCCCTCCCATTCGATTACGTGAGCGGGGGGATGGATATGTATATCCCCATACACATAATACATGTATGTATTATGTGTATGGGATATACACACCCCCCGCTCATGTAATCAAATGGGAGGGGCCATTCGATTACGTGAGCGAGCCCGAGTCTGTTTCCGGACTGGGGCTCGCTTATGGTCCTGGTTTTTTCAACCAGAACCAAAACAAACACCGCCCACCGCTCTCCAATCCAAAGCGGTGAGTCTGAAAATCCGAAAAAAAAAAAAAAAAAAAAAAAAAAAAAAAAAAAAAAAAAAAAAAAAAAAAAAAAAATACAAAAAAAAAAAAAAAGAAAAAAGAAAATGAACAAAATGACACAAAATGAGAAATAAAAAATGAGCAAAAAACCCCAAATAAACCAAAAAAAAAGGGAATTTTTGGGGTTTAATTTTGTGGGAGAAAAATAGTCCACAGGCCCAGGGCCCTCTCCAAGACCCAACTGGCCCAATAGACAGGGCCCAATGGCTTTGAGAAGGGGCCAGCCTCTGCCCATCACCTCCAGTGGGCCGCCCACAGGCCCACTTTGATGCTCCAAAGGGGCAATAAAACATTCAAAGGGGCGATTCACACCCCCCAGGGAGCTCAAAGGGCCCCATATAAGCCCCAGACGCACACCATCCCCCCCAAAAGTGGCCCATCTCAAACACACCTCTTCCTATTTCCATTTTTTTTCACCGTAGATATAGTAACACGTGCTGACAAACTCTCCCATTCAAATCCAAACAGATTCCGCACAATTCACCAAATCACCAGCAAAAGATGTCTCACACTGGTCATTACAACTCCTCAAGCAATCAGCCTCCACGCCCATACGGAGTCTATGAGGTTGACCCCAACCATCACCCTCACGCCCCACTTGGTAACATGTATCAAAATCAAACCTCTGCGTATGGAAATTCATACGTGCTTGGCCAACCTGCAGCTCCAATCAATCAATCAGGCCACCTAGCAACTAACTATGGCTACCCAAGCAACCAATATGGCCAAGCCCCCCAGCCCCTTACTGTCCCCTCAGCCCACCCAGCCACCTACAGCTTCAATGAAAACAACTACAGACTGGCAATCCAGCCAAACCCTGTCCCCCCAGCCCACCCCGTAGCGCAGCCTGTGTTCCGCCCATATGAGGTACAATTGCCTCAATTCACCCACTATCACAATTGACCTCCAGCCTCTACCCATCAGCTTGATCCAGCCCAACCATCCTATCTGGCTCAGCCAGCCCTCTACGCACCACCTCATATAACTCAAGCCCCACCATCCCATCCGTTTCCGCAATCCCATCAAGCACCTCAAATCTCAAACTACTGGCAGCCGGGACCCCAACCATTGTCCCACCCGGCCAACCCATTCACTCTTGGACCCACTCACTTCCAAGGCCTGCCAACCTCTCACAATTTCCCCGTTGGCCAACCATCAGTGCCCGCTCCGCCGCAGACAAATCAAGTCCCTTCCATACCTGTCATGCAAGATATGCAGCCATCTCTGGGGGAAATAACCTCCTCTGCGCCATTTAGCCCTCAAATTTGGCCACCTGCACAACCAAGTCCTCAACAGTTTCCCCTAGCAACGTTCAGCCCTCAAGTCCTTCAAACTGTGGCTGAAGGTGAGTTTTCAAATACTTCTCCACTTTGTTTTCATATTACCAAGAACTAATGTTTACCTACTCAATTCCCCAGTCAAATACCCAAGGATCACGGCTACATATCCTGGCGGGTATCAACCTGCACCACCCAGCCCTCAACTGTTTCCCCAAGCAAATTTCAGCCCTCAAGTCCCTCAAACTGTGGCTGAAGGTGAGTCTTCAAATACTTCTCCACTTTGTTTTCATCTTACCAAGAACTAATGTTTACCTGCACAATCTCCCAGTAAAATACCCAAGCGTCACGGCTACATCTCCCGGCAGGTATCACCCTGCACCACCCAGCCCTCAACCGTTTCCCCCTGCAACTTTCAGCCCTCAAGTCCCTCAAACTGTGGCTGAAGGTGAGTCTTCAAATATTTCTCCACCTTGTTTTCATCTTACCAAGACCTAATGTTTACCTAGTCAATCTTCCAGTATACCCGCTCAATCCTTTAGGACGTTCACCGCTGGCCCCCGCAATGTTACCCGCCGCCAATCAACCGCATAAAGTGTTGATGAAATCTGAAGATGTACAATCTTATGATTATTCAGTTGGCAGTAAGTTCTTCTAGTTTCTTAATTCGCCCACTTGAGGCAGACTGGCTGAACTGCTTGTGTTTCCAGATGCAATGGATGCACCACCCGAATTCCTTTTCACATGTGTCACTGATCTCAAACACTTTGTCACCACATGGGCCCACGAGCATGGTTACGCTCTGAAAGTTTGTGCTTCCAAGAGGGACAAGAACATCTACTTTGCATGCACAGTTGCCGGGGAAGACCAAACCTCAGTTGATGCTATCCGGTTTCGAGAGTCTAGGAATAAGCGACTGGGGTGCTGCTTCAAAATATCCGGCCACAAACCGACTTCAGTAAAACTCAAGGATGCACCATGGGAACTCCGATGCCGAAAGACCATTGAGCACAATCATGGTCCAATCGATCTGGAACATGTAGTCATCCACAAGAAGCTCTCTGTCAAAGGCCAAACTGAGGTTGCTCGCTTATCGTCTCTTGGAATGCAACCCCAGGCAATTGCTAGACTCCTTACTAGCAGTGAGGGAAGGTTTGTAACCAACAGGACAATATACAACACAAAGCAGGCACTGAGGGCAGAGAAGAGGGCTGGCAACACCCCAATCGAGTACCTCCTACGTTGCCTCAACGAATCCAATTGGACACACGAGGACGTTTACGACACAGATGGCAAGCTCCTTTACTTGTGGGTTGCGCACCCAGGATCGTTGCTTCTTGCTCGCAGGTTCCACCATGTGGTCAACATTGACTGCACTTACAAGACAAACCTGAACAACTACCCCCTGCTGCATGTGGTTGGCCAAACTGCAACCAATCACAGTTTTTCGATTGGTTTTTGTTTGATGTGAAACGAGAAGAATGAGGCCTACTCATGGGCTCTTGATAAGTTGAAGTGGGTGGTATATTTGACTAATCACCTATTCTCATCAGAAACTGACTGTACTCCGGTGCCTGTGTGATACCCATAGATCTATATGGGACGCTGACCACGCGCCAAAGGTCTTTGTGACAGACAGGGAATCGGCACTGCGTAATGCTATCTCAAAGCACTTTCCAAATGCAACCGCGAACTTGTGCATGTGGCACATCGATCGGAACATTGTGACAAACTGCAAGCAAGCCTTTGCTGGCGATGGCGAAGAATGGGCCAAATTCATGAGGCTCTGGCATGAGGTCGCACATGCCCCCAATGAGGACACCTGCAACTCAAAGTGGGCTCAACTGACACGGTACCTAGTCACTCGAACTAACGTCTACGAATACCTGTACAAGAACGTCTGGAGCGAGCAACAGAAGTTCATGAATGCGTGGGCCGGAATGACACCCCATCTAGGAAATCTGACTTCGTCACGATGTGAATCTGCCCACAGCTGGCTGAAAACCTATGTGACGTCGGCTAGGTGCGACTTTGCAACACTTTTCATTACAATTGCTGCAGCAGTGGACCGACAACTTGACACAGCCCACACAAACCTGGCACAAGAGTTACAGAAGGGATTAACCGGACTACCAAATGCCTTCAAGTCCCTCAGCTGCAAAATCTCCTGTCATGCGCTCAAGTTGGCCTTGTCTCAGTACAACAAGTTCATCAAGATGAAGAAATCCAAGCCTGGGGATCCCAGCCTTCAATGCAAAGGTAATTTCCAGGCTGGCTTGGGCATTCCGTGTTCGCACACTATTGAATGTTTGGTCCAGGGGAAGGGAGATGTGGAGCCTTCTGATTTCCATGTCCAGTGGCATCTGGCCTATAACCCTGACGGTCCAGTGAGTCCTCCTGATGTATGACTTGTTCATGTCCCTCCTAGCTAATCTTCATCTATGTTCATTGCAGGCTCTTGATGAACCACTGTAAGACTTTGACAACGATTTTGAGGATTTCAAGCAGGAGATCTTGGCGTCCCACCACCCCTTGGTGTTAGAAGCAACAATGAAAAAATTACGAAGGGTCCATGCAAACACACACGTGGTTCCGCTTGCAGAGCCTGATCCTATCCGAGTGAAACACAAACTGGAAAGGCCGTGGAAGAAGAGAAAGGGTAGTGGGTGAGTTCAAAAGCGCAATGACACCCATGCAGAAATTGTGGAAGCGCAAATCCAAAAGGCGCAGGCAAGGAAAGCAAGACAGAAGGCCGGTGTATCAAAAGGAAAAGGGGGTAAGCGACAGTCCAAGCGCGCGCTGGCTCCATTGGACACCTCAGCTTCTTCCTCTGGGGACCTGGATGAGCTACCCAGTGTGGAGACACTCATGCATAAGCAACTTTATTGCATGTCTTTTTAAGAGGCTGATAACTGATGGACTTACTAAGCAGTCAAGAGAACTCACCCCCCACAAATTGGCAGCCTCACTATTGGGAAACGGAATCGGGGCTCTTCCAGTTCAGGAACATCACGGCGCGAGGAAACGTGGCAGCCCAAGTATGGTAGTAAGGATGGTGTAACAGATGAAGATTCTGATTCTGCAGATGCAGTTTCAGATGAAGATTCTGATGCCCCAGATGGGGAATCAGATGAAGAATCTGATGCCCCACATGGGACATCAGAAGAAGAATCTGATGCCACAGATGGGGAATCAGTGGCAGAATCTGACGCACAAGGTGGGCAATCAGATGAAGAAACTGATCCCCCAGTGGATTCCTCCTCATCTATTGAGATTCAGGTTGAGGAAAAGCTGCTGTCACCTCCAGAAGCCTCAAGAAAAGCCTCAAGCTCTCATGATCAGTTGCTGGGTGAGGCCAGGCTACATTCACCCCCAACAGCCAAGGTAAGTACTATAACTTTGACATTAGATTATCAGGGTCTGATTCCATTGTATGTTTCATAGGACCGGCATGTAGATGCTGAGGTTGCACCCAAGGCTGCAACCTCAAGACAGGGGAATACCAACCCTGATGTTGCAGTGAGTGACTCAAGCTTGACACGGACAAGGAGGAATGCACTGACTCTAACTGATAACCAACTTCTCATCATCATTCTTGTCAGGCGGAGCTTCCACCATGGATCTTAAAATACCTGCATTCCACTTATAACCCTGCAGGTGATGGGAACTGTGGTTATGCATGTGTGGCACATGCATTGGCAGCAGATAGACCAGAGGGTCCCTACGCTAAGGCCAATGGGTGGTACCAAGTGCGAAAGGATGTGTTAGAAGAGATGGAAAAGAACAAGGCACATTGGACAAGATACCTTGGGGGGCCTTCAGAATTCGACCGCGCTTACGGACGTGTTCAGGTGACTGACCCACGTGGATCAGTCCCCATGAAGAAATGGATGAGCAAGTTGGATGTGGGACCGATTCTGGCCAATGCGTATAACCGGCCATTTGTCTTCCTCAGCAGAACAGGCGGGAGCACCACATATATTCCCGCCACTGTTCCCCCGGACCCTAAACCGCTGCCAGCCCTCTTCTTATCATTTTTCAATGATAATCATTGGATACGTGTGATAGTCAAGCGGACCCCCACGATTCCCTTTCCTCTCCCTAAAGTCTCCCGGTTATTTCACAAGAGCCCAGCAGCTGCTTGGCTAGACTGTGTTTCCCCTTCCACTACTCTTCACTCTTTGATACCTAAATGATTAAATGTACCAAGTTACTGCAAGTAACACTAATTATTATTATCCTTATTAATATTTACCATTCTTATTATTCTTTAATATTATTCCTTTAAGATCTCTAGTGAATATTATTAGTATTATTAATTCATCATTATGACTTTAAGAAGTGATAACATAGTATTATTAAACTACAATCTTTACAATAAATAATATACTTATTTTAAATATACTTAAATTAATAATACCTTGATTAACTAACACATGAATAATTCAGGCTACTCTGTGATAATAAATAATAGAGTGATAATATAGTATGATTAAACTACAATCAATCTTTACAATAAATGATATACTTAAATTAATAATACGTTGATTAACTAACACATGAATAATTCAGGTTACTCTATGATAATAAATAATACTTATAAGATGTGACAATAACAAATGACACATACGCAATGATAATTTAATATTTTATTAATATTAATAAAAGGGCCTTTAATATAATAAGGGCATTAATCAAAAAACCCAGTTTTTCCGCGTTTACACCCGCTTTTCTGCGCAGCTGCGGCTGCGCAGTGCACCCAGTTTTCCGCATTTACACCGGGTTTTTTGTATTGTTAATTTTGAAGCAAATAGCACGTGGAGCGCGGCATTTGATGCGCGTGACCTCCCCAATCATCCTCATTTGATATTTTATTTAAAACAAATAAAATAAACAATCAAAACAAGGAATATAAACAAAACAAAATAAAACAAAAATATGGAGGGCGGCATTTTAAATAAGTAAAACCAGTAAACATTATTTATTTATCAAAATTTTAAATTTATTTATTATACTTAAAGGGGTGTAGAACTTTGTGGTAATTTTTAATTTGCAAAAAAACTGTGTCTTCTACTTGTTTTGGCCAATCCACCCGGTTTTTTTTTAATTTAATTTTTTGCGGGCGGATTTCCATTATTTTTCAAAGTTTTAAACTTATTTCTCATACTTACAGGGGTTTAGACTTTCATGGTAATTTCTATTTTGCTCAAAAACCATGTTTTTTTTTTTTTGGCCAATCCCGCCGGTTTTGTCATAAAAAATCCTCACAGCATAATTTCCAGGATTTCTCAACATTTTCACATTTTTTAAACTTTTTCTAAGCACTTTAAGGGGTGTAGAATTTAATGTGAATAACAGTTTTTTTTTTAAATCACTGGTTGGATTTTGATGATTTTTGGACTCAATTTATTTCCAAACACCTTCGCGTCTGTCTTTCAAGATATTCAGGGAGTTTTTAAATGGATTCATACACTTTAGAGGGTGAAGAATTCATTGGAAACAAATACTGATTATAAAATTGACTTCTTATCAGATTTCATGACAAAGAAATGGAAATACAATTATACACAGAGGTATGGTACATTGCATGATGCTTTGGAGTGTTACATGTTGTTTATTAAATAACCAACAACCGGGTGTAAATGCGGAAAACTGGGTGTAAATGCGGAAAAACTGGGTTTTTTTATCAATGCCCTAGAATAAATGAAATGAATAAAATAAATAAATAAAATAAAAAGCAAGAGACATAATTGCAAGTTATTAATTTATTAGCACACAAATAATACGTATAAGAAAGAGAAATTGTTATCAACACTACTGATAACAGCTAGAAAATGCTTACAAATGGTGAATATACGCCTGAATTACATTCCTGAACTGATATGTAATGGGCAAAAAAAAATAGAAGACATTGTTTTTTTGGGAAATAAAAATTAACATAAATTTCTACACCCCTGGAAGTATATTAAACATTTTTCAAATGTTGAAAAAAAATCAAAATCCGCCCGCAAAAAAATAAATAAAAAAAAAGAGTTTAAAAGCGGAAAACAAAACTGTGTGTAAACGTGGAAAAACCGGGTTTGTTCCTTAATGCCCTATAATAATTATGATACCACTAAGGAATCCCAATAGCCCAATTCTGGATAATCTATAGTTTAATTCTGATATCTCATCAAGAATTGGCCACAACCTACCTTCAATAAGGTAGAAACCACAAACCCACATGAGTACTCCTTGGATGCCTATTAATAATACTCTGTTTGGGTTATATTTCAAACAACACTTAAGTCTGATGTTTCATTCAAGTGGATGAGCAAGACAGTGGTGGAAATTACAACTCAAGGGCATGTGAATGAGAAATAAAAGGGAAACCAAAGAAAAAACAACCCCCGGTACATATATCAGAAGTGGTAGTTGGCTACAGCTATTTCTATATCTTGGGAAAACAAAACTTGGAGGTTTTGAATAGAAAAACATTTGTGAAACTCTTCATGGGTTTTTTTCCAATCAACCATTGGCAAACCATCATGACCAATCCGGTTAAATCCCATGGAGCACAAAAAGTTGAGAAAGTATAATCGGAGGTTATCCAAAGTCCCGTGAGGCATCACTGAAGTATTACCACTATCAACCTTATGTTTCAGAACATTGGCGCCAAATTCCAATAAGGCCGAAGCATTTGAAGTAGTCGGACGTTCGGACCCGTATTTGTTAGTGACAAAGGCGGTTGTTGGACCAAAAACCAGGAGACCAGCAAGCATCCGCATTTGCTCCCGCGTGTTTAATGTTGACCACTCATCAAGCTTTTTATACTTTGGTCTTGTTGGTGCCTGGAGACCGCAGATGTAACACAAGGCTGACATAGCCCCCGTGAAGTATAGACCAAGGACCTTGAGACCGGAGGTGTTTGGTTGGGGGCTTGATCCATCCTTTGCGTGACTTCCAAGGTTTTCATAAGTTCGTTGGAATGCAAGATGGGCAGTATGCACCAAAGATTCGTCCAGGGGGAGAGGCTGCCATTCACTGCCCTGTTGCTCCATGTGTCGAAGGGCCCAGCAGTCTTGCAAAGCACTTTTAAGCCGGAGATAAGCGTGGTCACTTGGAGAAAAGTATGAGGCCAGATTCGCCGCAAGTGTGTGGGTCTGGACACGTTTGGACGGCGGCGCCTTCCGGTTCTCCTGGGAAGCCTCGAGCTGTGCCATGTTGACAACTTCAGGAGTTATCAGAGAGAGAGCACCAGGTTGAGTGGGGTTAAGAATTCTCTCTGCATACCTCACAAATATCAGCCTTTGTGATGTATGAACAAGTGAGAAAAAAAGTGAGTATTTACCAGATTTGCATGCCTTCAGAAGTGTATCCACTTCCCTCCAAACGACTCGGCTGAACTCCTGTGGCATCGTTGGATGTGGTGTGACCATTGAGCGAAGGTGTGTGAGGATGAATGCTATGTTTTGAATCATTTTCTCGGCTGAACGGTGTGACCACGCAATTCCACCCGCCAAATCTTCATTCAAATCATCTGCCAATGCTTTTGGAAGCATTGGGCCAGGGATAAATAGATGTGACACCCACTCCTATGGGTTCACTCAACCAATCACAATGATCACATAATCAAGACACTCGAGCCAATACTTCAACTCACACTCCCCCACACCCCTCCTAGCTCAGTAGAGACCTGACCATATTCTTTACTGAGCTAGGTAAGCCAGACACTTCACCTCTTCTCACTTTCACTCTTTCCTTTTATCTTCTTTTCCCTTCTTCATCATATTGTAAATCAGTAGAGACCTGACCATATTCTTTACTGAGCTAGCTCATTTGAAATACAGAACATCGTGTGGTTCTAGAAACTCTCTCCCTCAGATACTCATATCTGCTGTAACGTCATCTTTCTCTACGTCAGTGAAGAGCCAAATACGTGGCTCTTACAATAGACCCATAGCTGTGCGCAAAGGAGGGATGTTAATTACAAGATGGGTGTGCATAAGCAATGGGGAGTGACTTACCAGGAGGCGTCAGGACCGGGGGAGGAGGAATTGATTTGCCCGGTGGCCTTTGGGTAGGTGGCTTGACTGTTGATGGCCCAGCAACAGGGGGGTTCCGTGGAATTCTGAGGCCTTGCAGTGATTGCGCAGTGATGAATTCGTGAGAGGTGGGATGAGGGGTGAAGAAATTATACATGGGGCCTGTATTTTTGGAAGAAGAAGCAGAGTTGTCCAGGCGCGCCTTTTTGCTCGTCGGGTCTTCAACTGTAGGATCTTCAATTCGTACCATGTCATAGCGATATCGGGTTTGTTGTGGCACCGGTTCATGGACTGGCTCCTGGTGGAAGGTAGGTTTGGGACGTCCATGAAGGAATTGTTGGAGGACTTGCTGGTCTTCTGCACCATCTTCAGAGTCATCTGTTTCCCCCTCTGCGTCAGGGTCTTCAGAGCTGTCCCGGATGGCTGGATTGTTAATTTCTCGTCTCCTGTCCGCATTGGGGGCTTTGGAGGACTTCTGGCCAATGAGTGCTTGGTCCCTTTGTACGCCTTGAAGGAAAGACTGGCCAACGGTGTTGAGGGTTGTCTTGTGGCCTTTGAAATCTGTCCGCATCTCTCCGCTTTGACGTGGGGATCCATCAGCTGGGTTTGTTGTGTTGGGCTGGCCATATTGAACATCCTTGTTGATTTGGTTTGCAAATTGATTGAGCGTGGGGATTGGGTTGGTTGCAGGAGGTAGGTGATCAGGAGTGTGTGCATATAAGTATGCCATTGAGTCGGTTGCAAATTCAGGGCGTGGGTGTGACTGTGGTGGAGCAGGCCTAGTGGCGCCTAAGGTGTTTCTAGCCGGGGCCGGGGTTCTGGAGACCTGTTCATTCTCATCGTCTGACTGCTCGTATTCAGCCTTTATTTTAGAGGCCCAATTCTCCAGGTTTTCACGTTCATCTGGTTTCAACGCAGGGTGCTGCGCCAGCTCTGTGCATTTTTCCCAGAGATCCAAACCTGTGTAATGGTCGGAGGGTGGGTGGGAGTGAGCCAGGGACTGATATTATACACAAAATAAAGGAATGAATCTCACGTCCTAGTTCACTTGTCTGATTTGAAGACATTGTTGATTGTTGAAGTCAAATTGGTGATTTGTGCGGAATCTGTTAGCATTTGAATGGGAGAGTATGTCAGCACGTGTTACGATATCTATGGTAAAAAAAAAATTGAAAGAAAAAATTGGAAGACATGTGGGTATTGATTGTGTTTGAGATGGGCCCATTGGGCCACTTTTGGGGGGGATGGTGTGCGTTGGGGGCTTATACGGGGCCCTTTGAGCTGCCTGGGGGGTTTGAATGGCCCCTTTGAATGTTTTATTGCCCCTTTGGAGCATCAAAGTGGGCCTGTGGGCCCATGGGAGGTGATGGGCAGAGGCGGGCCCCTTCTTACGGCCATTGGGCCCTGTCTTTGGGCCAGTTGGGTGTTGGAGCCCTGGGCCTGTGGGCTTTTCCACAAAATTAAACCCCAAAAAAACCCTTTTTTTTGGTTTTTTTGGGGTTTTTTCCTCCTTTTTTATTTCTCATTTTTTGATTATTTTTTTTTTTTTTTTTGTTTTGTTTTTGTTTTTTTTTTTTTTTTTTTTTTACTCACATTTTTTTTTCTTAATCGGTGAGTGGTGGTGTTGCTTGAATTCGTGGTCGTTCTGGTTGAAAACAACCAGACCGACGGTCTGATTCCTGAAAGGAATCAGACTCGGCGGGCTCGCTCACGTAATCGAATGGTCCCTACCATTTGATTACGTGAGCGAGGGGATGTCGCATGCGATATCCCCATACACATAATACATGTATGTATTATGTGTATGGGGATATCGCATGCGATATCCCCCCACGCCAAACAATTGGCGTGTGGTACCCGCACGCCAATTGTTTGGCGTGCGCTCCCACACGCCAATCGTTTGGCGTGTGGGAGCGCACGCCAAACAATTGGCGTGTGGGAACCGCACGCCAATTTTCTTTGGCGTGCGGGGCCCACACGCCCTTTTTTTTTTGGCGTGTAGACCCTACACGCCAAAAAAAATGGGCGTGTAGGCCCCGCACGCCAAAAAAAATTGGCGTGCGGGCTGGCGTTGGCGTGCGCACTTGGCCTGCGTTTATCAACGCCCGAAGTCTGGGATTAATATTATCATTGATCCTCTTGACAAGACTGAGGTGATTGCTATTGTAGAATTCACACCTTATCACGATCTCACCCCTTCCCAATTGAATGATCTCAACTACATTTCCACTTTCCTCCACCAGTCCAAATGCTTCCTTAACTCTGTCTCATCCTGTACTAAAATTTGGGGTGGGCTCATGTGGGCCATTGGTTGGAGAAAGTCTTATGATGAGCATCAAATAGTTGGCCGGTATATCAAGGCATTTGATGGGACTGAGATGAAAGCATATGATGATCACTATATTTAATCTTCTCGAGTTGGAAATATGATTGGTAATCTCTTCAAAGATCTTGCTCATACTCCCTTTCAACAGAATCAAGATCTTATGAAGAAATATAATATCCCTTCCTTTCCCAATCTTTCTTATGGCAAACTTCCTGAAGACACCACCTGCACTCCCCACATTACTTTTACCACAAATGGTTTCTTCAATCCGCCTCACACCAATACTGAAGATATATCCAAATTTGCCTTTGTTTTATTTATTCCCACTCATAATTCTGATTATACCCTGGTAGACTCTTCTCAGTATGATATCACATCTGGTCCTTTGATTTGTCCTGATCACTGCATTGGTATTGATTTTGATCATCAGCATGGTATTGTTAAAATGATTTGGCAAGCTAACAAGTATTCCCATTGTAATATGCCTCATTCCACAAGCTCTTCTTTCACTTGTCTTGGTTTATCTATTCAAATCAATTTTAGTCCTTCTAATGCTTGTAGTAAATATTTGAAGGGTTTTTATCAAGATTCTGCTCATTACTTTTCTGATCATTTTTATTATATGTTTCGTAGTATGGCTAGAAGCACATTAACAGCTAGTTCACTTACAATCTTGTTTTTATTTACTATTTTTTCCTCTTTCTGTTTCTGACTTCTAAACTCTTAATTTCCAAGGCTTTTACCATTAAATATTGAATGTGTTATTTTGTGGTTTATTCTTTTATATCTAACCAGTTAATCTTAATAAAAATCTATTCAAGAATGGAAAAATAGCCATGGTATTATTAATAGTAAGCTTGGGAATTGATTTTAAGAATTAAAACAGGTAATAAAAAATTACCAAATGGAATGTGCCTCGAATAAATATTCAAGCAGGGAAAAAGAGCCCTGGAATTAATCAGCTTGGGAATTCATTTTAAGAATTACAACCAGTAACCAACAATTACCAAATGGAATGGGCCTTGAATAAATAATTGCAGTGTGTCGATTAGTTTTCTGTCAACAGGGGGAATTGAAGATGATACACTGTTTCTATTTGCAATAAACATCTGACGTGGAGCTCAACTTCAACAGGAGACTTTTTTCAAATCCGAACTTCAGAGTCAACTCTCCAATTAATTTCTTGTTGTTGAACCAAACATATCTCAATCTAGTCAACCAGCACCAATGCCCAATCAAGATGGAAATATGTCTGATTCATCAGGTGGCCATACCCGCAGATCTTCACGAGTACCCACACCAATAAGGCGATCCGGAATGATTCCCCCTCGCCAGATTCACGCCGGTCAATTGTGCACCCATTTTTATCACAAAGAAGTCACATTTCATCAGCATCATTGGTATCAAATTCCCAATCAAACAAACGACAAGGCCCTGCATCAGAATCTGTATCAAATTCCCAATCAAACAAGCAAAAAGGCCCTACATCAGAATTGTCAGCCTCCCTGATGCCAAGGACAAGTCCTTCTAGCTACAGGTGGTGCAAGGATAGATGGAAAGAGTACAAAGACTCTGGGTAAGCTACAAAAGGTGCAATTCCCAAAAGATATGGGGGAATTGTGCCGTAAAAATTTAGAGAAAAAGGTGGTAATAATTATATTAAATAAATTTGATATAATTAAAACCAGAGGGGCCTGATAAATCAGGGGTGGTTTAGATCCCTCTAAGGTATCTTACAAATAAATTGCAGAGGATTTAGGTACCTGGAACACTGGGGCCTGTTGGAACAGGGGTGGTTTAATCCCAGGAAAGGAAAGTGGGGAATATCTTCAAGAAAAGGGTTATTACTTACTAGTAATAAACCTTGAGGGATCTTGGGGATATTCTGGGTAAAACTGGACAGTTTGAAGCGCTTGGATGGATGGATGGTGGAGCTGGGTGGTCACTGTGAAGTTGTTGGGGAAGACAGGGCTAAAGAATAACTACTAAGAAGCTTACCAGACTGTGTTATAAAGATGTGTATCTAATAATAAGTGGGTAAGGTTGTTAGTGGGTATTGGGAAGCATGAGGAGCCTTCTTTGGGCGGTTGAAGAGCTCCTTAAATTGTCTTGAGTTCCCTCTGGGGACCCTGTAGGTATTATTGGCCAACTTGTGGGACCTTTGGACCACATTTTGGCCATGTTTGCTTTCCTGGTGACGCTTCAGCAGCCCCTGCTTTGAATACAAGTCACCAATTGATTCTATTAATGTATTTTATTATTATTTATATATTTATACTGACTTACAATCTATAGTACATTAGTACTGTTTGTTATAGATTTAATACTAGTGGCTTATTTGTATTTATAATAAGCCACAGTATTGTTTGTACTGTTTGTTCACTCAATATATTTTATTTATATGTATAAATAAATAATACTATTCATTATATTTAATTATTTAGTCCCCAGTAATCTTCATTACATATGTAACATATGTAATGAGGTCACTGGGGCATGTTTTTGCTGATTTGGGTGTACCTGAGTGACTGGGGAGTCCGCGTGCCAGCTGAGAGCCTGTAAGGGGCTTAATGCTTGCGCGGGGGCTTATATCCCAACTTTGGCGCGGGCTTTCAGTCACGCGGGTTGAACTTCAAGGTCTGCAGACTGCGGTACGCGGGGTTTGAGTAAAACACGGTGTATTTACACTATGTCCCCCAATTTACACAACACCTCATTTCCGTGACTGGAAATGGGGTTTAAGCATATGTGTATGTATATATAAGCATTAATTAATGCAAGTGCCTTTTTTAAAGGTACTTGCTAATTCTTGTTTGCTAATTTACATAGTGAAGGAGTGAGAATTAGGGGTACCTATGAGTGAGGTGCCCTAGGTTATTTTTAGTGTAGATTCAGAATATCAAATAATATTCTAACTATTATTTGATAATCTACGTATTTTTATAATACGTTTTGTGGAAATCATGTGACAGGTTGCTCTGTCATAGTAGCAAGCTGACAAGAATCTTCAATTGAAGAACGAAGCCCTCCACTCCCTGGAAAGAAACAGAACAACAATAATCTGAGTCAGCCCTTATCAACCTCCGAAGTTCCAAGCTCACAGGTGATTGATCTTGCTCAAGACTCTGATGACGAAAACACAAAGGCAAAACCCAAACGTAGAAAGAAAAACCCTGAATTTGATGATCCAAAGGATTTTTTTTCCAAACCAACTCGACGTTGTGGAACTCCTAAGGGATCAGGAAAGAGCTTGAAGGGGAAATAGACAACAAATCTAGTAAGTAGAAGCACTGCCAGCATAATTGCCTAGGATGAAGTCATCCCAGTTAAACTGGGATGCACTCAACCAATTTAAACTTGGTTGAAATCAACTGATGAAATATAAATCCAAGGGACCCCCCTTGGTTTTATATTTCATTGGTTGAGGTCAACCTACTTTAAAATGGTTTTTTTCATCCTAGTTTAACTGGGATGAACTCAACCTAGGCAATTATGTTGGCAGTGAAGATGTTGAAGCTACAGGTGCTGATGAGGCTGCCCTTCTTGACTAATGCTGAGGGGAAAGGGTTTCACTAAGAAAAAGAAAGAAAAGAGGTGTGGCTATATTTCTACTAATCCTTAGACTGCTGCTACTAATGGGAACTTAGGTTGTTTAATCAATCTGAGGCAGGGACCTTGAGAGGAGTGAGAAAAGCACTGAGAAAGAGTATAGGGTATGTGTTATGATTGTTATTTGTGTAAAGGTTGATGCAAAAAGTAAATGTAAAAGGTTTCAAGGTAAAGGTAAATGTAAACTGTACTTTAATAAAAGGGGAGTGCATGATTTATCCATAGAACCAAGGGGAGTTCTACTTATACAAAAGGGCACAAGATGGCTGATCCTGGCAGTAAAGAGAAAGGGGAAATGTGTTCAGAGGTATACAACCAAAAGAGAGTAGTGATAGTGTAAGAAAGATGAGCCAATGTAGCTAGTAACTATGTATATAAGGAATGTAATGTGACTAGTAACCAAAGAGTATGATAAAGGCAGAAGATGTAACTATGTAATATAAATGACTGTGCTGTACAACTTAATACCAAAGAAGATATAAACTAAAGAAAAGTATGTAATATCTGTGTTTTATTTATGTACTGTATATTTATAAATCAATACCTTGTATAATATCCTATGGGGTTGTAGTATTGGTAAAGTTATGTGGTTATAAGTGGTACTATTCTAAGAATGCTAATAACTTCTGAACCAAAGGGAAATCAGGGGTACTTTGAGTGAGTGACTAGGGGTAGTTTTGTATGTAGAATCTGATTATGTAATAACAATGAAGTATATGTGAGAGGAAATGTAAGTTGTTGATGTTTGTATGTGAAAAGGTATGGATTACCACAACGTCCAGGTGATGTGTGTAATTCTTGATAGCTAAGTTTTTGAAATGAATGTATACTAATATAACTGGTTAAAAAAGCCTTTAAGTAAAGTGCCATCAACCTATGCCTGCTTGTGGTGCAAGAAGGATGTCAGGGTGTCTTTAAGCAGCTTTTCAAATGTTCGAACTCATCGTGATGGTTCCCTTCAAAAAGGAAGGATTTCTGATGGATGCCCCAATCGTCATCAAGCAATTTCTTCTGGCGCCAAGCTTCCACCAACAGCACTCAAAGAGGAAAGAATCAAACAGACTACGCAATCTGGATCGCTCACCAAACATTTTGCCCCTGTTGAAAAGTTTGACAATCAGGTTCTCAATAAAATAATAACTCTATGGCTGTTACGGCAATCATTACCTTGGAACCGTGTTGAAGACCCCTATCTCCAAGCTGCCTTCTCCTATTGTCAAGCAGGAGCAAATTTGTTTAAACAAAAGTGGGCTGCAACTTCTGGACAAGTGGTATACTTGGATTTACAAGAGGCTATGATATGCCGGTTGAAGGTGAGTGATACCATTGCGTTCAATTACATGTAAAAAAATATACTTATTTCCCTTTAAACAACATTTCAACAGGATTCTGAGAGCAAGTTTAACTTGATACATGATGTTTGGACAACAAAAGGAAATCGCTTTGGATTCATTGGAGCTTCTGTCTCTTTTATTGATAAGGATTGGAACTATCTAGTGCTGCATCTGACTCTCAAGCTAGTTGCCTGGCACCATAAGGGAAGCATGCTGCCTGAACCTGTTGTGAACGTATTGAAGAAACATGATTTACATAATAAGATAAGTACCCTTTGATTCATCACTGGTAATCTGCCAAAAACTTATTTATTTTTTGTCCTATAAACACATGCTTTGCCAGACAACTGATTTGGGATCAAATAACAACACAATGGCCGAAACAATGCACTCCAAACTCATTGCCCTTCCCCAAACCACAGATTTGGATTGGAACTACAAGACAATGCATATCAAGTGCTTTTGTCATAAAATGGCGCTTGTTGTCAATGCTGGATTGAAAGAATTGGGCCTTGAAGCTCCTCCTCCACCAAAGCTCAAAAAGTCATTCCTTGGAATTTTCCCTTTTTCCGACACAATGGACCCAATAATTGAAGAGGACGAAGAAGAGCAATTGGTAGAATTATTGGTTGAAGACAGGGTGGAAGATGAGACGGATGTTGATGAGGATGAGCCAGATCTTGAAACTGACGATGACGAAAATGATGAGGGGACTGAATCTGGATACAAAGACTATGATCAAATCACCTCAAAGAATAAAAATAATCAGAAATCATCTGCAAATAGAAATGATTATTTTATATTTTTTTTATTTTACTAGCAATCAATTACTGAATCTTTCCTTCTTATTTTTGTGATATATAGCTGGACTTTGTAGTACAAAAGATTACCTCATCAAGTGCATGGAGAGCTGAATTTGACCGCCGTGCAGAGGATGACCAGAAGCAAAAAGGGGGAACAAAAGTGAATGGTCTGATTGCTGGTTATGGAATCCGCTGGAACATCAAATATCAAAGCCGAGAGCGGGCCTACAGGGCAAGAGAGGTATTTCATTAAGCTTCACCTCCAAACAATGTGATGGTACTGATAGACATATTGTTAAACTCAGGTTATTGATGCAATGCTCTGTGATGAGTATAGTAAATTCCAAGATCAAATTGTTTGGTCCAGCCGCAAAGAAAATTGCAAGAAGTTTGGCTACTTCAAAGAAATTCAGTTTACCAGCAAGCAATGGATAATCATCAATGAATTGAATCAGGAGTTGGAAGTAAGATATATTCATTCCACAGATCCACTTATATGTTTCATACATAATGCTCATTTTGTCTGATAGCCGTTTAACCGTTTGACCAAGGAGATGGAGGGAAATGGTCCTACAGGTGCGTTTGTATTGCCAAACTACTATCAAACCATCTCTGATTTAAAGAAGAAAGAGGCAGGATGCAATCGAGGGCATCCATTACATCCAATGTATGTGAAAATGATACAAAAGCTTGAGGTCTACCAAGAAGAGGTGCTTGAATGTGAAACACTCGTAATGGCCACTGTTCTTCACCCAACGTTTCGCATCAAAATCTTCTCTCATTGCTGGCCTGAAAAAGCAGAGGAAGCCGAAGCAACTTTGGACCGCCTTTTTGCTAACAAAGGGATCTGTTGAACAAGAAGAAAAAATCAAACATTAACATCTTGGACAAGAATACTTCAAATGTTGAAAAGGATAAAATATTTGATTTGTTCAACACTCCTGAAACATCAGATGAAAGCAAAGAGCTAGAAGTATATGTCAAGAACATGGATTGCTTAACCGGTCCAGATGGAAAGGATCCCAATAGTATTTTGAGGTGGTGGAAGGTATAGCTTCTATTTGTTCTCAGCTTTGTCCACTTGTGTTTGTTAGCTCATATTGACTTTCACAATGCTACTTAAACTTTCCAGGTTCATTCATCAACATATCCAGTTCTTTCATCATTAGCCAGGGACTACTTGGCCAGCTCAGCATCAACTTGTGCTGCAGAGCATACATTTTCTTCGGCTGCCGATATTTGCTCAAGTTCCCAATCCCCGCAGGCCCGTGGACAGACATTAGCTATGATTTAATCACCGATCTCCCAGAATCCCGCTCAACTGACAGTATATTGACAGTAGTAGACCGGCTGACCAAGATGGCGCACTTCATCCCATGCAGGAAAACCATGAATGCGGAGCAACTAGCAGAACTGATGGCAGAACATGTATGGAAACTGCATGGAACCCCCAAAACAATTGTCTCAGACCGGGGAAGTATCTTTATCTCCCAAATCACACGCGAATTGAGCTCCCGCCTGGGAATTAGACTGCAACCCTCCACAGCGTACCACCCAAGAACAGATGGACAATCCGAAATAGCCAACAAGGCGGTTGAGCAATACCTGCGGCACTTTGTTTGCTACCAACAAAACCATTGGGCCCTGCTCCTCCCCATGGCCGAATTTTCTTACAACAATAATAACCACACATCAACAGGAGTTTCCCCATTCAAAGCCGACTACGGATTCAACCCGGCATACAGCGGAACCCCCTCTACAGAACAATGCATTCCCGCAGTGGAAGACCAACTCCACCACCTTGTGGAGGTTCAAGATGAGCTCAAGTATTGCTTGGAAGATGGGCAAGAGACAATGAAGGACCAATTCGACAAGAAAACAAGGGAAACACCGGAATGGGACATAGGGGACGAAGTATGGCTAGACGGCCGCAACATTTCAACAACCCGCCCCAGCCCAAAACTGGAACATAGATGGCTGGGACCTTTTTCTATCTGTAACAGAATCTCAAAATTGGTGTATAAGCTGACACTCCCTATATCCAAGAAGGGGGTACATCCCGTATTTCATGTGTCAATACTCCGCAAACACAGACCTGAAGAAATCACGGAACGGCGGAAGGAGGACCCAGAACCAATTACAGTAGACGGCGGGGACAAGTGGGAGGTCAAAGAGGTACTGGACTGTAGAAGGCGAGGCGGGAAGACCCAATATCTGGTTAGCTGGAAGGGATTTGGAGCGGAAGAGCACTCATGGGAACCGGCGGAAAACTTGAAGAATTGCGAGGAACTGGTAGCGGGATTTAATTCAATATTTCCAAATGCGGCAACTACTCATTGGCGGACGCAGAGAAGGAAGTGAGGGACAGAATGGATAAGAGGTGGAAAAAAAAAGTATGGTATTGGACAACGAGTGGAGGATTAAGCATTAAAAGGGGGATAATGTCATGAGCCGTATTGCGGGCCCGCCCGCACCAGAGCCCGCACCACATGTAGATAGTCTATCACGTACATGTCACAGACAGGCCACTATATAGTCTTTCAGGAAAAAGATCCACATCCCTTCCTCATCCTGCAATCTACATTATAGGATCCCAAAACCCCAGAAACCCCAGAACCCCTGTGCCTTCCTCTCCCAAGATCAGACCATAAAAACATGTGAAATTGTCAATTTTCAATTATGTCATGCTGCATGTATTGGAAGTTATGATTTATTTCTAGAATAATTGGAGGTCATGCAATCAGTCCCCTTCATATCTGCCATGCTTCAAAATCTCAAAACACCTTAGCTGATCTTGAACCAGAAAAGTCTATGACAAAGAATTGAATGGTCAGTTATTTTTGAGGTTATCTACATGTCATACTCATTGTATGACATTACCCCCTGGGTACGAGTTGCTACTTCCCAAAGTACACATAGACTAATGGGGGGAGAAAGCCCTGGTCCCAACAGGAAGAAGTGTCTAGGCTTCAAACTTTGGAGCTTGAGGCTCAAAGTTCAAAGAAGATGGATTTTTAGCTTTGAGCTTCAAATCTTGAGCTTCAAGAGGATTGAGATGGAAGATCAAAGGGTTACAGGTCTCTTAAATTCCTGATTCTTTCTCCACCACTAGGTTATGGAATCCCGTGATTCACTGGATTGAGTGGTCCAGGAATTGAACCCAGGGTTGTTGAATCTGTTTTCCTGTCATGCTTCAAAATCTTAAACCACCAAAGCTGAGCTTGAACCTGAAAAGGCTACAACAACAGATTGAATGGTCTGCTATCTTTGGGATTATCTACATGGCATACCCATTGTATGACAATATCTCTATTTCTCTTTTCCCTTTTCTCATTATATGTTTTAACTACAATCTCTCCAAATGTTTTTTCACTAAGTAAGTCTGAATTAATTTGGAGAAATTGTTGTAATGAATAATGTTATGCAAAATGATTGAGTTACTTGATTTAATATGTGCAACCCAAAGTTGGAAACTCCAGACTCAACAAGAACAAACATCTTGGACCAATTCTATTGCATACTACACCCTTAATTCACTGTTGACTCAGTACAAACTGCTCAAGACTAGTACTGCTACTATCACTCGTTTAGACTACGGATATTCAGGAGGAGCCCAAATCTAATCCAAGTGGAGGTAGAATACATTTTTATTTATTTTTTTTGTTTCTTATCTCTTGTTGGTTGTTTTTATTGATTTTTATCTTTCAAATTATTCAGGCTTGTGGTTATTTTTTATTATCTCCAAAAAAGAATATTTTGAGTCTAATTTGAGTGTCAGCTAGGACTAGATTATAATAAGGTACATAATGATTTCATTCCTTCTCATCATTATCTATTCCTTTTTAACCTTTCTTACTCTTCATTTGTTTATAAGTTATATACTACTATTAGCATTTGTTTTTAGCTGCAATAAAGTATTGATTCCAAATTCCTACAATATTGAATGTGTTTCATTCTCTTCAGGCTTGTTTCTGTTTTCATCACCTACTATTTCTTATTTCACTTTGTTATTTCTTTGAGTATTATTCAGGACAAGATCTATAGCTGTTATTTTACTACTATGTGCTTTTGATATCTTCTGAAATAAATTATTAGAACAAAACACATGCAATGATATATTAATCCTTCCACACCAAAATATAACTTGCTCTAGTTGCTGTGCCATTCTCAGACCCTGTTTATTTTATTTCAAGTTCCAATTACTTGTTCCTAATTATCATCTGGTCTTTCCTGTATTTTCATCTCTTTGTTTCAAAAAGGGAGTGAAGATTAAATTTCTATACTTTATCAAGAAGAAACATAACAGAGGAAGAATAATAAACTATACAGCTTAAATCAATTAGAATCAAGAGCAAAAAAATTGGTTGAACTATAACCATAAATCAAAAATCATCATAGGGGACAAGAGAATAAGCTCCAGATAATCAGGGCAACAATAAAGGGGTAATGGAAATCCTCAGGTTTCTTGATTAAAATGGGTTCTACTATATGAGAATCAGACAAGAACACACACTTTAAAAACACACAGAGGACACAAGCCCTAATTGAATGCTGGGAAGATAGAACAATACTTTCCTTATTCCATTTTCTTCATGTTTTTTGAGTGTTTCCTTGCTTTCATTTATTGTTACATGTGTGAGAAATAAGATCATTATTCTTTCATTTTTAATCTTTGCTTTTTCTAGCTTCATCCTGCTTATCATTTTCGCCTTTTTGCTGGCTTTTTTGCTTGGGTTTCTTTCCTTGTTTATTTTTCTTCTTTTCCGATTGTTTATCTTCCTTGTTATCTTCTTTTTCAGTCTCCTCATCGTCAGGTTTTCTATCTTGGTCTTTGTCAACCTGAAGTCGAACTTTGCTTTCTTCTTGAGGATCAGAACTTGAAGTAGTTGATTGGCTTTCATTCTTTTCATTCTTATCTGTTTCATCAAACCTATCTTGACTTTTCTGGTCATCCTTTCCATCCTGGCCGCCCTTGCTTTTATCTTTGTTCTCGTTGCCTTTGCCGTTTCCACCCCCACGTGGAACGGTGCGGGGGTCTTCGCCCAGCTTGACGGTTTTTTTGGTTTTTGGATCAAAGAATTCATCTCCAGTGGCGGCAGGATCTTGCTTGATGACGATACCTTGGAGTTCATCGTTCTTAGGTTCTTTCAAACAATGAAGAGCTTTTCGTGCAAGTCCGTTCTTTTGGAAATCTGGTGGAACATTGTGTTCGGCCTGTTTTTGAAACCCATTATTGATTATTCAGTTTACGGAATCACGATAACATGGCAGGCAAAACTCCGAGTTTCACTCACGCCAGCGACCTTAATAGCAGCTTCAATCATCTTCTCACGTGCGCCACTTTTAATTTTCGGGTTCGTCTTTAAATAATCGAATAGGTTCAAAAAAGGCGTGACACACTAGAGGCACCGGTGAGTTATGCTGTCGCTCACCTTGGCCGAAGTAATTATCTCATCAGCGAGGTCCTGAGCAGCGCATGGGTCTGCTCCTGCTAGCAATACTCCCGCGGACCTACCGACTGAAAATAAAAAAACGATACGTTGCCCCAAAGATGTAAAACTAGGCTGAAAAAGGATACTATCAGCCCAGATTAACTCACACAAATTTCCGCAGATTTCCCCAGGGCAACCTTCGATTTGTGGAAGGTTCAGATTTTCTTTACCAAATCGACGAGCAACCAACCTGCAACAATAACGAGGATGAGGTGCTCAATGATTTGATGATTATATATATACCATTATAAGTTGACGTACCTCGTCACTCGGAATGGGATATGAGAAGCTTGAGTGAGATTCCAGTTGCTTGATAAATATATCAGTCCAAGAATATGGAGGTGCATCATCGTGGGCAGTTTGTAAGCCACAAAGATGAACCGATGATGGTTGCGTAGAGATTGTGCTCGAGAAAGTTTCACGGACTAGCCGAATGATGTTGTAATTGTTAAAAGAATAAGAAAAATACTGCCAGAGTATAATGATAAGAGGAAATAGTTTATAAGGGGAGACTGGTATTACGAAGAAACTACGGGTAGCAAAAATAACACTCTGAGTGCCAGTCCTTTCCTCTTATATGGTGATACTATGGAGTCATGATCAAGAGCTCTTCAGAGAGTTGAGACGAATTGAAACTGATTGATTTCATTCCAATTGATTGATCTGTTGTACTGGGTGGTGATATCTTTGGAATGTGATACCCATAGGGACGGAGCACTCCTGATGTATGGTTTTGAATTTGTAACTTGTGACAGTGTCCCGGAGCACTTACCGGCCGGCGATAATGTAGCATCTAACAATGTCTCGAAGGTTACGTATAGAAATGAATCCGAGGGCCAGCCCGAGCCAATTTCATCGCTCGCCATGAGTACGAATGAGTGTTATTAGGAACCACCCTCAACTGTTCCTGCTGAGCATTAATTTGTTGCAGGGGACTACTGTTCTCGGCATGACAACAATAATTATCGTTGGTTGAGTTGTCTCCATTGAACTGTTTGCCTTCCATCACACCCATTTAACTATACAGGGATATGTTCCAGTGCTCAGTTTCTATGCCAAAGGAGCTTTCAATGAAGGTATTGCGCGATTCATCTTTTCTGCCACTGGTTAATTTACTAGGGTGGTTTCAAGCGGGGCCCGCGAGTTAGGGCTTGTACAAGGGCGACATGCCACTTGGAAATTGTTGGGCTAAAGCAGGGAGTGAAAAGGCCAAGGTGGGTTAATTAGCTTATCAGGGAACTTGGCGCAGGCGCACACAGGTTCAATGCATGTTGGTGATACATATTCAGAGCCGCCAACCCTGAGCCCTGGCGAGCCTATTTGTCAAGCCTGGTGTCACGCTCTGTGATGCCAAGGACTGATATCCTTCTAGCTACACAAGGTGCAAGGCAAAAAATATGGGCAAAAAAAGGGGTTTTTGATCTTTTATATTAATATTTAAAAGATCAAAGATTTATGGAGGGGCCAGCAAGCTGGGGTGTTTAGTTCCCTCCAAAGGTGTTCGTGCTAAAAGCAGAGAACTGAACCTTTAAAACTGGGGCCTGCAAGCAGGGGTGTTTAGTCCCAGTGAAATAGTGGCTAAGAAAGGGCCACAACTCCTAGTAGGAAAAGACTTACTGTAGTAGGCTTTGAGGGAAGGAGGTGGGGGGCTTTCTTATGGTAAACTGAGCAGCTGGAAGCGGTTGGAAAGGTGGGCTGGAAGGCTGGACAGAGTTGGGGTTGAGGACAAGAGGCTTTGAAGTCTTGAAGACTGATTTACTGGGCAGGACACTAGTATGATGGACTGGTGGAATGCTGGGTGTAAATATGATAAAGCTGGGGAATTCAAATACAGGGGGAAGAAAGGGCCTCTTAAATGCCTTTCTGGAGCCCTGATGGCGAAACACCAAGTGGTATTTTGGCTATGGGAATACTACAAGGAAGGAGTTATCCTTAGTAGAAATAAATGATGTAATTTATCAAATTATTACATGCACAGGCTGTCAATAATTAATACAGTCTGTCAATCATCTGTAGACATCATCTGAGGGCGCTTCAAGAGCTCTTAGTTTGATGTACAACATGTATTGATCACTTGATCAATAGAATAAAAAAGAAATAATCAAATTATAGTACAGAATCTTATTTCTGTTTAATTTGGTTATTTCATATGTAAGGTTCTGTACCATGAGAGTTCTTGTCATACTTGCATGGAGGGCGCTTTTACAGCTCTCCATTCAATTATTTGACAAGCAAACATCATGGGAAAAGTGTCAACATTTATTTTCCCGTGATTAAATAAGCTTGTCATTTATTTTACTTGTACAAGTTCTTTTAGACTTATTTGAAGTATTCTTATGTTTCCTTTATCCCCTGTTTCGTGTCTTTCATGTGTTATAATATTATTTAACTTATACTGTATGTATTTACATAAGTTATTAATAATACAAAGACTATAAAACAGCGTGATATTTATGTCAAATGTTATTTAATATTTTATTTATGTGTTTAAAGGATAATTACATAGTTTATTTAAGTAATTATCCCGTATTTTGAGTACTTCTACTTATTAGAATACTCTCATATTACATATGTTTATACCTAGTAAGTATTTTAGCGCTTAGTAGGAGTATTCTTTAAGTTAATTTTATTATTAGAAGGAGTAAGTTTTCTAGGGTACTTTGGCTGAGGTACCCTAGGTTATTTTACCTGCTCTTTTAGAATATAAAATAATATTCTCAATTATCTCAAAGGTTAATGAGTTATTATTTATTTTATTATTAATTTATCTATTATATTTGTTTCTAGCATTATTACTAATTAATAATGTTTCTATTTTAAAATGTTATCTTTTTCTTATGTTTATTATAATTTATGTTTCATTATTACTTGTGTAATAATGTCTCTTTCATATGTATTTATTAATTAATTATTACTTTATTTATTGTTCTAGTCAGGTTGTCTCTGAACTAGTAGCAAGCTGACATTCCCTACCTTTAAGATGATTCTTCTAAGAATTAAAGTTTTTGATCCTAATCATTTTCTCCTTGAAACTCTAAAGTTCCTCAAGTGTATAGGACCATCAGGTATATTATTCTCAGGTAACCATTCATCTTTGTCCGCAGAAGTGTTTTTATATCTAACAAGATAAAGTCTGGTATCTTTGCCATTAATTCTTTCTTTCTTTTCTTTAAGTATCTTCAATACTTTAAGTTTATTGTTAGCCTCAGGTTCTGCTATCAAAGGTATAGGTTCTTGCACCACTATTGGCTCTTCACTGTTTCTTTGAGTAAAAGGTTTCACCAAACTTACTGGGAAAACTGGGTGTTTTCTGGACAGTTCTTCACTTAATATCACTTCTACTGCATTTTTACCATGCAGTTGTTTAATAGTGAAAGGTCCTACAAAAGAAGGTTTAAGTTTCTTATTTCCTCCTAAGTTGTTAAAATTTACTGTAGATAGTAACACTTTATCCCCTATACTGAAAGAAGGTTCTTTGTGGCTTTTATCCCACCTAGTTTTGTTATACTCCACCGCTTCTTGTACACATTTATTAGCGTGATCATGAGTTATATCTAACATATTTTT
Source organism: Puccinia hordei (assembly GCA_007896445.1). Lineage (NCBI taxonomy): Eukaryota > Fungi > Basidiomycota > Pucciniomycetes > Pucciniales > Pucciniaceae > Puccinia > Puccinia hordei. Next base: position 713,622 of record RDRW01000226.1, on the reverse strand, counting down.
GAAGTCAGCAGCTGTTGGGTGTACATGTGGTAATTTAGAATTAACATTATCTTTTGGTACTCTAGGTATCCATCCTCTTTCCAAGATGTATGGTACTTCCTTAGTAGAAGAATGTTTACTACTATTATAAGCTATTTCTAATGCAGGTAATAGGCTGACCCAATCATGAGTATATCCATCATGATTTTTGAATTCTAATCCAAATGCGCAAAATCTTCTCAGCATATCTTCCAGAGTTTGGATCATTCTTTCAGCTAATCCGTCAGTCTGAGGATGATATGCTGTTGAAAAGGCTAATTTAGTCCCCAACATATCATTTAAGTTGCGCCAAAATTCAGAAGTGAACTTGGGATCTCTATCACTGATAATAATTTTTGGTATTCCTACGTCAGACATTATTCTGTTCCAGAAAAGCATGGCTACTTCCATAGCTGTATCATCTTTATGGTTTGGTATAAACCTGGCCCTCTTAGAATATCTATCTACTACAACTAAGACTGAGTTATAAGAATAGGATCCTCCTGGAGGTAGTCCTGTCACAAAGTCCATGTTTATGATTTCCCATCTAGAAGTAGGTTCTTTAATAGTTTGAAGTAATCCAAATCTCTTTCCTGTTTGTTTGTTAGATTTTTGGCAAATTATACAGCTTTTTATATATTCTGTGGTTTGGTTTTTCCAATCAACCCACCAAGCTGTATTCTTAATTCTCTCTATAGTCCTTTCTTCTGAAAAATGGCCTGAACCTATCACGTCATGACATTCCTCTAGCATATTCTTAATTTGAGAATTATCACAAATCACTAATACGCTAGAATGTCTGTGTCTATAGTATATAAGACCATCTAGAAGTGTGAATTTTCCTTCAGAATATGGTTTGTGAAGGGAACTAGGTAAACTAGCAATCAACTCAGGGGAACTATTCTGATTACTAAGTATTTCACTTAATTTGACCATTTCAGCATCTTTTTGGTAACTCTGTTCTACTAGGTCAAAATAAGCTTGATCCAAATCACAAGCATGAATTCCCAAAATGGGAAATATATCTTCATCTTCTGGATCATATGCAGGATTGTCTGGCGTATTAGGTAAAGCCCATCTACTAAGTCCATCTGCATTCTTATGCTTAGCTCCTGCTTTGTGTACTATAGTCATATGCCCTCTATATTGTTGAATAGCAATCTGCCATCTTAACATGTGTCTGTTAGGAGTTTTCATATTCATAAGAGTTTTGACTGCGGTACAATCAGTGACTACCACTACTTTGCAACCTTCCAAATAATAATGTAGTTTGTCTAGAGCCCAAACCAGAGCCAAACATTCCATCTGGCTGGCTCCATCTTTCTTCTCTGTCATTTTTATTTGTCTAGAGATGAATAAAATGGGTTTTTCTATTGGTTTGTCATCAATTTGGAACTCTTGATGTAAGGCAGCTCCTAAACCATCTAGACACGCATCAATGTATAAAATGAAAGGTAATGTATAATCTGGTTGAGCTAAAACAGGTGCTGTAGTTAGAGCTTCTTTGAGGGATTCATAATCCTTCACTCTTGCGTAAGTCATTTCAAAAATTGTGTCTTTGCTACATACTTCATACAAGCTTTTAGACAAATTGGCAAATTGTTGGATGTGTTGTCTATAATAACTGCAGAAACCAAGAAATGATTGCATCTCAGTAATATTCTGCGGCATTGCTTTCATCATTACAGCAGCTACTTTGTTTTGATCAATAGCCAATGATAATCCTGAAACTATATGTCCCAGTGCTTTTAATTCCATAAATCCAAAATTACACTTTTTAATAGACATCTTGAGTCCAGCCTTAATAGCTGTTTGAAGTACTAAATTAATCTTTTCTTTATGGGAATCCCAATTCTCAGAATATATAATTATATCATCAATGTATATCATCATCCAACATTGGCGGATAAATGACCCAAATATAGAGTCCATCATTCTTTGAAAATGGGAGGGAGCATTTTTTATCCCAAAAGGCATCCTTAAGTACTCATACACTCCAAGATGGCAAATAATCCTCATGAACTGTCTGCTTTCCACGTCAATGGGAATTTGGTGGAAACCTTTGAGCACATCCATACAAGTAATATACTTTGCTTTGGATAAATTATGTAAAGAATGATCTATCCTAGGTATGGGGTAATTATCAGCTTTAGTATAATTGTTTAATGCTCTAAAATCTCCTACCATTCTAGATTTCTCGTTATGCCAAGCTATAATAACAGGTGTAGTGATCTCTACCTGTTCATTATGACCCACTTTTCTAATTACTTTTAAGTCCAGCAATTCTTTAATGTGAGTTTCTAAAGCCATCCTAGACTTTGGACTAGAGGGATAAGGGGGTCTTCTCAAAATTGGCGGGTAAGGCTCAGTACAAGTCAATTCAAGTTTAATATCATGACCTTTCACATTACCTATTGGTTCTTCCGTAGTACAGAAGGCTTCTTTGTTATTATAGCATATTTTTAGTATATCTAGTTGTTGTTCATTATCTAGTTTTTCACTAATAGCAGCTTGTGAAAGATATTCTTTATTAAAGGATTCTAGTTGTGCATTCACTATCTCCTCAGATTTGTTAATAGGTGATGGTAATCTTATATTGATATTACAGATTTGGAATTTCTTTTTCCAGTCAGCTCCAATGGTGAAGTATCTGTCTTTACTTTGGAAAATATCAAACCCATACATACAGAAAGTATCATTTCCTAATATAAGATAATCACAAATGGCATCCTGTAGTACTACAAACTCAATGTTCAATCTAAGAGATCCTTTAGAATGAGGGAATATGAGAGACATGGGTATAATTCCTACAGGTTTCATGGAGGAATTACAACTACTAAACTTTGCCTTAGGTACTGGTAGTAAATTTTGTCTCCATTCAGGGTAGTTATTATCTAAAAATTCAACACTTGTACAGGAACAGAAGGCACCAATATCTAGAAGTACCTTCCATTGTTTATTATTAAATATTACTGTAGAGTAACTTGTTTTCCCTAGAGTATAATTCATTCCAGAATCAGGTTTGTTGGTAAGCAATTTGGCATCAGAAATGTGTCCTACATCCAGAGATTCATCCCATTTCTGAGGAAGATGTGATTCACCATGTATCTCATTAATAGAAATGGGGTCTCCTATATCAGCCTGGATAACAACTATTCTATGGTCTCTGTCATCTTCTGATTCTGGATCATAGTAAGAAGATCTATTATGTTCTATTGAAACTATGTTGAATTCATTCTGAGAAACTGTATCATCTTCATTATCATCAGATTCTACTTGGACATTATTTATCTTTTTTCGGGGTTTGGTACAATCAGGCTTTTTGTGGCCTATTTCTCCACAGTTGTAACACTCAGGTATCTTAGTCTTTTTGGGAACAGTGAGGGCTAATTTATCTTTAGAATCATCTTTGTTCTCATAATTATTTCTATCAAAATTATTCACTTTCTTGTTAAGGCCTTTCATTTCTACAACTTCTTCCATAACAGCAATAAGGTAGGCAAAATCATGAGTTCCTTCTTTCATTCTACATCTCACAGAATGTTGGAAGTTACCTCTACATTGGCGTAGAAGTTTCTCTACTACTTCTTGGCTGGATGGATTATCATATATGCAATCAATTCTTTTTTTCTGCTTTACACACCATCTATGAGGGGTATGTTTTTGAGGATCAAAATAATCAGTTTCATATAATTTATGCATTTTTTCTTCCCACATTCTGGTACCAAATTTGGCTTTGATAAGTTGTTTCCAAGTATCCCATGTTTGTAAGCCAATTTGTTCTTGTGTAGCTACATGCCATTCTTGTGCTACTCCTTCAAACAATCTTGGTAACCTAGTAGTTATAAGGTCTTCTACACCTCCATAAGTTGTAATAATATGGTCAATATACCTAATGAAACTAATATGGTCATATTCTCCTTGTCCAGAGAATTTAGGCCAATCAACTAATGGAGGCATCAGTTTATTGATAGTGGCTAAATCTAGGCTATGATTGATCACGGTGGGATTTTTAGAAGGTTCTCTTTTGTTATTCTCATTGATGCTTCTCATAAAAGGATTGTTAAATTTAGGGATATTTTCAGGAGAATTCTGAGATATTTTGGGCGTCACAAATTCTTTAGTAATTATATTATGATTCTGATTAATTTTTATATCTCTCAAATCATTTTTAATCATATGAATCTCAGAATTAAAGTGATTAGTCAGTTGTCCAATGGAAGTATTAATATGATCTATATTATTATTCACATTCACATTCATTTGTATTAATAAATCTTTTATTTCATCTAATGAATTACTGTTACTGTCTTTACTCTTTTCTTTAATAATATCTTGTTTGATTGTAGAGGCTAAATAATCTACATTACCATTGGAAACTTCTTCCAATCTCTGAATTCTCTCATTTAATATCTCATTATTTATTTTATTATTCTCAGAGATGTTTAAGATTTCTTCTTTAATATCTTTAAAGATATTACTCTCACTCAGATCCAGAGGCAATTTAGTTAGTGTCTTGATTAATAGAGAGAACCTATTTTCCATGTCATTGTTGGTTAGAGCAGATGAGGTTGTAATCCGGTGTATTATATTATTGTAATTTACTTCAAAATTACTATCTAGATTTGTAAGATTACTATTTACAAGATCTAGATTATCTAATATAGCACGGAAATACTTAATATCATCTAGTCGGTACTGTCGTAGAGACCTTTGGCTGCCTGAATCATCTCGGAGATTTGCTTCCATTTGCGAGGGTTGTTGTATGTTTTTCTCTTGTCCGATTGATTTTCTTTCTTCGCTTTCCCGTTGTATTTTTCGGGAGGGGGGAATACTAGTCGTTTTTCCGTCCATGGGTTCCATCCTTGGACGTATCCCTCGATCTCCTTGTTTGGGATTAGTTTCTGTAACGTTCGTTGGGAATCTTGAGCTTCGCTGAACAACTGTCGGAGAGGCGTTAAGTCGTCCGCCTTCGCGGCTTCTTTGCACCGTTTCCATAGTGCTACGTGTTGGCGGACCAGAATCTTGATCTTCTCCGGTTTGGAGAGTTCTTGAATGTCCGCCGACTGATTCACGACTTCGATCTCCGGGGTCTTGGGGGGTACGAGGGTAGCCGCCGACGAATTCGATGGAGGATCGATTTCCATGGCTTCGCTCGTCGCCTCCGTCTCCTTCGGATGCCGGCGAGGTATCTTCTTGAACTGCATGCTCTTTATGCGGTCTTGAAGCTCGGCCTCTTCTGGAGACGCGAGTGGGGTTGGGGAGAAATCCGGCGAGAGGTGGTCTGTTTGATCTGGTCGACATAATGTAAATGAATATTCGATCAGTTTATATTTTTTATTTTTCGTTTTTATTTTTATTTTTTATTTTTATTTTTTTTAAAACGAGGAAGATGAGACTCACCTGTCGTGGGATTGTCTTCGACAATCGGTACGGTATTGGATCTAACGGCGACTTGACCACGATGAAACCTCGGCGGAGTCGGCTCTATTAGAGTCAGGAGCTGCAGTACTTTTTTCGGCGGTCATTCTAGCGATTCTTCTGGCTTTTTTATCTGCTCGATATTCTCTGAAGAGTTGATTCACAAGTAATGCGGTCTCGAGATCTTTTTCCTCCTGTATTTGGAGATGGTGCGTCGCGATCTGTAATTGTTCCTCTCTTGTAAGTAACTCCCAAGGATGCGGGATGTAACGCGCTAGAGCTTCTTCTTTTCGGAGCTTTAAATATTTTAGATAATAATTTATCAGCTCGGCGTTTTCTTTCAGATTCACTGAAAAAAATTGATCAAGAAAAAAAATAAAAAGAATTTTTTGTATAAGTTATTTTTTCGAAAAAATTTTTTTTTTTGAATTTTTTATCTTTTAATTTTTATAAGAAGGATTTAGGATGAGATAAAAATAAGGGATATGATTTTTGGAGTTTTTTAGATTTTTTATAAGTAATCAAGAATAAATGGAAGATTTATAAAGGTGATACTAAATTTTGAAGATTTTTTTCGAATTTTTTTATAAAATTTTTGATAATTTTTTATTATAATTTTTATATGTAAAAATATAATAAAAATATGTAATTTTTTAGGAGTGTATCACGAATTTTAGGATGTATTTATTCAGGAAAGAATAAAGAATAAAAGAAGTGGTGGTTTGGTGTGATATAAGGGGTATTTTTACGGTAAAAATAGTTAGTAGGAAAGGTGAGGAATTTTTTATCAGGGATAAAAAAGGTTAATTTCCCGGCCAGACCCCCAATTGTCACGCTCTGTGATGCCAAGGACTGATATCCTTCTAGCTACACAAGGTGCAAGGCAAAAAATATGGGCAAAAAAGGGGTTTTTGATCTTTTATATTAATATTTAAAAGATCAAAGATTTATGGAGGGGCCAGCAAGCTGGGGTGTTTAGTTCCCTCCAAAGGTGTTCGTGCTAAAAGCAGAGAACTGAACCTTTAAAACTGGGGCCTGCAAGCAGGGGTGTTTAGTCCCAGTGAAATAGTGGCTAAGAAAGGGCCACAACTCCTAGTAGGAAAAGACTTACTGTAGTAGGCTTTGAGGGAAGGAGGTGGGGGGCTTTCTTATGGTAAACTGAGCAGCTGGAAGCGGTTGGAAAGGTGGGCTGGAAGGCTGGACAGAGTTGGGGTTGAGGACAAGAGGCTTTGAAGTCTTGAAGACTGATTTACTGGGCAGGACACTAGTATGATGGACTGGTGGAATGCTGGGTGTAAATATGATAAAGCTGGGGAATTCAAATACAGGGGGAAGAAAGGGCCTCTTAAATGCCTTTCTGGAGCCCTGATGGCGAAACACCAAGTGGTATTTTGGCTATGGGAATACTACAAGGAAGGAGTTATCCTTAGTAGAAATAAATGATGTAATTTATCAAATTATTACATGCACAGGCTGTCAATAATTAATACAGTCTGTCAATCATCTGTAGACATCATCTGAGGGCGCTTCAAGAGCTCTTAGTTTGATGTACAACATGTATTGATCACTTGATCAATAGAATAAAAAAGAAATAATCAAATTATAGTACAGAATCTTATTTCTGTTTAATTTGGTTATTTCATATGTAAGGTTCTGTACCATGAGAGTTCTTGTCATACTTGCATGGAGGGCGCTTTTACAGCTCTCCATTCAATTATTTGACAAGCAAACATCATGGGAAAAGTGTCAACATTTATTTTCCCGTGATTAAATAAGCTTGTCATTTATTTTACTTGTACAAGTTCTTTTAGACTTATTTGAAGTATTCTTATGTTTCCTTTATCCCCTGTTTCGTGTCTTTCATGTGTTATAATATTATTTAACTTATACTGTATGTATTTACATAAGTTATTAATAATACAAAGACTATAAAACAGCGTGATATTTATGTCAAATGTTATTTAATATTTTATTTATGTGTTTAAAGGATAATTACATAGTTTATTTAAGTAATTATCCCGTATTTTGAGTACTTCTACTTATTAGAATACTCTCATATTACATATGTTTATACCTAGTAAGTATTTTAGCGCTTAGTAGGAGTATTCTTTAAGTTAATTTTATTATTAGAAGGAGTAAGTTTTCTAGGGTACTTTGGCTGAGGTACCCTAGGTTATTTTACCTGCTCTTTTAGAATATAAAATAATATTCTCAATTATCTCAAAGGTTAATGAGTTATTATTTATTTTATTATTAATTTATCTATTATATTTGTTTCTAGCATTATTACTAATTAATAATGTTTCTATTTTAAAATGTTATCTTTTTCTTATGTTTATTATAATTTATGTTTCATTATTACTTGTGTAATAATGTCTCTTTCATATGTATTTATTAATTAATTATTACTTTATTTATTGTTCTAGTCAGGTTGTCTCTGAACTAGTAGCAAGCTGACACCTGGCAGCTTTACCACCGCCATTTATCACAGATAGGGTTTTGGCTAACTTAACTAAGTACCTACCTCCTACCGCAGAGGAGTAAAACAGAGCCCCCTGCGGGACAGCTTCCATTCATGAAAGGAATAGTAAGTTAGGGTGTGTGGTGGCCTTTTGTAAAGAACATGGGTTTATGTAAACCAGGAAAATCTTAGATTTAAAATAGAGAGACTATTATTTATAATAATAGGCCAGTCAATTAAATACTACTGGATTTGGTCATATTTGATACCCCCTATTAAAAAGTAAAAAAAAAAACTAGTCCCTACACATGACTAGGCTCTATTCAGTAAGCTCTTACATCATAGCTACTCTACATAACCTCCACTTTACCACTACTCATCTGTCAGGATTTTTGTTTCCACCAGCTATTTCTCATAGCCTTGTTATTTCCTTCTTCCAGCTTGATGGATCATCTTCTGTCTGAGATACATAATGGACTCACTCACTCAGTTATGGACTCACTCACTCACTACTGGACTCACTAATGGACTCACTCACTCCCTTATGGACCCACTGACTTACTCACCTACCTATACCAGAATTATATATCTCATACACTGTTATCCCCATATGGTAGAGTCTCCATCAAATATATAAATATAAAATCATGAATATCAGCACAGCTCAGTCACTCAGCTAAATCTTTAATAAGAAGATTATCCCCCTCTCTTGTTGGGTTCATCTTGACTCAAGAGTTATACACCTTTTCTTGTAAGATTATCCACCTATCTTGTTTGGTCCATCTTGAATCAAGAGTTATGAATATTTCCTCATAAGATCAACCTCCTCTTTCACTTGGTCCACCTTGAATCAAGAGTTTTAAAACCTTTCCTCAAACTATAAAACACTAAATTACTACACATACCTTTTATAAATCACATTCTCTCATCCTTTCCTCCCACCTTGTAGGTGTAGTAGAAAAGTTCATTGGTAACATTTATCTAAGAATCAGTATACAACAGCCACATATTTATTATATTCTTAGTGTTACACTCATCCCCATAAGAATTATTCTGTAAGGCATCTCTTATATCAGTACCCTTGGTATAGCCTACATTATTACTAGTGTAGTTATCCATCTCCCTTCCAAGCTCTATTCTGACCTTTTAGTTGTTCCACAATGCAGCTACAGCCAGTTTTCAAGTGACAAAGGTATGTCTTCAAGACCTGACCTTAAATCAACAAAAAAAGAGCTGGCCGGCATCCAAATATTAATTTCCCTGTTACCACATTAATTGCCAAATTGATGGCAAATTTGGCTGCAGGAAGGGCTTCCAACCACCAAATTTGGCATTGTGGAACTACTCAAGGATAGAATAGAGCTTGGAAGAGAAATGGGTAACTACACTAGCAGAAATGTAAGATATATCTGAAAGGGTTCTGATAAGAGCGGCCTTCCAGAATAATGCTGATGGGAAGAGTGTAACACTGAGAATAAAAAAAAAAAGGTGTGGCTAATTTCTATTTATTATTACATGACTAGTACTAATGAGCTGTTCTACTACACCTACAATGTGGGAGGAATGGAAGAGGGGTTTTCGATATATAAAAGATGTGTGAAGTAATTTAATATAAGTTTTATGTTTGAAGAAAGGTTTGATAACACTTGAGTAAGGGTTTACCAAACAAGAGAGGGGGATAATCCTGTGAGAAAAGGTTTTATAAGTCTTGATTCAAGATGGATCAAAACAAAGAGGGGGATAATCTTATGAGAAAAGGTTTTATAACTCTTGAGTCAAGATGGACCAAACAAAAGAAGGGGATAATCTTATGAGAAATGGTTTTATAACTCTTGAGTCAAGATTGACCAAACAAGAGAGGGGTATAATCTTCTCATATTTAAGTCTTACCTGAGTAACTGAACTTTACTGATATTTATATTTATACTTATATGTTTGATGGTGACTCTACTATATGGGTATACTAGTATATGGGTTCTATAAGGCTGATATAGTTATTGGGTAACTTAGTAAGTCAAGAAGTCCATAAGGGAACAAGAGGGTGGAAAAGGTGTCCTTATATATCTGACGCAGAAGAACAGCCATCAAGCTGAGAGATAGAACTTGTCAGCCTCAGTGATTCCAAAGACTGGAATCTTTCTAGCTACACTGGGTGCAAGTAAAAAACAGGTGGCAACACAAGGGTATGTCTCAGGGGGAAATGGGCAATGGTTGATTTAAAAGAAAAGGTTTTAATAAAAAGAATAAAGTTTTTATTAAGGGAGGGGCCTGAGTTACAGGGGTGGGTTATTGTGCCCTCCAAGGCTCTGGTATTTTTGGTAAAAGAGTATGCCCAGACAGTAGTATACTACTGAAGTATATAAGGAAATAAGACTCACTAGTTTATTTCCAGGAAAGATAACTTCAGGAAGAGTATGACTGGTCTTGAGGCACTCAAATAACTGGTTAAAAGGTTGGTGATGAGTGCTGAGAAATTTGAAAGGTTGTTGGATGAACTTCAGGTATAAAACAAGCAAAAACTGGACTATATAACAGGCTATAAGACTGGTTGATATGGTGGGTAAAAGCTGGTAAATGTAAATGAAGATGGGGATATAATTTCGTGGGAAGGAAGGGCTGTTTATATATCCATTCTGGACTCTTGGGGGCGAAGAAGAAGGTCTGTTTTTCCTGGTCTAGTCTTCTACTAAGCCCTAGTTACCTGTATAACTGGTTTGGTTAAGGTAGGGCTTAGTTACATGTTTCAAAAGGCCCAAAGTGGTTTCATGTTCCCAGTAAGGTGATCACTTTTGTTTCTTACTTCCTTTTGGACCAGTAGTCTATTTACAACCAACCAATTGGGCTATCTTGGCCTTAGTAGGAAAAGTATGGCCGCAGCGTTGGTTGTGGCTTTTATTACAGGTGCCAGGTACATGTAACTATGGAAATGATGATGTAAACCTTATTTATTCATCATGCCCGAACTCTATTAACCTTAATTAAATATTCTACTAGCGTATATTTAAGGTTGTGTAGATCTATAAGTCATATGAAAACTTGAAGGCCTTGTGAAGGGATATGAAGGAGTAATAATTACGGGGGACTTTTGCTGAGCTACCCTAGGTTAATCTTCATGTGGATTCAGAATCTAAAATAATATTCTAAGTTTTCTTTATACTTTAGAAGTTATATCTAGATTCTGTGTTATATGTTTTTGTTTTAATAGTTTCTTTCAAAACAAAAGACGCAAGGTGTGCATTCTTTTGAGACTAAGAATATAAGTTGTATGTTGGTATAATTTTCTATGTTCAGGATCTCTCTGAATTAGCAGCAGGCTGACAGAACTCACAAGGCTATGACACCTAGTTGATGGAAAAGGAAACTCATGACAATGGGAAAGTGGAGGTTATGTACAGTATTTTATTATGTAGTATATGTTATGTAGAAATTATAGAGTGTATTTATTATGTATTATGTACCTTGGATATGAAATATATAACTACTTATAATATGTACTTATAATATGTACTTATACTATAGCTTGCTTTATACTGTACCTTGGTGGATATTCTAAGCTTGCCTGTAGCTCTAGAACCACAAGGAATTTGAGGGTGGTTGGAGGGACAGACTAGCAGTAGATTGGGGTGTAAAATCTGATTATGAAATAATAATGATAGATTTATGTAAGGATTGGGTTTTGTGAGAACATATTTATAAGTAATGGAATTTATAACTGGTAATTGGTCTTTGAAATTATAGTAATGATGTGGAATGGATCACCACAGAATTTAGAAGTGAATTTTGGCAAGATATGACCAAAGTTCTCATTTTCTCTCTCAATATGTCCATCATCTTGGGGATGAAAGGCTGGTGGCATGTGGAACTTAACTACTATCCTGTCCATCAGGCATTTCCAAAATTTAGAAGTCCATTTTTTTCCCAGTCACTGATTGTCAAGGTGGGCGCCCCAAAGGTGGAAATCCAACCAGTGAAGAAACATCAAGTGGTCTTCTCTGCAACAGGGAAAGCCTGAGAGCCAACAGGTACATGCAATTAGAATCATGTCATAGTGGTTTGATCCAATTCCAGGTGTTCAACCTACAAAGTTAATGGCTATGTGTTGTAAAGGTGAGGATGGTATAAGTGAGGTCAAAATCTACCATGTTGGCACAAATGTAGGGATCTTGGTTCTTTGGAATGTGTAGAACCCTTGTGGGAGTAGAAAAACATCCTTTGACAATCCTGGCAAAAGTAATTCATGATTCAGTTCAGTTGTTGGTTTAAATTATCCTAGGTGGCCAAGCCAAAAATGGGTGTCGTTGATCAGGTTGGTCCACATTTGTTTTGTCTTTGGGCTTAATAGGAAGCTTTCCACAAAAAGAAGACCATCTGCCTGTAAGCTCCCACCTTTGGGGTCTCACAAAGACTGTCACATAGCCTTCACAGGATAAAAAATCATGTTTTATTTATTCTTTTCATCATCCTTTCCTAGCTCAGCAGAGATCATTGTAGACTGGCACATCTCTCTGAGCTGGGTAAGCCAATTACCCCTTCACTTTTCCTTCTATCTTTCTCCTCATTAGTTGTAGAAGAGAGATCAATCTAGACTGGAACATCTCTCTGAGCTGGTAATATGAAATAAAGCCCCAAAAAATTGTTTCTAGAAATTCCTCCAAGACCTCACTGAATTTTCAATTGTCCCTTCAGTGAAGGGCCATTCCCAACCCTTACACTGCCTCAAAGAATTTGTCTTTTAGTGGAAGAATTTCAGCTATGTGTATGAAACACTGTGTTAATGTCTATAAAAAAGACAGGTACTATCACTGTGCTGAAACATTATCTGAGTAATAATTACTATTACTCTCTCTATAGTTTCCAAAGTATGCACAGAGGATAAACTAAACTCCCTATAATTGTCAGATTTACTTGAAACATTAGTCAATCAGGAGAAGAATTAAAAGCTAATTGTATAGTCTTGGCTATTATTTGTCTTGTTATGGAACACTAGTCTCCAGGGGGTGTTGATCATCACAATGTCAGTCAACAAATCATTGGTGGTACGCGTTTTGCTAGGTCGGTGGATCAAGGAAGGTACGACCTGAACCAATTCTGGGTGAGTGCCAGGGGGGGGGGGGGGGGGATTGAGAAGGGGGGGGGGGGGGGGGGGGGGAATGGGAAGGGGGGGGGGGGATTGAGAAGGGGGGGGGTGGATTGAAGAAGGGGGGGGGGGGATTGAGAAGGGGGGGGGGGGGGGGCGGTGCCAGTGGGCATGGTGGTGGGGGGTGTAAGAAGTTCCGTGGAGATGGAGGTGTTTTTTGCGTGGTAGGGGGAATTTTGTTTAAAAACTTCAATGTGGTTGTGGACAGAACTCTTGATGTTCAAATTGAACACTCCTTTCTCCATATATATATATATAATAGAATATATATATATATATATCTACTATAAAACTAAAAAAAATAGGCTCCTGGAGCCAAACAAACCATGCAAGGTTTGTACCGTATCAATACATGCAACCTAACGGGTCAACGTCGGCCCGTTAGGTTGCATGACACGGATCTCGGATCTCGGTGTCAATCCGTGTCTTTCTTTCTACAAGTTCCCTCCCCCTATAAAATTGGGGGCTAGTAGATATATATATATATATATAGATAGATATATATATATATATATATATATATAGAATATATATATATATATATATATATATATATATAGATATATATAATAGATATATATATATATAGATAGATATATATATATATCTATATCTATATTATATATATATATAGATATATATATATATATATATAATATATATAGAATATATATATATCTATATATATATATATATATATATGTACATAAATATATATGTATGTACATACATATATATATGTATGTACATAAATATATACATACTACAAATAAATAAAGAAAGAAAAAGAAAAAGAAGAGAAAAAAAACCCCTGCAACTTCAACTTTCCTCCAAGTCCAACCGTTCTCAAATTCCAACAAGACCCAACCCCATCAACTCATCAACATACCCCAGACCTCCACACATCAATAAACAATTGGGGAATTTTTTTTTCTCTACACGTTCTACTTTGACAAAGGCTATGAAGAACTTACATCTAACCATTCTCAAAGGCAAAAAAATCTCATCACTGCTCAACAAACTCCTTGTCACGACTTGAACTCATCTCTGAGTATTTTGGACAATATTTCTGAGGTCTTGAAAATCATTGTTACCCGATATCTGAAATCTTGTCTTGCTTGGTGTGGTAGACATTTCTGTTCTGGAGGGAAAAATTTAAAGTTTTTTTTTACATATATATTTTACAACACTCCACTATCTTTTTCACCACAGTCATTTTAGTTTACATACACAGTTACAGCATGTGTCCTGTATAAAGGGTATATATCTAAATTACACCTCTATTTCTGTATAAATGAGGCTGTGTAGCAACCACAAGCCACATACAGCCTGCTGCATAGTAACCATTGGAGCAGTGCAAGCCACTCAAGCAGACTACACAGCAATACAGAAAGCTGTGCAGGTCACTTGATATAAATACATAGCACCCAGAAGGCTGTGCAAGCCACACTTGTAACTAGATCACTAGCTAAATTTGCTCATTACTACACTGCCACCCTGTATGCAGCTGTATTCTGCACAGCATTCCAGCCAAAAAGCCTCATTTGTAAACGCACACCAGCTAAAAGCCCTCATGTAACTAGCACACCAGCATAAATGCCTCACATTCTACTATATAAGGAGGGGCTCTCCCTTTTTCTTTCCCCATTGGAGCTCATCTGATCTCATCACAACAGATCATCAGACCAGTTCCCCCCCCCCATCTGATTAAAATTAATTACTAAATTTAACTCTCCGCCACTTATCAAATACTAAAACTTTGCAATATACATATCACATTCACAGCCAATCCACTCTAGGAACTTGTGCTAGAATTATTCAGCTACACTAGACCACTGTCTTCTTCTTCCAGCCTAGCTGGGGGTGTTGTTAGTCTTTGCTTTCATAGAGGCAGGGTTTTCACCCATCAATACTTCTCTACATTCAGCAAAAGAGGTGAAAACCACTTTTGAAGTCTCACATTGGTTAGTCCCACGTGAAGAATACAAAATTTCTCAATTATTCCAAGTTCCGGACTACAAATTTAGACAGGAAGTATGCACATCAAAAAATGGAGTTATGTTTCTCTACACTAAAATTGCTTGAGACAGCATCTTTCAAAGCACAGGGCCGCAACCTCAACTTCCAGTACCACATCAACTGGCCTTGGCACTGGAGAGGCTTGGTTTGTGCGGAAACGGTGCATCTGTTGAACGGTTCTCACAAAATCTCAACTTTGGTTGAGGAACTGTAATCAAGGTAACTTGTTGGGTCATCCAGGCAATAACCAAACTTGGCCCTGATTATGTCAAATAGCCAGATACTGCTATCCAATTGGAAATCTCTAATTTCATGAAGGAGGAAGGTTTCAAAGGTTCTGTTGGTTTGTTGATGGAACAACCTTCCCATTTATCAAAAACCCGGCACCAATGGTGAAGTTGTTTTTGACAGGAAAAAGAGGTGCTCTCTAAATGCTCAAATTATCTGTGATTATGAAAAGAACATCACAGCTGTGAGCCTGGGTCTCTTGAGTGACAACAGGACACAAGGGGAAGGGGGAATAAGTAATAGAATTACTTAGTAGAAAAAAAGTAGAAATAGTATAGTGATAATAAAAAGATCTTAAATGATCTGGGAGCTGCCAAATGAGTGGTCAGCCTCTTCTTCCACAACTGAAACTGGGTGAAGGGACCTGGTCAAAGGAAACTGAAGCCAGCCAATCTTTTTTTGGTGGTCAAAGAAAACTGACTCAAGGATTCTTAGATGGAAACCTGGTTGATTTTCCCTGATAAAATCAACAAAAATACAAGGGGAAAGGATCTTGGAATGATCAAGCAACTTATTTCTGGGCATGCCTTATCTAGCAGGATTCAATCTTATTGGTTCTATGCCACTGCTGGGGAATTGAAGGTGTAGTAGAAAGAAGGGAAAGGGGAGGATAGAACAGAACAGACAGACTAGAGATAAAGGACTGGGAGGAGTTGATGAAGTTGCAGAAGAAGGGACTCACTGTTTGATTAAATGACAGCTGGACTGGGAAGTAATCAGAGAAGTGAGGAGCCTTACTTAGTATTCCAAAATCTTGTTGAGGAAGCTGCTGGGTTCAACTGGTTGAAGTCCTTTTACTGAAGTGTGTGGTTGTTGTGTAGTATTCTGGAGTCTGTGTATCTTCTGGGGTGTAGAGGATACTCAGACTCGAAAATTTTCATAGTTTGCTGACATATCAGTTCTTGCTTGTGGTCAGCTTGCATCTGAAACACTGCACACAGCAGTTTTTATCATAAATTCACTAATAATTCACTAACTATGTGAAGGAGTAAGATATGGAGAAGATGCTCAGTTGTGACTAGGGTTTAAATATGATAAGGAAACAGAATATGAAGTCAAAACAGCATTGAAACCTGATTCTGAAAAGATATGAGACAGTTGTGACTTAAAGAGGAAGATAAGTCAGACTTTAGGTCAGCTGTGCTGGCTCTAAGGCTGAAAACAGCTTTCATCACCGGCTGGCCTGGATCTTGCGCAGATAGCTTTATTTACAAGAAAATGGAAGTCTTCAATAATTCGGGAAATTTCTTTGCGCCAGGTGAGCCATAGAATCTAGAATCTTGGAATGCCAAATGCAAAGTTGAATTGATTTTTACTCCTTGCTTGGTAGGTCAATACCTTCTTGCAGATTCAGCATACCCACTCAGTCAAACAATCATCCCGGAATACACATCCACACTGTCTTACAAAAAATCCAACTGCAAGTTTAATTACTGCTTGGCCAAGGCGTGAGTTTGCAACAAACACACTATCAGAATGCTCAAGAATAGATTTGCATTGCTGAAAGAGCTCCAATTGTTGCTTTATACATGTCATCACATGCTACACTATATCAAATGGGTTTACACGTGCATAATCCTCCACAAAATTCTTTAAAATACAGGAGACACTTGGGAAGAGCTACAGGAAAAACACAATATCAAGATGTTGCCAAAAACAGACAAAGTCAAGATGTTGCCATACCTGCTGAAGATGTATCCAGGCAAGGAAGAGAGAGATATCAAACTCTGGTAAAAGACCGGTGTCTTGCACACCATTACTTACTAGATCCACAAGGTTAAATTTTGTATTCATTTTTACAATTCATTTTCTCAGTTTTTGCATTGATTATTGGAAAGTGGAGTGAACGGCTTGGCTGAACAAGAGCAGCATTGGAAGCGTCAAAAGATGCATGACTAGATAGTGTGATGAAGGGAAGTGGTAGTTTTCAATATACAATACATATAAGGGCAGGAAATAGGGGGTATGAAGCACTTGCATTTGGGGGAGGATGAAGCATCTGAAATGCCCGTTCTTAAGTAGGAAAAGTCAAACCTGGCCTTCAAAAGGAGGCCCTCCAATTTGGTTTGGTTAAAAGTCATTCTCCCATGGCTCTCCCTGGGGGCTCCTGCAATCATGGCAGTAGAGCCTATAACAAAAATTAAACATTTTTGAAGAATAAAAATTAATATTAATTGTTTTTTAATATTTAATCAACAAAAAATTGTGTATTTCTGAAGAAAAAAAAACGGAAAGAGTTTATTTTAAGATTTAATCCATAAAAATAAATATCTTAGGTTTTTGGAGAACAAAATATTTTGAAATGATCTTTGTTATTTTAACTATTTTTTTGGTATTTGTGATTTTATTTGGTCAAAAGATGAAACAAAGAGATTAAATAAAAAACAACATCTCAACTTTCTTCCAACATAGATTATGACCCAAAGGCTGCCTGAGCAAGAATCTGAATTTCACCAACAGATTTCCTTTGGCAAGCCAATTAGATACAACTTTCAAGCGCCCTTGTTGATCATCAATCAGCTGTTGTTGTGCTGCAAGACGGTCCTGACAATCTTGCTCTTGCTCGGTCCTCTAATCAATGTGGTCTTGTTCCCTTACAGACTGAAGATCAAGTTGATCTTGTTCTTGTTCCATGTGGGCCTCCTTGTGTTCTTCAACATCAAGCTCAAAGCGTTTGAGATTGATTGCAAGCTTCCTCTGTGAAATTTGCAATCTAGCCAATGTTGTGCTCTCTAATGCACCCGCCAACAATGATGTCTTCAAATATGTCCTGGAAAATAGCCAAAAGGTTTTGGTTCACATTTGGGATGAGAGTTCACTCACGTGTTGGTTGATCTTGTCTGTTCTGTAGCAATCAGAGTTTGTTGGGCTTGTAAATAGGTGAGATGGTGGCCTAGGAACTGGTGGCACTAAGTATGATTGCTGAGTAGAAGCCAACAACAATGTATTTGCCACTTGAACCCCTGGTAAAAGATCTATGTCCCTCAAGGTTTGGTATGATTGAGGTGCTGAAAACAATTGGGGTTCAAAATTTGATGTTGGCCCATGATCTGCGTTTGGATTCAGATTCTTAGTGTATCAAAAAGCCAACAAAAATACATTCAGCCAAGTCAACCACCACAGAGCAGAAGAAGGAAGGAGAACTCGCCATACTTGATTACAAGGTCAAAGTTGCCAGGGAAATGATTTGTTTCTGGTCAAGAAGAGCCGATTTGAACAGGGTATGTGTAAGTGTACACATGTATGGATATTCACATACAGCCAAAACAGAAAAGCTTGCGGTTGGGCAGTCACATTTTTTGATCTTCAGCCACTGCAAACTTCAGCCTTTGAGCTGGTACAGCTCCTGTATGGAAACTTGTATGCAGCAATATTTCATGAGCAAACTCTCCAGTTTTTTTGTTTCCAACTTTGGTGCTTCAAGAGCTGCACCATTGGAACCCTGGTGCAATTTCACAACCAGTGGTCCACTTGACAAGTTGAAGGGCTGCCCCTCATGCTATCCCTGGAGAGACCCTGGGGCTCAAACTGATGCCCAGAGGTGATCCCACAGCCTGTACACTTGAGCTGTACAGGCTGGATGGACACCTGTGGCTGAAAGTCCAAAATCCATTTTTTGAATTTTCAGTCTTCTGAGCCCGCAAGATTTTCCGTTATGGCTGTACCACATATTGTGTTTTTACAAACGCTTGGACTGATTTGCATCAAGATTTGTTAAAATCTGTCAAAAAAAACAATGTTCTATGTTTTTTGAAACCCATGATCTGGTAATTAATGACAACCATGGCTGATTCCTGATGCTGTGCGTGGCAGTAACCGGAAGATTAAACTGGGGCTGTGGCCTTAATCCCATAACCATGCCATCCAAAAATCTCCAAAAAAGTCCAAGTATTTGTAAAAACACAATATGTATGTAAATACATATGAAAAAGAAATAAAGTTATCAGCAGAGGTTTGATGGTTGAGATGTTGCTGGAGGGCTTGCTTATGCACATTTTTTTTCAAGTTCATGATGAAAGCGTGCATAAGCAAGCACACTATCATAGAAAATCAGCCGGTTTTGGGCCAATGTGAACCCCTCTATTGTTATTTCTTTTCTATATCACATGAAATATGATCTCTCTTGGAACTCAAAACAACACAATTGCGGGTCACTCACATTATCATTTTCCTTATAATATGTGCCTCGTGTTTTACATTCCCATTATAAATACATATTTTTTGGCGAGTAAATATTGGAAAATTTGGGATTTGTCCAAGGATTCTTGGAAACACTATAGGTTCTCTCTTGCTTTCCTTTCTTTCTGTTGGTTTTTTTTCTCTTTTTTTCTTTCCTTTTTCTATGCTCCAGTCTTGCATGCAATCCATTATCCTGCCACTGTCCTCGAACACCACCCACATCGTGCCTGTTGTTATCAGCTCTCGCTTATCACCTCCGACAATATTACTGGGGATGTAGAAAAAGAAAAAGAAAGATACTTATTTATTTCCATAGTTGTCCTGTGTTGGCACCTTTGGATGTGGAGTGTTCCTTGCATATTCTGATGCACCAGCTTATCCATGATTCCACACACATGGTAACTTAGCCTCAGCGTGCGATAGTTTAATTTGTAATCTTACACCTTTAAAAATGTTTCAAGTAGAACTTCATCTTTCATGTACATACATATCTCTTACACCTTGTTTGGGGAAACTCCAACCATGATCTCGGGTGGGCGACGCTGTGTCACAGAACGCTGAGCGCTTTCCTTTGTAACTTCCTATCACCTCCTGGTGCTTCGGGAAACAACCCAACATCAGCTCAGCGAACCCACCCAGATACCTTAATTATGGGTCGTAACATCATCTGTCTGATCTCGGAAATCAGACCATCAATTTCTCTTCCAGCATTCAAAGGTAAATTGACCTGAAGCCAATATTTTGACCGGATCAGGAACGTAATCTGACCAGGAATTGGATGGGCCATCAGGTAGCTTGGCCTATGTTTTGTGTTTTGTTTTGTTATTTACAGATTCTTTTCGGGGACTTCTTCAATTTCCAACCGCTGGCAGTGGCGCCATTCTCTTCTGCATTGCTGGTGATATATTTCACTGCCATCTAAAAAAATACTATCTCACTCTCACAAGGCTGACTATCGCTGCTATCCACATGATGAACTCTAGCTTTCCCTGGCAAATCCGTAGGGGCATGCATGACCAGTGTGTTTCTCGGCCTCGCGGGCATTGCACTAGGCACCTTGAATTTTTTCGTGTTGGCTCACCTGGCTCCTTATCCGACGCTCCAGGCAATTCTCTTTTTCGTGATGATCTACAGTGCGTTTGTCAAACTGGCTTTCAGTTAAAAGACCAAAACAAGTAGAGAAAATGAAGTACCACAAGCTTCTTGATTGATTATACTGAAAAGTGTAACACTTCTTCCTTCACAGGCTTAGGCCGCATCAAAGCACTTGGTCCACACCTCCTAGCATTTTCTGTTCTGTGTATACTGATGACATGGAATGGTATTTACACGCCGTTCTTGACGTCCGACCGAGGGTTCTCTTCAGCACTTATGTTCAGTTATCTACAATCATATCTTTGGGGAGCTTTGATTGCGTTTTCCGTAAACATTTTGGTCGTGCCTCATTCTGCTGAAAAGGTGAGTCACCCACGTTAATTGCCAGCCCGCTCAGCCCAAAACTGACCAACATCACTTAAATTAATATCAGGAATTTCGACTCGCCCTTGTTGACACTCTTGACCACGTCAAAACTCTGGCCCACTTAATCGATAAAACTTATCGTTTTGTTATCACTGAACAGGAGAAGCTGACGAGAGATGCTTTGGTGGACTTGATTCGAGTGGAACTGAATCGTTTGGACAGCAAACTGGTAGAAACCACTGCGGAAATAAATTATTCAAAATGGTCACTCAGAGAATACCGAAAAATGCTCCAACTTACCACATCGATGTCCCGATCCTTGATGACGGCCCATTCGAGCCTCATGCAAGTAAACCAAATTAACTCGGGCACTTTTCAGGAAAACTTTCTGCTTCCCTCTTGGAGAGACATGGGATTATTAAGGAAGCAAGTCTTTCTCGCGCTCACCGAAATTCAAAGAGCCCTAGCGATTGGCCCGAGGTTAGCCTCGTTGGAGCAAAAGCAGTACGAATGGTTGGAAGAGGAACTTGCGCACATCTCGACGAAAAATTGTGCTCCTGAGAGCTTAGAGCTGGCTCGTGCCCTCGAGAAAGAAGCTCCACTATTCAGCCCCAGCTCTGGTGAATCAAAGTTTAAGATGACTGAAGGAGGACCAAGAAGTTTTAGTCAGCTAGCTAGTTCAGCTCAAATCCCCAGAACAGACCCCAGATCTGAAGTCCAGCTTCATTCAACTGAAATTCAAACGGAGCCGAAAACTTCGGCCAATCCACCTGCTTCCTCGACCACGCATGGTTATGATCCATTAACGGAATTGATCGAGATTCACTGGCAGGCTTTTCAAGGCATCCAACACCGACGGATCAACGAGGAGATCATGTTGTTTGGGAAATTTGATCACCAGCAGCAGGAAGAGGAACAGGCACGGTGTGAGAGATCAAGACTATCCTTCAGTAGTTCGATCAATCCCCCTTCTGGGACCCCTAGCGTACAATCATCTCGCCAGGAAAGGTCGAGAATTAACGAAAGAAGTGACATGTCGTCTGACTCAGAGTCACTAATCGTCAACGGGGATGATATCTCATGTGAGGAGAGGACGGACGACTCGACCCTTGGATCAATGGAAGAAATGGATAGCGTGGAATTGTACCGCTCTTTAATTAGGGCTTCATCCTATTCATTTGCGATGAAAAACTTTCTACATAATTTAATTAGGATGCGTGGACTTGCCGAATGGAACAACCTCGATTCCACGAGGCCAAGCCGGGTTCAAATACACGTCCTCGAGGCTTTCCTGAAGTCGATTCAATCGGAGGAGGTCCCGACGGTCAACGAGAGCGCTACCACAACCGGACAGGGGGACGACACTTATCCGGAAGTGAAAACAGATCAGCAGGCATTTGATCTTTTAGCAGGTCGCCAATCTTCGCTGCGAAGCATGAGTTTGATGTGCCGGTTGAACGCTATCGATCGATTCTTCAGAGCTCCAAACAGTAT
The DNA here is from genome assembly GCA_007896445.1 of Puccinia hordei. NCBI lineage: Eukaryota > Fungi > Basidiomycota > Pucciniomycetes > Pucciniales > Pucciniaceae > Puccinia > Puccinia hordei. The sequence goes on along the minus strand of RDRW01000226.1, from coordinate 691,144 downwards.
TTATGCCTTCAAGATGGCCTGTGCATTGACGATTATCGGCACTCTCTTTTGGGCCGACAAGACGAGAGATTTCGCTCTCAAGTACGGACTCGCGACCTCTATCCTTACCGCCGCCGTTGGCATCACACCCACCTTGGGACAGACATGGCTCTCTTCATTTCTCAGTTGATCGGCCAAGGCTTTGGCTCAGTATATGGGACAGTGTGAGTCTGCATCCAACTTGTGGAATGGTGCCCCTTACACGATTAATACATGTACATTTGCCGTGATGATAGAATCCAGTTAGCTTATCTCAACCTCTGTGATGGATCTAGTATGGTCAAACTATTTAGTGATCTTGGCGGTTACCGATACAATCCTTACGGCCTGGTGGCCGCGCTAGCACTGTTGTCACTTCCCATGTCGCACATTATTTATACCAAACCCCATCTGTTTGTCATGCCGTTCCTTTCAATGAGCTCGGCAGGCTCGTTGATCTACATCGAATACATCAACCAACACCAACCATTTGATTCTCCTGCACTCAAGCTCGGGAAGAGCTTGGTCTGCTTGACCTTCGCTATTCTCGTCGTAACCTGTGTGCAAATGTTCGTACTAAGGAACCCAGCCAAACATACCTTGAGAAGTTCGGTGGCCAAGCTGATCCACACCAACTCGACATATGCTCTGGTACTTGATTCATTCATCAAAGCGGGTTGAGTTTATTTTCTTATTTTCATCCGCTAAATTACCTGAAGGAGTAACTGATGAAGATGAAAATCATTCTGGCGTGAACGTTTGAATTCACTAGTCACAACTCCCGATTCCAGCATCCGACCACCGAACCAAGCCCTTCACGAGTAAATGCGTACTTGGTCAAGATTGAAGACCGACTGCAGCAAGATATATTAGCCTTGATCCCCCTACTAGGGTAGAAAATTTATTTATAAGCAGCCCGCATGAAGCAAAAAGAATCTAATCGAGATCCCTGATGTCCGCTTTCAACTCCATTAGGTTTGCAGGGGTCGAACCTTCACTCGGGAAACCAATCTCTGCTGAAGCGGAGTATCTTAGTATCCTGAGGTAAATCCGAGCGGTCCTTTGAAATGTATCCATTAGCCGTTTTCAGGTTAATTCTTCTTCTCAAGGTGATAATGAATCGTGCCTTTTCTTCCTCTGTGATAATGCGTGGGTGGCATACAAAGGGCTATTCAAGCAATTCTAGGTGAGTGTTTTGTTTCAACGCCAATGGCATGAATGTTGTGGGTGGTAGATATCTAAGTTGTATGCAACATATCTTCATATTTACGCAGATCGTAACCGCGAAGCGCGGATCGCCATGGGGGGGCCTTTCTCGGAGCTGGTGCTGAGTGAATTCGCGGAGGTCCTGAAGCCACAAAGGCAGCGAGCCTCGCAGCAAATCTCATCGATCTTCCACCTCTGCACTGCATCCTTGAAAGCCAAGGTTAGCGCAGCAGGCGGCCCATGCTCTCGGCCTACATAGATTATTGCACTCTAAAGCTAATCGGAATGTGTTGTTGATCTCCCCGCCTACGTGTCTTCGGAGTATGTAGCTTCCTCTGCCCACTCATGACCCCCACCAGCCGTCGCGTCATGAGTTCAGCCGACAGATGTTCCACAGCGCGGTCAAGCTGTCGGCCCGCTTAGTCCAGTCGCCTGGTGGAATTGCAATCCTGCAGGACGACGAGTTAACCCGCTATTGTGAGTGCATCATGTCTAAACCTCTCTTGTTAAAGCACCACTAAGCCAGCCTTCTTCTGTTGTTCCTACCGCTTCGAAATCAGGGACATACCTCTTGAGTACAAATGGTGTACTTGTCCAACTAGATAAAATCCGAAAATCATGGTATGTATGGTGCCTTTTTTCTTTTTTTCGGTATCAGTCATTCCAATATGTTGATTGGGTTTCCTTTTGATTTTCTTTATATTTCGGATTCCTTGACAAACAAAATATATCATTTCAGTCATATCATTCTTGGAACCATAGGAGAAGGAGAGGACTTGGTCTGACCTACACGAGGTTTTTAAACCCTATTTACTGTTACCGCTCTATCAACATTAATTCTATTGTGTATTAAGCTAGATCCATCTTGTCCTTGTATATTATAATAAGTTTCATGTCGTTTACTCCATGTGGTTTTAAATAATTGTGCAACAAGAAGCCTACTTATGTCAAAGATGAACGATCCCGCCAAAGTCGCGGAGACAGTCCGTGACCCTTCCTTGGACTATTGTTAAAAAACCAATTTGTTGGCCAAAATCCCTGTCCGCAAGAGGCCCAGTTAAGAAGTCAGCTCTGGGATTGCGCGTGGGTTGTCAAATAAGAAGAGAGCGGTGTATATTCTGTAGCTAAATCCCAGAAGTTGTATCCTTACTACCAAGTGGGATTGTGGATCTGACTTCCTCCTCTTGGTTCAACACTCCGCCACCCCATATTCACTGGAGTCCGCCGCCAGCTTAATTCTGCGCCCGCTATAATGCGATAATCAAGGTCCTTCAACATGATATCCTGCCCAAGTATAATCTTCAGCTGGTTAAAGGCTGCCTCCCAGTCCTCTGACCAGCTCCAAGCTGCACCCTTACAAGTTAACTTCTGCATTGGACCAATGGTGGGCCGCTACGCTACACTATGCTACACTATTTGACCGCTAACTGTTAGTGTAGCAGGGTTTTGTTTTCCCAGAAAATTTGTTGTGTTAGCTTAAAATACACTCTGCTAAACTAACAGTTAACGTAGCAACAAATTCTTCAGGCCATTTTTTTGTAGTGTTAGCGGGGAAAATTCACCGCTATGCTAACAAGTAGTGTAATTTTTCTTCTGCTAACAGATTTTGAAGTTTCCAGTAGAATAGTGGCATCAGATCATTTCTATGCTACACTAAATGTTAGGGGGGTTGATAAACCCACTCCCATGGGCACACGCCCACGCCCAACGCACACCCTTAAAAAAAGGGTGTGCAACACCGGGCCTGCCTGCAGGCGTGCAACACCGGGCCTGCCTGCAGGCGTGCAACACCGGGCCTGCCTGCAGGTGTGCAACACCGGGCCTGCCTGAAGGCTTGCGGTTGCACACCCTGTTCAGAAAAGGGTGTACAATCCGCACACCCTTCTCTATGTGTATAGGCAGGGGCGTGCCCCTACCTATATACATACTAGAAAGGGCATGCAAACAGCACACCCTTTCTATGTACATAGGTAGGGGCACTCCCCTGCCTATACACATAGATTGGTGCACCGCTGATCTATGTATATAGGTCAGGGGTGTGTGTGCCCCAACCTATATACATAGAATAGGTGTGTGGCTTGCACACCAATTCTATGTATATAGGTGGGGGCACACACGCCCCTGACCTATATACATGATGATTTCATGTTCACAAAGTAATGTGAAAATGAAATCAGCCTACTAGGCCCACCCCCCCTCCCCCCAAGCAGATTTCAAACGCAACCACCACCTCACTCTACCAATCAATCATCACCCCCCCCCCTTCACAGCTACCTCCCCCCCTCCAACCAAGCTGAGCCAAGCCACCCAACCCAATCCAAGCAAGCCAAGCCACCCAACCCAACACAAAACAACCTGTCCAACCCCCCCCCCCCCCCCCCCGTGCCCCTGTAAGAGAAAATATTTAATTAAAATAAAAGCTGCGCGGTGCACCCGGTTTTCTGTGCAGGCACCCGGTTTTTTTTTAATTTTTAATTTTTATGCAAATAGCATATGGAGGGCGGCATTTGATGCATGTGACCTCCCCAATCATCCTCATTCATTATTTTATTTAAAACAAATAAAATAAATAAGTAAAACAAGTAAAATACACAAAACAAAATAAAATAAAATTATGAAGGGCGGCATTTGATGCACGCAACCTCCCCAATCATCCTCACTCAAAATTTTATTTAAAACCAATAAAGTACATAAGTAAAACAAGTAAAATAAACAAAATAAAATAGAATAAATGAAATGAAATGAATAAAATAAATAAATTAATTAAAAAGCAAGAGACATAATTGCAATTTAATAATTTATTAATAATTAATCAATGTGATAAACAACAAAGAGACATTAGTACAGACTAAGAATGTGCACACAAATAATAAGTATAAGAAAGAGAAATTGTTATAAACACTACTGATAACAACTAGAAAATGCTTAAAAATGGTGAATCTACGCCTGAATTACATTCCTGAACCCATATGTAATGTGTAATAATTATCTTACATGTAACACTCCAAAGCATCATACAATGTACCATACCTCTGTGTGTCATTATATTTCCATTTCTTTGTCCTGAAATCTGATAAAAAGTTATTTTTATAACCAGTATTGGTTTCCAATGAAATATTCACCCTCCAAAGCGCATGAATCCATTTAAAAACTCCCCAAATATCTTGAAAGACAGGCGTGAAGGTGTTTAGAAATAAATTCTGTCCAAAAATCATAAAAAGACAACCAGTGATTTTACAAATAACCTGTTTGTCACATTAAATTCTACACCCCTTAAAGTGTTTTAAAAAGATTTGAAATTGTGATAAATCCTGAAAATTGAGCTGTGGGGATGTTTTTTTTAAAAAACCCGGGTGTATGGGCAAAAAAAAATAGAAGACATTTTTTTTTGGAAAATAAAAAATACCATAAACTTCTACACCCCTGGAAGTATATTAAAATTTTTTAAAATGTTGAAAAAAAATTAAAATCCGCCCGCAAAAAAATAATTAAAAGAACCGGGTGTAAAAGCGGAAAACCAGGTGTGCTGTGCAGCAAATTTGACGTTGCCGCTGCGTAAAACCGGGTGTAAACGCGGAAAAACCGGGTTTTTTCATTAATGCCCTACAAATAAAAATAAATATAAATATAAATATGATATAATAAATAAAAAATACAATAAAAACAAAATAAAACAAAATAAAAATACAATAAAATACAAATAACATAAAAATACAATAAAAATAAAATAAAACAAGAAAAAAAAGATAATGATAAAAAAAAACTAAGAATTTAATCAGGGCCCATTAGGCCCTGTATTGACACTGGGACAAGCCCCAAAGGGCCTAGTAAAGGGGCCAACAAGGCCCACTATGACTGGCAAAAAGGAGCCAACTGTAGGGAGCCTCATTCCAGCTGTCAATCCTTGAAAAGTGCCCCCTAGGCCCCTTTTCGCGCTTCCCATCCGCCCAAGGTTGACATGTTGGGCCTAAAGGGCCAATTTATATCTCCACATAGGCATCCAAGGGCTACATTCCCCTTGTCCTAGCCCTCAAAGAGCACACCAGCACTTGATGGTCTTCCACTCAGATCCAATTAATCTCTGCACCTCTTCATTATTATTATTTTCATGCCAGCTGATTATTTCTTCTTGTTCCTCTGAACGCACAGATATCAGCAAGTATTCTTTGTGTCAACTTTTATTACCATCCAGCAGTGTAAGTGCATGTCTATCAAAGTAAATAACAGCCAAAATTACTCACCCCGCCTGTTATTTACAGCAGAAAATGTCTCAGCCAGGCCAAATGTGAGCCTGGGTCTCTTGAGTGACAGCAGGACACAAGGTAAGGGGGATTAAGTAATAAATTACTTAGTAGAAACAAAGTAGAAATAGTATAATAATAATAAAAGATAAGATCTTGAATGATCTGGGGAGCTGCCAACTGAGGGGTCAGCCTCTTCTTCCACAACTGAAACTGGGTGAAGGGACCTGGTCAAAGGAAACTGAAGCCAGCCAATCTTTTTTTGGTCAAAGAAAACTGACTCAAGGATTCTTAGATGGAAACCTGGTTGATTTTCCCTGATAAAATCAACAGAAATACAAGGGGACAGGATCTTAGAATGATCAAGCAAGTTATTGCTGGGCTATGCCTTATCTAGCAGGATTCAATCTTCTTGGTTCTATGCCACTGCTTGGGAATTGAGGATGTAGTAGAAAGAAGGGAAAAGGGGAGGATAAAACAGAACAGACAGACTGGCGAAAGAAGGATGGTTGAAAGAGTTGAAAGAGTAGCAGAAGAAGGGACTCACTAATTGATTAAATGACAGTTGAACTGGGAAATAATCAGAGAAGTGAGGGCCTTACTTAATATTCCTAGACCTTGGTGAGGAAGCTGCTTGAGGTCAACTGTTTGAAGTCCTTTTTTCTGAAGTGTGTGGTTGGTGTGTGGTATTCTGGAGTCTGTGTATCTTCTGGGGTGTAGAGGATACTCAGACTCGAAAATTTTCATAGTTTGATGACATAAGCAGTGCTGGCTTGTGGTCAGCTTGCATCTGAAACACAGCGTAACAATATATAGAATAAATTCACCAGTAATTCATTACTATGTGAAGGAGTAAGATATAGAGAAAATGCTCAGTTGTGACTAGGGCTAAAATATGATGAGAAAACAGAACCTGAAGTCAAAACAAGTGTAAGTTCAAAACTGTAAAAGATATGATTAAGTTTTGGTCTAAAAATAAATTTAAGTTGAAAAATTCAACTTTTCCTGTTGAAAAGGAACAAAATTCTTATTACATATTCCTTGTCTATGTTGAAACCTTGCATTGTTAAGAATGATTCTTTTGTACCCATCAGCTATTCAATTTGAAGCCAATATGGCATTGGTTTCCCCAATTTTTTTACTTCCTCCATGTTCACAAGTTTCAGAAAAACAGTGATATCATGTTCTTTTTCCTTCATCAGATTATTTGTAATTATGGTAAGTGCAAGTTGAACTAAGAACACAAGCGTAAAAATCTCCTATCAAAAAGCATCTATGGAACGTGGGCCTTGAATTCTGCAAAAAATCAACAAAAGATTATTCCATTAATTTTGGTGCCACATTGCACATTCATAAATATGTTATATAGATTTTTCTAAAATCAAATTGAATGCCCTAGTTGGAATCAGGAAACACTTTCCAGGTGTAGGATCATTTTTTTCCCCACATATGTTAATATCCATTTGAGAATAACCATTTCAACCTCCTATTAATTTGATATAGACTATATCTCTCATTTCTGTCTCAATAAATTTCAACCTAACACATAATTTAATTTAGACACAACAAGATTTCAGGTGGGGATCAATTTCTTTTTTGTTTCTCTCTTCAAATCTGCTTAAATGTATCCCTGCCAAGTCCCGAAAGAATTGTAAGAGAAAAGATGTTATTGATCCTAATGAAATTTGGCCATTCAATTACATGAGAATTTTTAAATATCCACAAAAACAGCTTAAGTCATTTACTTGGAAGCTTCCCGCATGGAAAAGCCCTCTTGGGTATCAAATCTCCTGTATAATTTCGTGGTGTTGTTGAAATATGTATACCATCCTGTTTTGGTGTTACTGCTCTGAATCCTAGATTATCCTTAGATGATACTTTAGATAATTTTCAATAACCATGTCAAGTCCTCCGGTAAGTTATGCAAAATTACTGAGAAAGAGCAAGAAATTGAAAATCATGATGATTGGCTTGATGATATATTTCTTACCATATCTCTTACCAATTAATTCTGGAAGCCTTCTGATCTCACCTCCTATCATCACACTCTTTTTTTCCAACTAAGACCCAAGATTACTTATTATCAAAGAATGGTGGACACTGGTCTTGTATTTATAGATTACCTTTTCAGCTTCCATCTGTCATTTTACAATATCAACTTTGGTTAGAAATGATTCACATGATTTGAAAAATCTCATTCTTTTTCCATGAATAATCAATAAATTTTGGTTTCAAAGAAAACAATTTTGCCATATCCTATGATCTTATGTCGAACCCCAATCTTAATTACCCAATTACTCATAAGCCGGCCAGGATTTTCTGTTGTAGATTAAGCCCGCCGGGCTTAAACAGAACCCTTGATTTTCCTTGTTTTCCTGCACATACAATATTTTTTTTTAGTTCAAGCATCCTTAAGCCCGCCGGGCTTAATATCAATGAATTTTGGATTAAAACCAAAAAATTTTGATGTATTCTATGATTTTATGCGGGACCCAATCATACTTACCTCGTGACGCACAAGCCCACCAGGAATATCTTTTTTAGATTAAGCCCACCGGGCTTAAAAACACCCCTGTGCTTCCTTGTTGCCCTACACTCAAAGTCTTTTAGTCCAAGAATTCTTAAGCCCGCCGGGCTTAATATCAATAAATCTGGATTCAAAAAAAAATTGTCCAGATTCTATGATTTTATGTGTTTCCCAAAACTTATTTAATTGGTGAGATATAAAACTGCCAAGATTTTCTGATATAGATTAAGCCCGCCAGGCTTAAATCCTAACTGAGCTTGTCATTTTTGGCCTGACCCTTGATTCTTTTTGGTCCAACAATCCTTAAGCCCGCCGGGCTTAATCACTAAGATGAAGCCCCAGCTCATAATTATACTTTTATGCTACAGTACGAGTGGAAATTTCAGATCTTCCAGGAATTTTTGAAGAGATATTTATCAAGGGAAAATAAAGAGGATGTGGACAGGAATTCTGGATACTAAGACCCGAGTCAGGAGAAAACAAAGAAATACAGTCTGCTAGGTTGCATTGCAGAAAATCACTCATCCAACAAGAATTATTGACCTTGAGGAAATGTACTTAGATGAACAGATATTTTGATTTCTATATAAACATTAGGTTTGAAATTTACAAGAACTTTGGGGTCAGATTGTAGGACAGAAGATTGTGGATTACATGCAAATTCAATCTTTATGGGGAGAATTGAGTGACAGGAAGTGAAAGGCGTGATAGATAAAGAAACAGAGAAAACAATGAGATATGTGAATGATGAAATTCCAACACTTAGTGAAAATTAAACTCAACTGCAAATTTTTTCATCTGGTTTTTACCTGAATGAAAGGATCTTGAATAACCACATGCAAGCTGCACTCTTCTTGCATAAAGAACCACCCACAAAAATATTTATTTTTGGTTTGATGAAACTTCAATGATTTTGTGTATAAGGCAGCTCAAATATTGCATTAAAATAACTGAATGGACATTTTCAAGGAGAGTGCTTCTCTTTGCACGTGTTATTTTCACTAGCCTTGGGGGGGGGTAGTTTAGATCAAACCCAAGATACTTATTTGGCAGAGACCACATGAGAAAATGATGAATTCAACCCTGCAGTATGATATATTTTGAAACTGGATACATATGAGTGGATTCAGATAGCCAGAAATCAGGCATAAAACATATGTATCCCTCTGCTATCCCTTTAATCAAGTGATTGATATATGTTGGATACAAAGTGGAGACAGCGTGGTGAAATACAAAGACCTTGTTTTCCCTGAAGCAAATCCCTCTCAGGCTTCATAAATTATGATCAACTCTGACAAGAAGTTTTTAAATACATTTTGGAGGGTTATGTGGGTAATACATTACAACTTTGGTTCACAGAAAACCGCCTGAAAAACCTATCCATTCAATTCACTCAGCTTAGATGATAAATTACAAGATATAACTTCCAGGGTATTCCACTTGAGTTGTAATTTCCCCCAGCACCAACTCTACTATAGTAGAAATAAAGATTCTGACCTCTTTTGAATTTTGAAGAACCGCTAAAAAAAGAGGCACACTCTGAGTGATTTCATGTATGATCCAGTATTTTTGAGCTCTTAATATATTCCAAGGAATGATGATATCATATGATATTTACAGAAGATTTCACTGTTTGTGGGTTTCAGTTGGTAACTGAAACTCAACATCAAGAACTTAACCCTACAGGTGAAATCCCCAGGAAATTCAATCACAGAGGAATTAAAAATCCCTCGAATCAATTATACATCTGATAAACAGATAAATTGTGCTGGATGAAACATTTTGATTGAGTATATGCTCAGTTGCTTTGATTTTCATATGAAAAATTTAGAGCTGTTCATTTGGATCATAAACCTCTTATTTGATCCATTTGAAACCATGATTGCTGTGAAATTCAAGAACACTAGCTCTTTGGGCCAAGAAATTTAGCTCATGTATTTCATTTCCTCTATCAAAAGTCATCTGCTCTACAGTACTCTTTGGAGTTTACTGTTCAGAAGCAATTTCCAGTTTCAGCCTTCTCTATCAACAGATACACAAACTTCAAAGATTGGATAATAAAACTACCCCATAAGCGCCTTGCTTAAATACTCCCATCATCCTCCAGACAAACCACCAATTGTCAAACTTGAATTACATTTTATTTAGGATACTAAATTGGATACCATATCCCATATATACCAAGCAAGACATTGGTTTCAATTTCTTAAGGAAGCTGTTTTATCATTTGAAGTCATGGTTGATATTACAATCCAGCTGAGCTTGGAGGCCATGAATTGACATAGAGGATACTGTTTGTCCATTGTAACTATTTCCACCAAATTGATGAATCATGGAATTTAATCTCTCAATTTTGCATGGAACAGAGAAACCGCTATTAAGCAGTCCCTGATTCCTCAGTAATTTGGAATGCCCATAGAATGCATTTGGATAGAGGTACTTCAGTCATATTTTGGAAAATTTGTGACATTTTACTGAAATTTCCAGCTTCAAATTCCATCAGAATCCATGATTAGAAAACCAAACACAGTTTCAGGTTGAAATTGACCAATTTTAACCATTGAAGAACTAAATATGCAGGTCCTGTGGATGATTAGTTGAAGTCCACTCAAATTTAAGCTCTTTTTTCATGGAATTTTCAGGATAAATATAGAATTACGCGTATTAGCTATGATCAACTCACAATACCCATATATTTAATTTATTATCCAGGATTTGGAGTTTGTTGGAATAACTGTTACTAAAATCAAGCTGCATCAGTTTTGACCTGAAAGTTGTGAATTGCTTCATTTTATCTTCATTCTTCCCCTCGCCATCTTTCACTACAAAGATTGTTCATTTTTCCTCAGGGTATATTGATCAAAAAATCAGGTATATTGATCAACTTTCCAATTTTTCCCCTTTTTTTTTTTTTTTTTTTTTTTTCCTCATGCGGCAGCGCTACCATCCTTATCAGGAACTCCATGTGTAATCAATTGTTTCAATTGTTATCAACTCATTTCCCATTTCTCTGATTCACAGTTTTTGTTGAATTATATTTCTCGGAGTCAAGCGTTGGTTAGATTTGATAAATTTTGATAGGTTAAATTAGATACAATTACAATCAAGTTGTACAGGAGTTTTTACAAAAAAATTATTTATGTACAAGGAAAAATGTGATTATAAATGAGACCTAATTTCCGGGGACCATCTCCGAGTTTTTACAAATAAATTATTTATGTACAAGGAAAAATGTGATTATAAATTAGAACTAATTTCCGGGGACCATCTCCTCAAGTTCCATAACCAGGGCTCTAATGTCAGGTTTTGAGCGCAACTTCAAAGCAGATCTTTGATGCTTGGTGAGGGAGTCAAGCCATTCACAATCAAAGCATGCCTTTGGAAAATTGGATGGTGGTTTGAGCTTGCTTTCAATTGGCAAAGAAACATTCTGACGCTCCAAGGCCGCAGCACCAGAAGAGCCTTTTGGGGTTGCTGCTATCATAGCAGCCTTCAAATCATCAATTTTACGCATCATGCAAGAAATTTTGTGATGTTGCCATGGGATTGATCAAACGGTGCATTTTTTGGGATTTCTTTTTGAATACGCGATTTGGATCATTTGAGATACTTCATCATTGGTATCATTGTCACTGCATGCGCCTTCAACAATTGGAACAAGGCCCAAAAGCTTTTGATACTTGCTTAAGGTTGCAATTTGGGTGTGTTGTAGCTGCAAGAAAAGTTTGGTTTTGTTAGTCCAGGAATATATTTAAGCGGACAATTCAATTGTTGCTTACATTAACCAATCTAGAAGTGCGCCAAGCAGTCTTGTCTTGTGCTTCTCGTTGACTGTTGGACCACTTATTCTCTTGTTGATACCTGATGAAATTTGTTTAGTAAGGAGACGTGAATCAATATGATAGGTAAACAAAGCATCAGGAAAAAACTGACCGTCTTCTGAGTTGCTGGGTAACATGGAGATGAATGCCATTTTGGATGCTTTCCTCTTTCAGACCTTTGGGAACAATTCCAGTGTACTCTTTGCATTTGACCAGCTCAACAAATGTCTTCACGGCCAGATCAAGCAGATGCTCATTATCAGGACTGTTGATTGGTTGGTTGAAATTTGGGCGGAAGGAATGAACTCCGGCAGCAGTCATCATCCTGCGCATGATGGCCAATGTTTCGGGGGTAGCGGATGGATGACCAGGACCATGAGGATACGGGTAGTCTGGATCACTCAAGAGATCCTCCACCTGATCATCAATATCCATGTGCAATTCCTCTTCATCATGATGAGTAGAGTTTTGCTTTTTGACCCTATTAGGGTGGCGATGTGAGAACTCCTTTGGGACGGATGGCAGTTCTGTGAGGGGGAAATAACAATAAGATATTCCTGCTAAGTAATACTACTGTTACGGGTGGTTTGAAAGACCTGCCCCTCTATTATACTACACAGAATTCTTACAACAAAATTTATTTATTGTTGTGGCGTAAACTTTATGATAGAGAGAACTATGAGTAGCAATCCCTTATCAGACTTAGATCAGATTTTTGTTAGCAGAGCAAAGATATGTATGTTCTAGGGTGGAGGATGAATCAATGTGACTATTCAAATTGTATTGCCTTCTTTCTTATCCTTCAGCTAAGAGAGCAATGTGCTGATAACACTTTGATTTAAGAGCACAACAAAGGAGCAACACTACTTATTTACCTGTTATTCTTCTCTGAGGTATGAAAGGTATGCTCAGAGGCAAACTTGATTAAGATCACTATTGGATGCTATGTGTGTTTTGGTGTTGTGCAACTATGAATAGAATTACCTCTCCCAAAACTGGCATGATTTTCCTTCTTGGGGGGAACAACCTCCCCTTTATATAGTAAAATATGAGGCATTTTAGCTGGTGAGTAGAAACATGAGGCATTTTAGCTGGTGAGTCCTAGACAAGCATGTGATGAATCATGTGACTATACATGTGACTCTACGTGTGACTATACATGTGACTCTACGTGTGACTATACATGTGACTCTGCGTGTGACTATACATTAAGCTTTAACTATGTACTTATAATATAAACAAAACTGATTTTATCCTGCCTGGGTTTTGTCTAAGTGCAGCTGGCCCTGTGGTTGTTCAGAGAGTGACTATGGGTTAAATACCCGGCAGAATCCAATTTGTCCATAAAAAAACCAGTAATATCCCTCCTTCTTGATACAAAACTATGCCTTTATGTACTTTTGATACTTGAACGCATTTAGCACACCACAGCAACATGTTGTTGTATCAAGCGCTGAAGATCAAAGTTGAGTTAGCAAGACGTAACATGTGGGGGACAAATGGAGACATACAGTGAATTCCCCTCCTTGTGGTTTTTCATGATCACTAGTCAAATTTCATGAAGTTTATCTGGGATTTACTTACCATTTGAAAAATAATTAATTAAATATATGGAAATACTTCAACTTTGGAGCAGTCATGTGAAAACAAGATACCTCATTGATACATTCTGTTGAAGTGGGGGATAAAGTCAAGATACAGTGTTGATATGTTGAGGATGGGTAAGAGATAAGCAAAGGCACCTCCATAGAGGTGCCAACTTTTTTTTCCTGGTGGACCCACCACCTGAATACCTGTTCACCTGTGTTGACAATCTGAAGAAATTTGTGTGTACATGGGCCACTGAGCATGGTTATTGGCTGGCGGTCTCAAGATCCAAGGCGGGGAAGAACATTTACCTTGCCTGCTCACTGGCTGGAGAAGACACTACAGCCGTGGACGCCTGTTGGGCTCGTGAATCACGTAACAAGCGGGTTGGATTTGCCTTCAAGATTTTGGGCCACTGTTCATGCGCCAAGAACCGTGACAACAACTATTGGGATCTCCACAGAAAGAATGTCCCTCACAACCACAATTCCATCCAGCACAACTACGAGGCCATCCACAAGAAACTTGGGGCAGAGGGCCAAGCAGAGGTGGCTCAACTGGCCTCTCTCGGTTTGCAACCACAGGAAATTGCCCGGCAGCTTAGTATGACTGAGGGAAGGTTTGTGACAAACTGTACAATTTACAAAACAAAAGCAGCGCAGATGATAGAGCGGAGGGCCGCCAACACCCCAACCAACCATCTTCTACAATGCCTCAAGGGCTCCAACTGGGTTCACAAAGACGTTTACAATGATGACGGAAAGCTCCTGTACCTATGGTTTGCGCACCCTGGTTCAATGTTACTCGCTTGCAAGTTCCATCATGTGGTTAATATTGACTGCACCTACAAGACCAACCTCTGAAAGTGCCCCTTACTACATGTTGTTGGCCAGACCTGTACAAAAAACTCTTTCTCAATTGGATTTTGTCTCATGAGGAATGAGAAAAATGAGGCATACTCTTGGGCTCTGAATAAGTTGAAGTGAGTGTGGTGTTTGCCTTTTTTAGTATGAGATTGATAATCTGATGGGAATTCTACACCTATCAATTCTTGCAGGTCGGTATGGGTCCCAGAGAGCTCTCCAAAGGTCTTTGTGACAGACAAAGAGGTGGCTCTCCAAAATGCAATTACAGAGCACTTCCCAAATGCCACCTCAAACCTATGCGCCGGGAAAATTTATTGGAACATTGTCACCAACTGCAAACAGGATTTTGCATCCAAGGCAGACAAATGGACCAATTTCATGAAGCTATGGCATGAGGTTACATATGCTCCAGACAAACCCTCTTTTGACACAGCTTGGGGACAGCTTCAGGTGGACCTCAGGGACCAAGCAAATGTTCTGGAATACCTGCAGAACCATTTTCTGCCATTTTGCACACAATTCATGTCTGCATGGGCTGGGAAAACACTGAACTTGGGGAATCTGACGTCATCTAGAGGTGAATCAGCTCATAGCTGGCTGAAAACATATGTGAAATCTGGCAAGATCAACTTTGCTACCCTTTTCCTGACAATTTCATCAGCTGTGGACCGGCAACTGGACAAAGCACAGGTCACCATTGGCCATGAAAGGATCAAAGGGCTATCCGGACTCCCAAACGTTTTCAAGCCGCTTCACACCAAGATCTCAACCCATGCGCTCAAATTGGCTATTGGAGAGTAAAACAAGTACTTGAAAATGAAGAAGGCCAAACATGATGATCCGGTCAGGCAGTGTGCGGGGAACTTCAATGCGGGAATGGGGTTCCCATGTGCACACTTGATTTAAAAGTTGCTTGAAGAGAAGGGTGATGTGGAACCAGCTGACTTTCATCCCCAGTGGCAATTGTCTTACAACCCAGATGGACCAGTAAGTGTATAAATCTCCCCCCCCCCCATAACCCATTGGCTAATCCTGTTTGACCTTGCTTAAATTGCAGAACCTTGATGACCTTGGTCTCCGCACTTGAAGGCCAGGTCCGAAAGCTAGCTGATGAATTGGCAAAACTTAGAGCGGAAGGACAGGCGGATAAGGCTGGAAAGGGACGGGCTGACAAGTCAAAAAATGGAGATGCTCGGGAATGAAGGTTGTGCCTTTCCCGAGCGTAGTGGAGTTGTCATGTAGTATTGGTGCTAGTCAGACATTACATGTAAATGAAATTGATCCCTGATGTTTCCTTTCATGCACCATCACAACTTCCAGAGCCACACCCCAAAGACCCTACCCCTCCCTATTATTCCTCATTGACTCCGCAGAAACCCACAACGTTTTGAGCGAGTTGTACGCATCCCAATGGGGACTGCTTGAGGCAGCATCGGCCTCAAAGCGGACCGTCCTTGGATTTGATGGGTCCGCAAGCAGAGCGACCCATGAGATTGACCTAATCCTGAACAATAAACCCTGCCCATCCCAATTCATCATTACAAGACTGAAAGACTCCTATGATGGGATCCGCCGGTACGGACACCAAATCAATTGGGCAAGCCGTACCCTATGGAGCCCCAACATTGCAGCCGCTTCAGCGGTTTTGTCTATTCCAAAAAAAAACCCAACTGGCAAACAGGGGAAAGCTAGGAAAATAGACGAAGGGGTGTGTGTTTTGAACACAATAACACCCCCGCAATGTGAGTTTGATATCCCAATTTTTACCATTTCCCCCAAAACGGCTGGCAAGCTTGTACACTCTGTAGATAGCCTGCCGAACCCCACACAGAACCCTCCCAAACACGTACCCGATGAAACTGTATCCCATGAAAGTGGTGTTACTGCTGAAGCAGTATTTTCCTCTCCGCCAACATCCCCGCAAACGGTCCACAGGCCCATGGGGAAAGCTAGGATTAGTGACAAGGGGGTGTGTGCTTACAGCACAATAACACCCCCACAATGTGAGTTTGACAACCCCCCGCCCCATACCTTACTTCCCAAAACAGCTGGCAAGCTTGTACACTTTGTAAATAGACTCCCAATCCCCGCACAGAATCCCAAGACCCAACGCTTTGATCAGTTAACCAATGAAATTATTGCTACTGCCAAGGCAGTATTGTCCTCTCCGCCAACATCCCGGCAATGGGGAAAGCTAGGATTAGTGACAAGGGGATGTGTGCTTATAGCACAATAACACCCCCGCAATGTGAGTCTGATATATCTTCCCCGCATTTGATTCCAGAAACATCTGGCAAGCCTCTTCCCCCTCTAGGACATACTCCAGAAGTGATCAATACGTCCAAAAAATCATGGTCAACATCAGCCCAATTGGCAGCAAAAGGAAAAACCACAACTGCGGTACAGACTACGGAAGAATTGGTACCTTGGTGCTACCACCGATACCTTGAAATGTTCCAGAAATCAAGCGCCATGAGGCTTCCCCCGCGGAGAAAGTATGATTTCCGTGTAGACCTGATCCCAGGAGCCACCCCACAGGCCGGGAAGAATCATCCCGCTATCTCCGGCGGAGAACCAGGCACTTGATGTTATGATTGACGAAGGACTGAAAAACGGGACCATTCGGCGGACCACATCCCTTTGGGCAGCACCGGTCCTATTCACTGGGAAGAAGGACGGAAACCTGCGGCCCTGTTTTAACTACCGGAGACTCAATGCAGTAACGGTGAAGAACAAGTACCCGCTACCACTGACAATGGACTTAGTTGACAGCCTTTTGGATGCGGACACATTTACAAAGCTAGACCTCCGCAAGGCATATGGGAACCTCCGAGTTGCGGAAGGCGACAAAGATAAACTGGCCTTCATCTGCCAGGCAGGACAATTTGCACTGCTTACCATGCCATTTGGACCCACGGGGGCGGCGGGATACTTCCAATACTTCATGCAAGACATCCTCCTTGGACGGATTGGGAAGGACACCGCCACATACCTAGACAACATCATGATCTACACACGGAAAGGATTGGACCATGCGGAAGCAGTGGGCAGTATACTGGACACATTGAGCAAGCACCAATTGTGGCTGAAACCCAAAAAGTGTGAGTTTTCAAGGCCGGAAGTAGAATACCTAGGACTATTGATATCATGCAACGGGATCAGAATGGACCTTGCAAAGGTACAAGCAGTAACCAACTGGCCCGCACCGAAGAATGTGACAGAACTTCAGCGATTCATCAGATTTGCTAACTTTTACCGCCGATTCATCAACCATTTCTCAGGAAAGACCAGACCGCTCCACAACCTGAAAAGAGTAGAAACCCCCTTTGTGTGGGACACCAAGTGCAACTCCGCATTTGAAACCCTCAAAGCCGCCTTCACATCCGCCCCAATCCTGAAAATTGCAGACCCGTACAAGCCATTTATCCTTGAATGTGATTGCTCTGACTTTGCACTGGGTGCAGTACTGTCCCAAGTTTGCGCAAAGGACCAAGAACTTCACCCCGTAGCATACCTATCCCAATCCTTAGTACAGGTGGAACGCAACTGCGAGATCTTTGACAAGGAGTTACTAGCTATTGTGGCTGCCTTCAAAGAGTGGCGACAATACCTAGAGGAACCCGCACCGCCTTACAGAAATTGTCTACACCAATCACCTTAACCTGGAAAGCTTCATGACAACCAAGCAACTCACCAGAAGACAGGCAAGATGGGCGGAGACCATGGGATGTTTTGACTTTGAGATCATATTCCAACCAGGACGCCAATCAACAAAACCAGATGCCCTATCCCGCAGACTGGACCTTGCCCCAGCACCGGGAGAAAAGCTGACTTTTGGTCAACTTTTTAAACCAGGTAACATCACAGAGCGGACGTTTGAGGAGGTTGCGGAATGTGCGGAACTAGACAGCTGGTTTTTGGACAAATTGGTCAAAATGGATGATGGAGAACATTGGTTTGAAGTCAACGTGATGGAGACTGATTTGGGGGACGCAGGACACGACGACCTAGCCTTATCTGACCCTGAGATCATTTCCAAGATTAGAGAACTGACCCCGCTTGACCCAAAATTGACCAATTGGATTAAGCTGTTGCAGAAGCCATCAGGGAGCCACACCAGGTATTCAGCAGCAGACGGGGTACTCTACGACAAGGGACGGATAGTAGTACCAGCAGACACGGCATTGCGGGCAACAATCTTCAAAAGTAGACACAACATGAAGTCCGCAGGCCACCCAGGCAGATCCCGCACGCTGGCATTGGTACGCAGGAGTTTTGGGGCGTTGATAAACGCACGCCAACGGCGCACGCCAACGCCAACCCGCACGCCACGTTTTTTTGGCGTGCGGGGCCTACACGCCAAAAAAATTGGCGTGTAGGGTCTACACGCCAAAATAAATTGGCGTGTGAGACCCACACGCCAAAAATGGCGTGTGGTTCCCACACGCCAATTTTTTTTGGCGTGTGGGCCCCGCACGCCAATTTTTTTGGCGTGCGGGTCCCCCCTCGCTCACGTAATCGAATGGGAGGTCCCATTCGATTACGTGAGCGGGCCGGCTGACGAGGTTATACAACCTCGTCAGCCGGGAGGACTTCCTCCCGGCCGACGAGGTTGTATAACCTCGTCGGCCAGGAGGAAGTCCTCCCGGCCGACGAGGCTATACAACCTCGTCAGCCGGGAGGACTTCCTCCCGGCCGACGAGGTTGTATAACCTCGTCGGCCAGGAGGAAGTCCTCCCGGCCGACGAGGCTATACAACCTCGTCGGCCAGGAGGACTTCCTCCTGGCCGACGAGGTTGTATAACCTCGTCGGCCGGGAGGAAGTCCTCCCGGCCGACGAGGTTATACAGCCTCGTCGGCCAGGAGGACTTCCTCCTGGCTCCTGGCTGACGAGGTTGTATAACCTCGTCAGCCGGGAGGACTTCCTCCCGGCTGACGAGGTTATACAACCTCGTCAGCCAGGAGGAAGTCCTCCTGGCCGACGAGGCTGTATAACCTCGTCGGCCGGGAGGACTTCCTCCCGGCCGACGAGGTTATACAACCTCGTCGGCCAGGAGGAAGTCCTCCTGGCTGACGAGGCTGTATAGCCTCGTCGGCCGGGAGGACTTCCTCCCGGCCGACGAGGTTATACAACCTCGTCGGCCAGGAGGAAGTCCTCCTGGCTGACGAGGCTGTATAGCCTCGTCGGCCGGGAGGACTTCCTCCCGGCCAACAAGGTTATACAACCTCGTCGGCCAGGAGGAAGTCCTCCTGGCTGACGAGGCTGTATAGCCTTGTCGGCCGGGAGGACTTCCTCCCGGCCAACGAGGTTATACAACCTCGTCGGCCAGGAGGAAGTCCTCCTGGCTGACGAGGTTGTATAACCTCGTCAGCCAGGAGGACTTCCTCCCGGCTGACGAGGTTATACAACCTCGTCAGCCAGGAGGAAGTCCTCCTGGCCGACGAGGTTAAGCGCGCCCGCCAACGCCAACCCGCACGCCAATTTTTTTTGGCGTGCGGGGCCTACACGCCAAAAAAAAGTGGCGTGTAGGGTCTACACGCCAATTTTATTTGGCGTGTGAGACCCACAGGCCAAAAATGGCGTGTGGTTCCCACACGCCAATCTTTTTGGCGTGTGGGCCCCGCACGCCAAATAAAATTGGCGTGTGGGCCCCGCACGCCAATTGTTTGGCGTGCGCTCCCACACGCCAAACAATTGGCGTGTGGGAGCGTGCGCCAAACAATTGGCGTGCGGCTCCCACACGCCAATTGTTTGGCGTGTGGGAGGATCCCGCTCACGTAATCGAATGGGAGGTCCCATTCGATTACGTGAGCGGGCCGGCTGACGAGGTTATACAACCTCGTCAGCCAGGAGGAAGTCCTCCTGGCCGACGAGGTTGTATAGCCTCGTCGGCCGGGAGGACTTCCTCCTGGCCAACGAGGTTATACAACCTCGTCGGCCGGGAGGAAGTCCTCCCGGCTGACGAGGTTGTATAACCTCGTCAGCCGGCCCGCTCACGTAATCGAATGGGACCTCCCATTCAATTACGTGAGCGGGATCCTCCCACACGCCAAACAATTGGCGTGTGGGAGCCGCACGCCAATTGTTTGGCGCGCGCTCCCACACGCCAATTGTTTGGCGTGTGGGAGCGCACGCCAAACAATTGGCGTGCGGGGCCCACACGCCAATTTTATTTGGCGTGCGGGGCCCACACACCAAAAAGATTGGCGTGTGGGAACCACACGCCATTTTTGGCCTGTGGGTCTCACACGCGAAATAAAATTGGCGTGTAGACCCTACACGCCACTTTTTTTTGGCGTGTAGGCCCCGCACGCCAAAAAAAATTGGCGTGCGGGTTGGCGTTGGCGGGCGCGCTTGGCGTGCGTTTATCAACGCCCGAGTTTTGTGTGGAATGGGATGAAGAGATTTGTCAACCAGTACGTGGACGGCTGTGATTCCTGCCAAAGAGTCAAGTCTAGCACCCGACAGCCATCTGGAACCTTAGAACCCCTCCCGATCCCCGCAGGCCCGTGGACAGACATTAGCTATGATTTAATCACCGATCTCCCAGAATCCCGCTCAACTGACAGTATATTGACAGTAGTAGACCGACTGACAAAGATGGCGCACTTCATCCCATGCAGGAAAACCATGAATGCGGAGCAACTAGCAGAACTGATGGCGGAACATGTATGGAAACTGCATGGAACCCCCAAAACAATTGTCTCAGACCGGGGAAGTATCTTTATCTCCCAAATCACACGCGAATTGAGCTCCCGCCTGGGAATTAGACTGCAACCCTCCACAGTGTACCACCCAAGAACAGATGGACAATCCGAAATAGCCAACAAGGCGGTCGAGCAATACCTGCGGCACTTTGTTTGCTACCAACAAAACCATTGGGCCCCGCTCCTCCCCATGGCCAAATTTGCTTACAACAATAATAACCACACATTGACAGGAGTTTCCCCATTCAAAGCCGACTAAGGATTCAACCCGGCATACAGCGGAACCCCCTCTACAGAACAATGCATTCCCGCAGTGGAAGACCAACTCCGCCACCTTGTGGAGGTTCAAGATGAGCTCAAGTATTGCTTGGAAGAGGGGCAAGCAAAAATGAAAGTCCAATTTGACAGGAAAACAAGGGAGACACCGGAATGGGACGTAGGGGATGAAGTATGGCTAGACGGCCGCAACATTTCAACAACCCGCCCAAGCCCAAAATTGGAACATAGATGGCTGGGACCTTTTTCTATCTGTAACAGAATCTCAAAGTCCACGCATAATCTGACACTCCCTATATCCATGAAGGGGGTACATCCTGTATTTCATGTGTCAATACTCTGCAAACACAGACCCAACACAATTGCGGAACGGCGGAAGGAGGACCCAGAGCCAATTACGGTGGACGGCAGGGACGAGTGGGAGGTTGAAGAGGTACTGGACTGTAGAAGGTGAGGCGGAAAGACCCAATACCTGGTTAGCTGGAAGGGATTTGGAGCGGAAGAGAATTCATGGGAACCAGCGGAAAACTTGAAGAATTGCAAGGAACTGGTAGCAGGATTTAATTCAAGATTTCCAAATGCGGCAACTACTCATCAGCGGACGCGGAGAAGGAAGTGAGGGACGGAATTGATAAGAGGTGGAAATTTTTTTTGGTATTAGACAACAAGTGGGGGATTAAGCATTATAAGGGGGATAATGTCATGAGCCATATTGCGGGCCCGCCCGCACCAGAGCCTGCACCACATGTAGATAGCCTATCATGTACATGTCACAGACAGGCAACTATATAGTCTGTCAGGACGAGGATCCACATCCCTTCCTCATCCTGCAATCTACATTATAGGATCCCGAAACCCCAGACACCCCAGACCCCAGTGCCTTCCTCTCCCCAGATCAGACCATAACACAAATCTTAATTAAACATCAACAATTTTTTAATAAACATCAACACCCCATCAACAGCCTGTTCATGTTGCTGAACCCCCGAGTTGTACTTTTGTACACCTTGGTGACCCTACTTGACTTGACTCCACTACTCCACCACACAACACAACACAGCCCTTTCAGATCAAAATGCAACAACTATCCAAAAGGCAACAAGTCCTCCAAAATTTATTTTTTCTTTACATGGTGGTGTTGGACAACGATCTCAATGCTGGGCTTACTCGCCGTAAGATTAAAGGTGTTCAAAATATTTGGAACAATCTACAGGGTGAGAGTGTTTGAGGAAGCTTTCTGAGACTGTATCAAAAAATCTAAACTGGTGCGGCCAGAACTGGAGATAGGAGCAACGGGTAATTACAGAGTGACGGGGGTGTTATAGCTCAACAAATCGGGTGGCTATAGATGCACAGGCAGGGATATGATTTGGCTAAACCTTATTGCAACGGGGTTAAAAGTTGTTGATGTGTTGTTGATCTTGAGCATACGTGAACCGTGCTAATATATTGAAGAGAAATAATGGACAAACCTATAGAGCTCCACATGAGTTGTCGAAATTTTATCGACACGACTGCGGATGCTCTTACCTCGGAAGCCTGATTTGTCCAAGCTTTTCGGAAAAGACAATATTGGTCGTTTTTTAGTTTCGTATTTTACGTTTGGGTTTTCGCCAGCAGCCAGCCCAGTATGACCACCATCCCTTCCTTTGACTCATTCACCTCTCCAACTGATTCCCCAATACCAGATAGCAAGACAGCAGCCATCCCCTCCTTCGACTCGTTCCCCGAACCAGGGTCAATCTCAGAGAGCCATCGTAAGAGAGCCAACCGGGAAGATGGTCACGAGCGTCGGAGACGAACGAAAAAGACATCCCTTGTAGATCATTCAACCCTTGACCAAGCTGATCAGTTCCTCAACTCTCTTAGCTATCAGATTGATTCTGGTGGTCACCAGCATAATTCCAAAGAATCCCATCATCATAAAGTCCAGAGCGAGAGCAGGAACAAACCGAAGAAAGAAGGACACATTGACCATAAACCTCGGCAAGATATCAAAGAACTATCACCAGCTAGAGGAGACAAGAAAGCTAAGAGGAAGCATCAGCCAATCTCTTCCGCTGCACCCATTTCAGGTCCATCAGTTACTCAACTCAAGGCCGGATCGAACCAGTTTCGAGACCAGCTTGGTAAACTCATCTTTACCGTCGATCTCAGAGAGGACACCTTCAACTTACACCATGGTAGACCTGACAGAGGCAAAGTTCCACGCTACAGACGAGCCGCAGGTTATCCTAATCTCTTCAGATTCAAACGAGTTGACTCCTCCTCAGCCACTCTGATGATAGATATGTATATATATAATCACAGCCGGTCGCGTCCTTGGTCTCGATCCTCACCTTCGGATCACCTTCTCTAGCGCTTACAGAGGGGATGGCTTGCAACTCAGCCAAGAGGGACGTACTACGGTCAGATTGATATCCACTGTAATTTTAGCGCGCCCTATAAGCTGTCTGCTCACTCCCTCATCCCGATTTTCAGTCAGTCTCGATCTCCGATCCAGCCGTCCTTCAGCTCCTCAACGATAAGAATTTGAAACGGATCTCACTCTCGAAACCAGCCAACGGGGAAAGAGAGAAGATCGCGGAGGAACCCTCCACTTTGTTCATCCCCCTCGTCGAATCAAACCGTCCCATCCCAGCCGTAGCGCAAGAGCACGTCCCATTAGGTATCAATCTCTACGGAGAGCCAGAATCGGAAGAGGAGGACTTGGAGGATTGCGTACTTCCTGATGAAGATGGTGGGGAATCTCTCTTGGACCGCCTTAATCATCGCAAAGGAGAGCTCGAAAGAAGGACCACCGAACACCCAGGGGATGTCGAGGCCTGGCTAGTTGCGTATCTATCCGTAGACTCGACGGCCCCTTCCCAAGAAAAGTTAGCTGATATTTTGTCTCTCAAAATCCAGGGTCTGGTCAGTTTGCAGGATGAGATGAAGGAGCTTGGACTCGTGGGGTTAAGGGCACGAGTGGCAGGTGTAGATTCAGAGGCCATCAGTCGACACATACAGGGTACCAGTGACTTGAAGATAGCCTACCTCAAACGAGCTTTGCGCGAACCATCTAATCAGAATCATGAACAGTTACTGCTCGCATATATGAAGGCTTATTGTGACCAACCCGATCTCGATCTCGCCGAAGAATGGCAAAAGATGTTGGAAGCACATCCCGCCG
Source organism: Puccinia hordei (assembly GCA_007896445.1). NCBI lineage: Eukaryota > Fungi > Basidiomycota > Pucciniomycetes > Pucciniales > Pucciniaceae > Puccinia > Puccinia hordei. The sequence continues at coordinate 666,722 of RDRW01000226.1, read as the reverse complement.
TGACCGGTTTGTGGATTGCCTATGTTGATTGGAGGCAAACTGAGGCCGGAAGCATGAACGTTTTGGAGATGGTCGAAGTCTACGAGGAAATGATCGATCGACTTGTCCGACGATCCGAAAATCCCAGAACTCCTGGCAGAGGTAACTTGTTTCATCCATAAGATGTATTACTCACTTCTAACTGTTCATCATCAATCTCATATTTGTCTTTCTGTGATCCAGAACGTGCCCTCTTCGAACAAAGCATCGTTTACTTATTTCACCGATGCTGTGTCATGCTCAAACAAGCAGGTATGTTCATCCAAAAAGTTTTCTCTTTGCCCATCGTTCTCAACCGCTGTTTTTCCACCAGGATACACCGAAAGGGCGACAGCGGCATTCCAGGCGATCATCGAACTAAACTTCTTTAGCCCTCGTCAAAATCTCGAATCATTTAGCGAGCTCGCCGACGACCTCGAAACTTTCTGGGATTCCGAAGTTCCCAGGATTGGTGAACATGGCGCGAAAGGTTGGATGAATATGAACTTGCAATCAGAACCTTTAGAGCCTCGAACAGGAGAATCTCCACCCAATGAATCCAAGCAGGTCGAGCCCAGTCCTGCGCAGGAGACATTCAACAGGTGGCAGGCTCAGGAGATGGCGGCTCACCAACCACTGCGGACCACCGATCTACAAGATGACCAAGATCCATTCGGTTGTGTTTTGTTTGATGATATCAGGAATCTACTCTTTCTACTCTCAACCGATGACTCGCTTCAAGCCCTGTTATACTCATTTCTCTCTTTCATCGGAGTGTCGATTCCCCCACCGGACATCGATACCAATGTTCCCTTTTTCACCGACCCCTTTCTGTCGACTGAACTGATTGATGTCCCCCAACGACAATCCACCTTCTGGCCCGAGTTACCAAGCAAACTTGCGTTTAATGCCTACGGACCTACGGAGCGTGTATCAGGAATCAAAAAGCCACAAATGATCCCCTTTCGGACTTTTCCTTGCGATATCAGGCAGCTCTTTGCCGACCCGTCTCGTTGGTTTGTTAACTTTGAACCGCCCAATGACTCAATTATCTTCATCAAGAATTCCCTCCAAGCTTTAAAAACCACTCGGGCACTGAGCCATGATACATACTTCAAGTTGTGTGAACTTTCGTTTGAAGCCCGGATCGATGTTTCATCAGCCGTCAAGTTGGCCAAACAATCTTTGAGTCTTGACCAACGTAATTATGTTCTCTGGGATTCCTACTCTAGGCTCTGTTTGTTACAGGGTAAGCCTAAACAGGCACGGGATGTGTATGTGAAGACGCTGGAGATGTCCGAACAGGGGACTGAAGGGCTCATCTCCCTGTGGTATTCATGGGCAGAAATGGAGTTCCAACTTGGCCACTTTCGATTGGTAATCAGTATCTTGGCCCGTGCTATGAATTGCTTGGATGAAAGTCCATCAGGTAATTTATCCATCCTTTTATATTTCCACCCAGCTCAAGAATGATTCGCGGACTGATTTTTTCTTTTATCCGGAGCACTAGAACTCGTCCGCAATACTTCCCAGACCAGGGCGCCCGCCATGTTGCTTCGCGTTCGACGTGTGAGTACATCTTGGTACTCTGAACGTGTCTTCTCCTGCTAACTATTTTTCCACATATCAAACATGTATGGGACGCAAAAGGCATTCATCGGCCAACTTGCAGGCTCTTTTCAAACCGACCTTCCACTTTCTCTTTTACGCTCCCGTGTATCAGCTGCGGTAAGCTATGGGACCTTCCAACATCTCACTGAGGGTTTCCCAGCTGCATGTAAAGCCTATGAACGGAGCTTAAAAGCCTTGGAAAGTCTGGACAGCCCAGCTGAAGAGGAAGAGCTCTGGCTCAACTATTGTCGATTAATCTACCAACAAATTCAGGACCATCAACAGTTTAAACCAATCGAGATCCGGGCCATTTTGCAACGGGCGATTAGCAAGTTTCCTAACAACTCCGTCTTCCTTGCCCTTTTTGCCTTCAACGAATCTAAGATGAAAATCGAGAACCAAACTCGAAGACTCATCGATGTCATCCTCCTCAAACTTCCATCTCTCGTCACCGTCAATCGTTGGTTGTTCGCTATCTGGGTCGAACTTCATTTCAACTCTTCTACTTACAATCAGGCAGCCATACGTAGCTTGTTCGAACGAGCTTTAACTAATCAAAGGTTCCTTTTTCTTAATTTTCACTTGAAAAGAACACTTGTAGCGCTAATATCCATGCTTTCCTTCCTTTTGGTAGTATTAAATCTTGTTTACAGGTCTGGGTACTCTATATCGAGTTCGAAATCAGGAATCAGAACTACGACAAAGCTCGCTCATTGGTCACCCGCTCTATAGTCCATTGTCCATGGGCCAAAGGTAAGAAATCATTTTGATTACTGATCAGAATGACACAAGGTAATCTTCTTACGAGCAAAAACCCAAATTGATGATGTCAATTTTTCTTTGAATCAAAACTTTCAGAATTGTACTTGTTGCCATTCACGACTCGGTTTGAGGGCGCATATGGGACGAGCGCGAGCCGAACTACGGAGATGAAGCGGATGGTCCGCCTGATCGACGAGAAGTGTGTGCGGATCAGAGACCGCTCGGTGGTTCTGAGCCTTCAGAAAGCCCGAGTCGAGGGTCTGCACCATGATTTGGATGAACATGACCCCGATAATAACGAGCAACGCGAGTTTGACGAGCGGGTCAAACTTTTACCTTATTGACCTCTGTTCCATCATATCGTCAAATCACCAAAATGAATTAGTTCACCTCCTAGTCTCAGAAGCTTAACATGTCCCATCAATTCCTCCACGACGACTAGTTCAGTTTGATGCAGGAGAGAGTTTTGTTGTTTCTTGTCTGTGTATTTGGTAATCCTCTTCTCATCCAATAGCAGCCTCTCCACCAATTCTTTCCTGCATGCTTGCTGCTTCAATCGATGATAACTCTTGTACGACTCCAGGTGAGAGGTCCATTATGGTTTGGTGATCAAAAATGGTGCTCGGGTGGAGCCCTCCCGTGGGCATCGGCTGTGGGCTACGCCTCGCCACAGCATCTGTTTATCCGGGAATGGAACCCGGGTCACCCGCGTGACAAGCGGGAATACAAGAGCATCCCCAGTCTTCTCGATAAATCTTTGACAAATGTGCAGCTCTTAGCGAGCTCAACAGTTATTTTATTCAGAGTTTCCACACTTGGCTTGATAACTCGGCTCTTCTGCCGAGTTACCAAGCTGATCCACACTTGTGGTCCTCTGCAACTCGAGTCAATAACTTGTGTTGCAGAGGAACACTACACGGGGAGGGATTTATTGAGTGGGGAGAAGTTGAGGATGTTGGCCAGGGGGAGGGTTCACTATTGAGTGAATTGTGAAAGTTATTCATGAGTTAGCTTGTTGAGCTCAATAGAGATCCCTAAATTTAGGGACCTCTATCAAGGATCCTAGCAATTCCATAGTGATTGTGTGCTATAGAGCGCACAAGTGGGGCTTTGTCTGGACAAAGTTAGCTTATTGAGCCACTTTATTGAGACAATTGTGGATGCTCTAAAACCTAATCCCAATGTTGCTTTGGCCCACAGCGCCACCTGTATCATTCAGTGTGTAAACCAACTCACTGAATGATACAGGCAGCAACAATACCCATTTGTATTTGACAATTGGACATACATGAGATGCATACAAAATGAACAAAAATGCATCAGAACAAACTAAGCCTCATTTCATCAGCTACTTATCAGACTGATCACATATTTACATGAATATTTCAAACTCTGGATTGCATGACTTGACACAACTGAAAGAAATGTGGCCTAAGGCCCAATGATTAGAAAAAGGGGAGCTGAAAAAATCAAGAGTGCAGAACACTCAGGGACTCAGATCACCAGATGAGGGGACTTGAAAGAGCAGGTCTCAGTAGCATAGGCTCAGATATAATTGGGGTTGAATGTCCGATGAGGGACAGAAGAAATACAACATGCAAAGAGGGCCTAATAGCATCCACAGTCGTCTTGATAAGCCGGCTCAATAAGCTAACTTTATCAAGACGGCTCCCCACTTGTGTGCTTGATAGCGCTCAATAGCTGTAGAATTTCTAGGATTCTCAATAGAGGTCAATTTATGGACCTCTATCAAGCTCAATAAGGTAACTTGTGAACAGGTTTCACAAGTCACCTCATTGTGAACCCTTCCCCCATTCAGCACCCCCAAGAGCTCCCCACTCATAAAATCCCACCCTGTGTAGTGCTCCCCTGCAACTTCAGTTGCAGAGGAGCATGAGTGTGGAACCAGCTTGATAACCTAGCAATAGAGCTGGGTTATTGAGCCGCAAGTGGGGACACTCTTGAAAAAATAACTGTCAAGCTCCATAAGTGCTCCACAGTTTTCAAACATTTATCAACACAATTGTGGATGCTCTAAGTTGGGGGCCAAACAGTCTGTGGGACAGAAAAGAATGAACAGGAACAAAAATGAATAAGCCCTCTTTTGGGCATGGGGAAGAATTCTAACAACAACCTCATCACCAGTGACCCCTCAGGTATTTAAACTTCACCACACCCCACCTTCACTGTATGCCAATTTCACAATCCCTCATTAGTTTGCATCTCAGAGGAAATAATCTCACTTTTACTTCTACTTGAAACAAAAAACACTCCCATTTACATATCAGTTACAAACAATCGATCCATGGCAAAACCCAACCTCATCTTCTGCACCTTCTAACCTCACCCCTGAAGAGCAGCATGTAGTTGATGCAGTTTTCCAAGCTCAAACCAGTCATCTTGAGACCATGATTCCCAATCTTGTTGATTAAGTCTGTTCCTTAAAAGTATCCTCTGATGATCCTCAGTCCAAAACCAACCCCAGGTTTTGAGCAAAACCATGACTTAGCACCAAGGGATCTACTGTGAAAACTCAAGAATACTTTCCATCAAATCAACATCCCACCCAAGGGAATTGTGATCAAAAATAAAACCCACTACCACACCAACCAGAACCACTATCCACACCAACTCCCAAACCATCAGCCCGTGCAACCACCACTCCTCCTGAGGTTCCAAAGTCAAAGGCACACTCTTCAAAGGCCTTTTTCTCAAGATTTTTGAAGCCTCATCTACAAAGTGTCATCCCCAGAAGATGCAAAACAAACAGTTCCTGTCAGAATTTGCGCCAACCAAGGCATGTACTTCTTCTTTTCAATTTGAAATGGAACATGATGGGCTGTCTTCTTAGAATTCTTTTTTTATCCACATCAAGATAAAATTGGGCCTTTTGAAACAATACTGTTCCCAAAGCCCCAGAAGTTCAGACCCTTCAAGAGTTCTACCAACAATTCTCAAGCAGAAATCAGATTGAGCATGCAGATTCACATGCTTCATCAGCTGCATTGATCAAAATCAACAAAGTCTAACTTTTCCAAGGTGCTTGCACAGGCTCAATCAAGTACGGGAAACAAATAATATACATAGGCTTGAACAATGTCCAATGTGTGCAAGGCCTCATGGTTCATCTTGGGCTGCATTTTTGGTCCCCAAATTTTGAAGAGGATTCAGCTTCATTATATAATGCAGCCCATTGAATTGCTGCCACCACTACCTTTCAAGAATTGGTTCCTGGAAAGGCTTACACCTACTTATGTGTCAACCACACATTTGCCAATGATGTCCCCTTTTTATCCAAGCCTAAAATCATTTTGTTCACTTTTTTCAACTTTCAAAATACCAAAAGGAACTGAAACAGGAGGGGAAGATTTCTGAAGAAACTCAAAACAAAATGATTTCAAGGAACCACAAGTGGGTAAGTTTTTTGGATTTAGTATTCATTTTCTTTCCTGGAATGTATTGAAATGTCACAGATAGACTCACTTACTGAATAACTGTGGATAAACATCAACAACTGAAGATGCAGAATCAAAGAGACATTGAGTTTGAAACCTAATCTGAGGATCTATAAATTACTATCTTTTTTTACACAGTTGTAATTTCTTTTCTTCATTCAATTTTCAACAACTCATCTTGTCTCATAACTTGCACTCATCACTTTTCACTTTATCCTAACAGGTGTGATTATTTTCTTTTCATTTCTATCATTCTTCTGTTCATTCTAACTCATGTTATTTGTTATTATTTTCTCTCAGGTTTCACTGCCAGCATAATTGCCTAGGTTGCGTTCATCCCAGTTAAACTAGGATGCAAAAAAACCAATTTAAAGTAGGTTGACCTCAACCAATGAAATATAAAACCAAGGGGGGTCCCTTGGATTTATATTTCATCAGTTGATTTCAACCAAGTTTAAATTGGTTGAGTGCATCCCAGTTTAACTGGGATGACTTCATCCTAGGCAATTATGCTGGCAGTGTTTGGCTCATTATTTCATCACTCAACTCAGTGATCCTTAATTCTCACATCTTGTTGGTTCTCCATAAAGGTGCATAGAAATACCACTCAAGTTTCAACAACTCATCTTGTCTCATAACTCGCACTCATCACTGTTCACTTTATCCTCACAGGTGTGGCTCATTATGGGGCGTTGATAGACGCACGCCAAGCGCGCACGCCAACGCCAGCCCGCACGCCATTTTTTTTTGGCGTGCGGGGCCTACACGCCAATTTTTTTTGGCGTGTAGGGTCTAAACGCCAAAATAAATTGGCGTGTAGGCCCCACACGCCAAAAATGGCGTGCGGTTCCCACACGCCATTTTTTTTGGCGTGTGGGCCCCGCACGCCAAAGAAAATTGGCGTGTGGGACCCGCACGCCAATTGTTTGGCGTGCGGGTCTCACACGCTCACGTAATCGAATGGCCCCTCCCATTTGATTACGTGAGCGGGGGGATCGATATGTGTATCCCCATACACATAATACATGTATGTATTATGTGTATGGGATATACACACCCCCCGCTCACGTAATCGAATGGCAGGGGCCATTCGATTACGTGAGCGAGCCCGAGTCTGTTTCCGGACTGGGGCTCGCTTATGGTCCTGGTTTTTTCAACCAGAACCACAACAAACCCCGCCCACCGCTCTCCGACTCGATCAACCAAAGCGGTGAGTCTGAAAATCCGAAAAAAAAAAAAAAAAAAAAAAAAAAAAAAAAAAAAAAAAAAATCAAAAAAAAAAAATCAAAAAAAAAAAATCAAAAAAAAGTCAGAAAAAGAAAAAAAATCAAAAAAAAATAAATCAAAAAAAACGAAAAAAAATCAAAAAATGAGAAATAAAAAATGAGGAAAAAACCCCAAAAAAACCAAAAAAAAAGGGTTTTTTTGGGGTTTAATTTTGTGGAAAAGCCCACAGGCCCAGGGCTCCAAGACCCAACTGGCCCAAAGACAGGGCCCAATGGCCGTAAGAAGGGGCCCGCCTCTGCCCATCACCTCCCGTGGGCCCACAGGCCCACTTTGATGCTCCAAAGGGGCAATAAAACATTCAAAGGGGCCATTCAAACCCCCCAGGCAGCTCAAAGGGCCCCGTATAAGCCCCAGACGCACACCATCCCCCCCAAAAGTGGCCCATCTCAAACACATCTCTTCCTATTTCCATTTTTTTTTCACCGTAAATATAGTAACACGTGCTGACAAACTCTCCCATTCAAATGCAAACAGATTCCGCACAAATCACCAAATCAGCAGCAAAAGATGTCACACACCGGTGATTACAACTCCGCAACCAATCAGCCTCCACGCCCATACGGATTCTATGAGGTTGACCCCAACCATCACCCGCACGCCCCACTTGGCAACATGTATCAAAATCAAACCTCTGCGTATGGAAATCCACACGTGCTTGGCCAACCTGCAGCTCCAATCAATCAATCAGGCCACCTAGCAACTAACTATGGCTACCCAAGCAACCAATATGGCCAAGCCCCCCAGCCCCTTACTGTCCCCTCAGCCCACCCAGCCACCTACAGCTTCAATGACAACAACTACAGACTGGCAATCCAGCCAAACCCTGGGCCCCCAGCCCACCCAGTAGCGCAGCCTGTGTTCCGCCCATATGAGGTACAATTGCCTCAATTCACCCACTATCACAATCGACCTCCAGCCTCTACCTATCAGCTTGATCCAGCCCAACCATCCTATCTGGCTCAGCCAGCCCTCTACGCACCACCTCATATAACTCAAGCCCCACCATCCCATCCGTTTCCGCAATCCCATCAAGCACCACAAATCTCAAACTACTGGCAGCCGGGACCCCAACCATTGTCCCACCCGGCCAACCCATTCACTCTTGGACCCACTCACTTCCAAGGCCTGCCAACCTCACACAATTTCCCCGTTGGCCAACCATCAGTGACCGCTCCGCCGCAGACAAATCAAGTCCCTTCCATACCTGTCATGCAAGATATGCAGCCATCTCTGGGGGAAATAACCTCCTCTGCGCCATTTAGCCCTCAAATTTGGCCACCTGCACAACCAAGTCCTCAACAGTTTCCCCAAGGAACTTTCAGCCCTCAAGACCCTCAAAATGTGGCTGAAGGTGAGTCTTCAAATACTTCTCCACTTTGTTTTCATATTAACAAGAACTAATGTTTACCTACTCAATCTCCCAGTCAAATACCCAAGGGCCTTGGCTACATCTCCCGGCGGATATCAACCTGCATCACCCAGCCCTCAAGTATTTCCCCGAGCAAATTTTAGCCCTCAAGTCCCTCAAACTGTGGCTGAAGGTGAGTCTTCAAATACTTCTCCACTTTGTTTTCATCTTACCAAGAACTAATGTTTACCTGCACAATCTCCCAGTAAAATACCCAAGCGTCACGCCTACATCTCCCGGCAGGTATCACCCTGCACCACCCAGCCCTCAACCGTTTCCCCCTGCAACTTTCAGCCCTCAAGTCCCTCAAACTGTGGCTGAAGGTGAGTCTTCAAATATTTCTCCACCTTGTTTTCATCTTACCAAGACCTAATGTTTACCTAGTCAATCTTCCAGTATACCCGCTCAATCCTTTAGGACGTTCACCGCTGGCCCCCGCAATGTTACCCGCTGCCAATCAACCGCATAAAGTGTTGATGAAATCTGAAGATGTACAATCTTATGATTATTCAGTTGGCAGTAAGTTCTTCTAGTTTCTTAATTCGCCCACTTGAGGCAGACTGGCTGAACTGCTTGTGTTTCCAGATGCAATGGATGCACCACCCGAATTCCTTTTCACATGTGTCACTGATCTCAAACACTTTGTCACCACATGGGCCCACGAGCATGGTTACGCTCTGAAAGTTTGTGCTTCCAAGAGGGACAAGAACATCTACTTTGCATGCACAGTTGCCGGGGAAGACCAAACCTCAGTTGATGCTATCCGGTTTCGAGAGTCTAGGAATAAGCGACTGGGGTGCTGCTTCAAAATATCCGGCCACAAACCAACTTCAGTAAAACTCAAGGATGCACCATGGGAACTCCGATGCCGAAAGACGATTGAGCACAATCATGGTCCAATCGATCTGGAACATGTAGTCATCCACAAGAAGCTCTCTGTCGAAGGCCAAACTGAGGTTGCTCGCTTATCGTCTCTAGGAATGCAACCCCAGGCAATCGCTAGACTCCTTACTAGCAGTGAGGGAAGGTTTGTAACCAACAGGACGATATACAACACAAAGCAGGCACTGAGGGCGGAGAAGAGGGCTGGCAACACCCCAATCGAGTACCTCCTACGTTGCCTCAACGAATCCAATTGGACACACAAGGACGTTTACGATACGGACGGCAAGCTCCTTTACTTGTGGTTTGCGCACCCAGGATCGTTGCTTCTTGCTCGCAGGTTCCACCATGTGGTCAACATTGACTGCACTTACAAGACGAACCTGAACAACTACCCCCTGCTGCATGTGGTTGGCCAAACTGCAACCAATCACAGTTTTTCGATTGGTTTTTGTTTGATGCGAAACGAGAAGAGTGAGGCCTACTCATGGGCTCTTGATAAGTTGAAGTGGGTGGTATATTTGACTAATCACCTATTCTCATCATAAACTGACTGTACTCCGGTGCCTGTGTGATACCCATAGATCTATATGGGACGCTGACCACGCGCCAAAGGTCTTTGTGACAGACAGGGAATCAGCACTGCGTAATGCTATCTCAAAGCACTTTCCGAATGCAACCGCGAACTTGTGCATGTGGCACATTCGATTGGAACATTGTGACAAACTGCAAGCAAGCCTTTGCTGGCGATGGCGAAGAATGGGCCAAATTCATGAGGCTCTGGCATGAGGTCGCACATGCCCCCAATGAGGACACCTGCAACTCAAAGTGGGCTCAACTGACACGGTACCTAGTCACTCGAACTAACGTCTACGAATACCTGTACAAGAACGTCTGGAGCGAGCGACAGAAGTTCATGAATGCGTGGGCCGGAATGACACCCCATCTAGGAAATCTGACTTCGTCACGATGTGAATCTGCCCACAGCTGGCTGAAAACCTATGTGACGTCGGCTAGGTGCGACTTTGCAACACTTTTCATTACAATTGCTGCAGCAGTGGACCGACAACTTGACACAGCCCACACGAACCTGGCACACGAGTTACAGAAGGGATTAACCGGACTACCAAATGCCTTCAAGTCCCTCAGCTGCAAAATCTCCTGTCATGCGCTCAAGTTGGCCTTGTCTCAGTACAACAAGTTCATCAAGATGAAGAAAACCAAGCCTGGGGATCCCAGCCTTCAATGCAAAGGTAATTTCCAGGCTGGCTTGGGCATTCCGTGTTCGCACACTATTGAATGTTTGGTCCAGGGGAAGGGAGATGTGGAGCCTTCTGATTTCCATGTCCAGTGGCATCTGGCCTATAACCCTGATGGTCCAGTGAGTCCTCCTGATGTATGACTTGTTCATGTCCCTCCTAGCTAATCTTCATCTATGTTCATTGCAGGCTCTTGATGAACCACTGTACGACTTTGACAACGATTTTGAGGATTTCAAGCAGGAGATCTTGGCGTCCCACCACCCCTCGGCGTTAGAAGCAACAATGAAAAAATTACGAAGGGTCCATGCAAACACACACGTGGTCCCGCTTCAGAGCCTGATCCTATCCGAGTGAAACACAAACTGGAAAGGCCGTGGAAGAAGAGAAAGGGTAGTGGGCGAGTTCAAAAGCGCAATGACACCCATGCAGAAATTGTGGAAGCGCAAATCCAAAAGGCGCAGGCAAGGAAAGCAAGACAGAAGGCCGGTGTATCAAAAGGAAAAGGGGGTAAGCGACAGTCCAAGCGCGCGCTGGCTCCATTGGACACCTCAGCTTCTTCCTCTGGGGACCTGGATGAGCTACCCAGTGTGGAGACACTCATGCGTAAGCAACTTTATTGCATGTCTTTTTAAGAGGCTGATAACTGATGGACTTACTAAGCAGTCAAGAGAACTCACCCCCCACGAATTGGCAGCCTCACTATTGGGAAACGGAATCGGGGGTCTTCCAGTTCAGGAACATCACGGCGCAAGGAAACGTGGCAGCCCAAGTATGGTAGTAAGGATGGTGTAACAGATGAAGATTCTGATTCTGCAGATGCAGTTTCAGATGAAGATTCTGATGCCCCAGATGGGGAATCAGATGAAGAATCTGATGCCCCACATGGGGCATCAGAAGAAGAATCTGATGCCACAGATGGGGAATCAGTTGCAGAATCTGACGCACAAGGTGGGCAATCAGATGAAGAAACTGATCCCCCAGTGGATTCCTCCTCATCTATTGAGATGCAGGATGAGGAAAAGCTGCTGTCACCTCCAGAAGCCTCAAGAAAAGCCTCAAGCTCTCATGATCAGTTTCCGGGTGAGGCCAGGCTACATTCACCCCCAACAGCCAAGGTAAGTACTATAACTTTGACATTAGATTATCAGGGTCTGATTCCATTGTATGTTTCATAGGACCGGCATGTAGATGCTGAGGTTGCACCCAAGGCTGGCCGAACAAGACAGGGGAATACCAACCCTGATGTTGCAGTGAGTGACTCAAGCTTGACACGGACAAGGAGGAATGCACTGACTGTAACTGATAACCAACTTCTCATCATTCTTGTCAGGCGGAGCTTCCACCATGGATCTTAAAATACCTGCATTCCACTTATAACCCTGCAGGTGATGGGAACTGTGGTTATGCATGTGTGGCACATGCATTGGCAGCAGATAGACCAGAGGGTCCCTACGCTAAGGCCAATGGGTGGTACCAAGTGCGAAAGGATGTGTTAGAAGAGATGGAAAAGAACAAGGCACATTGGACAAGATACCTTGGGGGGCCTTCAGAATTCGACCGCGCTTACGGACGTGTTCAGGTGACTGACCCACGTGGATCAGTCCCCATGAACAAATGGATGAGCAAGTTGGATGTGGGACCGATTCTGGCCAATGCGTATAACCGGCCATTTGTCTTCCTCAGCAGAACGGGCGGGAGCACCACATATATTCCCGCCACTGTTCCCCCGGACCCTAAACCGCTGCCAGCCCTCTTCTTATCATTTTTCAATGATAATCATTGGATACGTGTGATAGTCAAGCGGACCCCCACGATTCCCTTTCCTCTCCCTAAAGTCTCCCGGTTATTTCACAAGAGCCCAGCAGCTGCTTGGCTAGACTGTGTTTCCCCTTCCACTACTCTTCACTCTTTGTTACCTAAATGATTAAAGGTACCAAGTTACTGCAAGTAACACTAATTATTATTATCCTTATTAATGTTTACCATTCTTATTATTCTTTAATATTATTCCTTCAAGATCTCTAGTGAATATTTGCGCAGCTGCGGCTGCGCAGTGCACCCGGTTTTCCGCATTTACACCCGGTTTTTTTTAATTTTTAATTTTTAAGCAAATAGCATGTGGAGGGCGGCATTTGATGCGCGTGACCTCCCCAATCATCCTCATTAAATATTTTATTTAAAACAAATAAAATAAACAATTAAAACAAGGAAAATAAACAAAACAAAATAAAAATATGGAGGGCAGCATTTTAAATAAGTAAAATAAACAAAAGTAAATAATATAAAATTAAACAAACAAGAATGAATGAAATGAATAAAATTAATCAATTAATTAAAAGCAACAGACATAATTGCAAGTTAATGATTTATGAATAACGCAACTTCCCCAATTATCCTCATTCAATATTTTATTTAAAACAAATAAAATAAATAAGTAAAACAAGTAAAATAAACAAAACAAAATTAAATTAAATTAAACAAAATAAATGGAATAAATGAAATGAATAAAAGAAATCGTGGAAATCAAGCTGTGAGGATTTTTTATGAAAAAACCGGGTGGATCGGCCAAAAAAAATAGAAGCCATAGTTTTTTTGCAAAAAGAAAAATTACTATAAAATTCTACACCCCTGTAAGTATAATAAATAAATTTAAAATCTTGAAAAACAATGCAAATCCGCCCGCAAAAAATTAAATAAAAAAACCGGGTGTAAATGCGGAAAACCGGGTGTACTGCGCAGCAATTTGGACGTCGCCGCTGCGTAAAACCGGGTGTAAATGCGGAAAAACCGGGTTTTTTTATTAATGCCCAAGGTATTAGTATTAAATTAATAATACCTTGATTAACTAACACATGAATAATTCAGGCTACTCTGTGATAATAAATAATAGAGTGATAATATAGTATGATTAAACTACAATCAATCTTTACAATAAATGATATACTTAAATTAATAATACGTTGATTAACTAACACATGAATAATTCAGGTTACTCTATGATAATAAATAATACTTATAAGATGTGACAATAACAAATGACACATACGCATTGATAAGTTAATATTTTATTAATATTAATAAAAGGGCCTTTAATATAATAAGGGCATTAATCAAAAAACCCAGTTTTTCCGCATTTACACCCACTTTTCTGCGCAGCTGCGGCTGCGCAGTGCACCCGGTTTTCCGCATTTACACCGGGTTTTTTGTATTGTTAATTTTTAAGCAAATAGCACGTGGAGCGCGGCATTTGATGCGCGTGACCTCCCCAATCATCCTCATTTGATATTTTATTTAAAACAAATAAAATAAACAATCAAAACAAGGAATATAAACAAAACAAAACAAAACAAAAATATGGAGGGCGGCATTTTAAATAAGTAAAACCAGTAAACATTATTTATTTATCAAAGTTTTAAATTTATTTATTATACTTAAAGGGGTGTAGAACTTTGTGGTAATTTTTAATTTGCAAAAAAACTGTGTCTTCTACTTGTTTTGGCCAATCCACCCGGTTTTTTTTTTAATTTAATTTTTTGCGGGCGGATTTCCATTATTTTTCAAAGTTTTAAATTTATTTCTCATACTTACAGGGGTTTAGACTTTCATGGTAATTTCTATTTTGCTCAAAAACCATGGTTTTTTTTTTTTTTGGCCAATCCCGCCGGTTTTTTCATAAAAAATCCTGACAGCTTAATTTCCAGGATTTCTCAACATTTTCACATTTTTTAAACTTTTTCTAAGCACTTTAAGGGGTGTAGAATTTAATGTGAATAACAGTTTTTTTTTTTAAATCACTGGTTGGATTTTGATGATTTTTGGACTCAATTTATTTCCAAACACCTTCACATCTGTCTTTCAAGATATTCAGGGAGTTTTTAAATGGATTCATACACTTTAGAGGGTGAAGAATTCATTGGAAACAAATACTGATTATAAAATTGACTTCTTATCAGATTTCATGACAAAGAAATGGAAATACAATTATACACAGAGGTATGGTACATTGCATGATGCTTTGGAGTGTTACATGTTGTTTATTAAATAACCAACAACCGGGTGTAAATGCGGAAAACTGGGTGTAAATGCGGAAAAACTGGGTTTTTTTATTAATGCCCTAGAATAAATGAAATGAATAAAATAAATAAATAAAATACAAAGCAAGAGACATAATTGCAAGTTAATAATTTATTAGCACACAAATAATACGTATAAGAAAGAGAAAATGTTATCAACACTACTGATAACAGCTAGAAAATGCTTACAAATGGTGAATATACGCCTGAATTACATTCCTGAACTGATATGTAATGGGCAAAAAAAAATAGAAGACATTGTTTTTTTGGGAAATAAAAATTACCATAAATTTCTACACCCCTGGAAGTATATTAAACATTTTTCAAATGTTGAAAAAAAATCAAAATCCGCCCGCAAAAAAAAAATCAAAAAAAGGGTTTAAAAGCGGAAAACCGGGTGTGCTGCGCAGCAAATTTGAGGTTGCCGCTGCGTAAAACTGTGTGTAAACGCGGAAAAACCGGGTTTGTTCCTTAATGCCCTATAATAATTATGATACCACTAAGGAATCCCAATAGCCCAATTCTGGATAATCTATAGTTTAATGCTGATATATCATCAAGAATTGGCCACAACCTACCTTCAATAAGGTAGAAACCACAAACCCACATGAGTACTCCTTGGATGCCTATTAATAATACTCTGTTTGGGTTATATTGCAAAAAACACTTAAGTCTGATGTTTCATTCAAGTGGATGAGCAAGACAGTGGTGGAAATTACAACTCAAGGACATGTGAATGAGAAATAAAAGGGAAACCAAAGAAAAAACAACCCCCGGTACATATATCAGAAGTGGTAGTTGGCTACAGCTATTTCTATATCTTGGGAAAACAAAATTTGGAGGTTTTGAATAGAAAAAGATTTGTGAAACTCTTCATGGGTTTTTTTCCAATCAACCATTGGCAAACCATCATGACCAATCCGGTTAAATCCCATGGAGCACAAAAAGTTGAGAAAGTATAATCGGAGGTTATCCAAAGTCCCGTGAGGCATCACTGAAGTATTACCACTATCAACCTTATGTTTCAGAACATTGGCGCCAAATTCCAATAAGGCCGAAGCATTTGAAGTAGTTGGACGTTCGGACCCGTATTTGTTAGTGACAAAGGCGGTTGTTGGACCAAAAACCAGGAGACCAGCAAGCATCCGCATTTGCTCCCGCGTGTTTAATGTTGAACACTCATCAAGCTTTTTATACTTTGGTCTTGTTGGTGCCTGGAGACCGCAGATGTAACACAAGGCTGACATAGCCCCCGTGAAGTATAGACCAAGGACCTTGAGACCGGAGGTGTTTGGTTGGGGGCTTGATCCATCCTTTGCGTGACTTCCAAGGTTTTCATAAGTTCGTTGGAATGCAAGATGGGCAGTATGCACCAAAGATTCGTCCAGGGGGAGAGGCTGCCATTCACTGCCCTGTTGCTCCATGTGTCGAAGGGCCCAGCAGTCTTGCAAAGCACTTTTAAGCCGGAGATAAGCGTGGTCACTTGGAGAGAAGTATGAGGCCAGATTCGCCGCAAGTGTGTGGGTCTGGACACGTTTGGACAGCGGCGCCTTCCGGTTCTCCTGGGAAGCCTCGAGCTGTGCCATGTTGACAACTTCAGGAGTTATCAGAGAGAGAGCACCAGGTTGAGTGGGGTTAAGAATTCTCTCTGCATACCACACAAATATCAGCCTTTGTGATGTATGAACAAGTGAGAAAAAAAGTGAGTATTTACCAGATTTGCATGCCTTCAGAAGTGTATCCACTTCCCTCCAAACAACTCGGCTGAACTCCTGTGGCATCGTTGGATGTGGTGTGACCATTGAGGGGAGGTGTGTGAGGATGAATGCTATGTTTTCAATCATTTTCTCGGCTGAACGGTGTGACCACACAATTCCACCCGCCAAATTTTCATTCAAATCATCTGCCAATGCTTTTGGAAGCATTGGGCCAGGGATAAATAGACCCATAGCTGTGCGCAAAGGAGGGATGTTAATTACAAGATGGGTGTGCATAAGCAATGGGGAGTGACTTACAAGGAGGCGTCAGGACAGGGGGAGGAGGAATTGATTCGCCCGGTGGTCTTTGGGTAGGTGGCTTGACTGTTGATGGCCCAGCAACAGGGGGGTTCCGTGGAATTCTGAGGCCTTGCAGTGATTGCGCAGTGATGAATTCGTGAGAGGTGGGATGAGGGGTGAAGAAATTATACATGGGGCCTGTATTTTTAGAAGAAGAAGCAGAGTTGTCCAGGCGCGCCTTTTTGCTCGTAGGGTCTTCAACCGTAGGATCTTCAATTCGTACCATGTCATAGCGATATCGGGTTTGTTGTGGCACCGGTTCATGGACTGGCTCCTGGTGGAAGGTAGGTTTGGGACGTCCATGAAGGAATTGTTGGAGGACTTGCTGGTCTTCTGCACCATCTTCAGAGTCATCTGTTTCCCCCTCTGCGTCAGGGTCTTCAGAGCTGTCCCGGATGGCTGGATTGTTAATTTCTTGTCTCCCGTCCGCATTGGGGGCTTTGGAGGACTTCTGGCCAATGAGTTGTTGGGCCGTTTGTACGCTTTGAAAGAAAGACTGGCCAAAGGTGTTGAGGGTTGTCTTGTGGCCTTCGACATCTGTCCGCATCTCTCCGCTTCGACGTGGGGATCCATCAGCTGGGTTTGTTGTGTTGGGCTGGCCATATTGAACATCCTTGTTTATTTGGTTTGCAAATTGATTGAGGGTGGGGATTGGGTTGGTTGCTGGAGGTAGGTGATCAGGAGTGGGTGCATATAAGTATGCCATTGAGTCGGTTGCAAATTCAGGGCGGGGGTGGGACTGGGGTGGAGCAGGCCTAGTGGCGCCTAAGGTGTTTTTAGCCGGGGCCGGGGTTCTGGAGACCTGTTCATTCTCATCGTCTGACTGCTCGTATTCAGCCTTTATTTTAGAGGCCCAATTCTCCAGGTTTTCACGTTCATCTGGTTTCAACGCAGGGTGCCGCGCCAGCTCTGTGCATTTTTCCCAGAGATCCAAACCTGTGTAATGGTGGGAGGGTGGGTGGGAGTGAGCCAGCTACTTATATTATACACAAAATAAAGGAATGAATCTCACGTCCTAGTTCACAGGTCTGATGTGAAGACATTGTTGATTGTTGAAGTCAAGTTGGTGATTTGTGCGGAATCTGTTAGCATATGAATGGGAGAGTATGTCAGCAAGTGTTACTATCTATGGTAAAAAAAATTTAAAAAAAAAAAATGGAAGAGATGTGGGGGAATGAATGTGTTTGAGATGGGCCCATTGGGCCACTTTTGGGGGGGATGGAGTGCGTCTGGGGCTTATACGGGGCCCTTTGAGCTGCCTGGGGGGTTTGAATGGCCCCTTTGAATGTTTTATTGCCCCTTTGGAGCATCAAAGTGGGCCTGTGGGCCCACTGGAGGTGATGGGCAGAGGCGGGCCCCTTCTGACGGCCATTGGGCCCTGTCTTTGGGCCAGTTGGGCCTTGGGGCCCTGGGCCTGTGGGCTTTTTTTTCTCCCACAAAATTAAACCCCAAAAAAACCCTTTTTTTTGGTTTTTTTGGGGTTTTTTCCTCATTTTTTATTTCTCATTTTTTTTTTGTTTTTTTTTTTTTATGTTTTTTTTTTTTTTTTTTTTTTTTTTTTTTTTGTTTTGTTTTTTTTTTTTTTTTTTTTTTTTTTTTTTTTTTTTTTTTTTTTGTTACTCACATTTTTTTTTGGGTGGTGGTGTCTCGAATTCGTGGTTGTTCTGGTTGAAAACAACCAGACCAACGGTCTGATTCCTGAAAGGAATCAGACTCGGCGGGCTCGCTCACGTAATCGAATGGTCCCTACCATTCGATTACGTGAGCAAGGGGATATCGCAGGCGATATCCCCCCACACGCCAAACGATTGGCGTGTGGGAGCGCACGCCAAACAATTGGCGTGCGGGTCCCACACGCCAATTTTCTTTGGCGTGCGGGGCCCACACGCCAAAAAAAAAAGGCGTGTGGGAACCGCACGCCATTTTTGGCGTGTGGGTCTCACACGCCCTTTTTTTTTGGCGTGTAGACCCTACACGCCAAAAAAAAAGGGCGTGTAGGCCCCGCACGCCAAAAAAAAATGGCGTGCGGGCTGGCGTTGGCGTGCGCGCTTGGCCTGCGTTTATCAACGCCCCTCATTATGTCATCACTCAACTCAGTGATCCTTAATTCTCACATCTCGTTGGTTCTCCTTAAAGGTGTGGCTCATTATTTCATCACTCGACTCAGTGATCCTTAATTCTCACATCTCGTCGGTTCTCCATAAAGAACTCAAACTCCTTCTTTGTCCTTTAGAATGCTCATGACCCAATGATAAATTTATAGATTTGAGATTCTCAAAAGGATTGTTCTATCATCAATGACCTCCCAGACCACTCAAAGAACATTCTTGGAGTTATTCTATCCCACATCAATGAAAGGAATGATGCAAAAAATAATGTCTACAAAATCAAAACACTTACCCATCACTCTAAAAATTCAAGAAAGTTCATGTGTGCATTTGACTTATCCATGCTAAAGGCTTCCAAAATGCCAGGTACAAAAGTTGCCCATACAACCAATAATTTCAAAATTTGTAGCACCAATTGACTTCTATGGAACAGCCTGGTATCTCCAGCTCCCACCAGGTCAACAGAAACACATACCCAATATTGAGCAAGTTGCATTTCTCCTGTATGCAAGTGAATCTGTACAGCCAAAAAAACAGAAGACATGAAGAGAAGAAAGTATGCCCAAAGTCCTTCACCCACAAATACTGGAAGATAATTTTGGAGCCGTATGGTCTTTTGGATGAAGAAACTTTGGAAAAATCTAGCAATGGAGGAATAAAACCTTTTTCAAATTAAAAATCAGAAGTTGAAGGGCACAGTTTTTGTGAAGATTAAAGCTCATGAAAAAGGGGCAATGAAGGAGGGGCTTTCCTGAAGAGTCCAGGAAAGGACCAAGGAGCATGGGAGTAGGGGATAGTGGCTCTGACTTGATGATTTTATTTCAAACAGAAAGAGCTGACTCATATAGTCACAACTAGAGAACCCCCTGGCAAGATCCAAAGGGGGCCTGGGTGAATAAAAACAAACAAAACAATAAAGGTACACACTAATCAGACTAGTAGCATACACAGTGATTAGTAAATAAAACTAGAAAATTACTAGAGTGATGGTTAAACTGGTAGAATAACAGAGTAATAATAAAACTGGGAAAACACCCTAGTGATTATAAAACTACCAATCAGTAGCTAAGTGATCAAACAACTTTATGTTCAATGAATTTTAATATAAAACTACTTATGATGTAGAGTGAATGAATGATTGATGATAATGTAAGGGGGGGGGGGGTTAATTTATAGGATGAGAGAATGTGAGCGGAAGAGATTGGAAATCTGAAAGTTTTGACAATGAAATTCCAGATGAGTCTCCAGAAAAAGACTAAAAGAAGGGGGATGCTGGGGACTTGTATGGTCAGGAATTTCTTTTTAGCAGCAGTTATTCAAATGGTGGTGAGTAATGGAATAAGAGGCTGGAGGGTCACACTGGATACAGCAAACAAGTTGTGAGTCTTGCAACAAGTAGAAGAGATGGGGCTGGTGGAGGCACACCTGCAGACCAATCTCAACAAGATTGAATAGGTTGTTGAGACAGATTAATTAATTACATGAATGTAATGGACAAAAAACCTTTTGGTTTTCCAAAAAAGATAGTTAAGACACAGCCAGTGAATAACTACAACTGAGAGCAGATGCAAACCTGTGTGCAAAAACAAGGGAGTTGAGGCAAGTGAGTGAGATAGCAAAATATCAAAACAATTGGATCATTGAATTTCTAAACTTTTGGTTTTCCAAACAAGATAGTTAGGACACAACCAGTGACTACCTACAAATGAGATAAGATGCAAACCTGAAGAAAAACAAAAAGTAGAAATAAAAAGAAATGAGATTATATGGAAGAAAATGAGAGGGGATGAGAGAAACAGACCTGTGTGCAAACACAAGGGAGTTGAGGCAAGTGAGTGAGATAGAAAAGTATCAAAACAATTGGATGAGAAAAGAAATTATATTCCAATGGCTAACATTGATGAACTAAATACATCCAATAATATTTTGATTAGGTTTTAATATTTGATTATCTAACTGGCTACTTGAATCCTCATGCTGCAGTAAAGTGAAAATGTACCATAAACTTAACTATGAGCTAAGTTCAACCACCCCCCCCCCAAAAAAATTTTCAACTTGTCAAATTGATGTGCTTCATTTTGCTTAATGATTTGGTCAAACAATCCTCCAGATTGGAATGAGTGGAAACATTGCCTTCTTCCATGAGTTCACAAATCCAGTGGTAGTGAACACACCAGTGTTTGACTCTTTTGGCAAAGACACTGTTCTTGGCAATAGAAATTGTGGCTTGATTATTGCACATGATTGGAATTGGGCCTTGACGAGTAATTCCCAGAGAATAAAGGAGAAGTTTTAACCAGACTTCTTCCCAGCCCCCTTCATACAGACCAACTTATTCTGCCTTGGAAGTGGATGACAAAACTGATGGATGCTTTTTGGCCTCCCATGAGATGATGCCTTTCCCTAGAATAACTATGTAGCCAAAGTACAAATAGGAACTAATCTTATTGTTAGTGTAGTCTGTATGGGAATAATGAGAACAAGAGTTAACTACAAGCTGTGAAATCTCTACCTGTGAAACTTAATGTATCTAGTTTATCTCATTTCTGTCCGGTGTAATCTCTTTTCTTTCCTTCTTTATCCTGTTTTCTTCTCCTTATCCTAGGTCTGCTCCTCCCTACCCCACATCCCTGGTTACTCAACTGACAGAAGTATCATTGGCTGTCTTATTAAGGTTATTCTCTTTTCTATATCTTCTCCTCATTCTCATTCTTTATTCACTCTTTATTTCCTTTCTGACTCATTAACTCACCTGAAATACAACCATCCTGTTTTCTTCTCCTGCCCCACATCCCTGGTTACTCAACTGACAGCAGCATCATTGGCTGTATTATTAAGATTTATCTTCCCAGAGTCTGCATCAGTATATATTTTCATGGGAGATAAGGAACCACCTAGATGAAAACCTCAATTTGGCACCCAGAAAGATACCTAAGAAGATGTACACATGCATCCCAATGCGTCTTGCCGGGTTTTTCCAGAAATTGAGACAATTTCATCATTGCAAAAGATATATTGGGCCAAGTAGACACCACAAGATAATTCAAGAGACCAATTATTCTTCTGTAATTGCCGCCTGTAGTGAAAAATTCAACTTGATCTTCTTCTGTTTCCAGAAACAGCCTAGTGTTTGGGACAAATGGATTCTCCACTTTCCTGACATCTGTCATGTTGTAGGACTCCAGAATTTTACAAAGACAAATTGGTTGGGAAAGCGTAATACAGTTGCCTCCCTTTTCAATATTCATTCCTAAAAAATGTTGTAGAGGACCCAAGTCCTCCATGAGATACTTCACATTGATAAGCTGTTTAAACCAGTAGAGGTCGTCACTGACTATTACCATATTGTCAACATAGACATGCACCCAGTGTTGAGCTAGACCTCTAGCCCCTCTTATCTGTGTTGCATACCTGTCACACAGGTGTCACAAAGATAGGGACTTACCTGAGTCAGAGGTACGTGGAAGGATGTTTTCCTCATCCTTTCACGTACTACTCAATCTGACCCAGGTAAGCACACCATCTCTCTCTCATCATCTCATTGTCTCACTTCTCCTTTTTCCAGTTGTCTCTCTTCTCATTCC
Source organism: Puccinia hordei (assembly GCA_007896445.1). NCBI lineage: Eukaryota > Fungi > Basidiomycota > Pucciniomycetes > Pucciniales > Pucciniaceae > Puccinia > Puccinia hordei. Next base: position 644,215 of record RDRW01000226.1, on the reverse strand, counting down.
TCACCATACTGACTCATGAAACTCATCCTTTCACGTACTACTCAATCTGACCCAGACCCCTGTCTAGCTCATCAGGTTATGAGCCTCATCTAAGCGAAAACAGGACGGCTTGAGTAACTCGTGTCTCTCCTAAGGATCAACCAACTCGTCTGCACCCAACTCCATGTCAGAAAACGAGAACACGACCAAACCCAATATCCCAAAAGATCTTCCAGCTCACCTCACGGTCGATCTAAAAGACACGCAAATGTCTTCTCCAAAAATTTCCACCGCCAGACTTCCTATCCTCAGTGCTCCCGGTGCGGACTCAAACTATCTCGACTGGAAACTGGTTGTGAACCAGGTTCTAAAATCCGCCAAAGTCCGCTACGTTCTCACCCCGTCCGACCCAAAAGATCGGCCAGCCGCCTGGGAAGACGATAACGACACCGTCTGCGCTATCCTTGTACAGATCGTGGACCGCACCAATCTTCGATTCTTCAGGGAACATGCCGACGACGCTGCCGGCATGTGGAAGGCACTTTCCGATGCTCACCAGGACTCTTCAACTGGCGGAAGAGTCTACTGGATCCGTAAACTAGTAAACGCCAGAATGGAGGGCAGCGATATCGATGCCCACATTGAGTCTCTAGCCAACTCATACGAGCGTCTCAACTCCCTTGTCTCCAAGGACAAACCACTCACTCCCGACGATGTTCATACTGCTGCTCTCCTGAGCTCTATCCCAGCAGACTGGATCAACTGCGTATCGTCGCTCATGAACCAAGAGGGCGTCAAAACCGAAACTATTGTTCAGGCCCTTAGAAACGAGTCGGTCCGGTGACAATCTCATGGCGATATCATATCGGTCTCGACTACCAAGGCGAAGCCGTCGAAACCGACTCACACCCAATCAAAATCTAAGGCAACCGCCTCAAACCAACCTCAGGATGACTCATCCAAGACTTCTCCGCGCTGCCCCCTCTGCAAGAGCGACAACCACGATTTGAATTCGTGTAACAGCGTCCGTAAACTTATCAATGACCACAAAGCCGATCAGCGTTCCCGATGGCTGGCGAGCCAGGCTCCAAATCCATCCACCTCGTCGAAACCACCAGTTAAGGCCGGTAAGACCACCACTGCACCCCTCGGTACCTACCGATCGTCAGATACCCTAGACGACGAATCAGATTACTCAGGATCTGAAATCGGGGTAGTGGCAGGTAACGCAGTCGTCTCCCTCTCAATCCCCTCCGCATTCCCCGGACCGGCCGATGCAAACATCGATTCTGGATGTTCCATGTCAATGACTCCAGACTTTGACACCGTTGACAACCCTAAAGTCAATTGAACTCCAGTACATCTAGCCGACCATTCCGTGGTGGAAGCCACACACAAAGGGACATCCAAACTCCCGATTGATGGTCAGACCGCCATTCCAACCCTGGTAGTCCCGGCCCTACACGAACCTCTCCTCTCTGTGGCCAACATGTGTGACGAAGGCCTCACGGTTGTCTTCACCAAAAACTCATGCGACATCCTACCCTCGTCCTGCACTACCGTCACAGGCCCACTCTCAGGCCGGGGCTACCGCCGAGGCAACCTCTACTACCTCCCTTCCAATCCGGTAAGCCGTTGCCTCTCCGTCTCGCCCTCGTCGTCACATACTGACTCTTCCCTACTCGGATACCACATCCGCTTCTCCCACTTAGGTCTCAAAGCTCTCAAACAACTGCTGAAGATCAACAACATCACTCCCTCCATCAAAAACGAAACGGATGTGCAACGTTGTCCAATTTGTATACAGTCAAAGATGCACCGGCTTCCCTTTAAATCCCGCTCCTCCCACCGATCTACCTTGCCTGGCGAACTCATCCACTCCGACCTAGCCTCATACGAGATAAACTCTCGCGAAGGATATCGTTACTTCATCACTTTCATTGATGATTATTCCAAATCCCTCACCGTTTATCCCCTCAAACTCAAAAGTGATTCCCTCTCATGCTTCAAAATCTTCAAGGCGTTCTTCGAGAAGTCCAGCAAACACCTTATCCAATCCCTTCGGACTGATAACGGAGGAGAATACATCTCCAACGAATTTTCCTCCTATCTATCCTCAGCCGGAATAAAACACGAACCCGGTCCCCCCCACTCTCCTCAGCTCAACGGAGTTGCGGAACGCACCAACCGGACGATCCACAACCTCGTCCGAACATCTCTTCTAACATCCCACCTCCCAAAGTCATTTTGGGCCGATGCCCTTCGACACGCCATCTTCCCGTACAACTCCTTTCCATGCAACACCCCAGCCGGCTTCAAAACCCCCAACTCCCTCCTGCAACTTCCCCCAATCGACATCAATGCCATCCACCCCTTCGGGTGCCTGACCTGGTACAAAGTACCTGAAGCCGATCGTACGAAACTCGACCGCAAGGGACGTGCCGCCATTCTTCTCTCGTACCTCTCCGACGGCAACAGATACCGACTGTGGGATCTCGAAAAACGTTCGTCCCTCAAATCACGAGACGTCTTGTTCCACGACAACAAATTCCCCTACGGTTCCCCCCTCACTTCGGTCCCTGAACCTCTCTCAGTCGAAGTACCTTGGCCCTCCCTGACTTCTCAACTCGTCCCTTCTCCCCCAACTTCCCCTTCCCTCCGCTCTCCCCGTTCCTCTCTCCCTGTAGACAAGGAAGTAAGTAAGAAACATGACCCTCCGTCATCATCTGACTCATCTGACGTGTCCTTCATCTCACTTCCAGACCTTCCCCCGCTGCCCCCTTCCCCTCCTCCCGTTCCCGCACCCTCACCTCCTGTTCCACGTACTTCAACCCGCACTCGAAAAGCCCCGGATCGTCTAGGCCAGTGGTCAAAACAAGCCACCATCGATTCAGACGTCGACACGCCTAAAACTTGGCGCCAGCTTCTCAAGTCGCCGAACAAACACCGTTGGCTCAAAGCCGCCGACGAAGAGTTTTCATCCCTACTAGGCATGAATACGTGGAAGCTTGTGCCACGACCTCTCAAACGAAAGATCATCAAATCAAAATGGGTCTTCAAAGTCAAAAGAAGACCCGACCAATCCATCCAAAAATTGAAAGCCCGGCTTGTAGCGATGGGATACTCCCAGGTCCAAGGCCTAGACTCCGACGAGGTGTTTTCCCCCACTCTCCGCTTAGAAACGCTACGTCTAATCCTCAGTCTACTGGGAAGCCGGAATTGGAAGGGCCGACAGGTTGACTTCAAGACCGCCTTCCTCAACGGTCACCTAGACACACCGGTCTTTATGGAACAACCACCCGGCTTCGAAGATCCTCTCCATCCAGATTGGGTATGCGAGGTGACCCGGTCACTCTATGGACTCAAACAATCCCCTAGGCAATGGAACATTGAGCTCCACAAAGCTCTCTTGGATCTAGGCCTCTCAAACTCAGCTTACGATCCGACGCTATACTTCAAAACACACTCCGGCCAACTCGTCGGCGCCCTTACCACCCACGTCGATGATCTTGCAATTGTCGGCGAGCCTAAATTTGTCGATTCACTCATCCTAGCACTGGGCAAACGCTTCAAGATAGGCGCAGATGAGGATCTTCACCACTTCCTCTCCATCAAGATCACCAGGGACTCCCCGAACAGACATGTGTTCCTCAACCAGTCCCATTACATTGACGAACTATGCGGAAAATTCCTCGAAGGTAACTCCCACGTGGTCTCCACGCCCACCGACTCATATTTCAAAAACCTCACCCATCGCACATCCTCAGATCCAGCCTCACCAGGACCCTACTCGCAAATAATAGGGTCTCTCCTCTGGGTTTCCCAATGCACTCGGCCAGACATTTCCTTCGCCGTAAACAAGCTCTCTCAATATCTACGCGACCCATCCCTCTCCCACTGGTATGCCGCCGTCAGAATCCTAAACTATCTCGTCTCGACAGCCAATCTCAAACTCAAACTAGGCGGCGATCTCGTCTGCTCGGGCTACTCCGATTCCGATTGGGCGGAGGACCGGGATGACAGACGATCAACCTCCGCCTACACATACCGTATCGGTGATGGCGCAATCTCCTGGAAGTCCAGAAAGCAGGCCTCAGTGTCACTCTCAAGCACGGAGGCGGAATACAAGGCCCTTTCCGACTCCTGCAAGGAGGGCCTCTGGATCCGTCATCTCCTCTCTGAACTCCTGCTCCGTCCCTCAACCGCGATTCCCGTTCATGTTGATAACGAAGGTGCTGAAGCCCTGGCAAAGAATCCGGAACATCACTCCCGGACCAAACACATACATGCGAGGTACCACTTTATCCGGGAGTGTGTACAGGACGAATCCATCTCTCTCGTACACGTCTCCACTAACGACATGTTAGCTGATATGCTCACAAAGCCCCTCTCTCGTGTGCTCCTCGAACCTCATCGACTCATGTTTGGAATCGTCCCTTGAATCCTTTTCCTCAGCCGATCCTTCGTCTCCTTCCCCCCTCTTCCTTTTCTTTCGAACTCTCAGTTTCATTCACTCACTTTCTCTTCAGTTACTCCTTCGTTATCAAATTTCCCAAAGCCCACTGGCTTCAATGTGTTCCTTTTCTTCCTTTTTTTTTCTCGTTCTCACTCGAAACCGACCCTACCACCAGGTATGCAGCAAGGGGGGGTGTTGAGCTAGACCTCTAGCCCCTCTCATCTGTGTTGCATACCTGTCACACAGGTGTCACAAAGATAGGGACTTACCTGAGTCAGAGGTACGTGGAAGGATGTTTTCCTCATCCTTTCACGTACTACTCAATCTGACCCAGGTAAGCACACCATCTCTCTCTCATCATCTCATTGTCTCACTTCTCCTTTTTCCAGTTGTCTCTCTTCTCATTCCTCACCATACTGACTCATGAAACTCATCCTTTCACGTACTACTCAATCTGACCCAGACCCCTGTCTAGCTCATCACCCAGAATTTCCAAACTGGGTCATCTGAAAGAACAAAACATGGATTGGCCAATGAGGGAGAGAATGATACAGAAAAAAAGCAACCCAATAATTCTTGATGCCAAAGTTGAGGAGCCTGCTTGTGTCAGCCTGCTACTAATTCAGAGACATCCTGACTATAGCAAATTATATCAAAATACAACTTGTATTCTTAGTTTCAAAAGAATTCACACCTTATGTCTTTTGTTTCAAAAGAGATTATTGAAACAAAAAATATAACACATGAGAATCTACAAATAACTTCTAAAGTATAAACAAAACTTAGAATATTACTTCAGATTTCTCTATATCTTACTCCTTCATGTAGTTAGTGAATTATTGGTGAATTTATTCTAAAAACTGCTACACAGTGTTTCAGATGCAAGCTGACCACAAGCAAGCACTGCTTATGTCAGCAAACTATGAAAATTTTTGAGTCTGAGTATCCTCTACACCCCAGAAGATACACAGACTCCAGAATAACACACAACAACCACACACTTCAGAAAAAAAGACTTCAATCAGTTGACCTCAAGCAGCTTCCTCACCAAGGTTTTGGAATATTAAGTAAGGCCCTCACTTCTCTGATTACTTACTAGTTCTACTGTCATTTAATCAACCAGTGAGTCCCTTCTTCTGCTACCTCTTCAACTCATTCCCCAATCCTTTATCTCTAGTCTGTCTGTTCTGTCTTATCCTCCCCCCTTTCCTTCTTCTACTAAGTCATTGGCAAACCATTATTGGAGTAAACCCATTGGATTATAATCCTTCTTGATAAAGCTTCAACCAGCACTAGATTGCTTGATAACTCCTAGATCATATCCCCTTGTACTTTTTTTGATTTCATCAGGGAAAATCAACCAGGTTTCCATCTAAGGATCCTTGTGTCAGTTTCTTTTGACCAGAAAAAGATTGGCTGGTTTCAGTTTCCTTTGACCAGGCTCCTTCTCCCAGTTTCATTTGTGGAAGAAGAGGCTGACCCTCAGTTGGCAGCTCCCCAGATCACTTAAGATCTTTTCTCTTACTGTTTTCTTATATTACTATTATTTTTCTACTAAGCAATAAATTACTTAGTTTGCCTTTTTCTTGGGTCCTGTTGTCACATAAGAGGCACAGGCTCACAATACCCATCTTCATTTACATTTACCAGCTTTTACCCCCCATATCAACCAGCCTTATAGCCTGTTATATAGTACAGTTTCTGCTTGTTTTATACCTGAATTTCATAAACCACCTGTTTTCAACTGTTTCAGCACTCAAAAACCTGTTACTCAACCTTGTGAGTGCTTCTGGACCACCTACAACTCCCTGAAGAATCCCTGATACGAAATAGAATCAGTAAGTCTATTTCCTCCATTCCTTCAGTAGTTATTGTCTAGGTGTACTCCTTGTTCAAAGGACTAGACTTTCAGGTACCCAGAATACCCCCTGTTCACTCAGGTCCTGAATATTTTAGAGGGCACAGTAAATACCCCTGTAACTCAGGCCCCTCTGTTAATAAAAACTTCATAGTTTTTTTATATCTTTTCACCTTTTTTAACCTTTCACTGCCCAACCTGCAGCTTCTTTTTACCTTGCACCCTGTGTAGCTAGAAGAATCCATTTCTTGGAATCACAGAGGCTGACAGCTTGAGTCCATAAATGGATTTCAAATGGCAAAGGCATTTTCCTTTGGGAATCACAAGACCCGCTGGAGCCCTTAGATAAATTGTCTCATTGAGCTTGCCATTCAGAAAGGCATTCTTCACATCCATCTGATGTATTTCAAGGCCGTTAACCACCCCCATTGATAGCAAAGCACAAAAACATTTAGGCCTGCAGGTGGGAGCATATGTCTTGGGCGTAACCAATTCCTTCAACTTGAAAATTTCCTTTAAGCTTGGTGAGTAAGCCAAATTGATCAAGTGTCTTTCTGAAGATCCAAGCCGTGTTAAGAAGGTCAAAGTCCTTTGAAATATAAATAATCTCCCAAACCCCCAACTCATTGCCATTAATTCAGCGTTTGCGGCTTCCGTCCAGCTAGATGAATTGGGGTCCTTCATAGCGCAATCATAAGTCTTAGGAGCCCCTTATGTTTGATCAAAGAATTGAACTCCTTCCAGGAACACTTGCACATGAAAATCCAAATCTTCATCCAGTATTTCCGCATGAGCTTGGCGCTTATGAACTAATATGTTATTTTCATCAATGTTGGCAGAGATGTCCTTTTGGGCCTTCTGGTTGACAGCTTGCAACACCACATTGTAATCCAGCTTCAATGAAGAAGAAAAATAAGGGGCAGGTACCAGATTTTGAGGAGGAATATTTGTCACCTCTTGATCTGTTTGATTATTATGATCAAGAAGCCAAGTTTCATCTTCCTAACTGGATACACTTGTGTTGTTATGAACCAATACTTCTACACCAATTTCATCATCAGATGGAAAACTTTCAGATAGAATCAATGATGGAGAGTGTGATACTCCAGAGTATCCTAAGAACTGACTAAACTTTAAAATACAATCAAAATACTGTATTGATACTGGAAATAATAACATATCATAAAATTTTATTACATCAATCAAATCACAAGTTAAAATTAAGTGGGTTAGCTCACTCAAACCACCACTAAATTCCTACTCCTTCTAGTACTTTATAATATAATGAAGATACTTTAAGAAAAGGAATAAAAAGTAAAAAAAAATGATTAGACAGTATTGTCATCAAAAATAAGCTTATTTGCATAAATATAAGAATAATGAAATTATACTCATAAGAAAGAAATTACCTAAGTGCGTGGTAATTTCCCAGTATTGTTCTATTAAATTAATTGGCCCATGATTTGGTTGGTTATACATCAATGTCATGAGGTCATGGGGACATAGAAAATACTGTGCTCATTTTAATACAATTCCCATTGAATCATAGTGCATTTTAACTGTAATACATTAGAGCAGACATACACAGCAAAATTATAGAACCTTACCCTGAAGACCTCAATACTATACAATGAGGCCATTTCCTGGCCTAGAATTGGATCCTCAGCATATTCACCCAGTAAACCAATAGTAAGTACCCTGAATATTCTCCTCCTAGTTTTAGAGTAGTGTTATCCCCTGTATTATCCAGCCTACCTTTCTTACTGGACTAGTTATCAAGCTACCTTAGAACCCCCCCATCTTAGAACTTGAAGCTTTCCTTAAAAAGCAGTTGCTGAAAGACTACCACCTCTGAAAGTAGCCAATAAGCTCAAGTGATTTCAAGCTGCTTAGTAACAATTTATATTGTTACATATCTCTCAAAAAGACAGAAAGATAGCCAAACCTATATGGTTTGCTGTTAGTCTTCTCCTGATTGACTAATTTGTATATCAAATAAGAAAATTATAAGGAGTTTATTTTATCCTCTGTGCATAGTTTGGACACTATAGAGAGAATGATATTAATCATTATTCAGATAACCGTTCTGAGACTCCAAAAGTGGTTTTCACCTCTTTTGGCTGAATGTAGAGAAGGATTTATGGGGGAAAACCCCGCCTCTCTGAAAGCAAAAGACTAACAACACCCCCAGCTAGGCTGGAAGAAGAAGACAGTGGTCTAGTTTAGTTGAATATTTATAGCACAAGTTCCTAGGGTGGATTGGGTGTGAAGTTTATATGTGTATTGCCAATTTCTAGTATTTGATAAGTGGCAGAGAGTTTAAATTGTAGTAAATCATTGTGATTGGATGGGATCAGATGAGATAAGATGAATGAGATGGGGAAAGAGGAAGGGAGAGCCCCTCCTTATATAGTAAAATGTGAGGCATTTATGCTGGTGTTCTAGTTACATGAGGGTTTTTAGCTGGTGTGCTTTTACAAATGAGGCCTTTTATCTGGAATGCTGTGTAGACAGCTGCATACAGGGTGGCAGTGTAGTAATGAGCAATTTTAGCTAGTGATCTAGTTACAAGTGTGGCTTACACAGCCTCATTTATACAGAAATACAGTTGTAATTTAGATATACACCCTTTATACAGTACACATAGTGTAACTGTGTATGTAAACTAAAATGACTGTGGTGAAAAAGATAGTGGAGTGTTGTAAAATATATATGTAAACAAAAAACTTTAAATCTTTCCCTCCAGAACAGGAATGTCTACCACACTGTTCCACACAGTGATAGTACCTGGCTTTTTTATAGACATTAAGCCAGTGTTTCATACACATAGCTGACAGAGAGATAATGCTGGATAAAGAGTTTTGTCAAATTTGACATTGTGACTCAACTTCACATGCCCATCCTCTCTCAGGATGCACCAGTTATGCAACCCTAGCTGATAGCCTATCATAATCCCTTTTACAGAAGTATCAGAAAGCTTTGAATCCCTTTTGGCCTTTGGAAGATTAACATAGCAAAAAAGCCCAAATGGGCAAAGACAAGAGTAATAAAATGTTTGCCCCAACCGGAGTTCATAAGCAGAAACCCACTTCTTCTTGCGCGTAGGAGTGATGTTTTCCAGGAACACAGCCATTTTGACTGCCAAACCCCATAAAAAGTGAGGGAGATTAGCTTGCTTGAGTAATGCACAAGCTTTCTCAGTGGTTTTTGTATTCCCTCTCTCAGCAATGGGATTTTGCTGAGGAGTATATGGAGCAGTGATATTCAATGATATTCCTTTCAACCTCAGGGATTCTTTAAAGTCATTTGATTTAAATTTTCCACCACTATTGGTGGTGATAGTTTTTATTGGACTAGCATGGAGAGTGGTAACATCAAGAAAGAATTGTTTAAAGAAACCAAGAGCCTCAGATTTTTATTTTAAAAAGATAAACAATTGTATAACCTTGAGTTGGGGGGGCTGGGGTGGGAGGCCACCCAAAATCATATTGGCTGGCCTCCTGAAATCAGCAATGTGTTTAACTTGCACACGCTGCTGATGTCAGGAAATACACACATGCATAGTATGTGTGTATTGTTTGGTGTGCCAGCGGGCACGCCAAACAATCTCCCCTGGCCTGTGGCCTATGGGAGACTGTAAGTCTCCCATAGCCATGGATTATGGCCTATGGGAGACATACAGTCTCCCATAGGCAATAGGCCAGGGTGTGCGGCCCCACCCGCACAACCATTGGCGTGCGGGTGGGCCGCCAATGGTATTGGTGTGAGTTTCAAGCACGCCAATACCCGTTGGCGTCTCTCACAGGAACACCAACGGTTTGGCAATTGGCGTGCCTGGAAACACACCAACAGGCATTGGCTTGCCCGCCAAACCCGCCAATTTGGGCTGGCGGGGGCGTCAAAACACACCAAATGCCCCTGGCACGGGCGTGCGCCAGGAGCATGCATTTATCAAGCCCCATGATTGTGTCAAAGAGTAGCTATAGCACTTCTGGGCTCATAACCTAATGGATGAACCTTGTTGTTTTCCAAACAATATAGTTAGGACACAACCAGTGACAAACTAAAACTGAGAGCAGATGTGAACCTTTTGGTTTTCCAAACAAGATAGTTAGGACACAACCAGTACAACTGAGAGCAGATGCAAACCTGTGTGCAAACCCAAGGGAGTTGAGGCAAGTGAGTGAGATAGCAAAATATCAAAACACTGGGATCATTGAATTCCTAACCTTTTGGTTTTCCAAACAAGATAGTTAGGACACAACCAGTGACTACCTACAACTGAGAGCAGATGCAAACCTGAAGAAGAAAAAAAGGTAGAAATACAAAGAAATGAGATGATATGGAAGAAATTGAGAAGGGATGAGAGAAACTGAACTGTGTGCAAACACAAGGGAGTTGAGGCAAGTGAGTGAGATAGCAAAATTTCAACGCAATTGGATGAGAAAAAAAATCGCAATGGCTAACATTGATAAACTAAATACATCCAATACTATTGTGATTAGGTTTTGATATTTGATTATCTCACTGGCTACTTGAATCATTGTGCCACAGTCAAGTGAAAATGTACCATGAACTTAACTATGAGCTAAGTTCAACAGAATGAGGCAAAAAAATGATGACTATACTAAACTGATACACCAAACAAGCTGTGAGTCTCAAAAGAAGTAGAAGAGATGGATCTGCTTAAGGCACACCTGATTAACAAAGAATAGAAGTGTGAGAAGATAGTCAAAATGGTCAAAATGAGAGAAATATATTTGAGGCATACCTCCAGACTGAGTGAAATAGATTGAATACATTGTTGATATTGATGAAGTAATGAGATGAATAAGGTACAACAAGTGGAATTGAAGTTTAACTAACAAAAACTCACATTTGGTTTGGCAGTCTCATCAGTAAATCTGCAAAAAAAATTGGCTCTCAATAATTAGGATCACAATGAAGAGGATTCAGAGGACTATTGTAATTTCAAGGAGGACAAGGACAAGGATCATCCAATTCAGGGTTCATTATATGGTGTGGATCAAGAAACAATTACTATTACCGAAGCCAAGGAAGATGGCTGGTGATATTCTGGTTCCCAGATACCTCTCTTAATATATCTTTCTTCTCATCTGCAATCTCTTTCTCAGTATATTCAAACCAAAAAAAAGGGCTTTTATATTTCTTGCAATCCTCTTGTCACATCAATCATGTGCCAATTAAATCAAAGGAAAAAGAAATCTGACAGTTTCTTTAACTTTTAACTTTCCCCTTGTCTCCAATTGTAGTTTGTTTCCTGGTACCCATCTTATATCTTGCTTCTCAACCAAAATCTTTTTCTCAAACAATTCAAAGAAGAAAAATGTTCTGTTTGATTCCAGGGATACCTCTCTTTCTCTATAGCTTTCAACTTTTTCTAAATAAAATCAAACAAAAAAATGTGTCTTGAACTTTGTAAGAATATCACTGTCACTTATCTGTGACATCCTATACAGCCCGCGTACTCCCAATCCCAATTCTCTTACTCATTCCTTCCTTCCATTGAGATTCATTCAGTCACTTCTTTTGTCACCTCCTTTCAACCAATCATCAACCTCCTCAACTACCTCATCCCTCAACTCTCTCACCTCATCATTCTATTGTTTCCTTTTAAATACCCTTTCTTTCTACCTCAATCTTCATCTCATTATCTTTCCTTCTTCATTCCTCATCATCCTGTCCTTGCCTGGTGAGATCCCATCCTCTTGATAAAAATCCATTCAACTACTAACTCCTGTTATAAAGTCTCTCTTCCTCTTTTCCTATCCTAACTAGTTCTCAACAATCATACCACCAATTCACATATCTCTCTGCTGTTAAATTTTGGTCATTCTTTTGTTCATTCTCTTCTCATTCTATCTTCTTATCTTATGTTTTTCCAAGTATTAGTAAACTGGCTCTTATTTGAAATCAATTACAGATTCAAACTCTTTTAAACTTGTGATTAGTGGGTCTCATCTATCTCATTTGTTGTTTCTGTTGAAGCAGAATCCATTCTTTATAAAGCCTTTCCTACACCCAATCTGGGGTGATTAAAAGTTATTCTCAACATTGATGACAGGAAAAAAATACACCTGTGCCTCTTGTTAGAATTCTGTGACTTCTAAGTGAAATTCATATACTATTCTCCTTCTCACTTGACCACTCCTAAAGTCTACCAAAGCGGAAAAACAAAACTCCACTTTCCTCAAGAAACAACTCAATTCATCTCATCAACCACTAGAAAATCTATATCATCTCTTCTCATCCTTTCACAATCTTCACTTCTTTCTATTGAAATCTATTCCCTTTTCTTTTATCTTCTCTTATCCCATCCTATTTCTTTACCTCTCTCAATACTATTGTTAAAATCTGACAATATTCTTCTTAGCCACTTTGAATCTCAGTAACCCCTTGCGCTTATGCCTCCTATGATGTCATTAAATTAATTCATAACAATCATTGATGACATCATTATTATTATTGTCAATTGATCGTTATTTATAATCCTCTTCACTTCTTTCCTTCACAACTAATAAAGTCTCTTCTCCTCTTTCCTTCTATCATCATTTCTCTTTTCTCTAGTTATCTTTCTTCCTACCCCTTAACCTTCCATACACACTCTATCCATCAACTATTCTTCTCTATAAAACTCAAATCACTTAATTCCTTAAAGTTGGTTGCGTCTCTTTCTTTCTTTCTTACTCTTTTAACTTTATTTGCTTGTTGTTTCATCTGAACTATTTTTATCCTGGCTCTTGCACTCTCTTCTAGATCCTTGTATCTAAGTTCTTCATAAAATATCTCATAAATCTTTGTTCATAAAGTGGTATGACAAATCTCACATTATCTCTTTTTTCTATATTCATATTTCTGTTCATGTTTTTTCTTCAGTCTGGTTTTGGTCTTTTATAATAAAACAATAGGCATTTCTAATAACTATCAATCTCTATAAACCTATCCAATATACACTTCTTGTCTCAGAATCATCTCCTGGTATGATCTTCTCTTAACATTCTTAACCAGTTCTCCATACTGAATTCTTCATATTAAATTTATATCTATCTTTGCCTCACTCTCTTCAACCAGTTCTCATTGTTTCAGTCTCACTCTATTTCACAATTGATTTTCTTCTCAATCATTGGTTATTTCTCTCTTTTATTCTTTCTACTCTCTAACCTATTCCTAGTTATCTAACTTGTTTTCTTTCATATTGTTAGCTCCTTGTAGTTCAGCAACTCATTCAATTCAGCAATCTTTTACCTCTCATGTGACAAGTGATTGATATTTAAAAATTCTACAATGGGTGGGTAAATGGAGGAGGATAAAGAGAATTGGTTGAAAAGGAGGTTAAAATGAAATGATTGGAGAAAAAAAATGAAAAATTGTCACAAAATAAGATAAAATAGAAATAGGATTGGTGTAAAAGAAGAGAAGAAAGTGTGGAGGATTATTGGATATCTCTAAATAGTCTTGATTTTCATGTGAAAAAAGGGTTATCCCACCTTGATCAATACCAAAGAACCCTGATGGCAAGAAGCAGTAAGGAGCAAATGAAACCACCTCATAAGGAGCCACCACCAGTACCTTGATTTAGTCAACCTGTCCAACCAATACCTTGATCAGATATAGGTAGTATCAAAATTGTGAGTTTGAGACTTGGAATACCCTTGGAATGAAGTTGGTGACAGGCAACAGAACAATCACCTCTTTTCCCTTATTTTGAGAATTTTCAAGCAAATAGAGCTGCTTCAAAATACCATACCCAAATTCCCCATGTTGGGATATATGCGTATAGCTAGGTATGCTTCAACCAAATCACCAGACTCAATCCTGTATTTAGTTCCTCATAAAATTCCTGCCTTTGTGATTGAGGAAACATCCCTATGTAACACAAACATATCTTTTTTGAGCAAGTATTTTTACACTTCAGGCATTGATAAATGTACACCCCTGGCCGGACTACCAAGCCAGGGGTGTTCACCCAAATGCCTCTGTAAAGGCACTGCCGGCATAATTGCCTAGGTTGAGTTCATCCCAGTTAAACTAGGATGCAAACAACCAATTTAAAGTAGGTTGACCTCAACCAATGAAATATAAAACCAAGGGGGGTCCCTTGGATTTATATTTCATCAGTTGATTTCAACCAAGTTTAAATTGGTTGAGTGCATCCCAGTTTAACTGGGATGACTTCATCCTAGGCAATTATGCTGGCAGTGAGGAAAGGGTGTGCAGTCAGCACACAATTTCCATTTGCATAGGTATGAGCTATTTCCCATAACTATATACAACAGTCCTTTGTAAGCAAATACAGATCTATGTTTCCTTAAATAGGCACTCCCCACACACACCTCCCTCCACTTATTCCCCAACCCCCGCTGTGGTAATCCTGTTCCTTCCCACATCACTTCTTCTAAATCTTATAAACCGTTCATATATTCATCAAGATTATTCCAGATTCAGATTCTACACCCTATTTTACCCCTATTCACTTGCTCAAACCACCCTTGATTTCCTTTTGGATCAGAAGATATTAGCCTTCATAGTTTTCATTGGTACATTCTTTTCTTTTGTTTTAAATGGCTTACATCATCCAATTCATTGATATTCAGTAAATACGACATCTGACATAATCTCCAACCATTTCTCATCATTACTACATATTTTCACTTAACCATTACACTTTTGGACTTTTTTTCATCACTAATACTAAAGGGGTCTTTGCTCATCATCACATTTTGGAATACTGTGCTCATCATTTGTTCTCCTCTTGAAGGACCCTCATACATAAATACTCTGCTGATGTTTTAGTATTACCACTATGCATTTTCTACCCCATACAGCCTGTATGAACTTTTAAACCCAATATTAGATTCATTTTCTTCAAAGACACTTTTACCGCAGACAATTTAGATATATTTGCCATTAAAACCTTTTACAAAAACCTGTTTTACCTCACAACTCCTCCTCAACACTCCCCATACCTCAGAGGTATTAGTAGTCAGCTTATAATTACTAGTCAGTCTAAGATTAAAATAGAAAAGACACACCTTTTATTTTACTCTTAGTGTCACACTCTTCCCCATCAGCATTAGTCAAGAAGGCAGCTCTCATATCCGCATCTTTTTCATAACTTACATTAGTACTAGTGTAGTTATACATATCCCTTACAAGCTCTATTCTGGCCTTAGAGTAGTTCCACACCACTTATTTTCCACTCCCCAACAACCACCTCACCAATTGGCTCAAGGAAACAAAATAAAATTGAACACACAATCATTGACCCCCCCCCCCCCCACACACACACACACACAGCCAACCTGAGCCACCAAGCAAATACCAAACCCAGGTAAGGGTTTTTTTCCCTGATCCCCCACACCCCCTTCCTTATAAAAAAAAAGAAAATTACAGGGCCTAATGGGCCCTTTCTGCCCTTTGGGCCAGGCCAAAAGGGGCCAACAGTGACGGGTGTTGATAAACGCATGCCCACGCCAGGGACCCCAACCCCAATTGGTGTGTTTTCCAAACACGCCAATGAAAATTGGTGTGTTTTCCAAACACACCAATGCAACAGGTGTGTTGTCCAAACACGCCAATGCAAATTGGTGTGTTGTCTAACCACGCCAATGCAAATTGGTGTGTTTTCCAAACAAGCCAATGAAAATTGGTGTGTTTTGAACCTTGAATTTAAGCTTGGCACTTAACATTTTCCAAAACCCTTTCACCCAACCCTCCCACCTACTTCTCCTTTGGTGCCAAGACAAAAACATCTGCTCCAAGCAGGTAAAACCTTTTGGGTCCACTTCCAAGTTTATAGCTGAGTAATTGGTGCATCATTAAATTTGGATTTGGAT
Source organism: Puccinia hordei (assembly GCA_007896445.1). Taxonomy (NCBI): domain Eukaryota; kingdom Fungi; phylum Basidiomycota; class Pucciniomycetes; order Pucciniales; family Pucciniaceae; genus Puccinia; species Puccinia hordei. Next base: position 628,065 of record RDRW01000226.1, on the reverse strand, counting down.
ATGTGGTTGTTTATTTACGCTGCAGCTGTATAAACATAAACCCAGTATATTTGTGGCATCTTTGATTCATGAAGCATGGTCCTTGCCATGTCACCTAGCTCCCAGTTGATCTGTTAGGCCTCTCTGTTATTCTCAGGGATATACAAAACATTTGGTGTATGTTTTATAGCAGCTGGGAGTATCTTTTCTAGTGAGCTTGTGTACTCCAGCGCATTATCACATTGAATTGTCTTGGGGTAGTGTCCAAATGGGTTTTATGTGCTTGAGCCAGAAAATAATGTTAGCTGACACTTCATTGTGGCTGAGAAATGTAGTTGACCAGATATATGTTGTTGCATCATCTCATATATTTAGTACATATTTTTGTCTGGATGTGTCATGGGGAAATGGACCAGTGACATTGGTCACAAGCAGATTGAGAGGTTCATTGCGGAAAATAAGGGATTCAGAACCTGAAAATTAATTTTCTATTAATTTTGACTTGGTGCATTGTTTGCAAAAGAAAGAAACCCAGGTTTTCTTCTTTAACTCATTGGGGAAATTTATCTCAAGGTACTTTTTTTAGCTTCAGAGAAATTTCCAATCTGCCAGTGCCAGAGTTATGGGTAAAAAATGGAAGGTGGGAAGCTTTTTTGATTTCAATTGCTTCCTGGACCATGGAGATATACCACCAGAAGCTTTTGAGAACTTGAGGAAATTTGATGAGATTGGGACTAGTGAAAATTGTGGTGTTTCCACTGAAAATTAAATTCAAACTTGCTGCTGTTAAATTACCCACAGATAGGGTAATCCCATCAAATCCTGGGAAGTAGTATGCATTGTTGATTTCAAGTTTCTCCTTCAGCTTTGGTATCCTCAGTTTCCCTTTGAAACTAACAACAACAGGGCAGTCAGAAAAATCCAACAAGATCTTTTGAGGTAATTGAGAAAATTTGAACTACTGAATTTAAGCTCAAGAGAAGGGGGACAATCTTGTTGGAGGGAATGATTGGACCAAGGAGCAGGGAGCAGAGTGAAAAATGTGTTTAGGCTCAAACTTGATGCTGTATTTCTTCTGGCACACAAGCCAGATTAAGTATCTAGTACAAGAGTGATCAACAAGTGGTTGAGGAAACAACTGAGTATAGTAATATGCTAATATCTAACATATTGAAGTGAAGAAAAAGAAAGCATTGTAACTGAGCAATGGAAACAAGAAACATTGTTATTTAACAATGGAATTCAATGAACATTACAATATAGTAATGGAAAGGCATCAACTATTTATTGATGGACTACTAATTATAAGCATCACACTACGTGATGGAAAAAAAAACTTTGGTGAGAAATGTGAGCGGAGATGAGTCCAGAATTCTGAACAGTAATGGCAAATATTCTGTTGCAAAAAAAGAGTGTTGAGATGCTTATACATAGAGAATTTTCTTCTACTATAGTCTTCTTCTTGGATTTTAAATTTATTCCGTTTTACCTGCAATCCTGGAGCTCTTTCCTCACTGAACACAACATTCATTTTATCTTAGTATCAACAGCTCCCAGTGTTACAATACTTTTGCGGTTTGATTTGTCTATCAGCACAGCTAGATTTAGCTTGAATCAACTCAAATATGTTAAATTCTTCTTCCTTGTCAGCCGTTTCAATTATATCAAGCATATCAATGTTGATTGTTGCTTTGACAAGACAAGTAACTGAGTGATGTTTGTTGAATGGTTGATTGGTCAATTTAGCTTCACGCTTTGTAAAGTCTTTGACAACAAAAACATGTCAAAGAGTATGATTGATTTCCTTTTCCCACACTTGGAAGTTTGCTCCATTGCATTCTATTTTAGCTTTGTCTGGGTTGTTGGCATGATTTACCTCAAGTGGTTCATTGATGACTTTTTGAACAAAAATTCCTGACCAAGTAAGGATTGTTGTCAAAACTCCTAGATTACTGGGCTGGTGTAGTTGTAGCTTGATTTTTTCTAATTCTTCTTTGAGGATGTTTTAGTTGTGGATATTAGGTCCATCTGTTTCAATAGATGCTAGCAATTTATCATTATCTCTTTCTAATTTTTTTATCCATTTCTATTTGATGTTTTCTTTTTCTTTTTCTTTTTCTTTTTCTTTTTCTTTTTCTTTTTCTTTTTCTTTTTCTTTTTCTTTTTCTTTTTCTTTTTCTTTTTCTTTTTCTTTTTCTTTTTCTTTTTCTTTTTCTTTTTCTTTTTCTTTTTCTTTTTCTTTTTCTTTTTCTTTTTCTTTTTCTTTTTCTTTTTCTTTTTTGGCTCTTAGGTCGATGCCACACTGGATTCCCGGAGTTTCCCAAAGTTCTATGCCATCCATATAAAACTTTATCAGATTCAAATAGATTCAAATCAACTCAAAGCTTTCAGCCAAAATTCTAAATGACATTTTGAACTGATGTATACATTTGTGGGTTTATGATTGAATTCTGTTTACGCCGCTGCACTCCATTGAGCGACACGGTGAATCTCAAAAATTTCTGATTGAGATCAGTTGACTTTGCGGGATGTATTTTGAACGGCCACTCGGGGACATCAACTTCGTGTGTGACATTTGGAGCCTATTCTTGACTTAGAACCAATTTGGAGACAAGAGGAGAGCTGAAGGAGTTCCTACGTAAATACACATATACGGTAGATAGGAGGTGGAAGATGTCTCAAAGCGCCGGGGATTCTCACGGAGTTGAAGAATGAGCCGATGGATCGATGGTGGGGGAGCAGATATATGTGCCTGCAAGGGCCGTGGCCAGCCGTGGTTATCCCTGCCCCCTCACGGACAACTTTGCAGTATTACATGTGTACTTGGGATGGGATAATTGAACTTGGAAGTTGTTCCCACTGATACACCGATTGGCAGAAACTCCTGTCATTTGATAAAAGAGCAGGCTGATGAAATTTTACATAAATATTTACCTGGCAACAGCCGACGGCGGGTGTCGAAGATGTTATGTAACCACATGTTAATCGAAAGTTAGTTTAGACACTTTAATTTTGACACAATGGTGCTAAACAGGTATCTTTATGTGGTTAGCTAATAGATACATACATACACAAGTACATACACATGACTTCAATTAAGGTTTGGGCAGGTCAATCGGCAGGGTTCATGTGTGTAGTGGGCCAACCAGGCCCGCCCTGTCTCGGTCGAATGGTTATACCACAGGGGTGCATGAATAATAATGATAATCAAAAATTTAACTGCTGCCATGTTCTACCCAACAACTTGACAGCTCTAAATTAAATTCCATCCAAGCTGAGTTCAACCACCCCTGGGTCCAACTACCTTCTTCCCTTCGATAACAAAAGAAAAAAGATTCCCGCCAGCCGTTGCTTTCTCACTGACAAAGCTTGATTCATCGAGAGGCCTTTCATCAGAACCGTCATGTCTACCAACACCACCACTAACATCCAAGAGAGCAGAGATCCTTTTGCAAACAAACGGCCCACGGCTCGCAAGAATATGGGGTTAGTTCATTCTATCTACTTACTCTAAATTAGAGATCTTCTTTTGTTCTTTCTTTCATCAGTTATTTATGTGTATATATATACTTCTTTCTTTCTTTCTTTCTTTCTGATAACTAATCCCTTTCCTTTATTTTTCTCCATTTTTTGATCAAATTCCAGACCCAGCCGTCGTCCGCCTCATCCCTCAAACCCTAATCAAAACTCTGTTCGAAAGCAAGCTAAAGCACCTGCTTCTGGTAGTAGCAATCCTAAGAAATCATCTTCCCATGGCGCCCTGGACTTTATCGATACCCTCGATACTATTGGTGGCTGTAAGTCTGTTCTTTCTCCTTGGCTTTTCTCATTCAAACTCTGCCCCTTCTCACATTTATTTCTACCTCCTCCAGTCCATCACGATGGTCCTTTCGATGCTGCCTCATCACATCGTAACCGACACATGAACTCCAAAAATCCTTCCCGACAAGCCCCGATGGCTGCCTTCGACCCTTCAGCCCTCATCCTACCACCTCCACCTCCCACCTCAGCCCCAACACCAGTCTCAGTCGCTTCACAGGATCACGTCTACCCACCCGTTCTACCCCGACGAGCCTCAGATAACACGATGCCAGTCAGTATGGGATATCCAGCTGGTACGATTGCGGCAGACCCCAAGGCGGCCCGATTAGCCGAGGCGTTTGGTATTCAAGGGAAGGAGGCTTGGGAAGATTTCGGAATGGAACACGCCGTTGAGGAAGCAAGCTCCGGAGGAGGTGGCTTACTCGGTCACCGGCGCGGGATAAGTCGAGAGCAACGTGATGCGAAATCGGCAAGTGTTTGGGACATGGAGGAAACCCTTAAGTCTGGCAAACCCGTACCATCAGGTCAGTACTTCTAACATAAACACTACTCAACTTTCGCGATCCAGGACTAACATCTATCTTGGCGCCTGGATAGCTTTTACTCCCAGGTCGGAAGCTTCGACACGTGCACCAAATGGGGAATTAGAGCGTTCAGCGACCAATGCAGCACAGCTGAAGCGTTCCAAGTCGTTGATGCAACGGATCAAGAAAGGCGTCAAGTCGCCCAACCTGCCTATGGAAATTCCCCCCTCGCCGATCTCTGCTGATTCAAACGGCAACGAATATGAGGAGCTGCGCTCTGATCCCCCTAGCACCTCTCAGCTCTCCTCTTCCTCACCCATCGGAAGGAAAGCAAGTATCCTACACAAGTTCGGCCTCGTCAAACGCTCTAACTCTCGTTTTTGATTTATTCTTCATGTCCTTTGCCTCCTCTTCCCCTCACCTCTTTCGTCCGTCTCTTTTCCCTACGTTCATCCTCCTTTTTATCGTTGGAGCTCATGTTCGCTCGATAATCAGATGTTAATGTGTTCTTCCTTACTCTCCCGTCCATCAAACAATCTTTTTCCGACTCATATACCGTACTTTTGTCTTCTTATTCTACCCGTTTTCTGTTTTCTCTTCTTTTAGGTCTACCTTAACCCTTTCAATCACTCAAATCTAAAGCCTAAAAAAATTACGATCCCACTTCATCTCATCTCATTTTGTTTTGTTTTTTTCAATGATTTGATATCAATGACAACAGCTGGATATTAATGTACAAGAGTTTTTTTTTCTATTCAAGCAGCTTTTCCTCGTTTCGTTTGTGTATCACGATGATTCAAAATTGAAACAGAGAAATAAATAAATAAAAAGTAACAATATAATAAACAAACAACGAGAAATCCCAATCGACTGCCATGGTTGTGCTGTTCAACTTGGATTCGAGTTTTGCTGCCAATTAACCATGAAATCTTCAGCTTGGATCCCTTTGCATATCATTGTCCTTTGTACGATATATTGTAATTGAACACGTACATTCATAACTCTTCGATGAGTTATTGATTTCTAGCGACAACTAGTTGGTCTGCATCGGTGATAGATAAAAGGAAGCTGAGCTTACAACTTGTTGATACATGTGTGCAATGGAGCCATCTCCTGTACATTCGTATATTCGTATATTTTCTTTTGCCACAGGGCATGCAATACGATGCAAGCAACGGAACTTTGGAAATTTGTTTCTTGAACTGCCCTGGTGGTAATCGCAGTTGGCAAGGTTTCTGCCATGGCCCTGCATGATACATACTACCGATTCACGTTTAGGTTAGGCTCGACTTCTTCGACGGTGAGCGAGCAGGCCTTGCCCAGCTCTTCCTTTCATATTTTTCGACAGCATCATTTTCTTTGATAGCAAACAACACGGACATTTGGATCCGAAAGCATCTCGGCAACCGGATATCAAATACTCGCTGGTAAAACAATGTAAAAAGCTATAATTTGACCTGCACCAATCTTCTCAGAAAGTTTTACTGCACACGCACTATGTCAGTTATGAAGGAAGACTTGTGGATATTATTAATAAGCCAAAGTGCCCGAGTAAAATCTAAGAATGAGGCCTCATTCCTTTTTTTTGCAATGGGTTGATTTGAAACGTGATTGACTGTAGATTTCGACAATAGATATTTAGATAAATAAATCATAAGAATGCAATCGGACCTCTGTCATGTGTAAGTGATTTAAGTAAAAACATCAAGTCCATATCTTGGTGATCCGAACATTTTCGAAATGATTGTTGGTTGAGAAAGTGAACAGAAATGTTGAACAATCATGCAGGTAGATTAATTGCACATGAATATTTCAAGATTATCGTTCCATATTTCAGCCGATTTCTTTGATACACCAATCACTCCACCCCAGTACAAAAAGGAGGCCTCAAGATATCAAAAGTCCAAATATAAGACATGTTCAACATGAGCGTTTGAAGACTTCCATCTGGTTAGTTGACCCGGTGGATATTGCCTACAAATCATTATGAAAACAATTGTGATGAAAGTTAGTTTTAAGTTGATTTCTGGGGATGTTAGTGTTGACCGGCGGATATTATTTTACCACAGGCGATCCGAAAACCATTTGCGCCATGAACCACCACTCCTCGACCGAGGATCCCAGATTCCGGTGAAAAAAATTGCAATGTGTCATCGGTGTATGTCACGTGGACATCGTGCAGGTTACCTTTTAAGAGTCCATGTTTGCCGCTCAAATCCTGGTAAGAAAGTTCCAGGGTAAGCACTCTCTCTTAAGCTTCATTCAGGCAGCAACTACGTACTCCTTCTTCACATGATCGTGGCATCAATGGATTGCAAGGTATAGACTCGGGAATTCCAGTTGGGTTTAAATGATCACCAGCAGCTTGGCAATCGCCGTCAGCTCCTACAGGTTTGGCGTGGACTATCACAAGAAGTACAATGGTCCATTAGTTTTTTTTTTCCATGGCTCATCTATTGACTCGTTTTTGAAAGCTTACTGTGATAAGGATGGCCCATATGAGGAACGACCCGATCTAGTCCATGCACGATCAACTCGACTTTTACCTCCGACAGACTTTTAGCGCGGAAGTCAATAACACCGAAGATGGGTGCTCCTGTTGGGCTCTTCAGGATTGCTCGTGCATGAATGGGCTGAAAAGGACGTGGTGTTTCGATGAGAGGATTTTGTGGAAGACTTTCTGCGTATTTGAAGAAGGATAGGCAAATTAATCCAAAAATGAATGAGGAGCGCATCTTGAGTTAATCTTCACGGGATGAGGAGATCAAGTGGCCACTAAATTATATGAAGACGTGATTATTGGTGATGATTTTTTTAGATAGGTACTTGAAGTAAAGAAATGCTGATACTAATACTAAACTAGATGGAAGAAGCCAGCTTCTGTAACTGAGTAGGAAGACGCAAGAAGAAGACGTCGAAATATTAAGATCTCTTATATCAAGACCATCGATTCTGCCGCCTCGGGGTGAAAACGACCATTTGCTGTTTGGAGTTTGTTGGCGGGGCTTTGTTAACTGAAGACAACTGGTGCAGTTTACATCTTCCAGGTCGCTAATGCCATGCAGAGGCTAGGACTTCCATCCGCTCAACAGCAACACCGTGATCTGGGCCAACGATAAAAGCAAGACCTTTCCAAATCACATGTGCCTGACAGACAACTCCCACCCGCCCGTAACAAGACCAACGGGTAACATGTGTGTAACTTGACTGACCTTCCTTCTGGGCTTTGCCATCGGCCTCACCACTTCGCGGCACTTTAGAGGGACACTGAAATTCAGCTCAAATCATCAAAACCATGGACTTGCACCACTTTGGTATGATAAAGACAAAATACTGTGTATTCAATTTCAAGATTTATTAAGAAAAGATTAAGAAGCACAATGATAACATAAGCAATGTGGATTTCAACACCATTTCGGGTCGCTACAAGTTGACAAAAATCAATCTACCAGGATTAAATAGACTATCAATCAGAACCACAGAAAGTTCAAGTCTCCAAGTTGATACTGAACCTCTGTTTTACAAATATTTCATACCCACAACCAGAACTTTATTACATTTTTTACGAGGTCTAACTCTTTTTAAGCGTCTCGAACCGATGAATAATAAAACTTGAAAAGATTCACTAAAACCTCCGAATAGGCGGGAAGACACAATTTTCAGACAAGATGACAGATGAATCAAAGGGAGGGCGCCACTTTCTGAACTTGGAAAGAATTTGATGTTTCTCGATTTGGTGAGGAATCGGAGGGTGTTCTGGGTTATTATTGGGTTTCGTCGAGTTCGACAATGAGTCAGGTTCTGGTAGTGAAAGTGGGGGAGACCGCGTGTCTGATCTTGTGGACCAACTTCCCTCTGAAGAAGTAAATGACGCCCGCCCTAGAACATTTTAGCGTTCAGTAAATATTCTGCGTCCTGGCAACTGGAATAATTTAAAAGTCACATTCAACTCACTGGAATCCCATTCATTACTTGAGATAGCAGATCCTGAAATCATAATGACGAAGTCTTCAGTTTTTTTTTCTGGCGATCAATCCTCAAGGTGTGTTCAAACTCACCATCGTTTTTTTCCTCGGGTTTGACGATCTGCTCCGAGTTGCAAGGAGATAGTATAAAAGAAATACTCATGCGATGCTGGGCACTCGGTACGACCTTTTGTTCGGATGCGGTGACACATTCGAAAATCGGGGCTGTTGCTTCTTTGACAATCCTTCTCTTTTTGGACAAGCCCCCAGAAATAGATGTTTGTTGGTTGGTTTGACCCGCAGAAGTAGATTTCTCAAAAGTCGTCTCGCTGCAGGTGATTCGAAGGTAATGAGAAATTACCGAATCCCAATTATCAATGTCAATATTTATGACAAGCATGGACCTCATCAAAAACAACTTCACCTACCCTTCATCTTGCCGAGCTGGGCAGCGCTTTCGACTGTTGTCGGCGATTGTATCTGTGTTCGGCTCATCTTTCCATGGCATTGCAGTAGAGCGCTTTCTGAACTTCCGCCTGGAGGGTTTTGTTTTTCAAACAGAAACGTAGTATCAGTCAATAGTCATGCGAATCTATTTTTTCTGTTTTAAAAATGTGTCCTTACGGGGCTTCGCGCTGTAACCATGTCAATTTTTGGGCAAGTAACTCCCATTCAAACCGATATGCCACTGTTTGTGACAAATCAGCAGGGGATGAGGGTGCGACAGGTGGTGGTGGTAAAACTGGCTTGTAGATGTGATAAGCAGGCGATTCTGGATTGAAAACCCAACCATACACCTTGCATAGTTGGTTACGATTTTTACCTGTGCCGTGAAGATCGTCTTCAGTAAACTACCGGAGACATCATCAAGTGTTACATCGCCAAAGCTCACAATGATTACAGGGACCACCGGTTACGGACAAACTGTAAGAGGAAAAACATCAGCTCGTGCTGAAAACGCGCAAGTATACGGCTGCGATGTTTACCTGCACTTCACATGACTCGTGCGACATTGGTCGCAAGCGCTGAAATTATTTACCTAGAAGAATGAGATCAGTGACTCGCTTCCAAAGTGTCAAATAGTGTGAAAAATGAGTGGCCAAGTGTAAATTTACCTTTATCCATCCCATCTGATCGGGCAGTTTCACGAAAACAGGACTGGCTTGATCATCTTCTAAATCGTTGTCATCTCTGCAAGAAAATCTAATGAATGAGCGTGAGGAACACAAAAAAATGTGTTGCAGTTGAAGCTAAAGTTGACCTTGGGGCTTTCTGAGACTGGAGGAGCAAATCATTTTTTGGTTGCTCCATAGGAGCGACAATGCTTGATGCATTCATGGTCGGCACCGTCGTCTAGAGTTCTACTGATTATCTCGGACTCCACTATTGACTATGGTACAGAATGAGCTATTCGGAGGTAAGACTGGGATATCAGGCGAAGGAAATGGCAAAGTGATGACTAGGTGAGGGTACAATTGAAGTGGACTACTAAGTTTGAAACCAAGGGTTCAATGCCGATAAGAAGTTCGAACTTGGTATGGAAATGGAAACAGAATCACACTTGGATATTGAGAGATGATTGAGCCAGAAATCCCGTTGAGATAGCAGAGCAGACGGATCTTTAAGTGTGCATACTTCTCAGCTTGGGTGAAGCCGAAATGGCCTCAACTTTTACATAATAGTGGGGTTGATGATGTGATAATTTTTGCCTGCTCAGGAAAAGAAAACCAACTACCCAGGTAGTAGTGATATTGTGACCGCAGCACATGTCGAAAAAAAAAAGTTGAAGGGCGGATAGATCTGCGTGAAGCCGCACATAGTTTGAGACACGACAGACATCCGCACTGCAACGGAAAGCGAGTGTATGTATCCTCCAGCGCGACTCCGGTACCCCCTACACTGTTGACGGCGGAGTCTTACCTCAAACGATCGTCGGTGTCGGGCTAATAGCCTGTTCGGATCAGATGCAGACGACGTATGTGTATGTGCTTCGTACGTACTTGAGCACATGAGTTGTTCACCTAAAATTCGGACTGCCGGTAAGTTTTCCGAATACATATCTGCACAGGTCCCTGCCAGGTATAATGCTGTATCAAAAGTTGGAGACAAGTTGAGCACCTACATATTTATTTATGTCGTCACCCAAAAACAGTACAGATTAGCTTCATGACCCTCGTCCAGTCCGAAGCGTATAGCTATCGTAGGCTATGTAGATCACCAGCAACCACCGGCAACCGCATGTGCGTTTGTTAGTAATCCCCGACCCGCCATCGGGGAACTTCCAAAACAGTAGCATATGCTACCTCGCCACGATCAATCTGACAGGAAATCATTCTCAAGCGGACACAAAGAGAAAATTTCTCTTTTGTAGCAAAGGTAGAGCGTGACATAACTCAGAAAAGCCCAAGGAAATTCTCAAACCAAGCGACAGGCACGCAACCGCGATCCATTTCTTGTGTTTCCGCTATAACTAGGTGGAGGTTTTGTTGTCCCTGTCTTCGCGGGGGGGGGGGCATCTGGACTGCTCTCTCTGCAGCTCTTCAGGCTTGTCCTGTATAAGACTTGGGGGTATCTCGACGCTGCCGGGATGGCCAGGGAAGACAGTGTCAAGTCGGTGCGCTACCTCTCTCCCTCTCCACTGCTTCACCAAAGCCCGTACCGCCGAAAGGGGCGCATGGTCTATGGATATTGATTGTTAAGTTGAGAGGCGGGAGCCGGTCTGAGTCAGCGGTCTCTTTAGCTGCTGTTGAATTTTCTTTTCTCGTGGGTCCCTCTGAGCCTAGTCCTCAGTGGCTTGAGCATTGGCGCGACGGGGCTTAGCTATTTCCGCCGAGGATCGAGGAGCTACATTGGATGTATCATTTAACGTAGTTGTTGCACCCTGGGATGTACGTATTGATCTTGCCTCTGTCGTAAGAAGCAGCCAACTTCCGGTGCTAAAATTACCAGCTACTAGAATGTAGATGAAGTTAGAACTTGGAAGCGGGGGCCAATGTTTGTTCTTTTCTAAGCTTCCGATTGACGTCTAGAGACTAGCTGATCGAAGTTTTGATCAAAAGTTCTGCAAGGCCTGCTCAGGTCGAGATCGGCGATCCAGAACAAACAGCTCTGATGAAGTCTGGTTGAAACTACTCATATCCAAAATGGAAAATGACTGCAACTATTAAGGCTGAGTAGTCAACCCCGAAGGCGATTATGATTTGATAGCGCCTTACCTCTTACGATGGGCTCAAGTTGGTGATGCACCCTCCCGTGCGGGATTAACGCAGGTTGTGCGGGTATAACACCGCGATAAATCTGTACGCCTTTAGCAAGTTCTAAAAACAATTTACTAAAGCTGATTCTTGTCCCCAGGATCTGCTACTGAAAACAGGTTCTTTCACGATGTGCTCCTTACAACCAAGCAGGGTTAGAGCAAGGAGTTGATTGAGGAAATTACAAAAACTCGCACCAGAAGCGAATGTATCAGGGTTGAAACCTTGTGAATTATCAGCCTTGAGGGATATGCATATGATTAGGCATAGAGGAACCCGCAATGGAGTTGCTTAACCCCTGACCTTTTATGGTAGATCAAGCGGGTCTGGGCACCCTTCCAAGTTAGGGATTTTCTTGCCCAAGCCCGCTTGGCTGACCCTAAAGTTACCTTGGCACTGGCCCAAGCTTCCTTGGCACTGCACGGCACATGCCCAAGTGAGGGCGGGTCAGGCACAAGCTTCGCTTGGCCGAGCCAAGCGAAGGTGCCACGCCCGCCAAAACATTTTGTTTTTGTATGAATTAAATAAAGATTTTTTTTTTTATAACTAAAGGAAAAATAAGAAAAAAGAAAAATACATACAATATGTAATGAAAAAAATAAGAAAGATTACTCAGGATGGGCCAAGAGTGGCCCAGTTGTTTCTTGCATGTCAGCACAGGGGCGGTAAAGTTGCTGACAATGCAAGAAGAAATTCTTTGATTTTTCTGGGGTGATTGCTTTGGCAATCCCCTCTTTAATAGTTCCAACTAGGGCGGAGCAATTTGAAGGCTCTTTTGATCAAATGTGGGCCTCGATTGAGTGAAAGGAATAATCAATTGGGTTCAAAAACGGGGAATATGGCGGTAGGAATTCAATCTTGATTGATTTTGAGTTCTTGGGGGAGGATTTAACTTCTTCAAATTGATTGCCGCGGTGTATTGGAGCATTGTCCATGATTACAATTGATTCATTGGGCAGTCGGGCACCAAGGCTAGAGAGGAACAGGCAGAAGTCATCTGCCCCTACCACTTTAGCCTTGGTGTTATTGGCATTGAGAATCTTGTGGTAAACAAACCTGTTGTTGGCCAATGCCCCAATGAGGGTAATCTGCTTGGCCTTGGGCACAAGGCTCAACACCGCAGGTTCCCCTAAAAAGAGATCAATTTAAAAAATTATCAAAACAAGTAAAAATATGATCAAAACAAGTAAAATAATAACTTACCAATAGTGGAATATCCAAAGTTTCTCCCTGAGTGGAGATCAAATCCAGCCTCATTGACAAAGACCACTTTCCGTCCAAGATCCAGACCTTGTTGGTTAACAAAATTAGCCCGTTGGTCAATGAGATTTGATGACATGGAAATCATCTTCCAAGAGATTTCCATGTCATGGATGAGATTGCTGATAGCTTGGGTCAATACCTTCATGTGGAGCTCCTCTTGAAGGAAACAAGAGAGCTCTGGAAGCATAGTCATTGATTGTTGATCCAGTTGGTGAAGCAGCTTGGTCTTCATTTTGTCGGTAAATTTTCCAACTCGCTTCTTATGAGTCTTCACTTGATTTGGATCCTTGGCTTTGATCCTCTGGACTTGGTGACAAGAAACTTTAAAGGTCTTCATTACATTGACGGTTTTCATTCCATTTGCAACAATGTTCTTGCAGATAAGGTCTTGGACCTCAGGTTTAATAATTGGATTGGGTTTTTGTTCTTTGTGGGTCAATTGATTGTTTTGGTAAGTCCGCTTTTCTTCTAATGCTCTGTGAGCTTTTTGAGTTTGCTGTTGATCAATTTTCTTTTTATTAAGCTCTCAAAGTTCGGCTGCCAGAGCTTGGGCTTGCTCTTGATTTGCCACAAGCTCCAAATTGACTGAGTCCATAACAGCAGAATTGGATATCTGAATTGGTAGAGATACAAAAAACATCAGTGATCTATGGAAATAACAATAATAATAAAAAGTACTTACTTTCATTGATGGAGTTATTGGTCAACAGCTTGGTTTTGGCCAAGCGGGACTTGGGCATGTGCAAAGATAAGGGGCCCTGCAAGCTGGCCTATCAAGCCCCCTGGGCACATACCCAAGCCCTCTTGGTGCAGTGTCAAGCGGGACTTGGGTTTGTGCCCAGGCATACTTGATCTACCATACAAACATGATCAAAAGTACAAAGGGCCATAAGACCCTAATGTTATACACAAACAATTTTGAGATCCTGTAAACAGAAAATAATGAGGAAAGCTAATGAGTGGAAGAAGAGTAAGCCAATGTTTAATAACTATAAAACTGTACATTCATTCATGACTGTTTCTTTTTCTTACTTAATATTTTGACCACAAGTTGAACATGTGTACCTGGTGTATTTAACACTAGCCTAGTATTGAGTCCCCCTTCTGAAGAATTTCTGTGCAAGCCTTGTGCCCCTCCTGGGCTGGTCCATCTCCAAGTCCCTTTGAATTCCTCTCTTTTTAATCTGCTCTTGGTCTTTGGTTGTTATTCAAAAATGGATTGAGATTTCTGTACTTCAACTGGTGTTAGTTTTTTGATTTATTAATTGAAATGTGTAGTAGTCTGCCCCAGATCCAGCTTAAAACATTTTAACCCTTAGAAGTTTGAAAACTCACACTTCAAACCTCTTGAGCTTGCTGCCAGAATCACTGCCAGCACAATTGCCTAGGATTCAGTCATCCCACTTAAATTGGGATGCACTCTATTATAAATTGATAAATTACTAAGAACCAAAAAGCCAGACTACCATAATAGAAGTGAGTTAGAATACATGAATATTGATCAGAAGGAGAAAGTGAGACAAAAGGAAACTAGATCATACCACTTGGACTATATTTTTTGTTCTTCTTTTTAAACTGTTATGAGAAGAAGATATTTTTTAATAGAAAGAACTACTATAGAGAGAATAAAAGCATGAATTGAGATTAAGAGTGATTAGTAATTCTGAATCAAGAACAATAGATGAAAACAACAACAATAATTTTATTTCTTTATAGAGTTTTTTATGATAAGTAATCACTATGTGATTGTCACGCGACAGCTCGGCTCAGCTCGAAAAGTCGAACCAATCATCTCAGCTATTCAACTTCGAGACATTCGAACCATTGCTATTCATCTTCAAGAAAGCACTCCTTCGAAATGCATATGCACATTGCTCATCGAACCTACTCAACCTTTCACTTTACAACCTCGCGTGACACCTTCGAAGAAATCAACTTCGAACCAAATCCATACGCCATACTCCAAAGACAGTTCTCATCCTTTGACTGGTTCAATAACCCATTCTCCGACCCAGCCGACTTCGACCTTCTGACTCCGGACGGAACTTCGAGACCGTTCCAATTCTTTGAAGCACAGCATTTCAATTCAACACAGCCAAGCTTCCTTTCTCCCAGGTGTTCCATCTTCGAGTCACTGTCATGTTGTATAGATTTGTCATGTGCTTTCCAATTATTCTTCTCATACTTGTTAGCACAGCGCATTGGTTTCTTCTCATTCATTCATTCAGTACATTTCAGTTTCACTATAAAAGCACTTGTACTTTTCCTCTTTCTCTCTTTCCTCAGTTAATTAATATCATACGTTTTACGCTTCAATAGTTGGATAGTTATTATTGCCATAACCGCGCCAGCGTCGCTTTTGTTCCTAGCCATCTTCGAAGTAAGTTCCACTTATCTTCGAAGCATCTTTGAACATATCTTCAAAGTATCCTCGAACCATTAAGGATTATCTTTGAAGCATTCCGATTACTTACCTCCCTCCTCGCGCTGCGACCAGTTAAAGCTCCCCTATTAGTACGTTGGGCTGGTCGTATGACAGTGATAAAGTCAATGAGATGTCCTAAAGAAATAGATAGAAATAAATAAAAAGAGAGAAGAATTGGGAATGAGAAGGATGTGTGTACATTGTTGATGTGAGGGATAATATTGAAGTGTTGTTTTACTTTACGCAGTGAGATTATTGTGATGTACTTGAATAGCAAACCTAAAGATCTTGACAAGAGTTTTCAATCTTGAGGAGAGTTAATTTGGGATTGTAATTGATGATATCCTTTCTCAGGGAGTTGATACTGTGAACTTAGACCAAGCTTGGATTCTTAAGGACTAAAAGCAACGGGGTTTACTTTGTTGCACAAAAGGGGTCTACCATTTGGTAATTAGGAACCCTCTAGGTTGACCTGAGATTTACAACACACTCAACCAATTTAAACTTGGTTGATATCAACTGATGAAATATAAAGGGACCCCCCTTGGTTTTATATTTCATTGGTTGATGTTAACCCACTTTAAATTGGTTGGTTGCATCCTAGTTTAACTGGGATGAACTCAAGCTAGGAAATTATGCTGGCAGTGTTACCTAGTTGTCATTCTGGTTAATCTAGGATGCACCCAACCAATTTGAAATAGTTTGAGCTCAACAAATAAAATATAAATCAAAGGGTACTCCCGTGGTTTGATATTGAATAAGTTGAGATCAACCAAGTTTAAATCTCCCTTTGAACTAGGGTTCATGTAGCCTATAGTCCGCATACACAGAAGCAAATTGAAGATCTGCAGAGATGTGAACCTGTGTCTCTCATGTCACTGTCTATTATCATTCCTACTCTCAATCTCAAATTACCTGAATCACTTCTCCAGATCACAACTCACTCTCAATTTCCTTTCTCTTCCCTTTAGTATTCTTTACATTCTCCCTTATCAATTCTTCTCATTACCAACGGTGGGCCCGCTACGCTAACAATAGCTGTAGTGTAGCGTAATATTAGCTTTTGTTGCTTAGCTAACACAAAGTTACTGTTAGCGGGTTTTTTTTTCAGCTAACGCTACAAAAATTTTGTCAAAAAAAAAAATAGCGGTAGCGTAGCGTTAGAGACTTCAAAAAAAAAAGTTAACGCTACAGGAATTACCTGTTAGCTGATTTGTAGCGGTGTTAGCTGAAACAAACGCTATGCTAACTGTTAGCGTAGCGCTCTTGTTAGCGTAGCGCTCTTTTCAGCTACGCTACATGTTAGCGTAGCACTCCTTTCAGCTACACTAACTGTTAGCGTAGCGCCTGTTTCAGCTACGCTAACTGTTAGTGTAGCACTCTTTTCAGCTACATTAACTGTTCGCGTAGAATTCTTTTCAGCTACACTAACTGTTAGCGTAGTGCCCTTTTGCAGTGCACTAACTGTTAGTTTAGCACTACAGTAACTGTTAGGTTAGTGCTATACTTGTGGGAGTATAGCAATCATTTCTTTTCTTGAGGCGTTGATTCTTTCAAATTAATATTTTCATGAATCCTGTTGAAGAATTTCTTTCCCAGCTTTACCTGCTTCCTTTGAGTTAAATAAGCATTTCTTCTCATTCTCTGATGGGCATTCTGATTACTGTTCTGGGCAATTTCCATATGATTAAAATGTGTTATTCAATTGAAATTTGTCCAGGCAGTAACCATATTTCCCGGAGCAATGTCAGAAATGCATATACAAACATTGGAAAGAGAAAAAATGGAAAAGAAACAAAAAAAAAATTGAAAAAAAAATTGAAAAAAAAAAAACGATAGAAATTAACAAAAAAAAAAACAGAAATAATCTGTTTAGATTGATGTAGTTGCACAAGTACAGGATTTAAAACAGCAATTTGATTGATTTACTTGTGAAAGTTGAGATTTTTGATTGCTTGACTTGCACAAGTACAGGATCTATAATTGGGCAGAGTGGACCAGCTTTGACCTCAGACAGTGGAATTTATCACTCCTGCTATATTATAAGTAACTGCAACATACCTAATCAATGTCCCCCTCATTACAAATCCTACTCACCAATGAGGGTGACACTGATTAGCCATGTTGCAGTTACTTATAGTATAGCAGGAGTGATAAATTCCACTGTCTGAGGTCAAAGCTGGTCCACTCTGCCCAATTATAGATCCTGTACTTGTGCAAGTCAAGCAATCAAAAATCTCAACTTTCACAAGTAAATCAATCAAAATGCTGTTTTAACTCCTGTACTTGTGCAACTACAGCACTCAAAACAGATTATTTCTGTTTTTTTTTTTTTTAATTTCTATCGTTTTTTTTTTCAAAAACAAAAAAGTTTGTTTCTTTTCCATTTTTTCTCTTTCCAATGTTTGGATATGCATTTCTGTCATTGCTTTGGGAAATATGGTTAATGCCTGGACAAATTTCAATTGAATAACACATTTTAATCATATGGAAATTGCCCAGAACAGTAATCAGAATGCCCATCAGAGAATGAGAAGAAATGCTTAT
Organism: Puccinia hordei; assembly: GCA_007896445.1. Classification (NCBI taxonomy): domain Eukaryota; kingdom Fungi; phylum Basidiomycota; class Pucciniomycetes; order Pucciniales; family Pucciniaceae; genus Puccinia; species Puccinia hordei. Next base: position 610,286 of record RDRW01000226.1, on the reverse strand, counting down.
TTAACTCAAAGGAAGCGAGTAAAGCCGGACAAGAAATTCTTCAACAGGATTCATGAACATATTAATTTAAAATAATCACAGCCTCAATTCAAGGCAATTTGTGCAAGGGAAAAACTTTCAATGTTCCCACATCATTTTCTTTGTCCAAGCACATCACCACAACTATTGGTAAAACAAGCAGGGATGTAATCCACCCAAAAAATTATGTTCAGACTGTTCACTCAGCTGGCTGTGGGCCAACACTTTGCACTATTGAGAATAGTGTAGTGGGAAAAAAATTAAGCTAACAGCTAACATTTAGCAGGAAAAATTCAGCTAACAGCTAACATTTAGTGGGAAAAAATCAGCTAACAGCTAACATTTAGCGGGAAAAAATTCAACTAACAGCTAACATTTAGCGTAGCGTAGCAATGATGCCGCTACGCTACTGAGAACTTCAAAATCTGTTAGCGCCAGAAAAATTATGCTACTTGATAGCGTAGCGGTGAATTTTCTCAGCTAACGCTACAAAAAAATGGCTTGAAGAATTTGTTGCTACGCTAACTGTTAGTGTAGCAGAGTGTAATTTCAGCTAACGCTACAGATTTCTGGGAAACATAAACCCCGCTACGCTAACAGTTAGTGGTCAAATAGCGTAGCGTAGCTTAGCGGCACACCGTTGCTACAAGGTCTGCTTTATATATCTTTACAACAGGATGTTAGAACATTCTAGAAAGTTGCTATGATCATCAATCCTTCTACAACTCTAAATGATGTAATCCATCTTAGATTAAACCTTAGATATTTCTAGAAACTATTAACTTACTCTAACTATCCTGTAGAATTTTCCCCTTAACCGTTACAAAATATGACTTACCTATTACCTTCCTTTAGTCTTCCCTTGATCCATCACCCTCTTGAAAGGTTCCAGAAATTGTTGAATACTGCTAGGTATATGTTCTTGAGCCACCCACGTGTCTTCTCCCGGAGATGCGTTTTTCCATTGCAAAAGAAACTCAAACTTACCCCTACCCTTTTGTCGTATGTCCAGTATCTGACTGAGTTTAGACCAATCCACTATTTTCCCTTCTTCATAACAAGTAGATCTAATTCCACTTTCTAAACCTCGATCCATTACCTGTCCTGACGGAATATACTTAACTACCAATGAGACATTAAACACCGGGTGAAGCTTTGGGTAATCCCTTGCTATATCCAAGCGGACCACGTTCCGTCCTACCATCTCAATTACTTTGAAAGGACCTATATACCGGTAATCCAACTTTGAGCTGATCCTACGGGACTCAATAAAACGACGCAAGAGTAAGACTTGATCCCCCGGACTGTATTCCGTAGCCTCCCTGTGCCTAGCATCATAATATTTGGCTTGTTTCTGCTGAGCTTGAGTTAAACATTCTACTTCCCGTTCCTGAATAGTCTGCAGGGTTTGAATAAACTCGTCCAACGGTTTCACACCCAAACTACGCGTGAGTATATTGGACTTAGGGTGAAAGCCATAAGTAAAGAAAAACGGCGACACCCCGAGAGAAGAGTTATCCAAATTGTTTATAGAGAACTCCGCCAAGTCTAACAATTCATTCCAGTTTTCCTGGCGATAGGAACAAAAATGTTGTAAATAATCCTCTAAAACTTGATTCATTCTTTCAAAACTTGATTCATTCTTTCAGTTTGGCCGTCAGTCTGAGGATGATAAGCCGTAGAATATCCTTTCTTAATTCTTAAAGAGGACATTAGTGCTCTCCAAAAGGCACTTATGAATATAGAACCCCAATCCAAAATAATCTTATCCGGTAGTCCATGTAGCTGCACTATGTTTGATTGAAACAGATTAGCTACATCCGGCGCCTTGTACGACTCCTTACAAGGAATAAAGTGTGTCATCTTGCTAAATAGATCTATTACCACCATGATTGAGTCAAATCCACCTGACAGAGGTAATTTAGTAATGAAATCCATACCAATAATGCTCCAAGGATGTTGAGGAATAGACAAAGAATTTAAATATCCCTCCGGAGCCCTTCTTTTAGCCTTAACACGCTGACAAGAATCACAAGACTTAACAAAGTGAATCACATCCCTTCGAACTCCTGGCCAAGAGAAGGAGCGGAGTACTAACGACAAGGTTCTGGCAATACCTGGGTGGCCCAAAGTCGGAGAGTCATGGTGAAATTGTAGAGTTTTGACCCGCATTGGTTAAGGAACAAAAACTTGCTCATTGTGCCAGAACAACCCGTCCCGGTGTTCCAAGGCTTCCTTTTCCTCCTCAGTGACATCTGTATAACTTCACTTTAAATAATCCACTAAATCCCGGGTTGGTTCTTGAAAAAATAAATCAAACGTATCAGATCCAAGAGTCCCTGTCGCCGGAGATTCGTCCTCGGATTGATCCTCCGTTGGTTTGACCATGTCTGTATTACCGTCAACAGGAATATCATTAACCGAAGGGCTACAAAATTGAGACGAAATCACCCTTGACTAGTCAATCTCTCGCTGACCTAAAAGGTAATCAGGCTGTCGACTTGGACCATCCGCCGGGTTCAACTTTCCTGGGATATGGTAAATGAGAAAATTAAAGGAGTCAAGAAACCCCACCCAGCAAGCCTGCTTTGGGGACAAATCTTTAGCTGTTCTGAAATAGCGGAGATTAGCATGATCTGAAAACACTTTGACAGGCTCAGGTGTGCCCATAAGCCACGCACGCCAGTGCTCAAAAGCCGAATAGATGGCGAACATCTCTAAATCATAAATCGGCCAATTCCTCTCCCGATCTGATAACTTGCGAGAGAAAAAACTGACAGGATGTAAAATCCCCTTTGAGTCCGGCTTACTCAGGACCGCAGCAATGGCATACCCCAAGCTGTCGACATGAAGGATCCTAGGAAGTTTGAAATCAAAATGTCAGAGAAGTGGTGCTTTACTAAAGCATTTCTTCAGCGCTGAGAATGAGACTTTTGGAGGGCCCCTATCCAAATTCTCTGCCGTACACTGCCCTTCTTTTGTCAAAGCGGTTAATGGAGCCGCTAAATCCAAAAAACGAGGAATAAACTTACGATAAAAATTAGAAAACCCCAAAAATTGATGCAATTCCCGTAAGGATGTCGGATATGGCCAATCCAAGATCGTCGAAAGCTTGGTAGGCTCCATTCAAATTCCCTCTGGCGATATTTCGAAACCCAAGAATGTTACCGTAGAACAAAAAAATTGACACTTTGAAAGGGAAGCTTTCAAATCATTATCCATCAATTTCTTTAAAGCATTCTGAATATCCAATAGATGCTGTTCCCAAGTTCTTGAAAAAATTAATATATCATCAATGTACACAAAACAGCAAACATCCAGGTACTCACGCAAGACATGCTGAATGAAACGTTGAAAAATGGCCGGGGCATTAGCCAGCCCAAAAGGCATCACACAATATTCAAAAAGACCCCACGGTGTACGGAAGGCTGTTTTCCATTCGTGCCCTGGTGCAATACAAATTAAGTTGAAAGCCAATTTAAGATCAACATTTGAAAGATACTTACACCCCAATAAATTGTTTAACAGACGAGATACTAAAGGTAAGGGATAAGAGTCCCTGATAGTCATGGAGTTTAATAATTGGTAGTCCACACAAGGTCTATCCGACTTACCTGAAGTTTTAACAAAAAATATAGGGGCTCCCGCAGGGGATGAAGATACCCGGATAAACCCCTTTTTGAGATTATCGTCAATATATTCCTTGAGTTGAGCCGTCTCACTTACACTGAGATTATACAAGCCCGTAAAGGGAGGGATTGAGTTGGGTTTTAAATTGATCTCACAATCGTGCCCCGGGCGATGGGGGGGCAAATGAGAAAGAGATTCTGTCACAAAAACACTGCTAAATTGCTTCAGGAACGTAGGGATTGAATCTATGGAATTAATAACTACTGAGTGGGGATGGTCAGGAAAACTAAGGCCCAATGGAGAGCCGATTATGTTTATCTTATTCTTGGAGAGCCATGGAAAACCTAGGATAATATCAGCTGAAGCCAGTTGAGTAACAAAGAGAACAACGCTAGAGGAATGAGTAAAAGAGGAGAAGGAGATTGTAATATTGCCGCGCCAAGCTTGCATAATTTGGCCTGAAACACCAACAGAGCCGTCAAAACCCCGACATTGGAGTTGTTGTCGCAGAGGAGTGAGGGTTAAACCATTCCTGAAAACAAATCCTTGGTCAATAAAACAAGCTGACGCTCCTGAGTCAAAGAGCGCTGAGGCCCCGACTTGAGAGCCCGGAGACAATATCAAGCTGACTTGGGTGATGGGCCGAGATGACAAGAATGGAATGAAACACTTCAACTTACAAAGAGTATCCACCTCCATTTCCTCAACAGCCTGTTGCCAGCACAACTCGCTCAAGCTGAGAGGGGGGATATGGTCAAGCAAAACTGGGACCGAGGTTTAAGGGGTAGCAACTGGAGCCGGAACCGACGAAGGATTCCTGGGACGCTTCTCCTCCTCAGCCGCCCTGGCCAGTCCCCGGGTCACTTCTGGTCCCCCTTCCGAGATCCACTTCTTAAAAAGATCAACCTTCTTCTCCACCGTGATATGCTTCTTGTCGGGGTAGATGCAGCCTTGGATGGTGCGATGTTCCGAATCAAAGGGTCCTGTGCAACATTGGCAGACCTGCTTCTTGTAGCAAATTGCCCTGAAGCGAACAAAACTGAAAGCGTTATTGGCCGAAATGGCATCCAGATCCATAGGGACTGCACCGTCTGGAATTCAAACCGGAGGCGGAGGTGGGTTAGGTCGGTGTTGAGAATGTTGAATGTTTTGACGCTTTTGAATGGCAGGGAGGTTTCCAGAATCAATTGAAGAACGTCATAGTAGACTTCCAATCGCCTCTCATGACCGCAATTTTAAGAATTTTAGGGTTTAAGGCTTGTTCATACACATTGCAACGAGACTCTTCAGAAAGGTTAACCAAATAGCAAAGAGAATTGAAAAGAGCATTGAATTCCTCAATGGTCTTGTTCCCCTGTCGAAATCCAAACAACTTCTTGTTTGCTTCTTCCAATTCATGTTTGTCATCGAAGACTTCCTCCAAATGAGAAAGAAATGATTTAGCCGAACCGAGCTGTTCCAAAACATAGGGGTCTTCTACCAAGAACGATTCAGTTGGTAATCCTTGAATCCAAGCATTCTCGTAAAGAAGCGCCATCCACCAATTATAAGAAGGACAATTTTCACCCACGTTGCCCGAAGGGTAACAAAAGTGTCGAACAATCCAATTGATCTTTGACTTCTTGGACCAAAAACAGTCAGACTTTTCATGCAACATCTCCTTGGCAAAAAAAACAAACCGTTTTTTTTCTCTCGGATTACCAGTGAAGGTAATATTGAGCTCGGAGACGTCCTGTGAGCCCGTCCTAGCCCGAGAGTTTTCTTGCAGTTGAGAAGAATGAAGCTGGATCGTAGAGATTGCTGCCTCTAATGACGCACGAAAGCCCGCAAAATCCTGATGAATTTTTTCAATTTTGGTCCGGGTGAAGGAATTGAGATTGAACACGTCATTATACAGGGACTTCATACTCTGAATGTCCTTGACATTGTTGGCCAAGTCATGGAAAATCTTCTTGATAGATTTCAACTCAGAATTGACGCAAGCAACCTCGGAATCCTGAGTCGCATTGGAGATCTTGATGGACGCAAGTTGATCAGAGATATCACTGATGCATCGTTTGATCCCGGAAGGCGCATCAGGATTAGAAGCCATTCTAGGAGAATCAGGCAACAACGGAAGGCCGGACATGTTCTAGGGTACCTAAATCTGCATTAGAATGAAAGGATTTTTCTTTTTAAAAAAAAGAATCAAAAGGGAAGCGGGATTTTATGGAGGCAAAATAATTGTAAGCCTAAGGATCTTGGGGATGATCCGGGAATGAGGGTAGACAAGCTAACAGACCGGATAGGCTCGCTAAATGGTCTAAGACGTGCTATGGATTCCTAGTGTTGACGAAACTTTGAACAAAGCAGGTATAATTGGTATAGTGTACGAGTAACTTTTATAAAGGTTTGGATTACGGGGACGTATTATAAAGACAAGAATACAAAGATTTTGCCTCGAGGAAAAGATTCCTGAGGCTACAAGGTCTGCTTTATATATCTTTACAACAGGATGTTAGAAGATTCTAGAAAGTTGCTATGATCATCGATCCTTCTACAACTCTAAATGATGTAATCCATCTTAGATTAAACCTTAGATATTTCTAGAAACTATTAACTTACTCTAACTATCCTGTAGAATTTTCCCCTAACCGTTACAGACGGGATCAGTCCAGATTATGTACCAAATACAATATGGTTAGGGTTAGGCATATAGATGAAAATAGACAAAGACACCACATATCCATAAGTTATAGACTACGTACAGCTACCACAGAAAAGCTTGCCGCATCCCCGTTTTTTTTTTTTTTTTTTCCCTCTCCCCCCCTCCCCGAATTTTTTTTTCACCCACCGAAAACCCGGCGGGGAATAGGAATTCCCCCCCCGCTGACTATTTCCGATCGGCCAGTCAGTGGCCGATCGGAAATAGCCGTCACCCACCATCTTGTCAGGAATTCATCGCAGGACTCGTCTACCAACCTTTCGAGCTCAATCAGGATCCAAGTTAGGTAGGATAAGTTCTTTTTTACTTGCAAATCACTCCTTTTTGAACCAAAACTGACTTAACTTTCAATAAAATATCTGATAGAAACTGCGCACATGAATCATGGTCTTCCGGAAATACTCACCCGATCTCAAATACAAGGCTGTGAGTCAAGCAAGCGAGGGGACCGATCTGGCTAGTATCAACGAATCACTGGGGGCTTCTATCAGCCGTGATTCCCTTTATCGATGGACCAGCTTGTACGAGAGGACCCGTGCCGTGGTTTGCGACCCTACAACCTATCTTCAGAGGGGACGTCCATTCGATCTGGGCGATGAAGACTTGACCTTCATCAAAAACCTCGTGACTGACAAACCATCCGTTTACGCCGACAAAATCCAGCGCAGCTTGGCCGAAGATCACAGTATCACAGTATCTGTATCAACTATCTTAAACACATTACATGATCGCTTAAACTTATCAAAGAAGACCATGCGGACTGTCCATCCTAACCAAGACGAAAGCGAACGGGCACATTACATCTATCAGGTTGGAGCAGTACCAACAAACTGTCTTGTGTTTACTGGTAAGTCTCAAGTTGCTTACTAGGTTGATTTGTAGCTTAATTGTTTCGCTTTATTTTCAGACGAGTCCGGTGTGTGCCTAGAGGCAGTCCAAAGGACTCAAGGATGGGCCCCGGTTGGCGAACGAACCCCAAGAGTGTCCCGCGAGAGAAGCACCCATCAATACAACATCGTGCCGGCGATTTCAATGTCTGGATTAGTAGCTCACATGGTCCAACAGGAATCAATGGACCGTGAGTCATTCCAGTACTTCCTGGAGAATATTCTTGTAAGTTTCAATTCAATCTTGTTCAGTTAATGCAAAGCATCACACTGATAAGTTCAATCTTTAACAGATCCCTTCTATGAACCCATTTCCCCAGCACAATAGTGTCCTTGTGATGGACAACGCACAGATCCATCACAACGGGACAGTGGCTGACATTATCGAATCAAGTGGCTCTCTTTTGCTGTACTTACCACCATACTCGCCTGACCTGAACCCCATCGAAAAGGCGTTCAGCGTCTTCAAATCAACTTTGAAGCGACATGAAGATCTACTAACTGGTGGCGCGGGGGACTTCGATGTTATTGATGGATTCATCCCTCTAGTTTTCACTTCTGAACTTACTCAAAAATTGTTCCGCGCGTCTGGATACACTGTTACAGTAGATTAACATGCTAGCACCCCTTTCCCCCCAATGCAATATCAATCGTATTTCCTCTTTCAATACTTGCCCAAAGACCTTGATGTGTTATGTCCCATCAAGGCATCTAATTATTCCAAACAGGTCCTCAAATGTGTCACTACTAGCCTACCTGACATCATCTTCAGTATCATGCTTCCAAATGAGCTCGATGTCAGCTCATTTGGCTCCTACAGAGGGAAAGCGCCCCGATGAATTATTAATTGCCTCGTTGAGGGTGGATCTCAATAATTCAATGAAGTTCAACGACTTGACTCAGAGAGATGCAATAAAAGTGAGCCGGCGATCAAAAACAATTCAGAAGCTTCCTCAAAGTGAGCCGGCGATTAAGCCCGGCGGGCTTAATCTGACTCAGAGAGATGTGATCAAAGTGAGCCGGCAATCAAAAATGAACAATAATTATCAAGAACCGTAGATGAATGTATTGCAATGCATGAGTAGTTCTTGAGACAACTAAAGAGACAACTAAAGAGACAACTAAAGAGATGACTCGGAGACATGATGACTACACTAGGTGATGAGATGACTTGGAGACAAGATGACTACACTAGGTGATGAGATGACTCGGAGACAAGATGACTAGACTAGGTGATGAGATGACTAGGTGATAAGAACAAAGGAATTGAATACAATTTACCCAACATTTACCCGCTGTTTCTTGAGATGGTGCTCGTACTTCTTAAGATTAGAAATGAGTGCACGGGCATCGCCCTTCTTGAAGCCTTCAGTTACGAGCTCGTCCGGCGTAAAATTGGACAGTTTGGAGTAGTGATTGATGCCAAGGGAATCTAAATCTTCTTGTAGTTTTGCACAGCTCGGATTAACATGGGCAAATCGCAGATAATCATCTAGAATCAGATTTTCATCTACTGGTGCTGGGGACGAAGGGGGCTGAGGGACCTGAGTCGTTAGGAGCTGAGGTGGCTGAGACATATTATTTGATAGGAGTTGAGCCGGCTGAGGAAGCTGTGTTGGTTGGAACTGAGCTGGGATGTTCGGCTGCACAGTATAGGCCATCATCTGGCCAACTACAGGGTTCCAGGCCACATAGACCTGTGGCCCATTACCCATTGGAAAGGTTGCCGGTGAGGCCGTGGGTTGAACAGGAATCGGGTCTGATTGGACAGGAGGGGGGATGGGGGGCAATGATGGAAGCGGTGGAGTCGGTTGGCTTTTTTCCCAATCAAATCCTGGGACGTTTGGCGGATTGTACACATCAATCGAATCACTTTTCATCTTGACCCGGCCAAAATAATCAGCAAACTTGGTTATTGTATGGCCTGGATTAAATGAAAGAAAAACTACTTACTATCGCTTTAGCCCAGACGGTTAGTCGCTCGACGTTGAGTATCATATACTGTTTGGGATCTTTTGGGTTGATATAAACATTCACCTCATGGAAGCCGGTGAGTTTTCCTTGGGGGGGGTGAGTGGCTTTGATGAGAGCAATCAGGTCGAACATGTTGGATGAATGAGTCGCACCGGCCGAGGGCTCCCAATCGTTGCCATGTCTCTTCTTCTTGGTCTGAGAAGCTTCTAACTTCTCTTTAGCCGCCTCCCTCTGATGAGTCATCATATCATCAGCGCATTACCCTTCTTTTTAAGTCTGAAGTGAAGTGACCCACCTCGGCAACCAATTTGGGGTTGATTTCATTGATTGATATGCTGATTTTGTAGGCCAAAGGATTGGCGGATTCGTCAAGAAACTGGGTGAATCGTTGGTTGGTGTTGATATTTGCCCGGTTGTTGCTCTGGAATGCACCTCCATGCGGAACAGTGGCATTCCATACAACTCGCCGTGCAGCATCTTGCAATTCAGCATGGTCGGCAAATACACCAGTGTCGTGCTCGCGTATGGCGCCTAAAGCGGCTTGCTTGAAAGCGGTGAGGTTATTGTAGCCAAGATCCCAGAAAAAATAGATCTCACCACCTCGAGACTTAATCTGGGTATACTTAACCTTTCGATCACTGGGGGGGACCTTTCGTTTGTGAGACCCTCGAGTCGAAGATATCTCTTCTTCGGCAGCGATATATAAGGAGTAGTCGAGTGAGATTTGGGTTTCGCCATCTGCATTGACAATCCGCTGATCGGATTTTCGGTTTTTTTTGGTTGAATGCTTTGGTTTGGGATTAACTGAAGCAGGGGTTGCCGACAGGAGTGGTGATCTATTCAAGTCGAGATCTGACGGGCTGTTGGGGAGAGAAGGAAACCTAGTGTCGCGTGAGGGAGCCGGGGTGGCAGCAGGCGTTACACAATTGGCTGACGAGAGAGGTTGAACTGGGTCCTCGCATTCGCAGGATTCCATGGGATTTTGGGTGTCGTTTTGTTCGAGGAATGCCACCTCAATCCAGTCCACACTGTAGCCAGGTTTGTAAAACTGGTCTAAAAAAAATTCAACAAAATTTCAATGTCAATTACTAAGTATTAATAGCTTTCAGATTCTTACCTTGCTCCATTTTCTGACCCGTGTTCCTTGGTAGACGAGTCCTGCGATGAATTCCTGACGAGATGGTGGGTGACGGCTATTTCCGATCGGCCACTGACTGGCCGATCGGAAATAGTCAGCGGGGGGGGAATTCCTATTCCCCGCCGGGTTTTCGGTGGGTGAAAAAAAAATTCGGGGAGGGGGGGAGAGGGAAAAAAAAAAAAAAAAAACGGGGATGCGGCAAGCTTTTCTGTGGTAGCTGTAGATGACAGTAATCTTGTATACACTAACATTTTGGTCTCTCACCAACCCAAGTATGTACATAGACTTTACATACATTCAGTCCACTGACCGCAATATATTTTCCCCTTGGGGGAGCACCGGTGTGGGGGAGTTTCCGGTTTCAGCTCTAAGTCTGTACCATGACTATGACATGGGTTCGACTCCACCTTTTCATGCTTCTATATTATCCAGCTGAACCGCATACACATTTATTTACAATCGTCTTTGCAGCTTGGTTTCTCCACTTATGTACTTTCCCGCGGTCGTGACTGGAAAATCACCAGATGGCTGTGTGGGCCTATGGTGAGCACGCTGTGCAGTGTCTCAGCACTCGGGCAACTTGAAAGTATAATACCAAAGCGCTGCCTCGGAGATACTTGAGTGCACCTTGACCGCTCAACCAGCCAAGCAGCAATACCATCTGGACGCGCTGACCGTTGGGTCACATGGATACATAATCATAGTTTGTGAGTTTCTCACTCCGGTGTAGTAACGTTCCACAAACAAATTTCTGGTCGTTTCAGATCCTTTCCACCTTTTTAAACTGCGCTTCCTAGCAGTCGAGCACATCTTGGCGGCCCATTTCTTGACTGCGTTCGAACTTGAAATCTAGCGGGTATAGAGGTTTGGCAGTTACACACTATTTATTATTTATTCTTACATTAATCAAACAATTTCTATCGCTTCACTTCATTCAAGCCGAGCTGACAATCTCAACGCAGCCGTTTTAGCCCAAGTTTCATTTTCCCTTGTTTTCTTGCCACCAGGATGTCTTTTTTCCGACAAGTTTTAAATGGTTTACCCCGGCTGCCAAACAAGGAAGAAAGAGCCGCCAACAGACCTCGAGCGCCATGGCAAATATGCCGGGAACTTTCAGCACGACATTACATGTACTGTTGGTAATCTTCCTACAGTCTTACAGCTCGCGCATTTGTCGTATTGCATTTGTTTTGCTCGGCTAGTACTCAAGTATCGGAATCCCCTCAATAATCTCTATGTAGTTTGCGTCGGTTTCCTTGCATGGGTAATCGATGCCTTCGATTTCTTCGCGGTTTCAGTCACACTCACCAGACTGAGTACCCAATTCGACGGTCGCTCAATAACAGATTTGACTGAGTCAATCACCCTTACTCTGCTCTTTCGTTCCGTCGGCGCTCTTGGTTTTGGGCTCCTGACTGATCGGTTTGGGCGCCGATGGCCTCTGACTGCTAACTTGGTCTGTATCGCTCTCCTGGCCCTGGGAACAGCATTTGTTCAAACTTTCCAGGCCTTTCTTGCCGTTCGCGCCCTCTTTGGTATTATGATGGGTGGTATATACGGTATGGCAACAGGTAGGTCTTTATATCATTTCCTCGAATCTTGGAGAGAATTTATACCCGTTTAATTTTTCTCTCCTTTCCTTTTATTACCACTTGCTGAAATGAAATGGTCTAGCTACGGCCCTTGAAAACATGCCAGCCGAAGCACGTGGGCTATTTTCAGGCCTCCTGCAGGTTGGCTATAACTCTTTTATTATCCTGGAAATCCACGAAATATATTGAAAGTTCACATTAAAATCTGAATTGACCACCTCCAGCAAGGCTATGCCATCGGCTACCTAATTGCCGCTAGTCTCAACCTGAGTCTGGTCGCCAAAACTGACAACTGGCGCTCGATTTTCTACTTCGGCGCTTGTCTGTCGTTTCTCATTGCGATTCTACGGGCCATATGCCCAGAATCTCCAGTTTTTGTTGAAGCTCGCAAACGAGCTCAAATAGAGGCCGGTGACTCATTGGGGCGCTCAGCTGGAAAAGTGTATTTGGATTCGCTGCGGGCTGCCGTCAAGCAATACTGGCGTCGCTTTGTTTTCGCTATCCTTTTGATGACGGGTATGGCGCTACTCTTTAGTCGAGACTGAAGAAACAAATGCTTTCCCCGCTCATCTATGAACCATCGGCTTTCTTACCCCAGGTTTCAACTTCTTGTCCCACGGATCTCAAGGTAGATGACAGTTTTCTTGGAATTATACTCAAACGCACATAATTTTAATGAGTTTGCGTCCTTTGTCATCAGATCTCTACCCAACATACGCGCAAATCACGAAGGGGATGACAAAACACCAATCCTCACTGCTAACGATAATCGGTGAGTGACTGGATTCGTTTTGTCTTTTCAGCCGTCTTCCCCAGCTCATGAACCGATACAACAGGTAACTGCGGAGCTATCACGGGGGGCATCATTGGCGGATGGTCTTCCCAGTTCCTGGGCCGGCGATTAGCTATCATAGCCATGTGTATATGGACTGGAGCTTTTATCCCACTGTGGATTCTTCCAACTAGCTTCTCCGGATTGGCACTTGGCGCCTTCTTCCTGCAATTTGGTGTTCAAGGAGCATGGGGTAAATTCATTCTCGTGATTCACTCATTCACAAAAAAAAGACTAATATTTTGCTCTTGTCTTCGAAGGTGTTGTACCCATCTACCTCAGCGAGATTGCGCCCCCTGCCTGTCTAGCTATCTTCACTGGCTTGACGTACCAGCTAGGTTGGTCGAGCGTCCTGCACGCACCATGCTAGCTCACCCCGACAGTGGCTGATTGTATGTTGTCCCATCCAACTCATCCATCCAGGGAACATGATCAGTGCCGCATCTACTCAAATAGAAGCAAGAGCAGGTGAGCTACACCGCGTCACGATAAATGGGGTTCAAGTCGAGGACTATACCGTAGTCCAAGCCGCCTTGATAGGAACCGTGGCGGGGTACATCATCATTATGACTTGCTTTGGTAAAGAATATCGAGGGGTTGATTTGGTTACCGGTGCACCAACCTCGCAAGACTTAACCCCAACCCCAACGGACGAAGAAAATCTAGCGCAGGACGAGAAAGAAAAGCGTTAATACACGTTTCCAACTTGACTCTGCAACCTCAGCTAACGATTTCTTATCAAGGAAAAACCTACCATACCACCAACCATGCCCACTCAATAACCCCGCTATCCTTTTTTTTTTTTAAATTTCTGTTCCATCTTCACCATGTGCTGTAATTGGTCCTTTCTCACACGCGGGCCCCCAGCTCCGATTTTTCATCTTGTTTTTCTTCATGGAGTCAACCTGCCCAAATGAGTTCTTGCCAATATTTCATATGCTTGAGTCTCATTCGGTGTACCTTTTTTTTCCCACGTGTCAAGGGAACGAGGACGACGTTGGTAATGAAATAACTTGTACATCTATCTCCCCGACCCGTCGCAGCACTATGTAGGCCTTACCCGGGACAAAACCGGGTATACACATTGATATTAACCACTACGTGTATATAGTTTTCTTTCTCATAATCCCCAGATGTAGATTACCTGGTAATGCCATAATTACTTTTCCTATCGTGTTTTCAGCTATCATGGTGATTGGCATCCAGGTTTAGCAACAACAAATATGTCTTCCCCTGCTCATAGGGCAGTTTTATGCCGATGTTAATGAAACAACTTTGCTTGTTGCTCAAAGTTCTTGTGTTAAATTCTGTCAAATGGTGCCTAAACCTTGCTCGTCGTTTAAATCTATCTCACGGCGGTGTGTCAGACATGAATAGGCATCACATCTAGACTCGCCGCAGCACTATACATAGCTTGACCCGGGACAAGCCCGGCTGAAGGGAAAATACCTACACTCACAACCTACGTCTCTATAACAATCAATCCAACGTACGCAGTTTCCTTGAAACATCATGTGCACATGAGATAAGAAACATACGATATTAACACCATTTTCCTTCTTTAAAATGGAATCAGATATCTACTCGCTAAAACTATGGATGACACGGTCGTTGAGCAGAGCACTTCAAATCGATTAATCGCTCAGATCTTTCTTAACCCGATTGAAACACCATTACCATCATCACCCATCTCAGAATCAGCTCAATCGATTTATTTTTTCAAGCTATTCTCAAACCAACTACCCATATCCTCCAAATGGTTTCAAAGATTTTACTCACTTCCTATCTTGCTTCATCAGTTCAACTCAACCATCAACCATAAAGATCACATCACCGCCTCAAACTGGGTAATTTCTACTATCAACGGACAACTCATCAACTTGCGCTCAATTTCTCACCCTAATCACCACCACCATCACCACCACCACCACCCCCGTCATCACCATCATCATCACCACCATCAAGAAGATCACGATCAGCAACTTACGTTTGACTTGAATGAACAAAAACACCCTCAATCAGTCTCCTCAATCTCAACATCTAAACCAATCAACCCTTCCCGCCCAGGCCTATCACCTTCAACTCAAGTCCCCGACACTCAACAGTCGTATCCACTCAAGCCATCAGGTGTCTCAATATATTCGGACTCATCTAGATCCTCTTCAACCTCTTCAATTTCTCTCGGTCATCATTCGATCAAAGCCTCCCCCACAGTTTCTATCTCACTCCTTAATAACCCCATCTCGAGTGACCTTAACAATCAGCTCGAAAGCTTACAACTCGACCATCGACAGTACCAACATCAGCACCATCAAAAACAACCACCTGCATGTTCACCACATCAAACAGACGATTATCCGAATCACCTGCCCAAGAAAGACCACTCCTCCCCAAAACATCTTGAACCTAGATCCACCTCTCAATCTCCTACCTCATCAACCTTCTCTTTTCGTCGTCCATTCACTCGGAGTTCGATCAGCCATCCATTTACATCCCTTTGGCAAGGATCGGCTCATCAACAGTTTAAACCAACATCATCATCATCATTATCTACAATCATAAACGATCAATCGAAAGATGTAATCACTAGTCCACCCAATCAACCACAACAGCATGACGCTCTTCTACCTTCTCCTACGCTCTCAAATCCACACCCTCCTCAATTATCCCCCTTCGACTTTTCTTCGTCTACATTAGTAAACCCTTCTGCATATTCTGATCCAATCGTCTCCATCATCACCGTCCATATTCATCAAAGCCCTTTTCTTCCCTCTATCGACCAATCACCTTCGCAGTCTTCCTCTTTCCACCGCCATGTTCATGTTCAAACCCCTCAAGATCCTTCCAGCACCCTAATATTTACTCTGTCCAAGTTTGGGTAAGCCCCATCCGATTTTAAATCCAATTGCTATCTGATTCTCATAAATACACTGAACGGCTTGGCTCTTCTTATTCAAGGAAGTGTTCAAAACTCTCGTCCCTTGACGGTCACATAATCCATTCACTTGATTTATGTCAATCCGATGGACTCATTCAGTTCGATGATTGGATGTTCTTGAAGCCTGAAGAAGAAGACATCATGGTAAGTTGTTTAGGGCAGCTTAGCTTAATCTTTTGATTGTCTTGGTATCCTTTTTAATCATTGTCAAAAAACGCAGAGCGATGGTGACGAGAACATCGAAACTCAAGCAGATCCATTAATCCTCTGTGTGTCGTCAGAAACCCAACCTGTCATAATAAATTCAGTAGACTTCAAGGTCCTTGCATCTAAGTATTCGAACTTTTCAACCGAGCAACACGATAGGTTTTACAAGACCAAAATCTGGAAACAGTCCAGAACTGATATCAACAAATGGACAATCAAATTGCTTAGTTTGAGTTGGTCTAAAAAAATATGGACCCGGGAGTTGAACGTTTTCGAGGATAATGAAGGTGAATTTGGTTGGATCATCCAAGAGTCGCAAGAGCCGATACTACTGAAAGCTTTAGGTGATGAATTAGACCTTGGAGAAGAACAACCAGCCGAGATTGCGGTCAATCCAAATCAGTTCGCGGTTTGGTCTGCTGATCGCTTCTGGGTTTTCGAAACATCATCTTCATCAAACTCGAAGGAGAAGGAGGACCAGCTTCGAGCAAGTTATTCCGCGCCCTGGGAAGCTAGTTCGCAAATTCCGTGCCAAGATGACTTGATTGTGAGCCTGTCCTTTCTGGGCTCATTTGGCATTCTCGTTGTCTCCAAGAAACACGTAAAACTATTCCACTCTATTGGATCGGAATGCACAATCAATGGCTGGTCAGAATGGAAAGTCAGACCGATTGATGGGGCCGGCTTTACGCTAGACAGCCCCTATCAGTTCGAGTTTGCTATCAACAATTCAATCGTGCCCTCATCTATTGAGGCCCAAACCGATCTCATCAAAACTATTAACATCCTTACCATTGATCTTGACTTCTCAACCGGACAGAGGAGATTCTCTGAACTTTCTTTCTCCACTGAAGCCACCAATGTTTCAAGTGACAATGTCGAATCAAGCCTGGAAGAAGACAAAACGGCGTCTGCGTCACCATTTAATCCACCGGTTCATCCTCGTCGACGGGACCTCTATCTTTCTGGGTCAATCACTCGACCTAATGACCCTCCGTCCATCGGCTTGACGTGTTCGATCTGGCTTGAAGATGATCATCGACCAACGATCTTGGTGGGCGACTCTCAGGGACAGATATCCGTCTATAGCTTGAACATTTTATCCCATCCTCACCTCTTAGCCGAATCCAGCTGGAATTTGGAGCGTCTAGTCGAAGAAGAACAGCTTGTAGGTCCGGTCTCCGCCCTATACGCTGATCAGCAGTGGATCCTAGCCGGCGGAGTTTCGGGCGACGTGGGGATATGGCTACGAAACACTAGACGGCCTGTAGCTTCTGGGGTCACTGATTTTCCGAATGAGTTCAGATTGGTGGACCGGATGATGATTGGGCCGGTACCGGTAGAAAGCTTTGGTCGATTGCCTAATGTAGAGCATGTTCCTGACCCGGGCGCGGGTTCTAACGGGCTGTCTCGCTTCGTCTCAGTGATGATGGATGGATCTGCAGTAGTCTTTAAGTTGAATGACGACGGAATGATCGAGGTCATCGGGGAACTAGGTCCACCGGATACAAGTCTGGGGATTAGTGATATGTGGTCAAACGGACCAGAGATCGTGATTTTTTATCGTGAACGAGAGCTTGGTGCACAGCGTTGGCTGTGTAGCGATAGTCTTTGGGCTCACTTAGGACGCCAAGAAGCTAAGACTATGATCGAAGTCGAGAACGGCCAACCGCTGACGACTCCATGGGTTCAAGTCGCACTTTCAAATAGTGGCGCGTACACTACCCTGAATCCATCAGCGGAATTGGAGCTCAGTACTATCCGAGTAGTCAATGTTTCAGGTATGACGGCATTCAATACCCTGTCGGTCAGGATAAGAGACTTTGTAGAAGCGATCGGCCTGCAGGATGGAGATGCATTGGTCGGTAGGTTATCGATTGTCCGCCTGATGGTCTCTCAGTCATTACCTTGGGGCCTCGATCCAGCTCTAGATGAAGCTGCCGAGCACGGGCTGGGTATTAGACGACTGTCAGTTGAAGAACGCTCCGAGATTCTTCAGGTGATTAATGGGGATCGGGATGAGCAATCGGGACTAGCACTCTATCGAGCCAACGGGGAAGAAAAAGTGAGAAGCGAACACGCCAACACCTACCGACTCTTGAACCTGGTGGTTTTATTAAGAGTTTTCCTGAACGAAGGTCGCTACGAACGACATGCCAGCGAGACGATTGTTGGCCTGGCGAAACTGGCGAGTAAGCCGACGAGTTCATCGGATGATTCTACAGCGGCTTGGTTGGACTTGAGCATTTTAGTACGGTATTGGCTCGACCCATCGACCGAAGTCCGAGAGGCTGCTCGGTTGCTGTTCGGAGTCAGACTGGGCTCAATGACGAACGAGGAGATCGAAAGAATCGTAGCAAGTTGGCAGGGGCTTCTACCGATCCAGGAAATCACTCCTCATACCAAGAGCGACAAGGACTGGACTTTTGGTCGCAAGGCCGGTTCCACGATTCACAAAGATGTCTCACTAAAACATGCCAGTCACTTGAGCGCAGCAGAAAAACGGGGGGATGCCGATAAGCAGCTGGACGCGCTTTTACTAATAGGCTTGATTGTTTCGGAACGGTACAAAGCCTTATCGAGCAAAGTGCTGAAGGATCTCTCAATCGCGGTCTTCCAGACGATCAGTCCGACAGGCCAGCGAAGCGATCAGTTGAGTCAGACCCGGGTCGAAATGTTACGGGCCGGCTTCGAGATCTGTTCGAAGACATTCGAGATCATCCAGAATTACATCGATGCTATCGAGCTCGTCCGCAACCTCTTCGGTTGGGCTACCGCTAAGGACGGCGACCTCGCTCCCGACGTAAAGGGCGTTGCTAAATATGCTTGTCTGCATGTTGCTAGCGTTAATACTCCGCTCTTCATGACTACCCTGTCATACGATCTCAGTATCAGCCAGAACCCTGTTGATCGCATTTCAACCATGAAACTTGTTGTTTTCATGGTCAGAAAAGTATGTTGTTTTTCTCCCTCCTTATTCGTACCCAAACTAGGTTAGCAGACTGCTCATGATCAATGAAAACTGGCACATTCACAGAGACCATTGGTATTACATACATCCTTGCCCCGATTGTTGGAAGCGGTAGTCAAGTCACTAGATCCAACTCAAAAGCAGATGCGGGCACAAACACAGACGGGAGCGACAGTGATCCTACACGAACTCGTGAAGACCTATCCAAGCATTACGTTCCATGGACGTTCACAGAAGCTTGCGATTGGGACGCCGGAGGGTGCCATTGTGATCTACGACCTCAAGACGGGGACGAAGATGGACATCCTGGAGTCCTTCCGAACGCCCGTCGCTGCCGCTAGTTTTTCCGGGGACGGCCAGCGTCTCGTCGCCGTCTCTCTCGACGAAAATCGGATCGAAATTTGGAAATTCGCTAGCTCACCCTTTGCCATTGGATCCTTTTTCAATTTCGCTTCCTCCCCTTCGCCATCTGTCGCTCCTTCTAATTCTTTCCTTCCTCGTTTCCCTTCGAATTCAGCTACTGGAAATCTGGAGCATAACAAACAACACCACGGCTCCAGTAAACCTTTCAAAAGCTTGTCTTTCAACGTCGGCGAAGAAGGTTCTTATCTTTTTTTCTGCTAACCTTTTCTCAAAAGCGAATCTGTCAGTAACTCAAGCTAATTCAGTCTTTTTCTTCCATTTTTGGTGGGTTTGAAATCCAAGCTCTAATGAGTATCGCTGGAACTTTAGAGTGGGTTCGGATCGAGTGGCTAGGTGAAAGGTCTTGTCGACTACGGATCAGACAATCTTCAATCACTTTTTCCTGTTGAATGATCTACTTGTTTTGTTTATCTTTTGATGTATATTTAAATATGTAATAAGCTTTAGTCACTGTCTTGCAGATTGCGCTACTCAAGCCAATACTTCGTAATTAACCCTCTTTCTCAGTATCTTCATCCCATGTATACTATGTTTTTATTCATAATATTGTTTCCAAATAGAACCAGCTCAAGATTCACATAGGCACAGATCATCAGGCCGTACACGCATATTGTGAAAGCGGGAACCCTTTCTACCGCTGCAGTACAGTACTCCGCTCTGACTCGGTAACCAAAGTGGGAGTTCAGCCTGGAGGTTTATGTTCCGCCCTGCCGGCCGAGCCGGGCCTCTTGACTTGTTTCCAAATCCCGGGCCTCGATGACACACTCTCTCTCGAAGAATTGTATCCGTCCGCCAAGCGCAGACTCTGCAACAAAAATGTGTTCTTGATTTTTAAGATTTGGGATGGATTGGTTGAAACCTGGAAATATCTCATCCTACAGACTTTAAGACCTGCGCCAGCGGGGCAGCTTTCGGAGATCGGATGATCAGCAGTCTTGTTGGGTACATATTCGCCCTTGTGGTCACACTTGACCTTCTTCTGAAGATGTATAAATAGTCAGGCCAGTTGACGAGCTCTGTCGTTAGTCACCGCCAGTATTATAACAAAAAAACAGACAAGTTCATTTAGATCAGTAATTTCAAGTAGTATACCAAGGAGGGCTTCGAGTTTATCATAACCAGTCGCCCAAAAAACATAGACACGTAGATCAAGTACAGAAATCTTTTCGTGTCTTTTTTTGCTCGGCATAGCCCGCTGATTGCAATTCCTCATAACGTATTTCAGAGTAAAATCCAAAAGCCCAACCGTCTTTCGTATAAATCGAACAGAGCTATTCCATAGGTCATAATAATTCTGCTAGGTGGTAGGGATAGCTATCAAGGTACACTTCGAGCTTGTTTGGCATACTACATCCACTACTATCCAACCCGTCATAAACTTATTCCGTTAAATTTCGCAATAGACCACGCCCTTACATAAACACTTTTTTCTAGATCTAAACATGCGGATGATTGTGAAGACCAGGGGAGCCATGCATAGATCTTGCGTCTTGGCACTCGTCTTGATGAGCATTAATCCGAGTATCTCAGCTATGGATTCTCGTCTCTTGTGTGACGCCGGGGCTTCTGAACCAAAGGTGACCCTCCCATCTAATGATATGATAGGTACGTTCTTCTCAAGCCTAATATTAGAGCCAAGAGGAAGGAAAACTAACCGGTCATCCCCACTTTGGATTTGGCTTCTCTGCATCTCTCATGTGTCACTGTTTTATCTCCCAAAACTAAACCCCTCCACACGCCACTGTTTGCAATTACTCCTAAGGTAGGCTGACTACTTGATGTCATTGTCAACCCCAAAGATAGCTAGCCCTGACGTTTCACATAAACCGTTTGTTTGTATAGGCGATGACAGAGAGTTTATGTCAAAAAAGCAAAGACAAAGTGATTCACATGAAATAACGCTTGGGGATGTGAAGAGTGGCAAGCAACAAGACTCTTCTATATCCACTAGTCAGAAAATCTCCATGCCACAAGGTAAGTGTAGACGTCTTATTGAGAGTATCGATTGGTGAGAATATTTGCCTGATGCTTATTGAAATGGTGATGTTTAATAGATTTAATTCCTGTCCACTCAACTCGGAAAGGAATGTCCCACAAACCCCTCTGGACTGCTCAACAGAAAGTTTCAGAGCTTGACAGAAAAAAACGTTCGTAAATCTTTACCATACCATGGTAGCACTAACATCCCCTTTTGACAAACCCAATTTTTTTTCTGGTTGTAGAAACGCGGGAAGTCAAGGCCCATCGAATAGAAATGAGCAAAAAGATCTCCCAGTTCAAAAATAAATTTTCAAGCCTAAAGAAGGAAGAACTGTTCGAAAAGCATATGACCGAATTGAAGAATTCAGCAGAGGAACTATACAGGAGAAGATTACTCAAAATATTTTTAGGCCGAGAAGTATTGCTGAGAACGAGCGACGCTAAAATTGAATTGCCAGAAGAAATTGGGGAGAGGATATTTCTGAATGTAATAGATGATACCTTGTCATCCTTTAAGACGGTTGTGAGAGGTTTTGCTCAGGATCCTGCGAAGTACAAGAATGAGAAAGAAAGATTAATGATTTCCCAATGGAGTGACGTGGTGATTGATTACTTTCATGACTTGAAAAAACTTGAACTTGTCTCTCCGGGCATTTTTTCAGAATTTGAGGAAAATGACAAGGGCCAATTGCTTGCAAGTTTAATCACTGCCAAATACCCCCAAATTGATGCTGCCAGTGCATATCTCAACTTTGATCTCAGATTGAGCATTGCAGAAGACCCTAACCTCAAGGATGAAAAACTTAAGGAGATTTTTCAGGGTCAGTTATGTCTCAATGTGGAAGGCAATATATTTTGACAGAAGTTCATTTTTATAACTCATTTATTTTCTATTTTATTAACATTACAGGTTTAGATGAGAAGAAATGGGAACAGGTAGAATACCAATTCCGTAAGTTCCAATTGACAAGCAAGGAAACAGAAGCTTCTTTTGGTAATTTTGAACAAATAAAGAAGGAATTTCTCACAAAAACATCACCAGGAAGCTCTCATTCGGTACCTGAAATGGAGAAGCTCTTGAAAGACATAATTTCTTACATTCCTACAGTAAAGTTTGATAAAGATAATCAAGACCAGGTGCTTATTCATTTAAACAGTATCTATCATATGTTAAAAATAATTCAGAGACAACACCCAGAAATTATCTCAAATGGATCAAAGAAAACAATTACTTTCTACCAACTTCGGGCATTTGAGGAAGCTGTTGAGATTGAGGCAAGTCTCAATCACGTGATGTACCAAACATCAAGAATATACCTGCAGAATATCAAAGAAAAGTACGAGAGGAATACCTGGCAGCACCTATTAGAAATACTTGTTCATCCTACACTATATAAACTAGATGAATTTAAAGAGAATTTGAAAGGCTCAGTATATTTGACTGATTCAAATACAAACAGAAGAATCTCAAAATTTTATCTTGATGCAGAGAACAAAGAAGTTGCTATAGCCCCTCAAATCCTGGAGGAGCTGAAGCAATCATCAAGTTTCCAACGTTTTTCACATGTCTTTGAGAAACAGCTGCGTGGTACTCCTGAAAATCTTTATTTTGTAAATGGAGGGCAATCTTTTGTAGAATTGCGGCAAAAAGCACGAAAACAATACCTCAGATACCTAATTGAATTAAATAATCTCAAAGATCATGAAATTGAAGAAAACAAAAAATTCTCAAAGTTTGTTGAGAAGTTTGAATCAATCATCTCAGATAAATTTCAACAATCTGAAGAAGAACAAATTAAGAGGCTGGATAAATATCATTCATTCTTTAATCTTTCTGTAGGACAAGCAAATATTCTATTCTTATGAGATTACATCTAGATTTATAATTTTCTGTTCATTATTAAGGCCATCTGTTATTTTAAAATCTACATCCAAAATTATTGAGATATTTTTCAGTGCCTTTTAATCTGTAGTTCAGAAATAAAATGATGTGATTTTCTTTTTTTATAACTTGCAAACACAACAACAGATGTGGCTGCATTTATTTACTTTATCCTTATATAAATTCAAAAAAACTTGGGCTCTTTTTCTCTGGGTACATTTTATTTAATCTTATATTATTTGCTTTCATATTATTTTTCTTTCTTTTATTTCTTTCTCTCTAATTTTGAAATGCATTTCATCATTCAATACACTTAAAACATCCTATTTTCTACTCCTAAAATGCAGAGCATCTTCAATTTGGGGAGTAACTGCTTGAATTTCAGAATTTAAGTTGAGGTTACAAGTGTTGGTGAAGTTTAACCCCCCCCTTCCCCCCCCCCCCCCCCCCCCCCCCCCCCCCCAAATTATCATGATGAGGGAAGAGTTAAAAAAATAACAAATGAGAAATGGTGTGGTTAATTTTACTTTAAATTTCTCTCAAGTAAGGGTTTCACACTCATCCAGTCTAAATACAGTAGCAGTGCTGTTAAAACTAAGAATTCATTTTTCAGAAATTAGTGAAGTTTCATTTACTTGGGCAGGATCTGAACCAGTGAACTTATCTTGGTGCTAAGACACTATACTAGAATTTCTGCCTTTACCAATCAGGCTACCCAAGTTCATACCTGATGTGTTTCTAATGAGAACACTGTTGATTACAGCATTTCAAAAAATGAACATATTAACTTTCACATAAAGTATTTGACATGTCCAATCCTTATATATCTCATTTTACTCTAGCCTTCTTGTGTTTTGACTTTTTCTTCAAGCTGTTCTTGAAACTTAATGTTTTCATTTTCCCTGGATTCTTCTTGATAAATAGTGACATAAAGTTCCTTTTTATATAATTGTTTCCTTTGGGTATCTGTCCCTCTGATTGTACCAGTGAAAAAATTTGAGTCCTTATAGGAATAATATTCTGTGATCTAGAATGAGAGATAGTAAATTTATCAGGGGGTTTATGGAGGAGGATGATCTCAATGGTGTGAGAATCTCAATTAAAATTTGAAGGCTACCAGAATTGAAGAACTCAAAAAGGCATCATGGTTCCTCTCATCTATCCATTCTCTGACATATCCTTCGGTAGATCTCTTTGCCTCTACCTGGATTGATAGACAAATTGGATGTGATTTCTTCTCTATTGATGATAGGTAAAATTCATTATTCCTTTTGTTAGTAAGCAGTATGAGTTGATATGACAGTTAATCACTCAATTATCTCCTTTCTTGATGCTTGAAGAAGATTCTCTGGTATTGTTGCATAATTTTTCTTTGATTGAGTCTGATGGCAAAGCAAAATTATCAAGCAAGTTAATGGTTAAGATGGGATAATTAATGATCAGTGGCTAACAAAGTACAATTTTACAAGTTTCGCAGGTATAGCTGGGTATTCACAACTTATTGATTTTTGAACAGTTCTTTGTCAAGTAGCAGCGGCCACCCTTCATCCTTCACCGTCCTAGTTTGATTGCTTGTCGAAATAAGAAAGCTCAAAAAATGAAACCGCATGGGATGAAAGGGAACATAATAGTAGATTATAAGCAGGGAGAGATTAGTGTTGAAAAGATCCTGTAGAGAATATTTCTGAGATTATTGATGAAAAGAGGGCTGGAAATATTCCTGATAAACGATTATAAAGAAGAATTCTATCTTTTGAGAGATACAATGATTTTTGGTCCAAATATTAAGATCGTAACAACTGCTTTTTTACTAAGTTTCTACCATCTTTCTTTTCTGTACTATCGTGCTTCATTAGAATTAAGTATAAAGCTTAGGCTCATTCGGTGTGGATTTTCGATCATCTTGGAAAAATTATGTTGGGGTCGTTGGATAGGTGTATGATCGGTAGATTTAGGGAACCAGGGACTTCCTAATAGTTCCTGACCAGAATTATTCTGGTCATCGTATTGGGTGTTCAATTGAAGCTGAGTGGACGTGCTTGGAACTGATTGACATTCGAACTCGAATGAGTAAGATGGAGAAAAAGATTCGGTCTCTGATGAGGTACGCAATCCTAATTCGTTCAATTGGCGTTGAGGACAATAAGCCCAGCATTCTTCATGGTAGTCCTCGCCGAACTGAGGTCCTATTGGATAAAAAGGCTCGTGATCATCCGGCCCCCACGGCCAAAGTAAAGCTAGCCCTCTAGGGCTGAACACGTTCAGGTCAAGCGGGGAGATACAGTCAAGTTCATGCATTATAGTTAGAGGAATGAATTTTGAATTTGAACATACCTGAGTTGCTCCAACCTCTGCGACAACTCTACTGGATCAAGTGAGTGGTGGCGCTGATCTTGGGGGGGTGAATTCAGTGGTGTCTGTAATGGCCTTTGGGGTGGGGGTAGCACGTATTTGTAGATGGTCTTGCTCGCTTCATGAGGCTCTAGTTTCCATCCAAGCACTTCACATGTCTCTTTACGTTTGCGGCCTGTTTGCGACAAATAAGAGGCTTGTCATTTTCTTTCCATTCCCGAAAAAAACGTTGTAAAAGTAAAGTTTAATCCCGCATGAGCAGAATCGACTGATTAGAAGGCTTGTCAGGATTGCTTGAGGCTATGGCAAGACTCCGGTACAAGGAATTTCCCTAAGCCGCCAATTTAGTAATCCCTGCAGTGCCGAGAGCTCAAGAGCACGGAACAATGCCGTGCTGATTGAGTTGAAGGATAGTTGGAATCTCGGGATGCTCAATGATTGAGGTGACTTACAGTGAGTGCAGGGACCGCCGGTGTGGATTAGGCTAATTTGTGAATCAGAACATTTTATACTTGTCTCAAACACCATGTAGAAGGTCTCGACTGAGAACGCTGATGCAAATCTGATGGTTCATACCTGCACTTCACATGTCGGACTCGACATCTGGTACAAGCTCTAACGGCATTTAGCTTAAAATGGAACGCCGACAAGAAATTTTAAAGTCAGAAGACAAATCTTCACCCGAGTAAAGTAAAAAAATCAATTTACCTTAGTCCACCCCAAGCCCATTTGATTAGCGAAAACGGGACCAGGCCATCCTTTTGCCTCTTTCCGCTTTTTGGTCGCTGCGAAATATCTATATGTCAAATTTTAGGAAGATATAGCACTATAAGAAATGGTTGTAGAGCTTGATAGACAACAGTTCGGGCCTGTTTTAAGAAGAAAGGATGACGAACGGGCAAGATCGGCTGTGATATGCTCTCCCTATTCCTTCCATTCCAAGTTTACTCCCGAGGCAACGTTATTATCTTCTCCGCAATCAAGCAAAAAGTCTTAAGAACGCCCTTCTCAGATTCCCTGAAGTTAGAAAATCACGCTACAATGAAAAGGTAAGTTAAGAGGAAGAAGAGCGGTAGTTGGAATAAAAAATAGCGAGAAAGAGGTTTCTGATGGGAGCTCCGACGAGTCTTTAACGAAAGTCTGGATTGATAAAGTGTTTCCCAATCTGAGATGCTAGCACTGCAGGAGATAATTAGGCCGAGTGTTTTGACTTTCAGCGACTTGGACTCATGAGCAAAACTCGCGATGCCGGCCGTAAGCACGATGACCGCAAACAATTTGATATGGAGGAATAGATATAATAATAGTAACAATCCAGCATATCGAAGTATCGAAACTGGAATCTTCAGATATACTGCCGATCATCAGCTCGTTCCATGATTAGAAAAACAAAAAGATCTAAGGGGATTTCCAAGGTGAAGCACGATACCCAGATCGCGTACCTGTGAGTAGATGCTTGAGTCATCGAGAAATCTTCACAATCTACGCAGAATCAGGATCAAGCTCGAGGAGCTTCATCCTAGTTTCATCGTGATGATCAAAGTCTATCAGTTACAATCAGCGGTGACGCGATTCTGTATGGATATACGCGCTAATAATGCTACCAGAGTCACGTTGGATAACAATTGGATTTGTTGAGCATTTGGTTATTAGCTTCGTCCGAATATAGAATCAAGAAAGTATATGTGGCCCCGGGTCATCTCACACCACCGATATAAAGTAACAGAAACTTTGGATGATGCACTAACTAAATCTCATAAACTACGTGGACCGTGCAGGTTTTCCCTTTTCTTTCTTTTTTTTCGGTACTTTACAGCAGCTGGGGATATAATTTTTTTTGCCTACTTCTCGCCATTATGAAACATGAGAAATTCACTTAACCTGGTTCATGAAAAGTTCAAGCTGAAGTTGCTTTAAGCGGCTGATTGATTAGGAGGCTATAGGATGTTATCATTAGGGCGGAAAAGTGGATTTTCGCCACGGCCAGCACCGCAGGATTTTGTGATGTTGCAATCAGGTGCAAGCTTGCACAGTCGACATCAAGCTCTCACAATTTACGCGTGCTAGCATTATTGCATACATACTTGAATATAAATCACTTCAAATAGTCAGATGCTCTTGGCTCAGGGGAATGGTCAAGACCCTGAAGGTTCTAGAATCAACATTAAATTTGGAAAGTTCAAATCAAAATGCTCTTCCTGTGTTCATCTGGTCGATGAGGACATAAATGTGTAATTCATTGACGATTTGGCGGACTTGTTGTTTATCATTTTCAATTCAGGTGAAACATATCTCGGACCCTGTTGGTGGAAACTCAACAAGTCTTAACTGTCTACTTAATTTGGCCTGGAATGTGACAAAAGGTAACCTTCGAAGTCAAATTTGTTCTGATGCGTAGCTCCTTATCCACATGTATGTATAACAATATTTGTAGATTCATGATTAGCTATGAGCTGCACTTTCGGGATATATGTAAGGTCTATCTGAACAAACTGAACAAAGTAGGCGAACTAAGTGAGAGAAACGATGATGTCATGGCGTATGTTGGAGCCAAATTTCGTTTTGCTCGCGAACGAAGTGGCGATACTCAATCTTCAACGTGTCGAGATGGATATGCATACATATCTGTAGGGGCGATAGCACTACCCCAAACTCTCTTGCTCCTCCACACAACGCAGCTGGCGAATAATAGTATTTATGTAATCACAGAAATATCTGCCATGAGTTAAATTGGTACACAATCAAGGGGGGACCCATGGTGCAAGAAAAGGTGGTTGGATGCCACCACAAGTCCACCCCAGTAATCTAGTTGGGGCACAAAAATAATGTTCCAAAGCGTATGTGTATTAACTCCTCCCTGAGATGATGGCTGTCGCAGTTTTCAACCCGTGACCAAGCATAAAAGAAAATCAATGATCTTCAACACCTGAACCTTTGTCTGAACTCCGATCAGACTATGTCGAGTATCTCAAAACAAATGTACTAGGGTAAGATTCAAACTGCGTCCTCGACTATGGTCCAGGCCGAATCGGGAATTTGCTGCCGGTAAGCTCTCAGTGTCCAGTTGTCTAACACAGCCAGAATTTGAGCTGTCTTTCCAATGTCTCATTAACATCTGTCAACTCTCGAGTGAACGGCCACTCAAGAGAGACTTCGGCGGGTTAGTAGTTACGTACACATATGCGGTCGGATCAATGAAATGAGGGTGAATGCTTCTTTTATTCTTTGAAGCGCTCTCGTTTTATAAATGACAAAACACTTAAATTGTGAGAGAAACCAGAGATTCGCAGTTACACGTTCGGAGGACCTGTGAAGTAGTGGTGAGAGACGATCCCCGCAGTACATATATAAACTAGTTTTCAG
The DNA here is from genome assembly GCA_007896445.1 of Puccinia hordei. Lineage (NCBI taxonomy): Eukaryota > Fungi > Basidiomycota > Pucciniomycetes > Pucciniales > Pucciniaceae > Puccinia > Puccinia hordei. Next base: position 581,395 of record RDRW01000226.1, on the reverse strand, counting down.
AGAACAATTAACAGTGCAGCTATGTGGGCATTCTTTTTTGCAACGCAAGTAGTCTCTCTGGCGGTGAGTACACAAAGCTCATTCCATTGTCAGTATGCGAGGAGACAACACAACAGATTCATCGGGGTTACTTTCACCTATGGTCGATGATTGCACTGCATTAACTAACTTGTTGGACAGGCAAGTCCAACGAGTGCCTGGATGGACTTGGTCCAACAAGTTCTTGGATGGACTTGATCCAATAAGTGCTTGGACACACTTGGTCCAACAAGTTGGGCTGCGCAGCAGCACCATATTGCAGAACTTGTTGATTTAGAAATAAAATCTGGATACCCTACTAAAAGAGGCTGCTGTGGAGATTTTGTGTGTCAAGGATTAGCAGGCCCCACTGGACATTTGTAGCGGGGCCACAGGCTGAGGAAAGCATTAGAAGAGCATTTGGTTATGAAAGAAATGTGGCAAATGGCCTGATGACAACAAGGGATGAGCTGGAAAAGCATCAAGAGCACAGAATGCTCAGGGACTCAGATCACCGGTGAGGAAGTGTTGGATTTTTGGCGAAGAGAAGGAAGGAAGGGGATTTTTGAACACACTCTGGGAGACTCAAAAGGTGGGGACTTGGGTTTTTTGAGGAGAACTGATGATTGTTATTGCTTGGACTAGGCTATGTTTTTATAGACTAGTTACAAGTGGTTAATTTGTGGTTTGAGAAATGAAAATGAATAAGTAGTAATTTGAATAAAAGCTGAGAGGAGTATAATATGAGTACTTGGAAGAAATAACTAGTCAGGCCTTCTCAGTCTCTTTTAGTCAAGCTAGTATATTAATCAAGAAAAAACATATTACAAAAACCACAAATACTAAGAGGCGTTAATTCTAGTAATCAGATTTTAATAATCAGAAAGTGAATCAGAAAAAAGAACAAACAAACATTAGAACTAAGAGTTGTAAATACAAAAAACTTAGTAAAAAAGGCTGCATTCTAGTCTAATTCAAGTTGATCACAGAAATTATATTTAAAGGATTGACAAGTAGTGATTTTTGGGAGGAACAGAAGAATGAAAACTCAACAGGAAGTCTCCAGAGGAGCAGGTCTCACAAGTATGGGCTCAGAACTGAATGTGGTTTGTATTCAGATGAAATACATGACAAGAAAGGGGTCAAATTTGAGGGCCTAAATTCTGAGGGACAGAAAAGAAAGAGAAAGAAGAAGAAATGAAGAAGCCCTCTTTTGGGCATGGGGGAGAATTCTAACAGTTTAGGATATCAGGGGATGAAAATACCAAAAGCAAGGCATCCAAATGCATAATCATTCTTGTCCACCTTGGAAGGTACTGAAGATAGTGTATATTCAACCATTTATTGTTATTTATTAATTGTTTTTTTGATTCACCAGTGGCAACTTGGTCCTTGCTGGCTTGCAGTTGTTGTTTACACACCTGCCAACTTATTCAACTTCCACTCAACCAAACCAGAAACATAATATCCCTTCAATGTACCATCAAACATGACCCATTGGGCCCATCTGATTACATCCAAGTTGATAATCATCAAATCAATCAGTTGGAAAATCAACAAAAGACCTCAAGTGATATTCAATTCATTATAAATCAAGAAGACAACCCATTCCAGAAAGTTACACCCCTTCCAGTTTAGCTGGTGATTTGAAATTGAATCCCAATAGCCATAATTAACAACGGCCTACCAACCTTAAGAAGTTTTTAAATTTTATTACTAAAAGAGAACCAGACTAAGAAAATAGACACAGAGTAAAAACAGGATGTAATAATGCTGAGAGAATAAATTTACCACCAGTGATAGAAGAGAGAGTAGAAGTTTCAGCCTCTGTGATGCCAAGAAATGGATTCTTCTAGATACACAGGGTTCAAGGTAAAAACAGCTGCAGGTTGTGCAGTGAAAGGTGGGTAAAAAAGGTGAAAAGATATAAAAAACACTATAAAGTTTTTATTAACAGAGGGGCCTGAGTTACAGGGGTATTTACTGTGCCCTCTAAAATATTCAGGACCTGAATGCACAGGGGGTATTTTGGGTACCTGAAAGTCTAGTCCTTTGAACAAGGAGTACAACTAGACAATAACTACTGAAGGAATGGAGGAAATAGACTTACTGCTTCTATTTCCTGTCAGGGGTTCTTCAGGGAGTTGTAGGTGGTCCAGAAGCGCTCACAAGGTTGATTAACAGGTGGTTATTGAGTGATGATGAAGGTAAAAGGGTTGTTGAATGAACTTCAGGTATAAAACAAGCAAAAACTGACTGTATAACAGGCTATAAGGCTGGTTGATATGGTGGGTAAAAGCTGTTAAATGTAAGTGAAGATGGGGATATCATTTTGTGGGAAGGAAGGGATTTTTATATTTACATTCTGGGCTCTTGGGGGCGAAGCAGAAGCTCTGTTTTTCCTGGTCTAGTCTTCTACTAAGCCCTAGTTACCTGTATAACTGGTTTGGTTATGGTAGGGATTAGTTACATGTTTCAAAAGGCCCAAAATGGTTTAATGTTCTCAGTAAGTTGAATATTTTCGTGTGTTCCTTCCTTTTGGACCATTAGTCTATTTACAACCAACCAATTGGGCTATCTTGGCCTTAGTAGGAAAAGTATGGCCGTGGTGTTGGTTGTGGCTTTTATTACAGGTGCTAGGTACAACTATGGAAATGATGAAGTAAAAATTGTTTATGAATCATACCCAAACTCTATTAACCTTAATTACATAGTCTACTAGCATATATTTAAGGTTATGTAGATCTTTAAGTCATATGAAAACTTGAAGGCCTTGTGAAGGGATATGAAGGAGTAATAATTACGGGGTACTTTTGCTGAGCTACCCTAGGTTAATTTACATGCAGATTCAGAATCTGAGATAATATTCTAAGCTTTCTTTATACTTTAGAAGTTATATGTATATTCTTAATTATATGTTTTGTTTTAATAATTTCTTTTGAAAAAAAAGACGTAAGGTGTGCATTCTTTTGAGACTAAGAAAATAAGTTGTATATTGGTATAATTCCCTATGGTCAGGATGTCTCTGAATTAGTAGCAGGCTGACAAGAAGAAACAAACAGAGACACAGGACTAGATAGGGCACAATAATAAGGAGTTAATTAACACATTAGAAAAGATAAATATTGGTCAAAGGAGTGTGAAGAAATAAACTTGTGAGGGTTTGATTAATAGATGATTATATTTTCTCACCAAACTGTTTATTGAGCTAGGATTTTTTGATGGAGTAGAGTAAATATAAGGGATGAAGAAGAAGAAATAGAGAGGATAGAAAGGAAGTTGACAAATTAAATTAAAAGCGAGTGGAGAGGATAGATTAGGAGGATAGTGAGGAGGAATGGAGATGAGTATAGTGTAGGAGTAGAGAGTTAAGTTGAAAAATTCAGGTTATAGAGAAGTGAAATGGAGGGTAGGAGAGGATAGGATTTGATGATGTTTGATCTGTAGTGGCTGGGTGGAGGAGTAAAAGTTTAAGTAGTGAGACCTTTTTTGTGAGTTTCACAGAGGTATCCCAGAGGTGTCCAGCAAGATTTAAACAAACCTTCCATCTAAATCTAACCTAACCAAGTCAATTGAAGAGAAAGCCAAGAAGAATACAGACCACAAAAGAGGGAGGGATCACCACTTTAGGAATCCTTCTATCAGTCTAGATCACACTCAGATTGGTTGTGTCTTGGACTACCTCAAAAATCATTTTACCATACTCTATTGTTGGAATTTGAAGAAAAGAGATGGAGGAGATTTTTGAACAGACTCAAGGGGGACTCAGGATTGGGGACTTGATTGGACTGAGGAGAACTGATGGCTGTTATTGCTTGTACTGGGCTATGTATTTATAGACCAGATACAAGTGTTTAAGTTGTGGTTGTATAAGAGTTAATGAATAATGTGTATAAATTGAATGTGAAATAAATACTCAGCAAGATAAATGATAATTGGAAGATAATAAATCATAAGTGTGAGACACAATCAAGAGGATAAACAAAGTAAGGAATATTGACATGATTTAAAACTAAAAAGGGTTCTTTGACTACATTGTTTTTATCAGGCACACAACACCATGACATGAGACAGACCGTAGTGACATATTTGTATTTAAATAGATGAGAAATAAATCCAAAGCCAGCTCTCTTTTTGGTAAGAGTAAGAGAAAAGCATCATAGACTCAACATCTATCTACTCTCCTCTCTTTTCAGACCACCTGGCCACTATACAAATACACTCCTGGCTTGATGAACAGCTGCAGAAGTTACTGAATCTTTCAAGGCTACATATTAATCTTTATTGTTACCTGTTGTATGAGCCATGATTGCCTTGCCAAATTTCCTGTTAGTAGCCAGACTTATCTACCATATAACACCAGGAAAAATAAACTGTCACCTGACGTCTGGTGACATCAAGAAACAATGGCTGTAGCTTTGTTCTAGCTCTGATTCCCCTCCAACTAGGCTACAATGGCCCCTTTGTGCCCTACAAGGGGCTGTACATGAGGCAAACTGTGCTACTAATGGGCAGCTCATCGAACCTAGGCTGATGTCACCTGTAGTCTAGTGACAATTGATTTTTCCTGGTGTAAGGTGATTTCCTTTGAGTGAATTGGCCTGACAGATGGTTGTCAAAAGGCCCTAGTAATTCTGGCTTGGCCAAACTCATCTCAAGACCAGAAAAGTGACTGTGATAAGCAAAATGCTGTGAGTTCAGCCCAAGATATCCAACTTGACATCTCACAATGACAGTTTTGAGTTCAAAAAAAAGGCACAGGTCTCAGGCTCTACCTTCCATAATTCCTGATTGATCATTTCCCTCAAGTTCTATCCTACCCATTTAATTTTCTCTATTGACCCAATGGTGGGCTCACTACACCAAAATTAGCTTTAGAATAGTGTTGTGGCAAGCTGTGGGATTTTATATGAGACAGGTCCTGCAAGTGTTCAGCCAGACTCCACCACAAATTCAATTGGAGTGTTAGGCTGAGGAAAGCACTCAAAAACAGGGGGTTGATAAATGCACGCCCCCCCGGGCACGCCCACGCCCACGCACGCCCTTAAAAAAAAAGGCGTGCAACCCGCACGCCTTTTTTTTATCGGCGTGCGTCCTGCACGCCCATCCTTGGGCGTGGGCACGCCTGTAGATGGGCGTGCAGTTTGCACGCCCATCTACAGGCGTGCGACACCCCCAAGGAGGGCGTGCAGCCGCACGCCCTGCCGGGGAGGACTGCAAGCCCCTCGGCCGGAGGGATCCCCCCGGTCAAGGAGGTTATACAACCTCCTCGACCGGAGGGAATCCCCCTCCGGTCGAGGAGGTTATACAGCCTCCTCGACCGGAGGGATCCCTCCCGGTCGAGGAGGTCATACAACCTCCTTGGCCGGAGGGGGATTCCCTCCGGTCGAGCAGGTTGTATGACCTCCTTGACCGGAGGGATCCCTCCCGGTCGAGGAGGTCATACAACCTCCTCGGCCGGAGGGATGCCCCCCGGTTGAGGAGGTTGTACAACCTCCTTGGCCGGAGGGATGCCCCCTCCGGTCAAGGAGGTTGTATGACCTCCTCGACCGGGAGGGATCCCTCCGGTCAAGGAGGTCATACAACCTCCTTGGCCGGAGGGATGCCCCCTCCGGTCGAGGAGGTTGTATGACCTCCTCGACCGGGATGACCTCCTCGACCGGAGGGGGATTCCCTCCGGTCGAGGAGGTCATACAACCTCCTCGGCCGGAGGGATGCCCCCTCCGGTCGAGGAGGTTGTACAGCCTCCTCGACCGGAGCTGATGTCATGCGTACATTGTTGTGTACGCATGACATCAGCATGTGTATAGGCAGGGGCGTGCCCCCTGCCTATATACATAGAAAGGGCGTGTTGGTCGCACGCCCTTTTCTGAACAGGGCGTGCAACCGCACGCCTGAAGTCTCGCACGCCGATGGGCGTGCAGCCCCCACGCCGATAAAAAAAAGGCGTGCGGGCAGCACACCTTTTTTTTTATCGGTGTGCGTTCGGCGTGGGCGTGCCCAGGGGGGCGTGCATTTATCAACCCCCTCAAAAACAACATGCACACATATTTAGGTAAAAGAGAGGAGTACTCAATTTACATACTCATGCTTTTTCTACTTTTGAATGCACCAGTGGTAACATTGCAGGAAAATGATATTCAAGATGCGCACGGGGAAAGCATTGTTGTGGTTGAAAGTAACAATATATTGCTTGTCAACCCTGCACCCTTGTAGTGCATCCTTCATACTCCAAATTTTGAGTTTTTCCACCCCACATATCAACCCCTCAAACTCCACACCACTAATTACAAGAAGCCAGAGATAGAAAAAAATATAGGGAATAGAAAACATGAAAAAATTTGAAAAGAAGAAAATGAATAAATTTGAGGAGAAACTAATATGTTGAGAAATCAGGAAAAAAAATAACATAAGATAGCAAAAAAATATAAGTTGGGAAATGTAATAGATATGCCTCTGTCTTTTTTTTTTTTTGAAAATCTTATTTAGAGATATGGAATGTAGGTTGGCTTGCAAAGAATTGGTGGAAAAATTGGCTATGTTTGAAGAAGTAAAAACCCATTCTAGTTTGATGCCATGTTGTCATACAATGGGTATGGCATGTAGATAATCTCAAAGACAACAGACCATTCAATCTGTTGTTGTAGGCTTAGCCTTTTTGGGTTCAAGATCTGATTTGGTGGTTGAGATTCTGAAGCATGACAGGAAAACAGATTCAACCACCCTGGGGTCAATTCCTGCACCACTCAATCTAGTGAATTGCGGGTTTCCATAACCTAGTGGTGGAAAGGGAATAAGGATTGAAGCAACCTGTAACCCTTTGAGCTTCCATCTTAAGCCTCTCAAAGCTTCAAGCTTAAATTTCATCTTTTTTGAACTTTGAGCCTCAAACTTTGAATTTTGAAGCATAGAAACTTCTCTGTGTTGGGTCCAGGGCTTTTGTCAGCCTACGTGATGCCAAGGACAAGTCCTTCTAGCTACATGTGGTGCAAAGATATCAGGAAAGAGTGTTAAAACTCTGGGTAAGGGATAAAAGTTATAATTGCCAAAGAAGATTGGGGAATTGTGACGTAAAAAATAGAGAAAAAAGGGTAATAATTATATCAAATAAATTTAATATAATTAAAACCAGAGGGGCCTGATAAATCAGGGGTGGTTTAGATCCCTCTAAGGTATCTTTCAAATAAATGCAGAGGATTTAGGTACCTGGAACACTGGGGCCTGCTGACACAGGGGTGGTTTAATCCCAGGAAAGGAAATGGGGGAATATCTTCAAGAAAAGGGTTATTACTTACTAGTAATAATCCTAGAGAGAGCTTGAGAATATTCTGGTTTAAACAAGACAGTTTCGGGCGCTTTGATGGGTTGATTGTGGAGCTGGTTGGACACTGTAGTGTTGTTGGGGAAGACAAGGCTAAAGAATAACTACTAAGGAACTTACCAGACTGTTTATTAAGATGTGTATCTAAAGTAACTGGTGGTAAGTAATCTAGTGGGTATTGGGAAGCATGAGGAGCCTTCTTTTGGCGGTTGAAGAGCTCCTTGAATAGTCTTGAGATACCTCTGGGGACCCTGTAGGTATTATTGGCCAACTTGTGGGAGCTTTGACCACATTTTGGCCTTATTGGTGACACTAAAGCAGTTATTGCTTAGAGTACGTGTCACCAAATTAATACATATGGTTTTATTTTATTATTTATTGTGCTAATTACAGTTTATAGTACATTAGTACTGGTTGATATTGATTAGTACCAGTGGCTTATTTGTATCTTATAATAAGCCACAGTATGTGTTTTATACTGTTGTTCAGTCAATACTGTAGTTATTTTGTGTGTATAATAATAATAAAATAATATGTTTATTTATTCTAGTCCCCAGGGGAGTTGATAAATGCATGCCAACGGCGCTGTGGTATTCCAAACCCTGTTTCAAGTATCATGCAGGATTATATTCTTTCATTATCTTTCAGAAGCTAAAATAGTAGCAATATAAGTGCATAATTGAAATCTAGGGTAAATTTAATCTGTAAGTAACCCATTTATGTTAGGGTTTGTACAGCTAAATCGAAAGATATACAGTTAAAAAGAATTATAGTGAATAATAAGTACATAGTATATATATAGAAGTAGTATATAGTTTAGTGTCTGGTCACAAGACGCAGCACATGCTCTGTGGCACAGCCTAAGTACATAACCTCACCAGCAGAAATAGCTCACTTTATGCACTCCATGCATAAAGGCAGTGTAGAACAAGAAACATCACCAGCAGAAATAGCTCACTTTATGCATCCCCACATGAAGCAGTGCAGGATTAGAAAACATCACCAGCAGAAATAGCTCACTTCATGCACTCCATGCATGAAGGCAGCGTAGAAGAAGAGACCCCACCAGCATAAATACCAGCAAAAATCCCTCAAATTTTACTATATAAAGGGGAGGTTGTTCCCTCCCAGAAAGAGAATCATCCCAGTTGGATCCCACTCCCCACCATCCAGCTAGAAAACTAAATAAAAGTACCCATCCATATAGTAGTGTGATCTTAATCAGGTGAACCACAACAAAATCTTTCATATCAGTTCAAAATACACAAAAGAAAAAAAAGGAAAATTGTGCTCTTGTAACTAAAGGTTAAGGAAGAGGGTACAACACTTTGAATATTTCACATTATACCAAAAACATCCTTTTACTCATTTCCTCAGACTACATCTAAAAAGAAATAAATAAATCATAAACATAAAAATACTTGTTCCTCATCAATTCCAAAAAAACCCTTTTATTCCATTTACCAGAACTTTCTGTAACAATCCATCTACTATCTACTTCCCTGATCCCTTCATCAAGCTCATTGCTGATTATTTGTACGTTGAAATTAGATCTTTTTCTGATAAGGATTACTACATAAATAGTTCTCTTAAAGAAAACAAAAAGAAAGTTATCAGCCACAACAATAAATAAAATGTTTGTGTTAACTCTTGTAGTAAATAAGAGAGGTCTTTCAAACCACCCTTAACAGTTGTAATAGATTTATACATACCTGAAATACTATAACTGCTATTTCCCCCTCACAGAACTACCCCAGTCCCAAAAGGAGTTCTCACAACGTGCTTGTTTGTGACCACCAGACATTGCGTGGGAATACGTCTATAGTTTGAAGGAGGAGGAGAAGACAGTGTTGCTGTTGGTTGGATTGCAAAGTAAAACAGATGTCAGCTGCCGCTCCTGGAATTAAGTACCTTTTGCAGTGGGAATATGAGAAAGGGGAATATCAGGCCTTGCGGGGGGGGGGGGGGAATTTGGGTGTGTAGTGTCTCTAGGTAATCGACCAAAGAATAAATTGCCAAGAACTAAAACCAGATCTGAACAAGTAAAAAACATTACAGACAATAATGAACTAAATAAACAATAACAATTTGAAAAAGAAACTAGGTCCTACCCAATAGAATATTTCTAGGTTCTAACAGACAACTAAGAGGTTTTATTTATGGAAAGAAAAATAGAGCACAGGACTGAGAAAAGTAATGAGAGTTAGTATTATGAAGAGAAATGAAGATTGGAAGATTGTTGATTTCACTTCTCACCAAGTTGAGATAGGACAAGACGTCCAAGCAAAGTTGATGAATTTGATAAGAGGTTGGAGTTAAGTGAGTGATGATTTTATTTAGAAGGGGAGAGATAAGAGGGGAAGAGTAAGAAAAAGGAAAGGGAGATAGAGTGGTAAAGAAAGGATGGTAGATGGGAAAGTGGGTTTAGATGAAGATGAGTTTTTTGTGAAGTGTTTGTTGAGATCCAGTGGTTGAGGTTTAAGTGATTTGTGAGATGAAGAGTTGATTGATGTACCGGTTGATTTTTAATGTGTACTGGTTAGGTTAAGAAAAGAGGGAGTGGGAATGAGAAGAAAAGAGAGCGGCGCGGGAATGAGAAGAAAAGAGAGCGGAGCGGGAATGAGAGCAGAGGTGGAGCAAAGAAAGGAAAAAAGAGAGCAGACAATGTCAAGTTTCAAAATTTTAGAATTAACAAAGCATTTTTCAGACATTTAGCAGAAAATGATTGGAACCAGCGACCTTAGCTTGAAGCTAAGACACTATACTAGAAGTTCTGCCTTTACCAACTAGGCTACCAAGTCCATGCCTAATGTGTTGCTAAGAGAACACTGTGGATTACAGCATTTCAACACTAGGGGGCTTAGACTGGGAACTTGGGGCCTGATATGCATCTGTGGGTAATTCCCGGGGCCCTTTAGGCCCAGATGTGTCCCTTGCACATTTTTCCTGGGCCTTGGTTGCAATGGGGGGCTTGAGAGGGGGCCTAGTGGCACATTCACACCTTGAATGCGTCCATAGGGGCCACTGGTTCTAGTTAGCCCCTTTTGGCCAGGCCCAGGTGGCCCATCTGGCCCCTTTTGACCAGGCCCAGGTGGCCCATCTGGCCCCTTTGGGCCAGGCCCAGGTGGCCCATCTGGCCCCTTTGGGCCAGGCCCAGGTGGCCCATCTGGCCCCTCTGGACCAGGCCTAGCTGGCCCACTTTCAGGAGCGGGCGGGGTTTTGGGTGAGGGGCACGGAGGCACGGGGGAAAGGGGGAATTTCCTGCTATATTATAAGTAACTGCAACATACCTAATCAATTTCACCCTCATTACAAATCCTACTTACCAATGAGGGTGACACTGATTAGGCATGTTGCAGTTACTTATATTATAGCAGGAGTAATAAATTCCACTGTCTGAGGTCAAAGCTGGTCCACTCTGCCCAATTATAGATCCTGTACTTGTGCAAGTCAAGCAATCAAAAATCTCAACTTTCACAAGTAAATCAATCAAAATGCTGTTTTAACTCCTGTACTTGTGCAACTACAGCAATCAAAACAGATTATTTCCGTTTTTTTTTTTTTTTAATTTCTATCATTTTTTTTTTTTTCAAAAAACAATATTTGTTTCTTTTCCATCTTTTTTCTTTCCAATTTTTGGATATGCATTTCAGTCATTGCTTTGGGAAATATGGTTACTGCCTAGACAAATTTCAATTGAATAACACATCTTGCTCATATGGAAATTGCCCAGGACAGTAATCAGAATGCCCATCAGAGAATGAGAAGAAATGCTTATTTAACTCAAAGGATGCAAGTAAAGGTGGAAAAGAAATGCTTCAACAGGATTCATGAAAATATTAATTTAAAATAATCACAGCCTCAATGCAAGGCAATTTGTGCAAGGGAAAAACTTTCAATGTTCCCACATCATTTTCTTTGCCCAAGCACATCACCACAACTATTGGTAAAAAAAGCAGGGATGTAATCCACCCAAAAAATTATGTTCAGACTGTTCACTCAGCTGGCTGCGGGCCAACACTTTGCACTATTTGAGAATAGTGTAGTGGGAAAAAATTAAGCTAACAGATAACATTTAGCAGGAAAAAATTCAGCTAACAGATAACATTTAGTGGGAAAAGATCAGCTAACAGCTAACAGCTAACATTTCGTGTAGTGTAGCGTAGATCTGATGCTGCTACGCTAATGGGAACTTCAATATGTGTTAGCGGAAAACAAATTACACTACTTGTTAGTGTAGCGGTTATTTTCCAAAGCTAACACTACAAAAAAATTGGCTGAAAAATTTCTTTCTACGCTAACTGTTAGTTAGCGGAGTGTAGCGTCAGCTAACACTACAAATTTTCTGGCAAAAAAATAAACACTGCACTAACAGTTAGAGTTCAAATAGTGTAGAATAGTGTAGCGGCCCACTGTTGCCAACAGCACTGGCTGGCCTGTCTTGTGCTTTAAAGTGATTTTTTGAGCTTGAGAAACTTGCCAGCCAGATGTGGGACCAGTTCAACTGGCGGGTCCACATCAACTGTTTCTTCAATAGGACTGTGCATAACAGCACTGTTAATTTTGAATTGATTAATTACCCACTTTTTCCTGAGCGCTAAAGTAAGGAACATCCAGAGGGTAGCGGGAAAAAGTAGAATAAATGTCAATGCCAAGGCATTGTTTGAAACTGTGCATGGAAAACCAAGCTTTCATTTTTTAAATAGAGTCATCAGCCTTCCTTTTGATGTTGAACACAAATCTTTTTCCAATGGAATGTTCAGAGTCCTTTTCTTCAACATTGAAATTCCCTACATCTTCAAGTTGGTTCCATTCTGTCATGCAAGCTGATTTCCATCTGGCTGAATTGGGATATTTGAGTGTGTTGCAAAGGGAAGTTGGAATTCTGGCATCAGGGATTGCTTGAATGTTTTTGATTTGGAGATATTGCTCTTCAAAAATTTCTTTTTTCTTTTCTTGCCCAAGGCTCAGGACCCTACAAACAAGAATTCTGTTAGTTAAACATTTTTGGTTAGGAATAAGAGGTTTCCCCTTGAAGTCAAGGAAATATGAACAATCAGAGTTTACTACCTTTGTTTTGGCAGGGTTTCAAAAGAACCATCCCTGCTTGTAATCCTGGTAACCTAGCCAGTCAAACCTCTTGGGTATAGTTTTCTGCACCGTTACTTTGGGATGTGTACACATGCTCTTGAACCAAAAAGGTATAAATTATTGGCACATGGTGCAAAACCAATCTATTCCTCCAAAGCACTTGACTTGAACCAGGAATTTGGCAGCTGATTGATGAGGTAGCACCTGCAGAAGTATGCTTAAGACCATAACAGCAAGTTAGAGTGTGTTACATTTTTGCAAGCAATATTGAGCCATTTGGCCTTGCCGTTCTGTTCAGGGGTGTAGGGGGGTATTGATAAACGCACGCCAACACCCACCCACACATCATTTTTTTTGGCGTGCGGGGCCTACACGCCAAAATAAATTGGGGTGTATGCCATTTTATAGAATTTTGCTCAATACCTAAGCTTTATTGAAGAGATGTTTTTCACTTTCACACTTCATCTTCTTTTGTTTATTGGATGCCTTATATCACTTATCTTGATGAATTTTATGATTCAAATCAGGGTCCCAGCACAATAATGTCCCAATAAAGTTTCCAAAGGACAAAAAATACAAAGTTTAGAAAGGGTAACAATTGGTAGTATTGATTTCATAATAAATGTAATGAAACACATAACTCCAGGAGAAAAACTCTAGAAACTTCCAGAATTTTACATTCAGCATACTCCAGTGCAACTGCTATTGTAATTTATGTGAATCCATCATACCCTTTCATGCACAGTGACTGCAAATCAAAAGATTGGTTGAAAAAACCTTTGAGAAAGGCTTGAGTATCAATACAAGCTTCCATTTAGCTCCTTCATGTCAACTTCTGGCAGTTTGTAGAGTTTTTATTATATTGCACTCTTTTATCTTCCCCATTGCAGATGTGAGATGTGGTATACCTGCAGGAGCAAAAAATGTGGTCAAAGATGTGGGCGGAGAAGGCACTGAAACCGCCGAAAGAAAAAACGACGTCGACCGAAGAAACGGCGGAAGTCAAGAACAAACTCAAAGGATACAAGATCCCAAAACACAAAACCAAATCCAACGCCTCCAGAAACAAAGAGAACGCGAAAATCCCAAAGGAAAAAATCGCGTGGAAGAAGAAAATCAACAGAGAAATGGTGGACAAGAAAGGTTGGCAGAAGATCGCAAAAATCAGCCAAGCAATGATAGAATTCAAGGAAGCAGTAAACTAGGTATTTCCACTACTCCTTCATCTTCCCCACCCTTATCTAATATTATAGATACAAAAGTTGTACATAGTTCTATTTCATCCCCCCAAGGAATGGAATTCTTTGATCAAATTCTTATCCAAAATATTTCTCACATTGACAGAAAAGTCAATGAAATTAAGCAAAACATACTTAATAATAACTATGATTTGAGAAAACTAGCCATGTCAGTGGCAGAATATAATAAAGAATTCAACAACATGAGTACTGAGTCTAAGAAAATTAGCAGCATAGTACAAGCTATGAAAGAATTGAAAGGAATTCTTATACTTAATCACAAGGAAACTGAGAATATTAAATCAAAAATGGACATTAAGGAGAAATCCCCAGTAATACCTCTTAAACAAGAGCAAGATATCATCATTAATGAGTTAAACAAAATAAAAGAAGAATTGAATTTAAAAATTAATTCAATACCACAACAGATGAATACAGAATCTTTAATATTATTAGAAATTAAACAACTGAAAAAAGAGTTGAACTCTAAAATTAAAACATATGATACTTCCATCACTAAAGATATTAGAGATAAATTGGACCAATTCCATATTGACAGTGATAATGCATCAGAAGAACATATAGAAGGAATTATGAATGTCATGGAAAGAACAGAAAATATGGAAACCAACATTAATGTAAAAATTGGTTCATTAGAACATAAATGGAACAATAAAATAGACCAAATGGAAGAAAGATTGGTCAAATTAATAAGCGGAAAAATGGAAGAAATACATGATAAGATTAGAGATAAAGAGGCAGACATAATAGATATAAAACACTCTGTCAAATCACAAAATCTCCCCGCATCAGTAAGGACAAATATCAGTAATACTCCAGATCAAGTAAAAGGATCAGAAAATAAAGATAGTCCACCTCATCTGATGAGTAGCCCACAAACCACACCGGTAGAATATAGAGAGAAAGATTCTATTAAATTGGAAATTCCTAGAATAAAAGAATGGCCCGAATTCTCAGGGGCGTTGATAAACGCACGCCAAGCGCGCACGCCAACGCCAACCCGCACGCCAATTATTTTTGGCGTGCGGGGCCTACACGCCAAAAAAAAGTGGCGTGTAGGGTCTACACGCCAATTTTATTTGGCGTGTGAGACCCACACGCCAAAAATGGCGTGTGGTTCCCACACGCCAATTTTTTTGGCGTGTGGGCCCCGCACGCCAAATAAAATTGGCGTGTGGGAACCACACGCCAATCCCACACGCCAAACAACTGGCGTGTGCGCACGCCAAACAACCACACGCCCGTGTGGGGGGATTCACGTTTGGGAGGTCCCATTCGATTACGTGAGCGAGAGGGGACCCGCACGCAAAAAAATTGGCTGCGGGGCCCACACGCAAAAAAAATTGGCAACACACCATTTTTGGCGTGTGGGTCTCACACGCCAAATAAAATTGGCGTGTAGACCCTACACGCCAATTTTTTTTGGCGTGTAGGCCCCGCACGCCAAAAAAAAGTGGCGTGCGGCGTGGCGTGGCCGTTGGCGTGCGTTTATCAACGCCCAATTCTCAGGAGAAGGAGAATATGACCACCTGGAATTTATCAGAACCATTGATCTACTGAAAGAAGACTTTGATCTTTCAGATGCTTCCATTTCAGGAAGGATGAGCGGCTTATTCAAAGGAGCTGCAAGGAGGTGGTTCAATGATGTTAGAACAGCAAGTGGTAAACAGTCCTGGGAATGGTGGAAAATACAAATTTCTAACAAATGGGGAAGCCCAGCCTGGAGATACAAATTAGAAAGTAAATTTGATGAAAGTATTTTTGATGTGGAGAAAGATTCACCAATTAAATGGGTGCTCACACAAAAAGACAGACTCCAAGCATTATGGCCGTACATGACCCTACAAGACATGCATCAAAGAATCCTCAAGAAATGTGGAGGAGAACTGGAACATGCGGTTAAGAGTAGAGCACCTAGGGAAGCATCTACAGAGGACATAATCAACATTATGGAGGATATCACCACTAGGACAAGAATTGGTAGAAGGTATAAAAATGTTAGAAATAACTACCAAGACAAATCAGAAAGAAATGATCAAAAAATGAATAGCTCTACTTATAAAGAAGCAACAAAAGAAACAAATCCTAATAAGGACAAAAAATGTTACATCTGTCAAAAGATGGGACATACCTGCACAACATGTCCACAAAAGAAAAAATCTGTGAATCAAATAGATATAGAAAATGAAGAATCACAGAAAGAAGAAGAAACTGAAGAATCAACCCAAGACTATGATGATGGATCTTCAGTATCAAGCGCTTCAGCCAACATGATACAGGCTGACCTTGATATAGCTGATATTATATATGAAAGCCAATTACCACAGGGATGGCAAACAGGACAAGAAGTTAAGCACATTACAGATGCTAGACTATTGAAGACAAAACCAGCTATAGGAAGAGGTTATACAGCAGGAAAGTCTAACCTAATCCATGTAATTTTCATGGAAAAAGAAGCTGAAATGCTTCTAGATAGTGGAGAATTTTGCTCAATAGTATCTAAGAAATACATTGAGAGACTATATCCAGATTATATGGATCAGTTGATACCTTTAGGATCACTAAAATTGAATAGTTCAAGTAACACCATGAAAACATTAGGAATACTACCGTGTAATATTATAATACCACACCCAACTGGCTCTATAAGAATTCAGGTAGAATTCATAGTTGTAGAAGATGGAGTGAGTAATTACTTCATATTGGGGAATGACTACCTTACCATATATGGATTTGATATCACCAATAGCAGGGAAAGGTACTTTACAATAGGTAAAAATTATAAAAAGAAGAAATTCCTCTTTAAGAATAATGACATAAAAGGAATTAATTTACTGTCTACAGATCCAGTGATTGATAAGTTTGCAGCACAACAACTCAGTGGGAGTAAAATATGTGAGGAGCTGACAAACATACAAAGATCACAATTAATTAAAGTCTTGTATGAACACAAAGGGGCATTTGCCTCAGAACAAGAGCCACTTGGAGCAATAGTAGGACACAAAGTAGACATAACACTTAACTGAAAGACCATACCCACCACTACTCAGAAGACCAGCCTACCCAGCTAGCCCAAGAGCCAGAACAGAGTTAGATAAACACATAGAAGACCTAGTAAGACTAAATGTCATTAGGAAAATTGGCCATAATGAGGAAGTAGAAATTACTACACCAGTAATCATAACATGGCACAACAATAAGTCTAGGATGGTTGGTGATTTCCGCGCACTAAACAACTACACAGTCCCTGATAGATACCCCATACCTAGAATATCAGAAGCATTAACCAACCTGGCCCAAGCCAAATACATTACTAGCATGGACGCACTAAAGGGATTTCATCAAAACAAAGTAACAGAGAGAGCTAGAAGATATCTCAGAATTATCACCCATAAAGGAGTGTATGAGTACCTCAGAATGCCATTTGGGATAAAGAATGCCCCATCCCACTTCCAGAGAATGATGAACTCTATATTCTTTGCAGAATTAGCAGAAGGATGGCTAATAGTTTACATAGATGATATTATAATCTGTTCATCTACATGGGAAGAGCACTTGGATAGAATATCTGTCATACTTAAAAAACTAATTAAAGTAAACATGAAAATTTCACTTAAAAAGTGTGCATTTGGGTTCAGAGAACTGAAAGCTCTAGGACATGTAGTGTCAGGATTATCATTATGTGTAGATCAGAATAAAGTAGCAGCAGTGATGAATAAACCTATACCATCTAACAAGAAAGAGATGCAAAGTTTTTTAGGATTTGCTAGTTATTATAGACAACACCTGAAAGGGTATGCAGCTATAGCAAAATGCCTATATGAAATATGCTTGAATGACTCCTGCTTTGAGATGACACATGAAAGAGTAGTAGCATATAAAAAAATAAGAGAACATTTGACAAATGCACCACTACTCCTAATGCCTGATTTCAAGAGACCTTTCAGACTGTACGTAGATGCGTCAATAGGATTAGGAGCAGCACTACATCAACTCCAAATAATAGAGGACATACCTAAAGAAGGACCCATATGCTTCATATCTAGACAACTGAAAGACTCAGAAAGAAGGTATGGAGCTAGTCAGTTAGAGTGCCTATGCTTGGTATGGGCACTAGAAAAATTGCACTATTATTTGGATGGAAGCGTTTTTGAAGTCATAACTGACTGTACAGCCCTTAAATCCCTGTTGAATATGAAAACCCCAAATAGACATATGCTCAGGTGGCAAATATCAATACAGGAGTATAGAGGAAATATGACAATTATACATAAAGAAGGAGCATTACATAAGAATGCTGATGGTCTTAGTAGATGGTCACTCCCCAATACCCCAGATAACCCAGCATGGGTACCAGAAGAATCAGAAGATTTACCTATTATGGGAATCAGTATCACAGACCTAGACAAAGAATTCTTTGAAAATATCAGACAGACATACAAAGAAGATAAAAATTGTGCACTACTAGTACAAATCCTCAAATCTGACCAAAAAGATGAGGAACTAATTAATGCACTGGATACAGAGTGGAAAAAATAATATCAAGCAGGAAGATTTCACTTATTTGATGGTATCATTTACCATAGGACCAAACATACATGTGTAATGACAGTCACGGACAGGACTATAATAAACACAATACTCCATGAGTGCCATGACTCAAATTTTTCTGGACATCTATCTGAAGATAGAACATTAGAAAGGATTAAAGACACAATATGTGGCCAACATGGAAGGATGACGTACACCTATACTGCTCTACCTGTGATAAATGCCAGAAAGCCAATAAAGCTACAGGAAAAAGGCTTGGACATATGATGCAAATCAAAGAACTATCAATGCCATGGGAAACAGTCAATATGGACTGGGTAACAGGATTACCACCTGGAGGAAAGAAAAATTATAATGCATGTCTAGTCATTGTAGATAGGTTTAGTAAAACACCTATATTTTTACCTTGTCATAAAGATGATTCTGCCATGGACACAGCCATGATAATATGGGAAAGAAGTTATATCATGGACAGGATTGTTTAAGAATATTATTAGTGATAGAGACCCTAAATTTACTTCAGAATTATGGACTGGTCTATACAAATTATTTGGGACTAAACTTTCATTCTCAACAGCTTATCACCCACAGACAGATGGACTAGCAGAAAGAATGATTCAGACACTGGAAGACATGCTTAGGAGATTTTGTGCATATGGTTTAGAATTTAAAGATTCTGATGGGTTTGCACATGACTGGGTCACACTCCTACCAGCCCTAGAACTAGCTTATAAAACTTCTATTCACTCTTCCACAGGCAAGACACCTTCCTTACTAGAGAAAGGATGGAATCCTAGATTACCCCAAGACAGCCTCAGGAAAGATTTGATAGATATACACCCTACAGCAGCCAGTCTTAAAACAATGTTAGACAAAGCAAGAAATCATGCACAAAGATGCATTGAAGATGCATTTGAGTATAACAAACACAGATGGGATAAAAAACATAAAGCTCCCTCCTTTAAAATAGGAGATCTGGTACTTATTTCAACAGTTAACTTTAGAAATATTAAAGGACCCAAGAAATTACAAAATGCCTTTGTAGGAACATTTGTTGTTAAAGCACTGCATGGAGACAATGCAGTAGAAGTAGAATTAACAGGAGAACTGCAGAAAAAGCACCCTACTTTTCCAGTTAGTCTCCTCAAACCCTATGAAGAAACAGATAAGGAATTATTTCCCCTAAGAAAAGAGATACCAGATACAGATATACCACCAATGGAACAACCTGACAATAAAGAGGTGAAGAAAATACTTAAAGAAAAAATCATGAGAGGAGTTAAAGATAAACTTTACCTGGTAAGATACAAAAATCCCACTCATGAGGATGAATGGCTTACTGCTAAAGATATACCTAACGCAGAAAAATTCCTCAGAAGACACAGACACACCAAGAATTAATTATCAAAAAAAAAAAAAAAAAAAAAAAAATTAATCCTTTTTTGGTGGTAGGGAATGTCAGCCCTAGAGATACTCCAGAGTATCCTAAGCACTGACTAAGCTACAAAATATAATAAAAATAATGTATTACTAATGTAAATAATAACATATCATAAAATATTATTATACCAATCAACTCAGAATGTAAAATTAAGTGGGGTAGCTCACTCAAACCACCACTAAATTCCTACTCCTTCTAGTACTTTATCATATGATCAAGATACTTTAAGAAAAAGGGAATAAAAGTATAAATTATTGATTAAGAAATTATTGTCATAAAAGCTGAGAGACAATAAACTTATTTGCACAAATATTAGATTAATAATATTATGCTTATAAGAAAGAAATTACCTAAGTGCGTGGTAATTTCCCAGTATTTTTCTATTAAATGAATTGGCCCATGATGTGATTGGTTATACACACATGTCATGAGGTCATGGGGACATAGAAAATACTGTGCTCAATTTAATACAATTCCCATTACATCATGGTACATTTGAATTGTAATACATTAGAGCAGAATTTAGAATAAACATTCTAGAACCTTCCTCAAGGAACCTCTAGAATATAAAAGGAGGCCATTTCTGGCCTAGGATTGGTTCCTCAGCATATTCCCCCAGTACCATATTTGTAAGTACTCTGAATATTCTCCTCCTACTTTTAGAGTAGTGTTATCCCCTTTATCCAACCCACCTTATTTACTGGACTAGTTATCAAGTTATCTTAGAACATCCCCATCTTAGACCTTGGAATATTCCTTAGAAAGCAGTTGCTGCAAGACTACCACCTCTGACAGTAGCCAATCAGCTCAAGTGCTTGCCAGCTGCTTAGTAACAATTTATATTGTTACACTCTCAAAAAGACAGAAAGATAGCCAAACCTATATGGTTAGCTGTTAGTCTTCTCCTGATTGACTTATTTGTATATCAAAGGGACAATTACAAAGGAGTTTTAGGTTATCCTCTGTGCATAGTTTGGACACTATAGAGAGAATAAGACTTGTGATTATTCTGATAACCTTTCAGCACAGTGATAGTACCTGGCTTTTTATAAACATTAAGCCAGTGTTTCATACAAATAGCTGACACAATCGATCAGTAGGATCAGTTTTTCAAGGGTAGCATGGGTGGGGAACTCACTGGGGTGGGTGGGTAGGGTAGCAGGGTCCACTCTTGGGGGTAAAAAAAGTGTTAGGGTAGCAGGTACAGCCTGATGGGGGTAATCTAGGATGGTTGATTGATTTGGGAGGTGGTTGGTGGGTGATTTGGGATTTTTTGGTTGATGGGTAGGCAAAATGAAAAAATAAAATGTTTAAATAAGTAAAAAAAAGCCAGGAATTGAAAAAAAAAAAACTCAACTTGGGCAGAGGGACTGGGATACACTCAAATGAATGGTATTAGTTCCCAGTGTAGCTGTTCTCTAGTTGTCAATAATAAGGATTGACCCCTAGGCTGTGGCTAACCACCCCTTTGGAGCCTGGGATCAATTCCCATGGTGGCATAAATTGAATTATACCACTAAAAGCTGTCATAGTGGTTGAAATTCAGTATTAGCTAGAAATCCTCAGATCCAACTTGTGGAGGAAAATTGAGCTAACTGATAAAAGCTAAAATCTAGAGTAGCTTAGCATGGATCTGATGTTGCTATGTTAATGGGAACTTCAAAATATGTTAGTGGAAAGAAAATTATGCTATTTGTTAGTGTAGCAGTTATTTTCAAAAGCTATTAACACAACAAAAAAATTGGGGGCAAAATTTCTTGCTACACTCACTGTTTGTTTAGAAAGGTGAAGCATCAGCTAACACTGCACATTTTCCAGAAAGAAAAGCCACTATTCTAACAGGGCTTTTGTAAATGCACACCCCTGGAATTACGCCCATGCCAGGGGAAAGCCTTTCCCAGGATGGGTGTGTGACCCTCACACCCCTCTTGGGAAGGGTGTGCATCCCTGCACACCCTTCCTAATATCTTCCAGTTCAAGCCCAGGGAAGATGAGGCACCACCACCACCTGCTCCTATCCCCATTCCAAATACATACAGCTTCCCACCAATTTTCTTCCATCCTTCAAAAATGGCCCTCCCAAAATTCTTGACTTCTCCATCAGCCTCAGCAAAAACCCAGCCCCATGTACCACCTGCACAAGCACTCTCCCCAAGTACCCCACCTAACAAAACAAGCACAATTAGAAATTTCCTTTGCTTTGCTAATGTGGATCCAAGTTCCCCCAAAGTCCACAATAGAATAGGCATCCTTGGGATTACACACTGGTTGATGGTCAAATAGTTTAGCACCAACAAGCTTCACAACAAAGGACTTCCCAAAGGCCCCGCCTGATCCACTTCTTCCTCCAAAAAGAAGGGCACATCACTTGATGTAGGGGTCTAGAACCCAATTATTATTCTTTATATTCTTTTTTGCATATTTTCTTCCTCTCCTTCTTTGCTCTTTCTTCACATCCTAATTTGATGTTTTCCAAGTAAAGTTTCTATTCTTTAATGTTCTTTTTTAAATTTTCTATTCTCTCATTTTGGTATTGGTTTCAAATCAATTGTCTCTTTTGTGGCAGGTATATTTTTATCATTTTATCATTTTTGTATTTTATGATCATTTTTCTCTTTAGCCTCTTTTATGTGTCTTTTATTTGTCTTTGCAATTGATTGCATTTAATTTTATGCCTCAGTCAGCCATTTTTCTCCCTCTCAATTTGGTGGCCCAGGAATCAAATGATAGGAAATTGATTCATAAAATATTTTAATTTATTGGCAAAGATAATGTCAGAATTTTGGGTGTTGAAAAACGCACGCCCACGCCAGGGGTGTTTGGCCTGTTTTCATGCCCCCGCCAACCCTAATTGGCGGGTTTGGCGGGCACGCCAATGGCAATTGGTGTGCCTCTTGGCGGCCCCCGCGCACGCCAATGGATGTGCGGGTGGGGCTGCACACCCTGGGCTATGGCCTATGGGAGACTGTAAAGTCTCCCATAGGGAGGAGTTCCTCCCCGGCAATGAGGTTATACAACCTCATCAGGCCTATCAGCCTATGGGAGACTGTATAAGTCTCCCATAGGCCATAGGTTCAGGTGTGCGGGCCCACCCACACAACCATTGGCGTGCGGGTGGGCCGCCAAGAGACACACCAATGGGTATTGGCGTGTCTCACAGGCACACCAATACCCATTGGTGTGTCTCCCAGGCACGCCAATACCCATTGGCGTGTCTCACAGGCACGCTAATACCCATTGGCGTGTCTCACAGGCATGCCCGCCAAACCCGCCAAACCCGCCATTTGGGTTGGCGGGGGCGTGAAAACACGCCAAACACCCCAGAATTTCTCTTCCTTTCTGCTCACAAAATAAATCTTACAAATAATCATTCATCATCACAATTATCCCCTGGTCTCAAAATTACATATCACTCTACATTAGGGGGTATCAAATATGACCAAATCCACAATTAAAACCAGTGAATTAGAATTTTCCACAACATTTCACTTTTGAGAATTCTGAACCATTTTACCTTGATATCCATGGATTTTAAAAACGGTCAATGTTCAAAACCAGTTGATTAGATAATGGTGGATTTGGTAATATTTGATACCCCCAATTAAGTAGTTTTATTCATATTTCACTCAAAAAATTGTTGTTTTATATCACTCAATCATTAAGATAGTTTTATTTTCTTCACTCTAATTTATGGTAGTTTATGTCACTCTAGTATCCTACTAGTTTCACAATTCTGTCACTGTATATGCTTGTATAATTTACAGCATATGCTTTTATTGTTTGCTTTGCTCAATCACATGTTGGTAATGACTTGTAGTTTTCAACTTAGCTTTCTTGTTTGTCAGCTAAAATAAATCATCAAGTTTGAGCATAAAACACTTTTTCTTCCTGAATCAGCTCCCTGGTCCAATCAGACCCTCCATAAAGATTTCCCCCTCTCTCAAGCCTCTTATTCTGAAGGTCAAATATCAAGAGATAAATAGGAAAACAATTGATTGAAAAGATAAAAAAAACATTGAACAGATTTGAAAAGAGAAAAGATACACAGACTTGTCATAAGAATTGAAAAGAGAAAAGAATAACAATTCAACAAATAAGGACAAGGATAAAAAATGATACAAACAAAAATTAATCACTCTGTGTAACCTGAGCCTTGGAGGACCCTCATCAGCTGGGGGGTGAAGGTAAGCCTGGTGAATTCCTCAATTTTCTCCCCATCTGTTTTGCCCTCATTAAGTTTCCTGTACTTTTTAGAGCAATCTTTAACACACAGAAGGCCTTTTCAATTGTATTTGCGTTGGTGGAGTAAGCAGGAACATAGACAATGTGACAGCCATGATCCTCAACAAGCTGCCCAATTTGTCCATTATGATGAATTTGGGAGTTGTCCATTACCAAGACACTGCCAGCATAATTGCCTAGGTTGAGTTCATCCCAGTTAAACTAGGATGCAAACAACCAATTTAAAGTAGGTTGACCTCAACCAATGAAATATAAAACCAAGGGGGGTCCCTTGGATTGATATTTCATCAGTTGATTTCAACCAAGCTTAAATTGGTTGAGTGCATCCCAGTTTAACTGGGATGACTTCATCCTAGGCAATTATGCTGGCAGTGAGACACTCTGGGTACTGGGGAAGGCAGTCATATCAGGTAGCTGAGCAATAACCCAATGTCAGAGTTGGATCCAATTGAGAAAAAAGAAATGTACAAGGAAATTCTCACCAGGAATTGTTCCAAGTAATACTCAAATTTGATCCTCTTCACCTCTTGCTGAATCATCACCAAAATGAGCCCAGTTAGTTCAACCACTGGGATTAAGTTGAATCAATGGGTGGCCCGTGAAACCAATGGTCTCAAAGTCCTCTTGCCCCTTGGGGCCCAGCCCCAAGTTCAAACACACCATCCAAACATACTCCGCTTTTGCCTGGCATAATACCATCAGCCAACAGCTCAAGATCAATCAAAAGACAAGAAAAATAAGAGAATAAATACCGGTGAAGACCAGGCAATTTGGGTGGTAGCTAGCCATCAGAATGATACAGTTTGCGCACTGGATTGGGTCTCAATTAGGATTGACCTTGCTCATGTTTGTTTGGCTCATCCAGAGGTGGTGCATATATAATGACTCCATTTGGGCCCCGTGACTCCCCGGGGTCACACAGATCATTTCAGGTATGGACAAGTGTGCCCGCTGCGGCACCAAGTTTCAAAACTTGCGCAAAAGTACACAAGCTTTTTTGGGGTGGCTGTATAAGGATCATAGATATCAAATACTTATATATGAGCATCAGTACATATGCTTCTACTCTATTCAGTTTGAGTAAGAACCCTTACAATAGGTTGAAAAAATATATGAATTGTGACAAAATTTCAGGCCCCGTTTTGCAGCTGTCATGTTATGTAATATTGGCGGCTTACATAAGATGATATATGTAACTTGGACTTTATACATTTTGCAACATAACCTGACTACACCTTCAACAATCATATACATTGTACATCACCTTGACAAAGCGTTTGGCCAAGCGTAATAACAATGCTGTTAGATCTCCCTCAACACAAAAACATCACCAACAACAACTCAGTTGATGAAGCTCACTTGGATGACAAATCTCTTTCATCAACAACTACCCAGTCAAATCATTTGGGTTTTGCTGAGATGGTTGTAGACCAGAATCTTGTTCCATGTCCACATTGGAGATCATTGAATGTGAAGAGCGTTGGGTAGAGCGTTGGGTTGATTATGATGAGGTTCAGTTGCGTTTGGGAAGGTTTTTGCGTTTGGGAGGGTGAGTGATTTGAGAGACCAGAAGGCAGAAGACAATCAACATGGCACATAAAATACCATATTTCTTGACTGTTGCTGGTGATGCTAAAGGACCCATAGGTTTGTTACCAAGTTCATCACTTGAAAGGGAGTACCAATCAGCTGAGGATACCAGGGTGGACAAGAGAGAGAACAGACTTACATCTTAGTGGAGAGTGGGGGATGAGGAGTGATATCAAAAGTAGTGATATACATCACGACTTTTGGAAACTGCCAAACATGTGTGTGATAAAGTATGGGCCTCTGTGAGGCCCATTGATACAAAAGCGGCCAATATTACATAACATGGCGGCTGCCTGTAATGACTAGACTAGTATGATTGTACACTTAAAAGGTCAGAGACAAGATATCTCAGGAATGTCTACAGACAAGCTAATGGCAACTAGGGACCAGATAAGGTAGTATTAAGGAGTGTGAATGTTTATTAAGCAAAGATTTGCTTTGATAAAGAATTTATATTATAAAGAGTTGTCTTTAAAGATTGCAGGAAATGTTATAACAATAAAAAGACAAAAATATTCCAATGAAGAAATAGAACAAAATCGTTGCCCTTTTCCTTCCTCTTTTATACACAAATTCTACTGTATCATTTATTGTATGTCTTAGGCTTATCTTATTTCCTCAGATTCCTTTGCTCCTCAGATTAGAATACAAAATAGTTTACTGCTGTTACCCGTTCTTTGTAATTCCGCCTGGGTACTTTCGGCTGTCTTACTCTGATTCTCACACTGCCAAATGGGGCCTCAGATATTTGGTCACCCACACACACCAGGAAAAATAAATTGTCACTAGACTACAGGTGACATCAGCCTAGGTTCAATGAGCTACCCATTGGTAGTACAGTTGGCCTCATGTATAGCCCCTTGTAGAACACAAAGGGGCCATTGTAGCCTAGCTGGAGTAAAACCATAGCTACAACAAAGCTACATCCATTGTTTCTTGAATATGTCACCAGATGTCAGGTGACAATTTATTTTTCCTGGTGACATATATGGGGATTTGAGGGACCCATTATGTATTAAGCAGCGATTGTTAGACAGTTGGCCTTTGATCTTATTTCCTTGGGTATTTTACTATAGGGCTTCTGAAGAGGTTTTTTGGAAAACAAGACTATTTTCCCCAAGGAGTAACATGATTTAAATACTACTTTGTGCGCCCACCAAAGGGGCTCCAGCGAAATCGGTTTCGGTGAATTTCTACCAGGATAGGTTGATGGATTGAATGATCAGGATATGTCTGGGCAAAAGGTAAATGGCTGCATTGAAATGGAAAGTGAAAGTGAAACTAACAAGGAAACTGATGATTCCATGATCATTAACAGCTAGTAAGAGATTGCGTTCGCCTCTTTTGAGTTTAGCAAAGACGTTTTGCCGAAACGGTTTCTTGCTGTTTTTCGATTGATTTCCAAAGAAGCCACATGACAGCAGGGAAATTATCTTTTTGTAAAACAGTGGTGAAGAGGTCTGCCGGAAAATTGTGGACTTTTGGTCTGCTATGGGTTTTGAAGATGCGGGAGGCTTTGTAGGATATGTGGGGGCGTGGGGACCTTGGACGGTGTCGAGTAAAGCGGTAGTGGAGACGATATTCGGGATACACATTTTTTCAGAGCTTTTGGAAAACATCAGTGTTACAATTGATCCGCTTCAAGCTCACTAATACATAAACATCAAAAAGAACTTACTCGATTACACAAACCTGGAAGTCAGGGGTCGGCGGGCTCGATTTGGGGAACCGATTGTTTGGTTTATAGACGTAGTAAAAGACTTCATAGCCTCCATTATTTTTTGTCGGTAAAGTCCTCGGACACGATGCAGCTGTTGGTAACCGGACCTTTGGACCCGACGGGGTCAGACTCAGTGCATCGAAGACGCATTCTGTAAAATGAGTCATTGGTCAAAAGGTGCATCTTACAACCGTATGGTAACTTAAGAAAGAAAAATTCATGCTTATGTGTTAAGATACAGAGAAAGGATGGAGGGAAATACCATAAGTTTTCCAAATTCCACCATGAATCAGACTGCGATTTGCAAAAGCGAGAGTCGAGATATGTTTTCCAACCCAGGGCTGCGAATTTGGTGTCCATAGTAGTTTGAGCCAGCATCTGAGCTTGAGAAATGGGCGAAAAGCGAACGAGAAAAAGTTTGCAAGACAAGAGGGAGAAGAGTATGTTGGAGGAAGCAGTAGTTTGGCGTGTTTGTAGTCGCCAAATCGAATCGACATGTTCTTTTCGAAGGACGATGTAGCCCAAACGCTTGAGATACGCATACACCTAATTGGGTGACCCAGGCAACAGGATGATCAGAGCTGGAATTTTGTGGATCGATTTCGAAACGAAGAAATCTGATTGATAGTACTGGGTAAGAAACGAGTACCTGATATTTCTCGAGTGATAATTGGCTTGTTCCCATGATCTCAGCCCATGCGCGTTGAACGGACATCGGGATAGCGCCCTGCCCACTGGCTTGGTCCTCTGCAGTCCAACATTCAACCGTTCCTCTTTCGACCAAGTATAATAACTCCTCCGGACTCAATTCTAGTCTCTTTCTCTCCCGGTTCCATCTCCCGATTGAAGAGAATAGGACTCCCTTGGCCGTTCCGTCGACATAGGGCGGGACTATCGGCTCGCCCTCGAACCCTTCGCCCCTCTTACGGCTCGTCCAAACACAACGCACATGATCCCGTGAGGAGTGTCCGCGAACACCAGCAGATAAGGCTGTAAAAAGAGCCTGACGTGATTCCTGTAGTGCTTTGAGTTGGGTAGGAGCAAGGGCTTCGGTAGGCTCAAAATCTTTTTCGCCTCGCCGGGGGATGAAAGGTTCTTTATTTCCAGCTACAGTTTGAGCACCTAGGCTTCTGTAGGATTGATGAGGGGGTTTTTAAGATGTTTTTAGAGGTCAGTTATTCAATCTGTCTGATAAAAGAGGAAGGCCTCCTTGAGAACGACGGAAAAGGAAGGGGAAAAGCGGACTTGGTATATTTGAGCAGCATTCGCCAGTCGGGAGCTTCTTCTTCTATTGCATCCTCCTCTTCGATGGGTCTTTCCATAATAGCTCACCGACAAGTTGCTAACGAATGCTCAAGAATTAGGCCCTGTCGTGATGTGTATCAAAGAATTGAGGTTTTACTGGTAAGAAGCGGTTTTTATGAGAAAGCGTTTTCACTAATTAGCCAGAACAAAGGATAGAGAACGACCACAGGTGTGGTTGAAGAAAGCAGCAGTGGAGAAAACGAAGAAAAAAGTTTGAAGATGAATGCGGCTGTCACTGATCGGTGACAGCCCCACTAGACTCCGCTTCCGTTTGGCGCGGTGTCCTAGATTCTCGTCACCAGCAAGCATCTCGGGCCAAGAAGAACCAACAACCACTAATTTACATACGACACGGAGAACAGAAATAGGCAGATGGCTACTCAACCTGCACCCAACGAGAGCAGCCCAAACAACCAATCAAATCAGGACCAGGCTAACCCACTCCATCCACCCCCAACTTCGAATCCAGGGACGGCGAATAGCGGCGGGAATAGTGCTAGCACACCTGCTACCACTCCCGCCCCTCCCCAATTCAACTTGGCCGAATGTTCAAAGTATCTCTCTTCTCGTACGTCTCTTGTCTTTTCTTCCTCTTTTCATTGTCACCCCATCAGGTTATTCTCAATGAAAGCATTCTTACTTTGTCTTGTTTGGTCCGATCCCGGCGAGTCTGGTAGGCAACACAGCTGCAATGGAAGCCTTGTCGTCGAAAAAAACCATTTCAAACGGTACTGTCAATCTCACCGCCTGCAGAAAAAATGGCACTGTTTCCGTTGGCTGATCCGGTACCCACTTTTCTAATTGACCGACAGAAAAACCAGAACTGTATAAACCTCCCGGCCCGAGCTCGCTGGCAGGGGGTTGGGGATCAGGAAAATGTAACCTTTCGTCCAAGCACACAAACACTCCCTCTTTCGTCAAAAGCCTCACAAGTTCAAGATTGGAAAAAAAAAATGAAAAAACTGACGCATTGATTTTGTTTTCATATTTTGCATAAACTGTCCGAACTCTTGATCAATTCAATGCCCAAAAAAAGATACTTCGATGGCTAATGGAGCCGATTTCCTGACCAGCTTATTCGCAAAAATCGACCAACAGCAGCACCAACAACAGCACCACCAGCAACAGCAACAACATCCACAGC
The DNA here is from genome assembly GCA_007896445.1 of Puccinia hordei. Taxonomy (NCBI): domain Eukaryota; kingdom Fungi; phylum Basidiomycota; class Pucciniomycetes; order Pucciniales; family Pucciniaceae; genus Puccinia; species Puccinia hordei. The sequence continues at coordinate 551,713 of RDRW01000226.1, read as the reverse complement.
AACACCCGCATCATCACCATCATCAACAACAGCACCAACACAAACTCATCCAACCTTCCAATCACCATCCTCATCACTACCCTAACCATCCTCAAAAGCCACCTCATCAACATTAAATCATAGTTTTACACTCTATTTCCTAATTAATTCCTATTATAAACTTAGTAGAATCAATTTATTCTGATTTGTTTTGGAGTTTTGTGAACAATATGTCTCACATTTTCACCCATTCCACTATATATGCTTCTCCTCTTGAGTGAGATGTGTGTGTATATGTATGTATGTACATGTGCACATCTTGTAAATAGTTAAGGAGTCTATCATCCTGATACCTGTGGTACCCCCCGGTTTGTCTATTGCTCTCTCTCCCTCAGTTTGTGGGAACTAATTGTTAAAAGAGGCGCCTCGCACAAAGTGACGGAGCTACTCCTTCGCGGCTCGCAATCAGAGGCTTTACAAAGCTCGCGTTTATCTTTGTTGCATGTCTTTTGCAGTAATTGACATCACTGACAACATAGAAAGTCACCATGTGTGTCTTGAAAGTCAATCTGTGAGCATCCTGATGAGAATCAAATGGTTAGATAAATAAATAGGGGGAGCATCCAGTAGTATCAGCAACAAAAATCTTTCTAGCCGAAACATGAAAATGAACCCAAGAAGTTAGAGACGATGTTTTCTGACGAGACAATACTCGTATGTTTTTCTATGAATGAAGGAAGCTGGCAAACGTGTTTTCGCCTTGAAAGAGAAGGATGCAAACCAACCAAATCAACACTTGATGCGAGAAAAAAAGCAGATGGTGATATGGGATGTAGTAAAGATAATTTGACCATGTAGGTGGACTCTTATGAAAATAAACCGATTGAGAGTTGATCATGTAGAAGCTTTGATCGTTTATTCATTCTCCTCGTCATCGTCCCATTCAAGACTTTCCATATTCACTTGCTGACTATCTTCGTACAATTGACTCAAGCCAGTCAAGTTTTCTAAATACTTAGGGTCATTGAAAGCTTGCAGCAACATCGAAAACCTCGACTTCTGATATTCATTGATCACCTGAACTTGAGTTAAAGTTTTCAATAAATGAATTAATTAAAGAATCGAAAAAAAAGCGAAGTCAATGGGCAAAAGAGGGGCATAGAATGTGCAGAGGAAATCATCTTAACTGTGTGGCTACATCCAGTACATTTGTCATATGCAGGTCCGACCAATTTGAGATTTTCGAATTTGGCCAAGAAGCCTCGAATTTGATGAGGCACCAATCCGAGCACAGACTCTTGGATGGATGCAGATGTATCCGTTGCTTCCTCTCCTTCTTTCGATCGACTCTTATCAATCACTTCAGCCAACACTTCAACCCTATGGTAGAGGAGAGATAATGTTAGCCAGTTGAATAATCAACTTCAGCTTTGCAAAATGTTAGAGATTGATCCTATGGTTCTACAAGACTCACCCCTGTGGATGTTGGAGTACCGAAGCCATCATTTCTACCGCGGTCGCACTGGCGATCGGAGCCAACCCTGGTCTAGTCACTGTACACATTTGATCCAGAGTTCGATCGGTCAATGACTGATAGATTCCCCCAGAAAGAAAAAGTTCAGTAAAAAGGCTTATCTCAGTTACACATGTGGCGAAAAGATACATACATCTGAAGGAGCAACGACGTCGTTACAAAAGTAACAGCCCAATTGTCGGATCTGAGGTAGTTTCGAACCAGTAGATTTATCGTCTACCGCCGGTGCCGAAGATTCAGATTCAGATGATCGCACGCCATGTCGCATGACCAAATAGGAATCGAACCCTAATGCGGCATTGATAACCAACTAAATGGAACCAATCAGCAATCTAGGAAATGATATTTAAAACAATCTTTGGAAGAAAGGTTTAACAACGACTTACCTTCCTTTGACTGGCCCCAAGAAGGGTGGGAAGCCATCGACTTTCACGGGAGTCCATCAACAGATATATCGCATCATGAGTATTGAATAATTCCTCTAACTGGGCCACTTGGGCCTTGGTTTGTTCGACCAGATTGGGTGGGATTGGATGGCCTGGCATGGGAATCGAAAGCTCTATCCCTTCTGTTTCCTATCCAGTCAATCCAACACAGCTTGTTAGTCTTCAAAGTAAGCACCCCCAGACTTAACGAAAAGGACTAGAAGAAATAGTAGGGGAAGGGGCTGTTTATGGAGAGGAGAATTCAACGTGAGGCTTACAAGACCGGGATAAATCCGTTTTAATGCGGCTGAAGCACATGCAGCTTTTGGTTTACCTCCTTCCAGGCAATCTTGGAATTCGAATAGAGGTTGACGAACTGGATTGGAGAAGGAGACTTTAGCCGAGTCTACAAAAGTTACTTTGCGAACTCCCCAGGCCTGATCGATGGAGGATGTACAAATGTTTGAGACCAAGGACTAAGAGGGAAAACACATTGTACAAAGATGAAGATGATCGTGATGAGAGAAAAGAAATAACTGACGACAAGCGTTCGGGCAACGTAGCAGCCTAAGGTTCCGGCACCCAAGAGTAAACACCGAGTAGATGAGATCTTGTCCAGGTTTAAGTCGGGCAAGATTCTCCATCTCATAAGTTTCAGATTGAGATCAACAGCTTGTTCCGCCAATCTACCAATCAGAAAATTTAAAACCAAACCAGTGAATAAAAGCAAAATGGACTGTTTGCTAATTTGATTGAGTGGTTTCCTCAAGTACCTGCTGGGATCCATCATTGGTGCAAGATCAGCCATCCGGGGACCGAGTTTACCGGCCGCATTCTTCTCCCAGCCAACTGCGACTGGGCGACCTGAAAGCAAGTAGTTGCTGAAAATTAGTGTAGAGACCTCATAGCTTTCATTTTTCGTCAAAACATAATGTACCTTGTGTACTTTCTTGTTCAGGCAATTCGATTGTCACGACAAAGCTTCGAACAACCGTAAGCGATTGTTGCTCTCCCAACGGATCTCGATAGCCAATCACTTTAAACTTTCGAGCTTGATTTCCGTACTGGGTCTGTAAATGGGCCAATAGATTGCGGAGCGGCCATCCAGCTGCTTGAGGGTGGACAGCAGGATCAATGAAGACCAGATATCGCTGTGATATAAATGGGTGTTAAGTGTTGTGTCCGGTAGTAGATATGTAAAACGAGAACCATCGAGAAATAACAAAGAAGAAGAAAAAACCAACATTGTCTTCTGATACTTGTGTAAAGAATTCAGTCCATTGAGAGATCGGGCCGAGAGACCATTGATTAGATACTGGATTACGTTTAGCGATCCAGCAATGATGATCGAAGTTATTTTGGTGAATTAAGCTGTTGAGTTGAAGTGCGTCCTCCAGAGGCAAAATAGGCCAGTCCCCGTTGTGTTGGTTGTGATCATCTGAGAGCACGTTCCAGGAAGGCTTGGAGACAAATGCTGGGAACGCAAACCAATAGTAATACTTGTATTTCTTCAAGTCTGAAAACGTGATCACGAGAAATTCCGGTGATTTATCGCTCGCTGGATGTAACTTCTTCTCTATCTTGTTTTTCCAAAGCTATTTTGAAAAAAAATTAAAAATTAAAAATTAAAACGTCCCCGAAAGAGGTCAGAAACATATGTTAGATCTTAGTTGTAAGCCATGTGCATTTACTTTTCTCTCCGAGTTGTTTTTTCAAAAACAGGAGCTTTGTATGCTGAACGTTGAGTAGGATGAAGAAGAGACTTACTTGATCTGAAAATGAATTGAACAGGCTTTGCTTGTCGCATGCTTTGAATTCTTCGATTGTATTGAAGTTCTTCAATAATCCCCATATAGCCACTCGACCTGATGAAGGACTTAATGTGTACAAGGCCCAAGATTTGGTTCAGCCTGCGATCATACGATGCCGTAGCTGCTGTCCGTCTCGGTTTGTGTTTCGAGGGGTTATGAGAGCCGAAGCATACGAGAATGGTCATGATACACACCTCGTCTGGGGATGGTTATCGGCTTGGACGGATGAGAGGGACTTGCCATCGACTCTAAATTCATTTCCAAAGCTGACTTGATTGATCACCTTCGAGTCTTGGTCTCGTTCCACGGTCCATCTACCACGCTCGTACCATGCTTGGATCGGCACCGGCTGGTCCTCAAGCTTTAGGATGTCGATTTTCAGTTGAGTGAGTGAATGCCAAAAGGCTGGGTCGATTGATGAGTTGAACGGGACGAACTGAAGTATCTTTGCTGTCATGGCTGGTCTACTACAGTGTGATTAATTCAGGATTGGGTTAGCACTGACTGAGTATATGTACTAGGGGATGGCCCCTTGGCGGGTCCTACTTCTGGTGGATTAGCGGCTCCGAGCTCCGATGTTTCCGGGTCTGGTTCCGATTGTTGGAGTGCGTGGTGTTGTAGCACAGAATCCGGATGGTTCAGCCAAGTTTATCGAGACGAGCCCCACTCGTGCGCTCTTTAGAGCATCATTACATACCAGTTTAGCGCAAGCAAAGGACTTGAGCCAGAAAAAATTCAACCGCACTGGGCTGAGTTAAAGGACAAGCCAAACTTGCATGAAGCCATCATTCCGGCTAAGCATTGCTACATATAGCAATGAGCTTCTGAGCTAAATCTTGAGCTGGAGTTACAATAGCTACACAAGGCTATCTGCCCACCTTGCCATATATTCATATCCCCAAAAATTCAATTATCTTCCACACTCCAATCAACGATGCCACCAAAAACGCGGTCCAAACTGGCTTCCACCAGATGATGAACAGCTTGCAAAAAGCTGGCTGAAAATCTCCGAGGACGTTATCCGATCAATACAGCAAAAAAATGATGAATTCTGGAAAAGAGTTGTTGAGGATTTCAATGTCTATGCCACTGGTATTGAAGGAGAATGGAGCCACTGCATGCACCGGTTTGTTCTCTATCCTTTCCACCTTCAGCATTTGTTATCTGATTTTTTCCCCATCCATTTCTGTTTGCAGTTGGGGACACATACAGAAATCTACTGCGCAATTCTCAGGAATATACAGGAATCTTGAAAAAAGTACCATTTGGCTCTGTCTTGACTGATCTCCTTCCTGATGCAAGAAAGGCCTATTACAAGCAAGAGGGGAAACAATTTCCCTACGAGTGGGCTTGGATGGTCCTCAAGGACTCGCCAAAGTGGAATGACTTTTCTGAGAATTGTACCATTCAAATTTTGGGATCATTGGTCAACTCCCTCTACGCCTGGGACTCAATCCAAAACCCCACCAACTTATATCCAATCCAGCTCGACTCCCCAGCCAGATTCTGATACTTCCTGGAAGCAAACTTCAGGAGTTCATACAACTAAACAGGAACTCATGGAAATTGATTATAATGCTAAAAAAATGAAATTACTTTGGAATGAGTCAAGCAACTACTGCAACCAACATTGATGAATATTGTTAGGTCAATTCCAATAAAGTCATTGAATGTTGTTGCTGTAGTACTTTCAGTAAGGAGTGGTGTCAGTTGCAAGGTTCCCAGCCTGTGCATTAAGTCACCATGTCACAGTTTTACCCCTGGACATATACATCTGGGAGGGCACTGTACTCAAAACCCCTACAAACGCAAAGGTGGCCATGATTCCAATGAACTCAAGTACAAAGTACACTTCAGATCCAGGTAAAATTGAAATCCTATGGGACCATCATGATATTTATTTCAAAGCATTTAAGGCTGCTGCAAATGATGAAATTTTGTTTGCCAATGATGCCAATCTCTCAAATAATGTTGAGCTTCTTTTAGAGTCTGTATCACTCACCTGGGTAGTTAAAATTCCTCAAATTGGCTACTTTTTGGCTAAAAATAAGGCTACACTTGATGGGGCCAGGATTTTTGTGATTTTTGTTGAATAATGTGTGTTAGCGCCCATCACAGACCACAAATGTACAGCTACTGTCAGCCCTAGAGATACTCCAGAGTATCCTAAGAACTAATTAAACTGTAAAATACAATAAAAATACTGTAGTACTACTGTAAATAATAACATATCATAAGATATTATTACATTAATCAACTCAGAAAGTAAAATTAAGTGGTTTAGCTCACTCAAACCACCACTAAATTCCTACTCCTTCTAGTACTTTATCATAGAATAAGGATACTTGAAGAAAAGGGGATAAAAAGTATAAATTATGGATTAGAAATTATTGTCATAAAAGCTGAGAGACAATAAGCTTATTTGAATAAATATAAGAATAATAAAACTATGCTAATAAGAAAGAAACTACCTAAGTGTGTGGTAATTTCCCATTATTGTTCTATTAAACAAATTGGCCCATGATGTGATTGGTTATACATACATGACATGAGGTCATGGGGACATCAAAAATACTGTGCTCAATTCAATACAATTCCCATTGCATCATAGTGCATTTGAATTGTAATACAATAGGGCAGAATATACAACAACATTCTAGAACCTTCCCCGGAAGACCTCTAGAATATAAAAGGAGGCCGTTTCCTGGCCTAGGATTGGATCCTCAGCATATTCACCCAGTACCACATTATTTAGTCCCCTGAATATTCTCCTCCTACTTTTAGAGTAGTGTTATCCCTTTTATTATCCAACCCACCTTATTTACTGGACTAGTTATCAAGCTACCTTAGATCCTCCCCATCTTAGACCTTGAACTATTCCTTACAAAGCAGTTGCTGCAAGACTACCACCTCTGACAGCAGCCAATCAGCTCAAGTGCTTGCCAGCTGCTTAGTAACAATTTATTTTTTACATATCTCTCAGATAGACAGAAAGATAGCCAAACCTATAAGGTTAGCTGTTAGTCTTCTACTGATTGACTAATTTATATATCAAATAAGACAATTATAAGGAGTTTAGGTTATCCTCTGTGCATAGTTTGGACACTATAGAGAGAATAATAATAATTATTATTCAGATAACCTTTCAGCACAGTGATATTACCTGGCTTTTTTATAGACATTAAGCCAGTGTTTCATACACATAGCTGACAGCTACCCTGATGCAAAAGGATCCCAAGTTGTTTGTGCAGGTGAGGTTTTATTTAGAATGAATTTTTTTCTTGCATGGAGCTGATGGGCTTTTATTCTCTCAGAAGGAAAAAGCTTTGAAGAGGTTGAAGGAAAAGCATGGGGCCACCTCCAAGAGATTGACTCCTCTGGCATAATGTGTGAAACCTTCCCTCACAGGTTTCACAACATAATTACATAATCAAATCCTTCAACACTATAAATACACTGACAGCCCGCCTCCCTCCTAGCTCAGCAGAGATTTTGACTACTTACATTATTTATCTGCTGAGCTAGGTAAGCACATAATCTTGTCCTTTCTTTCCTCTCTCTTTCCTCTTTCTTTCTCTTTCCTTTCTCCTTATCTTTTCTTCCTCTTTATTGATTACTATCCTGATGTGTACTGAGGAGATATTTTGACTACTTACATTATTTATCTGCTGAGCTAGAAATACAAACATTGGTTCTAGAATATCTCCTCAGCGCTGTGGTATTCCAAACCCTGTTTCAAGTATCAGGCAGGATTATATTATTTCACTATTTTTCAGAAGATAAAATAGTAGCAATATAAATGCATAATTGAAATCTAGGGTAAATTTAATCTATAAGTCACCCATTTATGTTAGGGTTTTGCACGGCTAAATCAAAAGTTATACAGTTACAAAGAATTAGAGTAAATAATAAGTACATAGTATACATATAGAAGTAGTATGTATTTTAGTGTTAGGTCACATGACGCAGCACATGATCTGTGGCACAGTCTAAGTACATACTCTCACCAGCAGAAACAGCTCACTTTAGGTCACAAGACGCAGCACATGATCTATGACACAGCTTAAGTACATAACCTCACCAGCAGAAATAGCTCACTTTAGGTCACAAGACGCAGCACATGATCTATGACACAGCTTAAGTACATAACCCCACCAGCAGAAATAGCTCACTTTATGCACTCCCTGCATGAAGGCAGCGTAGAAGAAGAGACCCAACCAGCATAAATACCTCAATCAGACATCCCACCAGCAAAAATCCCTCACATTTTACTATATAAAGGGGAGGTTGTTCCCTCCCAGAAAAAAAATCATCCCAGGAGCATCCCAGTAACATCCCACTTGGATCCCACACCCCATCATCTAGCTAGCAAACTAAATAAAATTACTCATCCATATAAATAGTGTGATCTTAATCAGGTGACCCACAACAAAATCTTTCATATCAGTTTAAAACACACAAAAGAAACAAAAGGAAAATTTTGCTCTTTTAACTAAAGGTTAAGGACGAGGGTACAACACTTTGAATATTTCACATTATAGTATACCAAAAACATATTTTTACTCATTTCCTCAGACTACATCTAAAAAGAAAAAATAAATAAATCATAAACATATAAATACTTGTTTCCTCATCAATTCCAACAAAACATTGTATTCCATTTACCACAACTTTCTGTAACAATCCATCTACTATCTACGCTCCTGATCCCTTCATCAAGCCCATTTCTGATTATTTGTAAGTTGAAATTTGATCTTTGTCTGATAAGAGATTACTACATAAATAGTTCTCTTAAAGAAAACAAAAAGAAAGTTATCAGCCACAACAATAAATAAAATTGTTGTATTAACTCTTGTAGTAAATAGAGGGGCAGGTCTTTCAAACCACCCTTAACAGTTGTAATAGATTCATACATACCTGAAATACTATAACTGCTATTTCCCCCTCACAGAACTACCCCCGTCCCAAAAGGAGTTCTCACATCTGGTGTCCCAACAGTGGCCAAAAACCTTCATCAAGATCACCCTTCAACTTCAAAACATTCAGCAAAGCACATTCAAAGAGAAAAGGAAGCACTCATAAGGCTATTCAACAACTGGTTTGGAACTAGTTACAAGGAATACACCATGGCAGATCCAGGGATTCAGGAACAGTCAGTAACAATAGGATTTCAAGAATATGAAGAGCAAAAGTCAAGGATAAACTTTATGGAAGACCAAATGGAAAAGGAAAGGCATGAAATGGAGGAGAAGTTTAAAAAAATGGAGGAAATGATTCAAATGCTAACAGGAAAAGGCAAGAGCACTGAACCCCAGCAAGTTCCCATTCCTGAGACTCCCCAACCTCAATCAAAATTCCTAGCCACAGGGTCTTATCCTGAAGCAAGCCGTACACAAGAAACACGTTTTGCCACATCAACACCATTTCCCCAGTTCACAGGACAAGAATTTCCAGAGACACCTAATCCACAAACAGGGTATGAAAACTCAGCAGCTTACAACATTAACAGGTCCAGGATGAGGCCAGCTTTTACGCCCAGAGGAACTCTTCAAGAAACACCATCCAACAGTCCCGCAGATTCCCAGTTTGAGAAAAGTAGGGTTATCACATTGCCAGAAGAAGGAACCTTGCGGGGATATCTGGAAACAAAGAAAACCAATCTAAATTTTGATGGAACAGAGGTGGAAGATTTCATCAAAAGAATTGAGAAGATGGCGTCCATTCAAGATTGCAGTAGTAGAGATTTAGCAAGACAGTTACCTTTTATCATTCCCAACCAAAAGATAAGTAAAGCCATTGAACTTATGGAGGGACATGAGACTAGTGATTGGGAAGTTCTAAAAAGAGATTTAATTAGGAAATGGGGAAGAGCTACACTACATAGGAGATTCAAGGAAGAGTCCATACCTCAACTTATCAAAAGAATTCAAGATTCAGGAGGAATCCACTCCAAACAGGAATACCGGAAATTCATCGGGGAATATGAAGAAATGGTAGACTATTTTCTACGCATGGAATACCCAAATATTAATGAAAACAATGGGGAGCCCCTGTGGAAGACATTGTCCAAGGAGTTGAAAAATGAGGTCCTGAGGGAACTTTCACATAAAAAGAAACTTAAGAAGACCAAAGATGGGAGACCAATTGTTCCAGATTTACCAACCTTGAAAGAATATACTGAACTGGCTTTGGATCTTTTGGACTTTGAGGATGAAGAAACTGTCAAGACAGAGACCCCTAAGAAGGTTGTGAAGTTACAGGACCCTAAGGAGGTATCAAACCAAGTTTCTTTGGAAGAGCAAATCAAAAATTTAACCACAATGGTGGAGAGTCAGAAGAAAGGAATCCCACCTCATTTTAATAGGCCCCCATCTCCGGCATTTTTAGAAAACAGGCCAAGATATTCCCCTCTTGAGTGTTATTATTGTAAAGGTAAGCACATTGTGACAAACTGTGAAATTTTACAACAGGACTTTCAAAATAGGAGAGTGCTGCGGATCCAAGGTGTGTATTATTATCCAAACCGCCTGCCAGTAGTATTGCGGGAGGATGCATCCATAAGAGAGATGGTACAAAAATTTGCGCAAGAAGAGGCTAAAGATGAGGAGAAAGCCAAGGAAGGGAATCAACAAACAAAGGATTCAACGGTTGCAAAAAAAAAAAAAAAAAAAAAAAAAAAAAAAAAACAACAACAACCAATAAATAAATAGAGTGATAATAGTCATAACAAACAAATAAAAATAAATAAAATAATTAAATAATAATACATAAATAAATAAACAAATAAAAGTTGGAAAAACATGTTTTTCTTGATGTATTTTTTTGTATTGTTTTATTTTAGTTATTTATTTTTTATTTTATATTTTATTTTATTTCATTTTTTATTTTATTTTAGTTATTTATGTATTTTTTAAATAAAAATAAAATAAAACCATCCTTTGTTTAAAAATAAACATTGAACGGTTCTAAGTTACCAGCGGTAGAAACGTCGGGGTAGTCTTGAAGAGACTCGGTATACCAGGAGCGGGTGTTGAACATCGACCGCATAATCGGGCCGAGCTGGTAGAAGTCGGGGTGCGAAGGCGAGAAGCTGAGGATGTACGGTTCCAGACAGGCGTAGAGTTCCAAGAAAGCGGCGCGAAATTTGAGTGAGGCATTTGGCGGCGGTGGACCTTGAAGAAACGCGAGGAAATCGTTGGAAGGGTCGATGATGGTAGGATCGATGGGGTCACAGATGAACGTCTCGGAAGCTTGGGAGTTGATGAACGTGTTGGCGGCTGTTTCTTCAGCTAAGTGGCGAGCCGCGTTGATAGCGGGAGAACTGTGTGCGGTGGCAATCACGGCCGCTTGGCCGTAGGAGTGATCGATCTCCACCTTCCTAACATTATCAGCTAGAAAAAAATAAATAAATAAATAAATAAATAAAAAAAATAAAAATAGGATATAAAATAATTAGTAACCATGAAAATTAACTAAGAACATAATAAATATAAAGAAAAAAATATAGGTACGAACTACTAAGTTCCGGCCGGGTGAAACGCCCGCAACGATCCCGGGGTTGAAAACAAACAGAGCGGGAAAGACGGCGTCTTTTGAAACGCACTTGCCGTTCAAACGGCGTTGAGGAGGAGATATTGCTGACCTCGCTGGGGACGTACGACCCATCGTTGGGATCGTCAACCACGGCATCGTCCAGCTTGGTCATGGCGTCATCTAAAAAATAAAATAAAAAAAATAAAAAAAAATAAAAAATAAAATAAAATAAAATAAGTAATAATAAAATAATCAGTTCATCAAAATAAATCAAAATATATATACACATATATACATGTATATATATATATATACATGTATATATATATTCATATATAAGAAGAATAAAAGCAGACTTACCTTTAGTCGGTCGGTCGGCGGCAGCACTGACGACAGCTAAGGACGGACCGGAGGAAGCTCGGCTGGAGAGCTGGGGAGAGTCGAGTTCGTCCACATCGGAATCCTCGGCAGTGGTCTTTGGTTCGATGTCTAGATAAGGCAAGGTAGAAGCATATTAGTAAGAATAAGCACAACAACGAGAAAGAAGAAAGGTGTGACTTACCATTAAACGGAGGCGCCTCGACGGGGAGATCGAAGGGAAGCGTAGAAAGCCATGGATGGCATCCCGATTGAAAGGAAGGAACAGCTAGATATATATATATATATAAATAAAAAAAAATAAAAAAAAACTTTATTAGTATTAGTCAACTGAGGAGGAAGAAGAAGAAGAAAAGGGGACAACTCACGAGCGTCGATACATGCAAAGAAAGAGTTTAAAAACTCTCGAGCTGGGGGAGGAGTACAATTGCTAGAAGGGGCAGACGAGGACATGTCATCGTTGTTTGTGAGAGTAAGGGGGGGGAGTATCAGATGAGATTACATGGATGGTAGGATTGGGGGAAGAAGCGATGGAGAGAATGTTAGCCATGATGGGAAAAGGTTTGCTGAGGAGGGGGAAAGATGAGTGAGAATGGCTCACCTTAAATAGTCGAGGGAGGTATCCCTCCTTGCATCGTTTCCAGTTGCTCAATGGCCAGTGGGGTAGGCCTGGGCAGTGATAGAAATCGATCCGGTGACGAGGTGTTTGGATGCTGGTGAGCCAAAGTAACTGGTATCGGTACCGACGTAAGAGCACCACAAGAAACTGTTTGGTGCAAACAAGATAAATGAGGGAATGTAAGATAAATTGGGGTCAGCGGATTGTGTTCTCGCATAGAACAAGTGAACGAAGGGACTACATACCTAGTGATAAAGCGGGGAAATTTTGGAATACGAGTTGTGACGAATAGAAGGATTGGCTGAGGGGGAACTGATCGGCCGTATGCCATAGAAAGGACGAAGTCGTACAGGGATTGACGGCGATATCATCCCGAAGATCGGTGAAGGGCTGAAGCCTGTATAAATAAATAAATTAAATAAATTAGAATCAGCAGACAGATAAATTTGAGATAGAGTGAAAGAGTATTGAAAAGAAAAGAAAACAGGAAATACGTACCACAGAATTGTCCAGTGGGGCGAATCCGGGGTCGTCGACGAGTAGGTGGTAGCGGATAGGAGTCGAGGAACCAAATACACCTCGACTGACAAAGAGGATATGGAGAGCGTGCTACAAGCAGGCCAACCGTAATCAGGCCCGCCCACAAAAAAAATAAATAAATAAATAAATAAAAATAAAAAAAATAAAAAAAATATAAAATAAAAAAAAAATATAAATAAAAAAAAATAAAATAAAAATAAAAATAAACATAATAAAAATGAAAATGAAAATGAAAATAAAAATAAAACAGAAATAAAAAAATAATAATAATAATAATAATAATAAATATACAAAATAAACAAATATTTTTTCCTTTTTATGTGCAAGACTTATAGTGTAATATTTGGTCCTGCATGACCTTAAACTGCAGCAAGTCCAGACAGACTTGATATTAACAGAGCATTTATTAACACTTAAAAAAAAAAAAAAAAAAAAAGAATAAATAAAATAATAAATAAACAAATAAAATTATTACTAAAACAGGGAAAGGAGAAATCAATAAATAAATATGACTGGGACAATTTTTGCCGCCAAATATAAAACAGTAGAGAAAAAAGTAAGACCAATAAATTACCCAATGCCACAGGATATAAACCCCCCTCTCCAGAGGCCTCCCTTGTCAAGGGATCCTTACATCACTCCCCTTACCATGAATCCTCCAGAATTTAAACCTACATCTAGAATCACGCATGAAAGACTAAAAATGGTGAATTTTGGGCCACCTGGATGGCTTTCTGAAGAAGAAACAAAACTACTAAAAAATGTAATTGTATTAAGGCAGAAATCTGTGGCCTTTTGTGAAGAAGAAAGGGGGTTATTATGTCATTCCTATGGACAGCCATACAAAATTCCAATTATAGCCCATGACCCATGGCAAAAGAAACCTATCCCCATACCTAAGCCTATCCTGGAGGACTTTATTGAATTAATTAGAAAGAGGATTAAAACTGGGCTTTATGAACAGTCTACATCTAGTTATTCCAGCCCAGTTTTCTGCGTGACAAAATCAAATGGCAAATTAAGGATTGTTCATGACCTGCAGGTACTCAATAAAGTCACAATCAAGGATGCAGGCTTACCACCCAAAATTGAAGAATTTGTGGACTCTTTCTCAGGAAGAGCTTGCTATGGCTTGGGAGACATAATGGGAGGATATGATGAGAGAGAGTTGGATCCAGCATCTAGGCCTTTAACTACTTTCGAGACTGTGTTGGGAAGACTTGCGCTACTAACTCTGTTGCAGTATATCAGGCACAAATGACCTGGATCCTTCAAGAGGAAATACCAGAGAATGTGGGAATTTTCATTGATGATGGAGGTATCAAAGGACCTAAGTCCACTTATGGGAACTCAACCTTAGCTGAAAATCCAGGGATAAGGAGATTTATTTGGGAATATGCAGTGGTGTTGGAAAGAATTCTGTTCAGGATAGAAGAGGCAGGGCTAACTATATCTGGAGAAAAATTTGCATGCTGCGTGCCAGCATTGGACATAGTGGGACATGTGGTCTCTCAAGATGGAAGGATGATGTCAAAACAAAAGGTAAACAAGATACAAAATTGCCCAACCCCTATGAATAAAAAAGATATTAGAGGATTCCTGGGAATTTGTGTCTATGTTAGAATGTTTATTAGAAATCTGTCATTGATAGCAGCACCTCTCAGACGGCTAACCAGATTAGATGTAAGTTTTGAGTGGGATGAGAGCTGTGAGAAGGCATTTCAAGAATTAAAAACAATTGTGGGAGAAGAGATAGTCCTAAAAAGTTTGGCATATGGAAAGGAGGCGGGAAAAAATAAACTAGCAGTAGATTCAAGTTACATTGCAGCAGGAGCAGTACTGATGCAAGAGGACAAAGAAGGAAAGGATAGGCCAGTTATTTATGAGTCAGTAGGGTTTTCTGAAAATGAGTCTGAATATTCTCAAGCAAAATTGGAGCTTTGTGGAGTAGCAAAAATTCTGAAGAAACTCCAGACAACACTTTGGGGGCAACACTTTGAGCTTCAAGTTGATGCAAAAGCTTTAATTGAAATGATTAATACTCCTAGTCTCCCAAGTGCACCAATGACAAGATGGGTGGTTTTCATTCAATTGTTCTCTTTTGACTTAGTACATAAACCAGGAAAAACTTTTACCATGCCTGATGGGCTGTCCAGAAGAGCAGTAGATGAAGATAAAGAAAGAAAAGAATTCAATGAGGAAGAATGCTAGGTAAAGCCACACCCAGGGTTTGGCACAAAACAAGTAAATATGACTACTGTTATTATGAAAATATGGGAACACCATCAAGTAGGATTCTGGAGAAACATGCAGGAATACCTGTTAACATTGCAAAAACCAGAAAATTGTTCAGATAAAGAGTTCCTGAAAATAAAGCGTAGATCCATTAATTTCTTTGTTGAAGAAGGTCAATTAAAAAGGAGAAGGGTTCCAAACAATCAGGTTGTAATTTCAGACCCAAAAGGGCAAAAACAAGTTTTAGAAGCTTTACATGAGCAATTAGGTCATAGAGGTATTTTAGAAACTTATAGGAGAGTTAAAGAGCGCTTCTGGTGGGAAGGAATGAAGAAAATTGCAAGTAATTGGGTGAGATCCTGTGAGCAATGTCAGAAGAGGAGTAAAGAATTACCAAAAGAAGAAGGAAAACCTACATCCACCTCTACCCTGTTCCAGAAAGTAAGTATGGATGCAGTTCATGTAAAATCTGGAAGATGGAAATATATCATTGTGGCAAGGGATGACTTCTCTGGTTGGGCAGAAACAGTAGGATTGACAAATCTCAAATCAAAGACCATTGCAGAGTGGTTTCTATCAGAGTGGGTGTGCAGATATGGGGTCCCAAAAGAAGTGACAGTTGATGGGGGAGCAGAATTTAAGAAGGAACTACAATTGGCAATGAAGAAAACTGGTATAAAGCTCAGGGTTGTGACTCCATACTACCCAGAAGCACAAGGAATGATTGAGAGGGGGCATAAAGAAATAAAAGATGCACTCATTAAGATGTGTGGAGAAGATGGAAAGAAGTGGAAAGAATATTTACCTTTAGTCACTTTTGCAGACAGAATATCAACTAAGAGAACTACAGGTTATACCCCATTTGAGCTACAATTTGGTCAGCCAGCAGTCCTCCCCGTAGACATGGAACTACATACTTATTTAAGCGTGGATTGGACAGAAGTAAAAACCACTGCAGAGTTACTAGAGACAAGGGCAGAACAATTGGTTCAAAGAGAGGAGAAAATTGCAGAGGCAGAGGAGAAATTGTTTAAAGCAAGGGCCCAGTCTGTTAAATACTGGGATAAAAAATGTGCACATAGAATGAGGAAACCACTGAGTCCTGGAGATTTAGTGTTGGTTTATAATAAAACTTTGGAGACCCAGTGGGGCTTGTTATTTAAAAATAGGTGGAATGGGCCATATAGGATAGTAAAACAAATAAATCAAGGACCATATGAGTTAGAGGAACTAGATGGGACCACACTAGCAAGAAGATTTGCATCCAGTCAAGTAAAGAGGTTTTACCCCAGAGGAGCACCCGTGGAAGATGGTGATGAAGAGGAAGAAGAAAGTGATATAGGGGATGAAGAATAGTAATTATAATTAAGAAGAAAAAGTATATAAACATAGTGGAAAAATTAGTTAATATAGAATGCTGTGGACAGCATTAAGTTGGGGGAGGATGTGGTATACCCACAGTAAGATCCTCAAGAGTGAAATAAATTAGTAGTGACAGTAATAATAAGTTAACAGACCAGATCAAAATTCAAATCCTAGAAACCAGAAGGACAGAGGACCAGATTCCACATTATCTACACCCACACTTTTTAGGGAAAAACCAGACAGGACATGGAAGAGGAACTTTCTATTTTTGCAGTTTATCACAGATACAGAAAACAGTATGTCACTTCAGCCATACAGAACAAAAGATCAGCTTTATTTACCAAGGAAGAGAAGTGGAGGCAAGATTCATGACAGTGTACTAAATAAACTGGAAAATTTTAGAGATATTTATAAGGGAGATAGGATTATTGGAGATTTTAGAGGGAGATAGGATTATTGGAGAGTTAGAGCTATTAGTTTAGCTATTATTTTTGAGTGAAGAAGTTTTAGAGTCACTAGTTATGAATCAAGGCAAGAAGCAAAATTTAGTAGGGAAAAGAGAAATCTAAAGTTAGTATGTCTAGGAGTATGAAATATTGTGGGAAACAAGGGATTAAATTAAAAAAAAAAAATAGTTGGATAAATCAACCTATTCTAGATGGTGATCCTTGAAACAGGAATGCTGTGGACAGCATTAAGTTGGGGGAGGATGTGGTATTCCAAACCCTGTTTCAAGTATCAGGCAGGATTATATTATTTCACTATTTTTCAGAAGATAAAATAGTAGCAATATAAATGCATAATTGAAATCTAGGGTAAATTTAATCTATAAGTCACCCATTTATGTTAGGGTTTTGCACGGCTAAATCAAAAGTTATACAGTTACAAAGAATTAGAGTAAATAATAAGTACATAGTATATATATAGAAGTAGTATGTATTTTAGTGTTAGGTCACATGACGCAGCACATGATCTGTGGCACAGTCTAAGTACATACTCTCACCAGCAGAAACAGCTCACTTTAGGTCACAAGACGCATCACATGATCTATGACACAGCTTAAGTACATAACCTCACCAGCAGAAATAGCTCACTTTAGGTCACAAGACGCAGCACATGATCTATGACACAGCTTAAGTACATAACCCCACCAGCAGAAATAGCTCACTTTATGCACTCCCCGCATGAAGGCAGCGTAGAAGAAGAGACCCAACCAGCATAAATACCTCAATCAGACATCCCACCAGCAAAAATCCCTCACATTTTACTATATAAAGGGGAGGTTGTTCCCTCCCAGAAAAAAAATCATCCCAGGAGCATCCCAGTAACATCCCACTTGGATCCCACACCCCATCATCTAGCTAGCAAACTAAATAAAATTACTTATCCATATAAATAGTGTGATCTTAATCAGGTGACCCACAAAAAATCTTTCATATCAGTTTAAAACACACAAAAGAAACAAAAGGAAAATTTTGCTCTTTTAACTAAAGGTTAAGGACGAGGGTACAACACTTTGAATATTTCACATTATAGTATACCAAAAACATATTTTTACTCATTTCCTCAGACTACATCTAAAAAGAAAAAATAAATAAATCATAAACATATAAATACTTGTTTCCTCATCAATTCCAACAAAACATTGTATTCCATTTACCACAACTTTCTGTAACAATCCATCTACTATCTACGCTCCTGATCCCTTCATCAAGCCCATTTCTGATTATTTGTAAGTTGAAATTTGATCTTTGTCTGATAAGAGATTACTACATAAATAGTTCTCTTAAAGAAAACAAAAAGAAAGTTATCAGCCACAACAATAAATAAAATTGTTGTATTAACTCTTGTAGTAAATAGAGGGGCAGGTCTTTCAAACCACCCTTAACAGTTGTAATAGATTCATACATACCTGAAATACTATAACTGCTATTTCCCCCTCATAGAACTACCCCCGTCCCAAAAGGAGTTCTCACAGCGCCCCTTATGGTACAGTTCCTTCCATAAATATTCAGTGAAGGGATCAAACCCTTACATAATGTCAGCTGGCCACTAGTCAAGAAAGTGCAGCAACTGACTAGGCTTCCCTCTAGGCTATGTGCCGCAAGTGTGTGACTGGCAAGTGACATGGATCACATAAGAAAATCACAAGTAGTAAAAGTATAATTAAGGACCACCAACCAGAGAGGGAAGTTCCTCAGGTGTTATCTTACCAAGCCCATCCTTTGTAGTCTTAAACTTACCTTTAACTCTACAACTGGGGATTTATATCAACCCCTTCATTTATCTAAATTCCTACCAACTTTCCTTCTCCATCTCCTCCATCCCCAGTAAGTACTCTTCTTATTCAACCTCTCCTATCCTCCCCTAAAACGAATCTAGAATTTATTGAGACTTTGGTTACTAGTTCAACCAGCCCCTTTCAAAGTAGGTGTGGCTTTCCTCCTCTGGCTGAGACAGATGAGTAGAGGTTGCACTTATTTAGTAATTCTCTGAGGCTGTGGACACTAGCCATTAGACAAATTATTCTTGGAAGAGTCATTACAGAGAACCACCCTGGCACATCATCTGGGGCACAGGAAAAGAAAGATGTTGGTTATCCAGAACATTTTGTTTGATCTGGGCCGCTGTGGAATTTTATATTGCAAAGGTGCAGAAAGCTCTCAGAAGAAATTTCAGTGGAGCATTATACGGGCGTTGATAAACGCACGCCAAGCGCGCACACCAACGCCAACCCGCACGCCAATTTTTTTTGGCGTGCGGGGCCAACACACCATTTTTTTTTGGCGTGTAGGGTCTACACGCCAAAAAAAAAGGGCGTGTGAGACCCACACGCCATTTTTTTTTGGCATGTGGGCCCCACACGCCAAATAAAATTGGCGTGTGGGCCCCGCACGCCAATTGTTTGGCGTGTGGGCCCCGCACGCCAATTGTTTGGCGTGCGGGTCCCCCCTCGCTCACATAATCGAATGGGAGGGACCATTCGATTACGTGAGCGGGGCCCCTCCCAGCTGACAAGGTTGTATAACCTCGTCAGCCGGGAGGACTTCCTCCCGGCTGACGAGGTTGTACAACGTTATCAGCCAGGAGGAAGTCCTCCTGGCTGACGAGGTTGTATAACCTCGACGGCCAGGAGGAAGTCCTCCCGGCCGACGAGGCTGTATAACCTCGTCGGCCAGGAGGACTTCCCCCTGGCTGACGAGGTTGTTATGACCTCGTCAGCCAGGAGGAAGTCCTCCTGGCCGACAAGGTTGTGTAGCCTCGTCGGCCGGGAGGACTTCCTCCTGCCCGACTAGGTTATACAACCTTGTCGGCCGGGAGGACTTCCTCCTGGCCGACAAGGTTGTATAACCTTGTCGGCCGGGAGGACTTCCTCCTGGCCAACGAGGTTATACAACCTCGTCGGCCAGGAGGACTTCCTCCTGGCTGACGAGGTTGTACAACCTCGTCAGCCGGGAGGAAGTCCTCCCGGCTGACGAGGTTATACAACCTCGTCGGCCAGGAGGAAGTCCTCCCGGCCGACAAGGTTGTATAACCTCGTCGGCCAGGAGGAATTCTTCCCGGCCGACGAGGTTGTATAACCTCGTCGGCCGGGAGGACTTCCTCCCGGCTGACAAGGTTATACAACCTCGTTGGCCAGGAGGAAGTCCTCCCGGCTGACGAAGTTGTACAACCTAGGTTATACAACCTCGTCGGCCAGGAGGACTTCCTCCTGGCTGACGAGGTTGTACAACCTCGTCAGCCGGGAGGAAGTCCTCCTGGCTGACGAGGTTATACAACCTCGTCGGCCAGGAGGAAGTCCTCCCGGCCGACGAGGTTGTATAACCTCGTCGGCCAGGAGGAATTCTTCCCGGCCGACGAGGTTGTATAACCTCGTCGGCCGGGAGGACTTCCTCCCGGCTTACAAGGTTATACAACCTCGTTGGCCAACCTCGTTCGTCAGCCAGGAGGAAGTCCTCCCGGCTGACGAGGTTGTACAACCTCGTCAGCCAGGAGGAAGTCCTCCTGGCCGACAAGGTTGTATAACCTTGTCGGCCGGGAGGACTTCCTCCCGGCTGACAAGGTTATACAACCTCGTTGGCCAGGAGTAAGTCCTCCCGGCTGACGAGGTTGTATAACCTCGTCGGCCGGGAGGACTTCCTCCCGGCTGACGAGGTTATACAACCTCTTCAGCCAGGAGGAAGTCCTCCTGGCCGACGAGGTTATACAGCCTCGTCAGCCGGGAGGACTTCCTCCTGGCCAACGAGGTTGTATAACCTTGTCAGCCGGGAGGAAGTCCTCCCGGCCAACAAGGTTATACAACCTTGTCGGCCAGGAGGAAGTCCTCCCGGCTGACGAGGCTGTATAACCTCGTCGGCCGGGAGGACTTCCTCCTGGCTGAAGAGGTTGTATAACCTCGTCAGCCAGGAGGAAGTCCTCCCGGCCGACGAGGTGTATACAACCTCGTCAGCCGGGAGGACTTACTCCTGGCCAACGAGGTTGTATAACCTTGTTGGCCGGGAGGACTTCCTCCCGGCTGACAAGGTTATACAACCTCGTTGGCCAGGAGGACTTCCTCCTGGCTGACGAGGTTGTATAACCTCGTCAGCCGGGAGGAAGTCCTCCCGGCCGACGAGGCTATACAGCCTCGTGCCGGTGTGGTAATCCATACCTTTTCACATACAAACATCAACAACTTACATTTCCTCTCACATATACTTCATTGTTATTACATAATCAGATTCTACATACAAAACTACCCCTAGTCACTCACTCAAAGTACCCCTGATTTCCCTTTGGTTCAGAAGTTATTGGCATTCTTAGAATATTACCACTTATAACCACATAACTTTACCAATACTACAACCCCATAGGATATTATACAAGGTATTGATTTATAAATATACAGTACATAAATAAAACACAGATATTACATGCTTTTCTTTAGTTTATATCTTCTTTGGTATTAAGTTGTACAGCACAGTCATTTATATTACATAGTTACATCTTCTGCCTTTATCATCCTCTTTGGTTACTAGTCACATTAAATTCCTTATATACATAGTTACTAGCTACATTGGCTCATCTTTCTTACACTATCACTACTCTCTTTTGGTTGTATACCTCTGAACACATTTCCCCTTTCTCTTTACTGCCAGGATCAGCCATCTTGTGCCCTTTTGTATAAGTAGAACTCCCCTTAGTTCTATGGATAAATCATGCACTCCCCTTTTATTAAAGTACAGTTTACATTTACCTTTACCTTGAAACCTTTTACATTTACTTTTTGCATCAACCTTTACACAAATAACAATCATAACACATACCCTATACTCTTTCTCAGTGCTTTTCTCACTCCTCTCAAGGTCCCTGCCTCAGATTGATTAAACAACCTAAGTTCCCATTAGTAGCAGCAGTCTAAGGATTAGTAGAAATATAGCCACACCTCTTTTCTTTCTTTTTCTTAGTGAAACCCTTTCCCCTCAGCATTAGTCAAGAAGGGCAGCCTCATCAGCACCTGTAGCTTCAACATCTTCTACTTACTAGATTTGTTGTCTATTTCCCCTTCAAGCTCTTTCCTGATCCTTTAGGAGTTCCACAAGTGGTGTCCCAACAGTGGCCTTATTTCCTTCAGTTTTAATCTTTCAGTCTTAGTTTCCTGCTACTACACCAACTTACAGTTTCAAATCAATTCTATCATACCTAATCCCTTCATTCCATTTCTAAGTGCATCATCTATAAATAAAACCCCTAAAAACATATCTTCCTGTTAGTTTCTCTACATATCACTTCCTTATCTCTCCACTTACTTTCCAACATGTCCAGCCCTCAACAATCCCCTGCCCTGAACATCAGCAACAACCTAGGAGAAACCTCTGGCCTCACCCAAGGATCAGCTAACAACAACCAAGGATCAGCCACCAACAACCTGGAACCTAGTATCACCAACAACCCCAATACCTCTAGGCCTGCTGCTCCATTCCAACTGGCCAACCCTGGCTCATTCACCCACTACAGAAATAACCCTGCAAACTCAGAAAGCTCCCATTTGGAAGGATCCAGGCATCAGTCCCCAACCCAGCAAGCCTCAGACAGAATGAACACCCACTTTTTGGAAAGAGAAGCTGTAATGCCCAAGTACCAAGGACCAACCAAGGCTGTCAAGATTAAACCATTGGACAAGGAACTATACTTTGATGGAACCAATATGCCTGTGGAGAAGTTCATTAAAAGGTATGAGAATGCTGGATCAGCTGATGGAGCTTCCTCTAGGGACCTGGCCATGCAAATTATTTCTTTTCTCAAAGGGATGGACTTAAAGGATGAAGTAGAGGAGATGACTGGCCATGAGGACTTGGATTGGGAGGTCTTGAAGAAACAACTCTTGGACAGATATGGATCACCTCTTCCCCTGGTGAAGTATACCAAGCAAGACCTAAAGAAGCTCAACTACTCTACCATCCAAGCTGGAGGAATCAAGACCCTGGAGGAATTCAAAACATTCAGGACTAAGTATGAGGTAATAACTAACTATCTTTTCAGAATGGGACAGACATCACATGTGGAGGAATCTAGGGAAATCTTATTGGACTCACTCAGCCCAGAATTGGAATCTTCAGTCACCAAGGAACTCATCAGGGACAACAAGATGCTAGCCTCAAAGGATGGAGGTGATATTCTTCCAAATACCCAGGTCCTGGTCACCTACATACACAGGGAGGTTCAGTCAGCTTCAGTAATGGAAAGAAGGAAGACATCCAGGAAAAATATCAGTCAGGAACCAGTCAACACACCTTCCATAGTTCCACCAGTTCAACTCCCACCTGTATACAAATCCCCAGCTCCAACCACCTCTAATTCCACAGATCAGAAACTGGACTCCCTCATTAAGCAATTTGCAGCTCTTACTGCTGGAAAATCTGCCCCACCTCATGTTCCTGGAAATCCTTCTGGACAAGCATATGGACCAAGGAACCCAGACTTCAAGTGCTTCTACTGCTTCCAACCAACCCACACAATCACCAGATGCAGTCTCTTAACCTATGATGAATCAGTTGGATCAGTTCTCAAGGATGGAAGAGGATTCAAACTTCCAGACAGCTCACCAATTCCCTGGGATTCCAGCAGGCCAATCAAATCAGTTGTGGATAAATTTATCAAGGATTCCTCAGAAGCCACTACATCATTTGGACATATATCTTCCTTTGGGGCGTTGATAAACGCACGCCAACGGCGCACGCCAACGCCAACCCGCACGCCACTTTTTTTTGGCGTGCGGGGCCTACACGCCAAAAAAAATTGGCGTGTAGGGTCTACACGCCAAAATAAATTGGCGTGTGAGACCCACACGCCAAAAATGGCGTGTGGTTCCCACACGCCAATTTTTTTTGGCGTGTGGGCCCCGCACGCCAATTTTTTTGGCGTGCGGGTCCCCCCTCGCTCACGTAATCGAATGGGAGGTCCCATTCGATTACGTGAGCGGGCCGGCTGACGAGGTTATACAACCTCGTCAGCCGGGAGGACTTCCTCCCGGCCGACGAGGTTGTATAACCTCGTCGGCCAGGAGGAAGTCCTCCCGGCCGACGAGGCTATACAACCTCGTCGGCCAGGAGGACTTCCTCCTGGCCGACGAGGTTATACCCGACGAGGCTATACAACCTTGTCGGCCAGGAGGACTTCCTCCTGGCTGACGAGGTTGTATAACCTCGTCAGCCGGGAGGACTTCCTCCCGGCTGACGAGGTTATACAACCTCGTCAGCCAGGAGGAAGTCCTCCTGGCCGACGAGGCTGTATAACCTCGTCGGCCGGGAGGACTTCCTCCCGGCCGACGAGGTTATACAACCTTGTCGGCCAGGAGGAAGTCCTCCTGGCTGACGAGGCTGTATAGCCTCGTCGGCCGGGAGGACTTCCTCCCGGCCGACGAGGTTATACAACCTCGTCGGCCAGGAGGAAGTCCTCCTGGCTGACGAGGCTGTATAGCCTCGTCGGCCGGGAGGACTTCCTCCCGGCCGACGAGGTTATACAACCTCGTCGGCCAGGAGGAAGTCCTCCTGGCTGACGAGGTTGTATAACCTTGTCAGCCGGGAGGACTTCCTCCTGGCCGACGAGGTTATACAACCTCGTCGGCCGGGAGGAAGTCCTCCTGGCCGACGAGGTTGTATAGCCTCGTCGGCCGGGAGGACTTCCTCCTGGCCGACGAGGTTATACAACCTCGTCGGCCGGGAGGAAGTCCTCCCGGCTGACGAGGTTGTATAACCTCGTCAGCCGGCCCCCTCACGTAATCGAATGGGACCTCCCATTCGATTACGTGAGCGGGATCCTCCCACACGCCAAACAATTGGCGTGTGGGAGCCGCACGCCAATTGTTTGGCGCGCGCTCCCACACGCCAATTGTTTGGCGTGTGGGAGCGCACGCCAAACAATTGGCGTGCGGGGCCCACACGCCAATTTTATTTGGCGTGCGGGGCCCACACGCCAAAAAAAATTGGTGTGTGGGAACCACACGCCATTTTTGGCGTGTGGGTCTCACACGCCAAATAAAATTGGCGTGTAGACCCTACACGCCACTTTTTTTTGGCGTGTAGGCCCCGCACGCCAAAAAAAATTGGCGTGCGGGTTGGCGTTGGCGTGCGCGCTTGGCGTGCATTTATCAACGCCCCTTCCTTTGGCCAACTAGAGGAAATGGACCCAGAAATCCAAGGATTCTACGAAGCAGACCTAGGGAAAAGGACTAGAGGAAACAAGGACCAAGAGGAAGAATCAGATAAAGGAAAGAGGACCAAGAAAGACCAGGAAACTTTAATGGACATGGATCAACAGGACTTACTCAGAATGGCTACCTCTTCCCCAGGCCCCAGTTCCAGGTCCCCTTCTAACTCCTCAGAATACTAAAGTTAGGTTCCAATCCAGTGAAGAATCAGAAAACCCACCCAAGGAAAAGGCCCCAAGGAAGACTTACTTGGAAAAGACTCTGGCCAAAGAATACCCAGGAATGGAAGAAGAGACAGCAGGAAGGATTATGAAAACTATTGTACCCCTTACAGCAGGAGAAATATGCACCATAGCCCCAGGAGTGGTGGACCACATCAAGAAAAGGATCAGTAACAGAAGAATACCAGTGGAACCTAATGTATCAGTATACTCAGCAGCAGTGGAAGAAGAGGATGTGGAAGAACAGGATTCAGTCACACATTATTCCTGCCCACTAGGTTATGTCAAACTCATTATACATGGAAAAACCTTGGAGGCACTTTTGGACACTGGATCAATGGTCAACATCATTCCAGAAAAACTTGCCAACCACCTTGGATTATTTATAACAGAAAAACCAATGAAGCTCAAAGGAATTGGAGGCCATCACACTGAAATAATTGGAATTGCTGAAAAGGTGGAAGTACTGGTGGGTAGAATAACCAAGTTTGTTCATTTCTGGGTGGCCAGAGGTGGAGTCCAGTTCATAGTTGGAAAGCCCTTTTTAATGGACATATCAGCAACCATCAAATACAATGGACCTAGGGAAGAATCACTCTCAATAATGGAAAAAGGACAAGCTTACCTGGTACCAATCCTCCTCCCCACTCATCACAAATGGGAAACATCTCTTCCAGTCAACATTGTCACCAGGGATTATTTGGACGAAGGGCAGAAATTCAATTTCTCATAGGAGAATGGGACCTGCCAAAACAACCATCAAAAAAAAATTATGCCCCTTCCTTCTCATAATCTCTATTCACCTGTGCAGCAAAATATAAATCAACACAAAAAAAAACAGCCTAAGTCATTCCTTCAGCAAACATATAAAAACCAAAATGAATAAAGACATAAAAAAATAAGTAAAAATAATAAAATAAAACAACTCACTAAATAAAACCATTTATATCCTCGTTATAAATAGGCAATACCTCCCTTTCCTTCTTTTCCTTATTACATCAACTTCTTCTTTGACTTGTTTTGGCGAATGGCTTGTCTGGATGCGGCGCGGTGTCTACAGTATCGAGTTGGATCCAGTTACGCGTTCTCGTTTCGAAGAACGACCTGTTAGGGAATAAAGAGCAAATCAATATTAATACATTAGTTCAAACTCGAGGTTGTGAATAGAAATGGGGAAAACGAACGATCGGTAAAAAAAACAATATGAGTCGGCCGACTCGATGGATAGAGACCACCAAGCGAGGCGAACATGTTGAAGAAGAGTGGACGCGACTGTGAGCGTTTCATGGCAATGAAAGGACCATAACGCACGATTGACTTTTGGAACATGATGGGGAGGAACGACGACCTCAAGCCTTTATAAAATCAATCATCTTTCGACGCCGGTGAACGACCCGGGAATACGTTCTTTTTCCTTTGGCCTACAATACATATTCGATGCCGGTGCACGAACCGGGCTTTCTTTTTTTTGTCATCATTCATTTCTCTCTTCTCTCCGTTTTCATGCCGCCTTTTCCATTCCAGCAAAGAACGATTGGTTCGTTTTCATCTCCGAGGACGATCTTCGACCCGGAGGAACGTGCCTCCGTTTTGGAGACGCTGGCGATTCCGCGGACGTTGTATTACCCGGAATTCTGCGTTCACTCTCCGCGCGGATTCACCAACTTCATTTCCGGTTGCACCTCTCACCTCGCTGGAAAATCAAGACCATGATTTACCTTTTAAAAAAAAAAAAAAAAAAAAAAAAAAAAAAAAAAAAAAAAGACAAAAAAATATATAATAAAAAAAAAAAAAATAATAAACAAATAAATAATTAAAAAAAAAAAAAAAAATTAATTAATTAAAAAAAAAAATGACCATATTAAAAAAAAAAAAAACAGACAATATTAAATTTTCTTTTTTTGGATACCAGAAAATACAGGAGGCTGGGAAATCAAATCACCAACAAGACTTAAAAAAGGGACCCAGGAGGACAACTAAGAAAAAAAAAAAATGATCCCATCCAAAAGGGAAATCCCCCCATCCATCCATCCATCATCCATCATCCTCATCCTCTTTTATTTTTCCCTCTTCACTCCACTTCCTGATTTCTGGACCACCTCCTGAATTATTATAACTCTTTACTCTCCTTAACCATTAGAGTTTTTTATCAAAACATATATATCTTAAAATTCCCTTTGCATATAACATTACCCCTTTCCATCACTTTCCTTCAGAATCCTTTACCCTTTGATACATATATAAATCTTTTAAAATCATTACATATTATAGGATACTCATACACATTCACCCTTCTTCTCTTGAATTACCACCCATGACCATTCTACCCTTTCTTTCATTATACATTTAAATACTACATATTATCATTACCCTCTTACCACATCATCAACACCTCTCTTCCTTCTTGCCATTATCCTTACCCTTTCCTCTCTTCCCATATTACCACTACCCCTTTTTCTACATTATCTTCTTGCCATTACCCTTACCCTTTCCTCTCTTCCCATATTACCACCACCCCTTTTCCTACATTACCTTCTTACCATTACTATTGCTCCTCACTCTATTTCCATATTACCACTACCTCTTCTTCTACCTTACCCTTACCCCTTATCTTTCATTACTCTTTTAGTCCTCACTCCATTCCCATATCACCACTACCTCTCTTCAACAACTACCCCATAACATTTAAACCATTACCATTAACTTTTTAATCCATTTCCATATTACCACTACCTCTTTTCCCACATCAACAACTACCCCATTACATTTAAACCATTACCATATCACCATTACCTTTTACTCTATTACCATATTACCTCCAATCCTTATTAAATTACCCTTTACATCATTTTATATTATTACATATATTACATCTTACAGTTATAGGATACAAACTCTGGATTAGAAAGCACTGGACTTGGATAAAGGAATAACGGACTCACTTGGATGGTGGCTCTATGAGGATTACCTGGACCTTGACTTGGACCTTTGGACAGCAGAAACTTGGACTAAACCCTGGATCTCTCCTGCATGTTGTTTAGAATGGAATTTATTTTTAGGAGCCTTGGACTTTGGACTTTATTGGACCTTGGATTCATTCTGAGTTGGAATGTAATATAATTCTAGGAGGCCACTGGACCTTGGACTTTATTGAACCCTGGATCATTCTAGCATGTTTTTTTGGATGGATTTATTCTTTAGGAGCTCTTGGATTATGTTGAATATTGGCTTTTCTGGATATCTTGGACAACTATACTCAGGATTCAGTAATATATGTACACTAGGCCTCTGGATTTGGATCAAGACTTCCTTCTTCAGTATGTGGACCTAGGAATTGGCCACCTTGGATGGATCTGGACTTCCCTCTTTGGCTTTGGACTTTTCACCCTTTCCCCCTTACTCTCTGGACTTCTCTCTGGGAAAAACTAGTGGACTCTTATTTTGGATACAGACATCCTTTTGTGGCAGCACCTCTTTTATTTGGACTGGACCTCCTTGGCTTGGATACAGACTTCCTTCTTTGGCTATGGACTTTTCCTTCCCCTACATACCCCCACTCTCATTTTTCTCCCTAAAAATTCCCTTTGCATCATCATTATTACTCTGGATCAGGTTCCTCTTTTTTCCCTGCCTGGGGACAGACAGCTTAGTTGGGGGAGGATGTGGTAATCCATACCTTTTCACATACAAACATCAACAACTTACATTTCCTCTCACATATACTTCATTGTTATTACATAATCAGATTCTACATACAAAACTACCCCTAGTCACTCACTCAAAGTACCCCTGATTTCCCTTTGGTTCAGAAGTTATTGGCATTCTTAGAATATTACCACTTATAACCACATAACTTTACCAATACTACAACCCCATAGGATATTATACAAGGTATTGATTTATAAATATACAGTACATAAATAAAACACAGATATTACATACTTTTCTTTAGTTTATATCTTCTTTGGTATTAAGTTGTACAGCACAGTCATTTATATTACATAGTTACATCTTCTGCCTTTATCATCCTCTTTGGTTACTAGTCACATTACATTCCTTATATACATAGTTACTAGCTACATTGGCTCATCTTTCTTACACTATCACTACTCTCTTTTGGTTGTATACCTCTGAACACATTTCCCCTTTCTCTTTACTGCCAGGATCAGCCATCTTGTGCCCTTTTGTATAAGTATAACTCCCCTTAGTTCTATGGATAAATCATGCACTCCCCTTTTATTAAAGTACAGTTTACATTTACCTTTACCTTGAAACCTTTTACATTTACTTTTTGCATCAACCTTTACACAAATAACAATCATAACACATACCCTATACTCTTTCTCAGTGCTTTTCTCACTCCTCTCAAGTTCCCTGCCTCAGATTGATTAAACAACCTAAGTTCCCATTAGTAGCAGCAGTCTAAGGATTAGTAGAAATATAGCCACACCTCTTTTCTTTCTTTTTCTTAGTGAAACCCTTTCCCCTCAGCATTAGTCAAGAAGGGCAGCCTCATCAGCACCTGTAGCTTCAACATCTTCTACTTACTAGATTTGTTGTCTATTTCCCCTTCAAGCTCTTTCCTGATCCTTTAGGAGTTCCACACCGGGAGGAAGTCCTCCCGGCTGACGAGGTTGTATAAGCTCGTCAGCCGGGAGGGGCCCCGCTCACGTAATTGAATGGTCCCTCCCATTTGATTATGTGAGCAAGGGGGGCCCACACGCCAATTTTATTTGGCGTGCGGGGCCCACACGCCAAAAAAAAATGGCGTGTGGGAACCACACGCCATTTTTGGCGTGTGGGTCTCACACGCCCTTTTTTTTTGGCGTGTAGACCCTACACGCCAAAAAAAAATGGCGTGTAGGCCCCGCACGCCAAAAAAAATTGGTGTGCGGGTTGGCTTTGGCGTGCGCTGTTGGCGTGCATTTATCAACACCCGCATTATACTGAGGAAAGCACTCAAAAATCACATGCAGGCTTATGAGAGTTGAGTACTCATCCTACATACTCATGATTTTCTACTTGTAAATGCACCGGCAGTAACACAGCCAGAAAAGGATACTCCAAAGCACACAGGGAAAGCATGGTGGGTGATTCAGGGGTGGAATTTCACATAGCACATTAAAGGATTTCACAGACAGGGGCTGAAGCAGAGGCACAGCAGAACTACTGCATGGTGCCATGGGTCTTGGGGGATGGAGGTCCACCACAGGGGTCAACACAGAAGGACATCCACAGGTGTAATCAGAGAAGGCAGGGGCTATAAGGTATGGGGGTCTACATGGTAAATGTGTATGCAGCAGAATGGGGAAATGGTGAGGGTTGCAGAGGTCAGTATATAGGTGGACTAGAGCCTAGGGGCAGATTTTATTGTATCTCATTGTATTTTCACCATAGGGCAACGACAGGTAGTGTTTAGGATATTAGTCAGTATCTTAGCAAGTGAGGTATTCTTTTCAGGAAAATATAAATTCAGTCTCAAGGTTTTCTATTCTACAAGTGCATTAATTTCAACAAGCTTCCAAATCCCCCTGGCTTTAAATATAAAACAGTGAAGGAACCACCATCTCCATCAATATCTAACCCTTAATTGGCCTCAGAGCCCTTTAATACCTCCACAACTTCTGACTCCACTTGTTCTTTGCACATGCATGTCAACCCCACTAGTGGGTAGGGGCATATTATGTATTCCTTAAAATCACAGTCTTGGAATCCCCATGAGAGGAGGCAGGGAATTTGGCTACCCTTCCTTTCTAGGAAACCTCCCTGATATTTACCATCCCCACATGTCAGAAATCAGAAATCCATTAGGATTTGGAATAACATCTGCTTCAATCCCACCCTTTGGCTCACTAGGAAAATACCTTGAAAATAACTCTCAATCAAGCCCGCAAATTGGGTAAAAACCTGAACTCAGCACCAACACAGCTCATCCTTCATCACCAGCATCTTATTAAAACACTCTCTTGGAAGATTATTTCCAATAAATAAAGATTGACTCACATAGCAGAAGAAGAAATTAAGAAGGGAAGTGCCCAACTCTTGACATCCAGCCGTCCCAAATTCAAGCATCACAATCACATGAAGCATAAAGCAGGATAAATAGTGTGACAATTTTTTTTTCCCCAGTGTGACAATTTTTTTTCCATCCCCCTACACCAGGAAAAAACAATGATCAATTGATGGCAAGTGACATTTGGGCAACTTCACTCATCTATCCTTTATCTATCCACTGCTACTCCTTGAATTACTTTAGAACAAAATTGGTCATTCATTTTTCTACCTTGCACAAACAGAGGCTGTGCCTGCTCATAACAGCTCTTTCTGCATTCTGTGTATATAAGTGTTGGGTAGCTGCTCAGCGCTGCTCAGCTTTGATTGAAATAGGTACATAGCTCAGTGGAAACTTCATTCCAACCCTTTTTGATTTGCCTTCCTTCTGCCCAAAATTCATGTCTGAGCTGCACCAGATTGAACACTGAACTGCACCAAACTGAACACTGAGCTAAACTAGGGTTAATACTGAGCTACCAGAGTTAAAACTGAGCGTCCCCAGGGGGAATATTCAGCTATTCTGGAGTGAACACTTATAATCTGTGCCAGACTGAACACTCATTTGTACCAGAGTTTGCAATGAGCTTTGCTGTGGTGAATCCTGTGCTCAGCTAGGGAAAACTGATGAGCAACAGAAAATAAATGAAACCAGTGAAAACTGAGCAGAATCAGTGAAGAATGGGCAGAATTAGTGAAACTGAGAAGAATCAGTGAAAAATGAGTGGAATCAGTAAAAAAAGAGCAGAATTAGTTAAAATGAGCAGAATCAGTTAAAAGTGAGCAGGATGTGGAAAATGCGCAGAATCAGTCAAAACTGAGCAGAATCAGTGGAAACTGAGCAGAATCAGTGAAGTGTGATATGAGCCAGTGGAAAAGGAGCTATCAAATTAAAACACCAGTGAGAACAAAATATACTTGAAGAGTAGGATTGGAGCTGCTTTGGATCTGCAACAAAAAATGCAGAAGGTCACTTGTCATCAAGTGAGCATATTTTCTTCCTGGTGCTATTCCTTTGCTCTGCCTGCTATCCCATTACTGCTATTCCAATGAAATTACCCTACCAATTTTTCAAAGAAATTATTAATAAGAGAAATTTGAGTGTCCAGAAAGAAATTACAAATAATTCTGTGATTGAACCCTGTAAGAGAGACTTCAGTCCAAAAAGTGGTCACAAAGCATATCAAATCAATCTTGCACTGCTTGAATTATAACTTGGTGCTATCTTATCAAGTCTTTGAGCACTCACATATACCAAAAATCACACACAACTCACAGGGATTATTTTCATGTTTCTCACAGGGATCATTTTCATCAGTTTTAATTTAATCATGGATTTAGGAAAGGTGAAACAAAAAATATATATAATGCAAGCTACTAGTTTTGAGAGATAAAATAGAAAGAAAATAATGGGAATTAATCAAAAAAACACAATAACCTGAGCCATGGAAGAGTTTGTTTATTAATTCAGATGTGAATACCAATTTGAAACATTCATCTGTCACCTCATATTCTTCCTCAACACCAGTTAGTAAGAGTTAATTTTGTTTTAAGGTGGATTTATAAACACTAAAACCCTTTTTGTTGAGTTTTCATTCTTCTGTTCCTACCAAAATCACCACATGTCAATCCTTTAAATTTAATTTCTGTAATCAACTTGAGTTAGACTAGAATGCAGCTTTTTATACTAAGTTTTTTGTATTTACAACTCTTAGCTCTAATGATTGTTTATTCTTTTTTCTGATTCACTTTTGATTATTAAAAACTGATTACTAGAATTAATGCCTCTTAGTATTTGTGGTTTTTGTAATATGTTTTTTCTTGATTAATATACTAGCTTGACTAAAAGAGACTGAGAAGGCCTGACTAGTTATTTCTTCCAAGTAATCATATTATACTCCTCTCAGTTTTTATTCAAATTACTCTTTATTCATTTTCATTTCTCAACCACAAATTAACCACTTGTAACTAGTCTATAAGAACATAGCCTAGTCCAAGCAATAACAATCATCAGTTCCCCTCATAAAACAAAGTCCCCATCTTTTGAGTATCCCAGAGTCTGTTCACTGATTCCCTTCCTTCTTTCTCTTCGCCAAAAATTCAACACTTTTCAATGGGGCTCATATCTATAATTTTGGGAAGGGATCTTGACAAGGATCCAAAGAATGTAATAAGTTACGGGCTCTAAAGATGCCCAATAATGATAAAGATGTTTACAATAAATGAATTCTAACCTGAAGAATGTAATAAGTTATGGGTGTTAAAGATGCCTGACAATGGTGAAGATGTTTAGAATACAAGAATCTGATGAGATTCAGTAATAGTCAGAGTTATGTGAGAAACAGCACAACAAAAAGTTTGAGTCAAGAATAATGGAAAAGGTTTCTTTAGCATTTGATATTATTGATTGACTTAGAAATAGAATAATAGATATACACTAACTCTAACCTGAAGAATGTAATAAGTTACGGGTGTTAAAGATTCCCAACAATGATGGACATTTTTCAAATAAAAGACTCTATAGAAATAAAAATAGATTAAATTGAAGTAAGATAAGATCAATGCATTTATTGTAACAAGGAAAAATTATGATCAATAAATTTGAGTACCTGATGAGATTAAGTAATTGTTGGAGTGATGTGAGAAACAGCACAACAAAAAGTTTGAGTCAAGAATAATGGAACTGTAATGATGAAATGAAAAGAGAAATAGCCAAATTGAATGAAAGAAAATATAAGCCTCCTTCTACTCAGTGATTGTGGGGTCTTGAGATGACTTACTGGTTTTCCTTTTTTTAGTATTTGATATAATTGATTGACTAAAGAAAGGAAAGCCAGAAGGCAGCTTGAGCTACTTGAGTTTTGATTGAAGCACTGAATTTTTTTCTGTATTGAATATTGTATTGAATAGTTGTGATGATTGAAATAAAAATGAATAAATTTTTCAAAATTCAATAATATCAGGGGAGTAAGCAGGTAAATACAAAACTCAAAATCCATGTGCTTCTAAAATCTTGGTAACACAGCCATTATGATGAATTTTTGAGTTTTCCATTACTAAAACACTGCTTGGTGCAGGAAATGGATTCATATTAGGAGCCTAGCATATGGTCAACAAAATCATGAGAATTTTGGCGGTAGTTGTGATATGGAAAATGAAAATGAAAATGAAAATGAGGAAAATTTCTGGATTTTTCTCCAAGAAATACTCAAAACCATGTTGGTCTACTAAACAACCTGAAAAATGTGAGCCACAAGGCTGCACAATGAGATTGCAGGGATAAAATTGTATCCTTGGGTACTCTGCTTGCATGGATCTCTAGGAGTTCATTGACCCTTTGGATCCTATCCCTGTGTTCTTGATACAGCTTCAAGGGATAAACCTGCCTCATCTGATACAAAAAAGGACATCAATGTCAGAGCACACCTGCTTCAGGTTATGATTAAATGTCCTACTATAATTGCCAAAGCTTACCAGTGAATACCAAGAAATACAAGGGTATAGCTCCCACCTGATAGTGATAGAAGGTGTGCTCTTCATTTTCTTGCCTAGTATTGACTTTGCAAATTGTCTATCTGCTCACTTATAATTGATGGTAGAAAGATTTGAGGATAGTCAACACAGATACTTCAATGTATCAGAATATGAGCCTCTAGTCTCCACTCACTTAATTTCTTCCTTTTATATTCCTGTTCCCCTCATATTTCCAGTTCCAGTTCCTTTCCCCAGTACTTATCCCTGTTCCTGTTCCAATCACCTGGTCCTATTCCAGTTCCAGTTCTTGTTCCCAGGACCTGTTAAAATTCCTTTTTCCAGCCCCTTTCCTGTTTATTTCACCAGTCCTGTCTATGTCCTGTTCCTGCTTTTGTCTCTCTAGGTCCTTTCTGGATCTTGTTGAGGGGGCTCTCTAGTTGGTTACATGAGTCAGCCCTCATATTTGGAATAAAAATCATCAAGTCTGAGCTTCATCTATATAAACCTCATCCTGTATTCCTGGTTTCAGTTCCCTCAACTACTAAGAAGAAAAGTGCCACCTGCTCCTCTGTCACCTTCTCCCCCCCTATGAGCCTGAAAATTTGTCACAATTCCTTTCTCTTGAATGCGCACAGACCAGATTTTGTTGGCATACAGTGTGGGTTGTTCAGTAAAAATTTCAGCAATGAATTCATGGTCTCTTGTCATTCAATTCAAAAGGTCAGCCCCATCAAAGATAAGTGGTGGGATTGCACACAACCAACCAAGTAGTTTGGTAGAGTTGGGCCCAGTGGTGTAAAGAGTCTGGGATGTTTTTAGCTGCAAGTGAGGTGTTGACTTGGGTGAGAGTCTTCCCCTTGAGATGGGCTAGGGATGCAGAATACTTCAGATCCTGTACATATTTTTGGAAAACCATGGCTGCCAGAAACTAGGACTGAAAAAAGGAAATAATATTAGCCTCTTTATAGAATATTAAGGAAAAAATAGTCAAGTAAAACTCACCAAGCAGTCTGGGTTATCCTCTGTGGTTGCTTTCCTGTTTATCCTACAAGAATTTGTGCAGGTGGGTTTGCTGGATGGCAGGATATGTTTCACTGCACCAGGACAGGGGGCCTGGGGAAAAAAAGTGCAGAACAAAATAAGAAAAAGGCGCAAACACCACAAGCTTTCTTGAATCGGCTGTACATGAGTACCATGTACCCTCTAAATCTGAGCTTTTAGAAATTCAAACCAAGTTTTGAGAAATAGTCAATCAAACACCCCCTTTCTTTTCAGAAACTTAAAAGCTCAGATTTTGAGGGGACATGGTACTCATGTATAGCTGATGCAAGAAAGCTTGTGGTATTTGCACCTTTTTCTTCTTTTTTTTCCCAGGCCGCCTGTCTGGGGGCAGTGAAAGATACCCAGCCAGCCAGGTCTGCCATCCAGAAAACTCAGCCACACAACTGATTGTAGGATAAACAGGCAAAAAACCACAGAGGATAACCCAGACTGCTTGGTGAGTTTTGCTTGACTATTTTGTCCTTAATATTCTATAAAGAGGGCACTATTACTTCCTTTCTTCAGTCCTAGTTTCTGGCAGCCATGGTTTTCCAAAAATATGTACCAGATCTGTAGTATTCTGCAGCCCTAGCCCATCTCATGGGGAAGACTCTCACCCAAATCAACACCTCACTTGCAGCTACAAACAGCCCAGACTGTTTACACTGGAATATATAAAAAAAAACCGGCCTATAGTTGGGCCCTTAGCTCAACCAAGTCCCTGATCTCTATTTTGAGGGGAGGATGTTTCCCACATTTACTTGTTCAATAACTCAACTCAGTGACCTGAGATAATTACAAAAGTGACCTTCTTGAATCCTTTTAATTTATTGGAACCATTTCTCATTGGGTGATCATGCTTTGGGGCCAAAGATGCGCAAGATCATGGATCAAGTAGATGGGTTGGAGATAGATGGATATAGTACATAGATTTAGGATTCTTTGTTCATCTTTGAAGATTAAACAAGGAGCTAAATCATCCAGAGATGGATTTGTGAGGCATGTTTTAAAAAAAGTGCCCCCCAAGATCCCCAATTTTTGCAGACCGCACATGTTGAGATTGGAAAGTCCCTCTGTTGCGGTACACTGCGCCCAGGGAAGGAGGGGAATAGTCAAGCTAGCCTTACACCACTTGACCAATTAGCCTGATAAATTCAATCTGGTGGCTTGAAATTCTAATTTACTTCAGAAAAAATGGTCCCGATATTTATTTACATTTTGCAAGGCTTGTTCCACTCTTGAGGATGATTACGTCAGCCTGAGCTAGGACCTCCGAGTCAGTCACACGGCTCAGTCTCCAGTTCGCCTCCAGACAGCTGTCATCAACCAGCAAGAACAACATCCACCTCGAAATACAATAACACATTTACAAGAAAGAAGAAAGAAAGCTAAGTCGCAAGCTATCTTACAATGATGGCTGAACCTCAACATACCAACCCACCCCAATTCGATCCTGCCCTCGTCCACCACTCTGGTCTCACCGGAATGCATCCACTCGCAGTAAGAACGAGTATCCATCACTCCAACAAACATCCATACCCGATCTCTGACCTCTCTCTCGTCAATCCCTCTTCTTCTCTATCGATCAACAGGTCTTGATCGACGAGCTCAAATCGGACGATGTCTCCGCCCGTCTGACTTCAATCCATCGATTAACTACCATCGCACTCGCACTGGGCCCTCAAAGGACACGTGATGAGCTCATCCCTTTCATCACCGAAGGCATGGACGATGAAGAGTTTGTCAAGTTCCGATTACCTCTGGGTAAAACGAAGCCCTCAAAAACATGCCGCTCTCCCTCCATCCTGATCATTTTTTATTTCTTTATTCCCATATAAGTGAGGTCCTCCTAGCTTTGGCCGGCGAACTGAATGCAGCTTTTGTCGAGTTCCTCGGAGGTCCCGAGCATGCTCATCTTTTACTAGTCCCACTCGAAAACTTGGGAACAGTCGAGGAAACTCTGATTCGTGACAAGGTTTGTCAGCTCTCAGTCGCTGAACTTAGAAAGACAGATTTAAAAATACACGTGCGAATCGGTTCTGCTTACTTACTTGATGCCCTTATGTTCTGTTTTGAAGGCTGCCGAATCACTCACACAAATCGCAGCACTCCTATCAGCTCAACAGCTTGAAGAGTTTTATGTACCGGCCATGAAGCGACTGAGCGTGGCTGAGTGGTTCACCAGTCGAGCAGTTAGGCGATTATTCATCTCTCCTCCACAAATATCAATAGCTCCTGAAATTACTTGAATTGTCTCACCGTTCCTTATCCAACTCCCTAGACCTCTACCTCTTTGTATGCCGCAGCATACCCTAAGGTATCCGATGCCACGAAAGACGAAATGAGGAGAATGTACTCCGCCTTATGTGCCGACGAGACACCTATGGTCCGAAGGGCTGCTGCCAAAGAACTAGGGGTCAGTAGCTTTTAAAGTATCAGATCACATCTCGAGTGACATGCTAACTTGACGACCATTCCAGCCGTTTGCCAAAGTGCTGTCCCAGAATCACCTGGTGGCTGATGCGATCCCGGTCTTCCGCAAGCTGGCTGCAGACGATCAAGACTCTGTGCGCCTACTCACAGTCGATGCGCTGATTGCGATCGCATCATCATTGCCCGATAAAGCAGTATGCAAGCAACAGCTGGGCTCCACAATGAAAGCGATGGTCAGCGACAAAAGCTGGAGGGTCAGGTACATGATCGCCGACCACTTCGTTCAGCTGGCTGAAAGCGCCGGTGAGGATGTCGTGCGGGAGGAACTCGTCGGGGCTTATGTTCACCTATTGAAAGATAATGAGGCAGAAGTTCGGACCGCTGCTGCCGGTCAAATTCCAGGTTAGTCAACAAAAACCAAAAGTTTTCGACTCGAAGGTGGATCTTGATCATACAGCTTCGCTAATGCTGGCCTATCTTTGTATCATTGGTCTACAGGTTTCTGCAAATTGATCGACAGAGAGGTCATCTTGTCGCGTGTCTTGATATGTGTCAGGGAATTAGCATCCGATACGTCGCAGTACGTCCGAGCTGCGCTTGGAACTCAAGTCGCCGGACTTGCACCGCTTCTGGGTAAAGAGGCAACTATCGAACACCTTTTATCCCTGTTTCTTCAGCTGCTTAAGGATGAATTTGCCGATGTAAGATTGAACATCATTTCCAAGCTGGAGCAAGTCAATGAAGGTAAGCAACATTTGGGTTCATATTTGTCAATTGATTTTCCAGAAGAAAAATATGCTTACATTTTCCGATCGGATAAACATGTGGCTTATGAATGCGAACAGTGATTGGAATCGAATTGCTATCACAAGCATTATTGCCGGCCATTATGGAACTATCAGAAGACAAACAGTGGAGAGTTCGCCAGGCGATCATCGAGTACATTCCACTCCTAGCCACCCAACTGGGAGTCTCGTTCTTTGATGACCAACTGGCCGGACTGTGCATGGCATGGTTGAACGATGCAGTCTACAGTATTCGGGAAAGCGCGACAATCAACCTTAGGAAATTAACCGAGGTTTTTGGGGTCGGTTGGGCAAAAGCCACAATCTTACCGAAGGTCTTGGCGATGGCTAAGGATGCTAACTACCTGCATCGAATGACTACTATCTTCGCCATCCGAGTGAGTCGAACGATCTATATATCCAACAGGCAATGTCTTTGAATCTTACATATGCTTGTCACCATCCCGATCAAACCAACAAAAGACGA
Source organism: Puccinia hordei (assembly GCA_007896445.1). Taxonomy (NCBI): domain Eukaryota; kingdom Fungi; phylum Basidiomycota; class Pucciniomycetes; order Pucciniales; family Pucciniaceae; genus Puccinia; species Puccinia hordei. The sequence goes on along the minus strand of RDRW01000226.1, from coordinate 512,113 downwards.
TGGCGCCAGCGTTGGATGTCGAAATCATCAAAGGCCCGGTGCTGGATACGGTGATCGGCTTGGTTGGCGATCCGATCCCGAACATCCGGTTCAACACGGCCAAGGCCTTCCAGACGCTAGCGATCACCGTTGCCGGCCAACCAGGGGGTAAAGAAGTTGCACGAGATAAGATCCTGCCCAACCTGGCTAAATTGCGCGACGACCCGGATGCCGATGTTAAGTTTTTTACCGAGGAGGCTCTCGCTGATGCCGCCGCTGTCGCCTCTGGTAAACAGGCTGGCGCTAGAGATACTCAAATGAAATGATTTGAACCTCTTTCCTATGGGTATTCTTCTCACCCCATTCCCCTCATCTTCCTCCTTTTCTTCTTCTCTTATATGCTTCTTTTGTTATGCTTGTTGTTGTCCTAATTGTTCTTTATCAAAATTAACCATTTTTTATGTTTGGCCATCCATTGATTACCTGTTTTTAGAAAGAAAACTCAATTTCAGCGCTTTTTGGCCTACCAGTTTCATTTAGAACCTAAAGAAGAAAAAAATTCTCAGAAAACAATACAGCCATGTTTATACACACACATATATATATATGAAAGCATAGACATCAGTGGACATCTGTTTAATAATCATTATGTCATGTAGCAAAACCATTACATCGTGGGAAAGAGCAGGTAAAAAAAACAGTTACATTCTTTGCAGATCTTTGATACTAATGTGCGAGTATTTGGTGAATTATTGAATGGTTTTGAATATGCAAAGCTTGGATTGTAGAGAGCAATCAATGGCTTGATTTGGGAATTGTGATGTCATGCATACACTAACTCAATGCAAGAACTCCCTGGTGTGGGCCTTGACATGTAGCACTGGCACTGGCGGTGAAACCAGCCCCATTGAGAATGAAGAGCCCCCATGGGGCCTGCAGACCCTCTGCGTGAGTGGCTTTGTGAAGCTAGATACATAAATTGAAGTCAATTTTGAGGTTTATCAATGGCAGATCTGAGAACAGGGAGGATTTCATAACAATGCATGTGAATGTTGCCGCGACCAAACAAATGCAGGCCTGCCCAAATTCTCAAAGAAGAACACACTGTGTAAGCCAAAGAACTTTGCATATTCTATTGGCATGGTTCACAATTGGGTTTGTGATTCCTGTCCCCCATGGTGGTTTAAATATCACCACAGCTGAAAGCTGATCACTACTGCAATGGGTAACTCTACATACACAGAGGCAGTATCAAATGAATCAACTGAGGCGTCTACAGGCACTGTGGTGGTTTATATAGCACCACAACTGCAGGCTGAGTAGCACTTCAAAGATAAATCTACATGTTCCTATGGTAACATCTATAAACACAAATTCACTATCAAATGAATATAACTGAAGTATCTACAGGCATAAGACACTGCCAGCATGATTGCCTTGGTTGAAGTCATTCCTGTTAAACTAGGATGCAACCAACCAATTTAAACTTGGTTGATCCCAACCAATGAAATACAAAACCAAGGAGGGTCCCTTGGTTTTATATTTAATCAGTTGAGATCAACCTAGTTTGAATTGGTTGAGTTAATCCCAGTTTAACTTGGGTTACTTCAATACAACCAGTTATACTGGCAGTGAGGAAGTCTGAGGAATGGCTTACCAAAATTGGGCTACACATGCACTGCCAGCATAATTTCCTGGGTTGAAGTCATCCCAGTTAAACTAGGATGCATCCACCAAATGTAGAATAGGTTGATCTCAACCAATGCCATATATAACTAGGATTCCTCAGATTTCTCTTTCATCAGTTGAGATCAACCAAGTTTAAGTAGGTTGAGTGCATCCTATTTTGACTAGGACAGCCTCAACCCAGTCAATTATTAATTGAACTTAGAGGGTCTAAGCTTGGGTAAATCATTCTCACCCACAGCAGGGCTGGGGATAGTGAGAAGTATGTTGAAACCTAAACCTAGATAGAATGAATTTAAATAGCAGATAATATTTCATGTATCACTCTCTTTCTTTCTTCATTCAATCATCTATTTTATTGTTTCCTTCTAAATCCTCCTCAATTCACTCTTCAGGTTCAAATATCTCTTCTTCATCTTTCTTATCTGTTCATCTTGTCTCATCATCAGTTTCTCACCCTTCTTTGTTTATCATCTTATCAGGTTGTTTGAGTGTTGTTGTTGATCTTGGTTAGTCACTGTCTGTGAACTAACAGCAAGTTAGGATTTCCATTAGGTTAGATTCTTGAAATAAAGTCAATCATCTAGTTTATTGTTTCATTCTAACTACTCCTCAACTCACTCTTCAGGTTTGTTGAGTGTTGTTGTTGATCTCGGTTCGTGTCAGAAATTGAGACAATTGGCCCACATGTCTCCAAAAAATACAAGTCCCATAACCCAATGGTTAAGGACTTGTGTTTATAAAAAAAGGGAATAAATTGAACTAAGTAAATTATCTTAAATTTACAAGTTCAATTCCCATAAGACTCATAATTTTTGTATTCATTTTATACAGTATTTATCATTTTTAATAAACTAAATAATAATAAGAAATTCTAATTTAAGGAGAGATTAATATCTCTCCATTAATTTACCCTTAATATTACAATTTGGTTATGTCTCCTACAAGGAGACTATTATCTTGAATTACCCCATGTAATACAAACTCTTTGAGTTATTACATTGGGGTATCATATTGTGTAATATTTAAATGGGCTGAGATTCCTTCCAAAGGGAATTTCCCCCAGATTATTACCATACAAACCCACCAACCTTACTACAGCTTTAGTGAGTGGGGTTTTATATAATCCGTTAATCAACCTTTCTCTCTATCCCTTATCCCATTTCCTAGTCACTAAGAATCTTTATTCTAGTGACTAGAAGTCCTTTCCCAGTCTCAGGGAGTAGTTGAGGCAATTGCACTGAGCTTTTATAGCCGTGTTCCCTTGTTAAAAACAAGGGTGCCAGCTTCTCCGCTTTTAGCGTAGAGTAGCTTCTTTCCACTGGTCTTAACAGACTATAGTGTGACCCTAGATACTGGCTGTAAATACTGTATACAGTATCCCTGAACCTATCTGACATTCAACCCCGCATCACTTAAGAGACGGGGGCTGACAGTTAGTCACCTTCTGTGAACTAACAGTGAGTTGGGATTTCCATTAGGTTTGTTGAGTGTTTTTGTTGATCTTGGTTAGTCACTGTCTGTGAACTAACAGCAAGTTATGATTTCCATTAGGTTCATCCTGTGTCACAGATCAGTTGTTTGATTTTATTCTGGCAGTCCCCTTGGTTTTGTATTTTGTTGGTCAATTTACCTATTTAATTGGTTGGGTACATCCTAGTTTAACTATGATGAATTAAAAATGAGCAATTATGCTGGCATTGGGGGAAAGCAGTGTTGAGGTCAATTATCCTCTGGATTATAACAACCAGAATGTCAGGATATGAATAAATGGAGTTTTCAGATACATATCAAAGAGGACTTCTCACACCAGGAGACACTCTCAAGGTGTTGAGAAGGGACCAAGTAAGTAGCAAGAAGGAATTTTAAGTAAAACTTAATAAGACTCAATCTTGATGATTTTTATTACTTCAGGAAAAACAGCCAAATGAAGTAGAATAAAGCAGGATGGATAACAAGTGGTTGAGTTAAAACAAAAAAAATATGCATACACAGAAACTAGAATATGGATAAATTTGCATTTTAGCTTCAAATTGGGTGAAGATGGGAATTCTAATTTGACAATGGATAAAGATAAAAATTACAAACATCTTATGGAAATACATCTATCAATTATTAATAGAATGATGAGAAAATATCACAAAATGTGATTGAAATTATGGATTGGAAGGGGCTTAGACTGATGAAATAGAGAAGAGAATATGATACAAGGATGTGAGGAGATAATGAAGACTGAAATTATGACACTGGAAACCAAAAATTCTATAGGTAGAGTGGACTTGGTACATTTCTACCTACACCAGGAAAAAAAAGTTGGCACCTCTATGGAGGTGCCTTCGCTTATCTCTTACCCATCCTCAACATATCAACACTGTATCTTGACTGTATCCCCCACTTCAACAGAATGTATCAATGAGGTATCTTGTTTTCACATGACTGCTCCAAAGTTGAAGTATTTCCATATATTTAATGAATAATTTTTCAAATGGTAAGTAAATCCCCGATAAACTTCATGAAATTTGACTAGTGATCATGAAAAACCACAAGGAGGGGAATTCACTGTATGTCTCCATTTGTCCCCCACATGTTACGTCTTGCTAACTCAACTTTGATCTTCAGCGCTTGATACAACAACATGTCGCCACCCTGATAGGGTCAAAAAGCAAAACTCTACCTCATCATGATGAAGAGGAATTGCGCATGGATATTGATGATCAGGTGGAGGATCTCTTGAGTGATCCAGACTACCTGTATCCTCATGGTCCTGGTCATCCATCCACTACCCCCAAAACATTGGCCATCATGCGCAGGATGATGACTGCCGCCGGAGTTCATTCCTTCCGCCCAAATTTTAACCAACCAATCAACAGTCCTGATAATGAGCATCTGCTTTATCTTGCCGTGAAGACATTTGTTGAGCTGGTCAAATGCAAAGAGTACACTGGAATTGTTCCCAAAGGTCTGAAAGAGGAAAGCATCCAAAATGCCATTCATCTCCATGTTACCCAGCGACTCAGAAGATGGTCAGTTTTTTCCTGATGCTTTGTTTACCTATCATATTGATTCACGTCTCCTTACTAAAAAAATTTCATCAGGTATCAACAAGAGAATAAGTGGTCCGACAGTCAAGGAGAAGCACAAGACAAGACTGCTTGGCGCACTTCTAGATTGGTTAATGTAAGCAACAATTGAATTGACCGCTTAAATATATTCCCGGACTAACAAAACCAAACTTTTCTTGCAGCTACAACACACCCGAATTGCGACCTTAAGCAAGTATCAAAAGCTTTTGGGCCTTGTTCCAATTGTTGAAGGCGCATGCAGTGACAATGATACCAATGATGAAGTATCTCAAATGATCCAAATCGCTTATTCAAAAAGAAATCCCAAAAAATGCACCGTTTGATCAATCCCATGGCAACATCACAAAATTTCTTGCATGATGCGTAAAATTGATGATTTGAAGGCTTATGATAGCAGCAACCCCAAAAGGCTCTTCTGGTGCTGCGGCCCGGGAGCATCAGAATTTTTCTTTGCCAATTGAAAGCAAGCTCAAACCACCATCCAATTTTCCAAAGGCATGCTTTGATTGTGAATGGCTTGACTCCCTCGCCAAGCATCAAAGATCTGCGTTGAAGTTGCGCTCAAAACCTGATATTAGAGCCCTGGTTAAGGAACTTGAGGAGATGGTCCCCAGGAATTAGTTCTCATTTTTAATCACATTTTTCCTTGTACATAAATAATTTCTTTGTAAAAACTCCTGTACATACTTGACTGTAATTGTATCTAATTTAACCTATCAAAATTTATCAAATCTAACCAATGCTTGACTCCGAGAAATATAATTCAACAAAAACTGTGAATCAGAGAAACGGGAAATGAGTTGATAACAATTGAAACAATTGATTACACATGGAGTTCCTGATAAGGATGGTAGTGCTGCGGCCCAAGGAAAAAAAAAAAAAAAAAAAAAAAAGGGGAAAAATTGAGAAGTTGATCAATATACCTGATTTTTTGATCAATATACCCTGTGGAAAAATGAACAATCTTTGTAGTGAAAGATGGTGAGGGGAAGAATGGAGATAAAATGAAGCAATTCACAGGGGCTTGATAAACGCACGCCCATCGGCGCACGCCCACGCCGAGCGCACGCCGACAAAAAAAAAGGCGTGCCGCCCGCATGCCGATAAAAAAAAAGGTGTGCTGCCCGCACGCCTTTTTTTTATCGGCGTGCGGGCTGCACGCCCATCCCTGGGCGTCAGCACACCTGTAGATGGGCGTGCAGCACGCACGCCCATCTACAGGCGTGCGACACTGCAGGCGTGCAGTCGCACGCCCCGTTCAGAAAAAGGTGTGCGGTTCGCACGCCCCTTCAGAAAAGGGCGTGTGGGTCGCACGCCCTTTTTATGTGTATAGGCAGGGGCGTGCCCCCTGCCTATACACATAAAATGGGCCTGGCCCAAAGGGGCCAGATGGGCCACCTGGGCCTGGCCAAAAGGAGCCAGATGGGCCACCTGGGCCTGGCCAAAAGGGGCCAGATGGGCCAGCCAAAAGGGGCCAGATGGGCCACCTGGGCCTGGCCAAAAGGGGCCAACTAGAACCAGTGGCCCCTATGGACACATTCAAGGTGTGAATGTGCCACTAGGCCCCCTCCCAAGCCCCCCATTGCACCCAAGGCCCCGGAAAAATGTGCAAGGGACACATCTTGGCCTAAAGGGCCCCAGGGAAATGCCCACAGATGCATATCAGGCCCAAGTCCCCCGTCTAAGCCCCCTACACACCCAAAGTGCCCCCCCAACCCCCCGCAAGGGCTGATATTCCCCTTACTCGTATTCCCACTGCAAAAGGTACTTAATCCCAGGAGCAGCAGCTGACATCTGTTTTACTTTGCAATCCAACCAACAGCAACACCGTTTTCTCCTCCTCCATCAAACTTTAGACGTATTTCCACGCAACAACAATTTCTGGTAGTCATGAACAATCGCGTAAGTTCTGTTTCCTCATAAGATGTATGACAATAAACCTCCTGCTTACCACTGTCCACCCCAAAACACTGCAAATCAGGTTTGGACTTCTGGCAAAAATGCACTGAGCTTGCTCAGCATCCCGCATGCAGTCCCGAGGAATACAAGTATCTGGAAGTTCTCGCCAACAAAATAAAAGCCGAATACGAGCAGTCAGACGATGAGGGTCATGAGTCCTCAACTTGCCCAGCTCCAACAAACACGTTTGACCCCCCAGCTAGCCAAACCATCCTACATTCCACTCCTAACGTCAACCAACCACCTCCTAACCTCAACCGATTCATTCCTTGGTTTCCTGATCTTCCCAAAGACCTCCCACCACCTCAAACAACCGCTCCACAACTGTCAGATTTTATCTCAGCAAACAATGCGGCACCAACACTTCATCGCACACCAGAACCCACTCGAATTAACAACATACCAGCTCAATGGGACAACAAACCCGCTCCATTTGACAACGGCTTGCCCAACGTTATGAACCCAGCATATGGCCCCATCCACCCAATAAGATCACCCAGGCGCAACAGCAAAGGCAAAAGCACCTTTCTCACCACCTCTAATGAGGCTTGCCTTGATGCTATAACTACCGCCATGGAATCCCAAAATGCCAAACGAGCCTTGCATAACTTATCTCAAAACCGTGATGACAATATAAACGACCCGGATGCCAAGGGGGAGACCGACCCTGAAGAATTGGGAATCAGCCCTCCAGCCTCACAAGTCTCTTTGCCTTACAACCATCGTGCAGCCCCACACCCACATTCCACTATTGTTGAAAGTCACCCACGCCGGGCTTGCTACCACTATCCAACTGCAATATTTGTTGATCCTACATCCAATGATCCTACATCCAAAAAATCCCGGCATCACACCCCAAGTCCAGACGATCCTCCCTCATGTGGTGCAAGCCCAGTCCCTCAACAGGGCTCCTCTACCTCTCATCAACAGATTGTGCATATCGACCCAAGGGAAACTGGCCCAAACTTCCCAAGCCACCTATTCACTCCTCACCCAACTGTCATAACGGCCAAACACTTGAAAGGCATGAAGTTCTCGCGCACCCCAACCACTAGTGCAGTGGACAGTTCCAGTTCAATGCCCAGCTCCAGTTCAAACCCCAGCAAGAGGTCAACAGGCCCTCCTCGCCCTGCAAGGTCCACACGGGATGCATGTGAGTCATCCCCCTCTCCTCTAAACATTAAACACTTCTCGAACTCATGTCTGTCTGTCTGTTGCAGCTGTGGAACTATTTTTACCAGGCCCACTGCTTCCAAGATCAGTGGTAGAAAACTTGAACAACGATTTGGCGCGTGGCATTGCATGGTCCATCACATCAGCTGAGAAGATGATAAAGAACATCGCCTATGTCCTCAATCACCTCCCCCATATGCTCTCTCGTCATGGCCCAATGGACCACAATTTCAAGGAAAGAGTGTGGCGGGACGTTACAATAACTCTGGCTGCTTGCAAATCAGGTAATTCTCCTAGTTACTATCTATTTAATTAAAAATGACACTGACTAATTTTTGTGGTGTGGTTAAGAAAAAATCCTCCACCCTGCTACTTCAATGTCTCTGATCACTCATGACATGATCAACATGGATCAGATTGAAGTTGTCCGGGCCAACAAAAGCAAGACGATAACCAACCAAACTCAGGTACACACACTGGCCTCAAACATGGCATCATTCATCTCTCCTCCTGACACGGCATACCTCCGACTCAAATCTGCTTTACATCAATGCTGGGCTTTTTGTAATCTCGAACAGCAGGGCGCCCAATGGGAACCCCTTCCACTAGATACAACAAAGGTCCACTCTGCTCACTGGGGCTTCCAACGAACCTACGAGAACCTGGGGACGTTCGATGCCAATTCACCAAACCTTGGCGGCCTCATGCTTGTGTCACAGCACCTGGTGGGGGCAATGTCAGCTCTGGCGTATATCTGCAGCTTATCCGACTTTACCCGGCCACGTCCACAGCATACAAGGACGGATGAGTGCTCCACAAGGAATACACCCTCTCAGATCCAGATGCTAGCTGGTCTGCTCGTTTTTGGTCCAACATCAGTCTTCACATTCAACAGACAGACTGCCAGCAATGCCAATGCTTCAGCCTTGCTAGAATTTGGGGCCAAAGTCCTTAAACAAAAGGTGGATGGTGGTATTACTCTCCCAATGCCCCACCAAACTTTAGACAATCTTCGTATATATTTTCTGGACTTCTTGTGTGCTATGGGCTTTGACAAGATTGGTGAGAATGGACTCCCCCAAGTGGATTGGGAAAGAACCTACAAAGAATTTCACCACTACTTTGCTACTCACCACCTACTCCACATTTTTTCTCAAGATATAGAAATAGCTTTGTCCAACTATCACTTCTGACTTGTATGTTATTTAACTCCTATCCTGTGTCTCCAGCTCTACATGTTGCATGTTCTATTGATCACTTCCCCCCAAATGATACATTATTTGCCTTTTGGTTTATCTTTTTCCTACATTATAGGTGTCAGTCTTGGTGTGCAACTAAAACTTATTATTATACATATGATATGATACTAATAACTGAAAATTGTATTAATGATCAGTTGAAAGTATGATTACCTAACTTTATGCTTATATACTCATATACATATGCTTAACCCCAATTTCCAGTCACGGAAATGAGGTTTTGTGTAAATTAGGGGAGATAGTGTAAATACACCGTGTTTTACTCAAACCCTGCGTACCACAGTCCGCATACCTTGAAGTTCAACCCGCGTCACTGAAAGCCCGGGCCAAAGTTGGAACGTAAGCCCCGTGCAAGCCCCAGACCCCTTACAGACTCTCAGCTTGGCGCGCGGACTCCAAAGTCACCCAAGGTACACCCAAAGCAACAAAAACACGCCCCAGTAACTTCATTAATGAAGACTACTGGGGACTAAATAATTAATTATATTAGATTGTATTATTATTTATACATATAAATAAAATTATATTGACTGAACAAACAGTACAAATAATACTGAGGCTTATTATAAAATACAAATAAGCCACTAGTATTAATCTATAACAACCAGTACTAATGTACTACAGACTGTAAGTCAACATAAATAAATAATTAAACTAATAAAATCAATTGGTGATGTGTATTCAAAGCAGGGGCTTCTGAAGCGTCACCAAGAAAGCAACAATGGCCAAAATGTGGTCCAAGATCCCACATGTTGGCCAATAATACCTACAGGGGCCCCAGAGGGAACTCAAGACTATTCAAGGAGCTCTTCAACCGCTCAAAGAAGGCTCCTTTCCCCCGTTTTATTTGGGAACTGTAACCTTAAATCCTTACCCAGAGTAATATCACTCTTTCCTTATGTCCTTGCACCACTTGTTGCTAGAAAGACTTGTGGTTGGCATCAAGGAGGCTGACGATATTCAGGAGTAATATTGACAGCCATTACTCTACTGTGATTTATGGAAACAAATTTAATATAGTATTTACAAATCAGAGGAGGGGTGTTACATTGGCTTGCAAGTTTTGGAGTAAAGAAGTGTGGCTGGTTCAATGATGCTCAACCAACCAGCAGCTTGGCTCTTTGGAAATGATCTAGGTATGGACGGTGGAGGGAAAGGTACTAGGCAACGCTTGACTATAACATGTAACCAGTGATTCCCGTTAATTAGTGCAAGGTAGATTGGGCTGGCTGGTTTGGGGTCGGGTGCAACAGTTGAAGGGAGAAACGTCATGCAGCCAGCTGCTCGGTCGTTTGTGAGGAACACCACTGGCCTATTGTATGCATTAGCCAGAATAGGACACCATCAAGCCTGCCCATCCACTTGGAAGTGGGCACTGGTCCCTTGGGATTCTCCACGCGAATGCTGTCGTAGGTCTTCTCAAACATTTCTAGTCCACCTAGCTTCCTTGTCCAAAGTGCCCTGTTGATGTCCAGCTTGTGTAACATGTCCAATCGCACTTGATACCACCCATTGTCTCTAGCATACGGGCCCTCGGGTTTTTCAGCAGCCAATGCATGTGCCACACAAGAATACCCACAGTTGCCATCGCCTTTGGGGTTATAAGTTGATTGGACATACTTAATGACCCAAGGAGGTAACTCCTCAACCTGGGAGAGATGAGGGCGAATTCATCATAAGCACAAGAGAGTGAGTAAATTGCTTTGCTCTCATGACTAATCATAATGAATTCACACTATGTTCACTTACTGATTTATCAGACAGAACCTCTTTAGAGGCTTGAGCCAGTGTCCCTAAGGTGGGACCACTTTTTACAACCATACTTTCATCCTGAATTCAACCAGAAAAGCCAATCAGTTATAATGTTGACTCATTGAATGGGCTCATCCTAACCCTTGAATTTACCTCCAAAGTGGGTGGCCTGGGGGGGTCATTGGCCTGATAATCACCTTCCGTATGCAACATAGGAATAGCATCCTGATTTGCCAAAATACAACAGAACAATTAGGCCAATCACTATTAGGAGAATCTTGTTGGTTTGATTAAAGGGGCTTACCAGGGAAGTTGACATTGAAGTCCCGGCAAGAGGAATATCAATCGGATTTTCCTCTGCAATTTCACATGCATCTCCTTCTGACCCAAAGGGATCTCCATCACTGCCATCAGATTGATCATTGGATGAGTCTGATACTCCACTAGATGACCCAGAATGACTGCCTTCTGCAGGGCTCCCTTTTGCCAAAGACATCTGACTCAATGCAGATGATACTGAGGGCTTTTCTTCCATACGGCGTTGGGACTTGGGCCGGTCGGAAGTGGGGGGACTTGCTTTCCGCTTATGTGACGTGCGGCCTGGTTGGTAGTCTTTGTTGGCTGCATACGTAGATGGTAGCTGAAACTTTGGAGGTCGGCCTTGGCGCTTGGCCACACACAGTGGGCTCTCATTGTCTTCTTCAGAAGATGTTGCGGGATCGGGAGCCTTTCTTGGTCGGCCTCGGGGTTTTGGGGCGGTCAGTCTGGCCAACGTGGGCAGCTCATCAGGGTCTTCCATTGATGAAGAGCTATCTTGTTGCAACTTGTCTGTCCTTCTCCGGGCCGCTTGATTCTGACTGGTCCTTTCGCGCTGTTTCCCTTTGGCTGTCTGTGCCTTTTCAATCTGAGACTCCACGATTTCTGCCTGAGTAGGATCTCGGGTTTGAACACGGCAGCTTCCATTCTTCTTCTTCCAAGGTTGATTCGGTTTGGTTTTTTTTCTGATGGGGTCTGGCTCGATCAGTGGGACCACATGTGTGTTTGCAACAACTCGACGGAAATTCTTCATCAGTGCCGGCAAAGCTGTGGAGGGGTGAGATTCCAAGATCTCCTGCTTTTGCGCCTCAAAATCATTGTCAAAGTTATACGGCTCCTCATCAAGGTTCTGTAATTTAAGCAAGGTCAAACAGGATTAGCCAAAGGGTTATGGAGGAGGGGGCAGATTTATACACTGACTGGTCTATCAGGGTTGTAACACAATTGCCACTGGGGATGAAAGTCCGCTGGTTCCACATCACCCTTCTCTTCAAGAAACTTTTCAATCAAGTGTGCACATGGGACCCCCATTCCCGCATTGAAGTTCCCCGTACACTGCCTGACCGGATCATCACGTTTGGCCTTCTTCATTTTCAAGTACTTATTGTACTCTCCGATTGCCAATTTGAGGGCATGGGTTGAGATCTTGGTGTGAAGCGGCTTGAAAACATTTGGGAGTCCGGACAGCCCTTTGATTCTTTCATGGCCAATCGTGACCTGTGCTTTGTCCAGTTGCCGGTCCACAGCTGATGAAATAGTTAGGAAAAGGGTAGCAAAGTCGATCTTGCCAGATGTCACATATGTTTTGAGCCAGCTATGAGCTGATTCACCTCTAGATGACGTCAGATTCCCCAAGTGCGGGGTTTTCCCAGCCCATGCAGCCATGAATTGTTTGCGACAGGGCAGAACATGGTTCTGAAGGTATTCCAGAACATTTGCTCGTTCCCTGAGGTCCACCTGAAGCTTTCCCCAAGCTGTGTCAAATGAGGGTTCGTCCGGAGCGTATGTGACCTCGTGCCATAGCTTCATGAAATTCATCCATTTGTCTGCCTCGGATGCAAAAGCCTGTTTGCAGTTGGTGACAATGTTCCAATCAATGTGCCAGGCGCATAGGTTTGAGGTTGCATTTGGGAAGTGGTCTGCAATTGCATTTCGGAGAGCCACCTCTTTGTCCGTCACAAAGACCTTTGGAGAGCTCTCTGGTTCCCATACCGACCTGAAAGAATTGATAGGTGTATGTAGAATTACCATCAGATTATCAATCTGATACTAAAAAAGACAATCACCACACTCACTTCAACTTATTCAGAGCCCAAGAGTATGCCGCATTTTTCTCATTCCTCATGAGACAAAATCCAATTGAGAACGAGTTGTTCGTGCAGGTCTGGCCAACAACATGTAGTAAGGGGTACTTGCAGAGGTTGGTCTTGTAGGTGCAGTCAATATTAACCACATGATGGAACTTGCGAGCGAGTAACATTGATCCAGGGTGCGCAAACCATAGGTAGAGGAGCTTTCCGTCATCATCGTAAACTTCATCGTGAACCCAGTTGGAGCCTTTGAGGCATCGTAGAAGATGGTTGATGGGGGTGTCGCCGGCCCTCCGCTCTATCTTCTGCGCTGCTTTTGTGTTGTAAATTGTCCTGTTCGTGACAAAGCGTCCCTCAGTCGTACTCAGCTGCCGGGCAATTGCCTGTGGTTGCAAACCAAGAGAGGCCAGTCGAGCCACCTCTGCTTGGCCCTCTGCCCCAAGTGTCTTGTGGATGGCCTCGTAGTTGTGCTGGATGACATTGTGGTTGTGAGGGACAGTCTTGCTGCGGAGATCCCAATAGTTGTTTTCAGGGTTCTTGGCACATGAACAGTGGCCAGAAATCTTGAAGGCGCATCCAACTTTCTTATTACGTGATTCACGAGCCCGACAGGAGTCCACGGTGGTAGTGTCTTCTCCAGCGAGTGAGCAGGCAAGGTAAATGTTCTTCCCCGCCTTGGATTTTGAGACCGCCAGCCAATAATCATGCTCGGTGGCCCATGTGGACACAAATTTCTTCAGATTGACAACACAGGTGAACAGGTATTCAGGTGGAGGGTCCATTGGCTCTACGAAATTAATTCCCATGAGCATCCATTGGAAACAGTATGATAAATCAATGAGGCACTGACCTCCCACAGAATAGTCAAACAATCTGACATCCTCACTGGTCAGTAGGGCTTTGGGGAAAGCATTTCCATCCGGGAGATTTGGGGGCATCAACAAGTTGTTGGTGTGGTGCGCAGACGCACTGGGATCTGTACAATAAAACATTGGTAAGAACACCGCAAAGGAATTTTTGAAGTGAAAGCTACAATCACCTTGGGGATTTTCCCCAGTCATTGGAGAGGGAACAGACATTTCCAGGGGGATTGGGGAGGGAACAGACATTTCCTGGGAGGTTCTTGCAGGAGCCAGGACTGCAGACGGTACCACAGATGTTGTAGAGTTGGAACCACCTGATTCATCAATAAATATTCAGATCCCAATAAAGCAACTTTACCAGAGAAACTAAGACCCACCTTGAGCTTGATCCTCATTGGTTTGGGTGGGAAAAGAGGGAGCAGGCAGGTCATTTGCAGAACGCAGGAAATCAGGGGGAAAAGCTGATGATTTACAGTTTGTCAGCTCTCAATAAATATACATTACAAGAGAAAGTTAGACCTACCTTGAGCAGTATTGTCAGTCATTTGAGGGACAACCAAGGAAGCCAGTGGATCAATTGATGTAGGTAGTTGCGCGGATGGGGCAGGCGGACTTAAGGAGTCAAGCAGAGAATTGATTTCGACAGCGGATTGGTTGGTGTTGTTGTCCCAGTAGTATGTGGGCTGGTTGACGGACGGGTTGCTGGGTATTGATGCAGATGGGTTGCTGGGTATTGATGGTGGGTGTTGGATTGGTTGGGGGGCATTCCAGTTGTTGGAGTACATTTCCTGCTGTAATGTATAGGAGCTTGGTTGATTGGGTTGGTGGGTGGGAGGAATGTTTGACGTCTGTTGCAGGGTGATTGCTGGATTGGTGTAGTTTGGAAAGCTTGTATTGAGTTGGCCGGTGACTGGAATGTGAGGAAAGGCTGTACTATTGTTATAGGAGGCCGTTTGGGATGATTGGTGGGGCGGGAGGTTGTTGTATGGGTTGAAAGATGGTATTTGGTGGCCCATATGGGGTGCAGGTTGCCCGTGATTTGGAATTGGAAAGGCCATTGAGTTTGACGGGTATGCGGGGTGGCCATGGTTGGTGAAGCTGGGGTGTTGGTTTGTGGGATTATTTGTGATTGGGACAGAATTGTGTAGCTAATTGGGGAAGCCGGGGAATTGATCAGACGTTTGAGGAGGGATGGGGGAGTTGGATGGGGCATGGAACCAAGGGGGTTGCCCAAATGGAACTGGTGGTTGTGGCTGATGGAGGCGGGAGGAAGGACGGTGTGAGAAAGTTATTTAAGTAGAAGAATTGGGCTGTGTGTGCTTACATGCTGTGCCAAGTGAGACTGGGTGACATTAGGCTGACCACTGGCATGCGTTATTGCATTATGGTATTGGGGGTGCGGCTGATTGTGGACGCCATATGGGTTGGGAGATACGTGGTAGTAGGAGGGGTTTTGGCCTGGCTGAGACATTTTCTGCTGTAAATAACGGCCAGAGTGAGTAATTTTGGATGATATTTACTTTGATAGACATGCACTTACACTGCTGGAGGGTAATAAAAGTTGATGCGAAGAACACTTGCTGATATCTGTGCGTTCAGAGGAACAAGAAGAAATAATCAGCTGGCATGAAAATAATAATAATGAAGATGTGAAGAGATTAATTGGATCTGAGTGGAAGAACATCAAGTGCTGGTGTGCCCGTCCGGGGCTTGGACAAGGGGAATGGGGCCCTTGGATACCTATGCGGAGATATAAAATGGCCCTTTGGCCTAACATGTCAAACTTGGGCGGCTGGGAAGGGCACAGTTGGCTCCTTTTGGCCAGTCATACAGTTGGCTCCTTTTGGCCAGTCATAGTGGGCCCTGTTGGCCCCTTTACTAGGCCCTTTGGGGCTTGTCCCACTGTCAATACAGGGCCTAATGGGCCCTGATCAAATTCTTAGTTTTTGTTATCATTATCTTTTTTTTTGTTTTTTTTTGTTTTTGTTTGTGTTTTTTTCTTGTTTTTTTCTTGTTTTATTTTATTTTTATTTTCCTTTTATTTTACTTTTATTTTATTTTTATTTTATTTTTATTTTGTTTTTATTTTGTTTTTATTTTATTTTTATTTTATTTTTATTTTATTTTTATTTTATTTTTATTTTATTTTTATTTTATCTTTGTTTTATTTTTATTTTTATTTTATTTTTATTTTATTTTTATTTTATTTTTATTTTATTTTTATTTTATTTTTATTTTTATTTTTATTTTTATTTTATTTTATTTTATTTTATTTTATTTTATTTTATTTTATTTTATTTTATTTTATTTTATTTTATTTTATTTTATTTTATTTTATTTTATTTTATTTTATTTTATTTTATTTTTTTATTTTATTTTATTTTTATTTTTATTTTTTCTAATTTTTTATTTGATCTTACGGGGGCACGGGGGGCACGGGGGGGCTCAGGGGAACAAAAGGAAAAATACCCACTTAGGGGTTCGTCCGGTTGTTCCGTGTCGGGTTGGTTGGCTGGCTCGCTTGGATTGGGTCAGGTGGGTTGGCTCGGCTCGTCTGGGGGGTTGGTGTGGAGGGCTGGCTGTGAGGAGGGAGGGGGGAGTGATCATTTGATCGATCGAGCGAGGTGGTGGTTGCGGTTGAAATCCGCTGGGGGGGAGGGGGGGTGGGGGGCGGGGGGGGGGGCTTATGTCATGCGTACACTCTGGTGTACGCATGACATCATCATGTATATAGGCAGGGGGGTGCCCCTGCCTATATACATAGGTCGGCGGTCCGCCGATCTATGTGTATAGGCAGGGGCGTGCCCCCTGCCTATATACATAGAAAGGGCGTGTGGGTCACACGCCCTTTTTATGTGTATAGGCAGGGGGCACGCCCCTGCCTATACACATAATAAGGGTGTGCGACCCACACGCCCTTTTCTGAAGGGGCGTGCAAACCGCACACCTTTTTCTGAACGGGGCGTGCGACTGCACGCCTGCAGTGTCGCACGCCTGTAGATGGGCGTGCATGCTGCACGCCCATCTACAGGCGTGCTGACGCCCAGGGATGGGCGTGCAGCCCGCACACCAATAAAAAAAAGGCGTGCGGGCAGCACACCTTTTTTTTTATCGGCGCGCGCTTGGCGTGGGCGTGCGCCGATGGGCGTGCGTTTATCAACGCCCCAATTCACAACTGTCAGGTCAAAACTGATGCAGCTTGATTTTAGTAACAGTTATTCCAACAAACTCCAAATCCTGGATAATAAATTGAATACATGGTTATTGTGAATTGATCATAGCTAATAGGTGTAATTCTATATTTATCCTGAAAATTCCATGAAAAAAGAGCTTAAATTTGAGTGGACTTCAACTAATCATCCACAGGACCTGCATATTTAGTTCTTCAATGGTTAAAATTGGTCAATTTCGACCTGAAACTGTGTTTGGTTTTCTAATCATGGATTCTGATGGAATTTCAAGCTGGAAATTTCAGTAAAATGTCACAAATTTTCCAAAATATGACTGAAGTACCTCTATCCAAATGCCTCTATGGGTATTCCAAATTACTAAGGAATCAGGGACTGCTTAATAGCAGTTTCTCTGTTCCATGCAAAATTGTGAGATTAAATTCCATGATTCATCAATTTGGTGGAAATAGTTACAATGGACAAACAATATCCTCTATGTCAAATCATGTCCTCCAAGCTCAGCTGGATTGTAGTATCAACCATGACTTCAAATGATAAAACAGCTTCCTTAAGAAATTGAAACAAATGCACCAGGAAAAATAAATTGTCACTACACTACAGGTGACATCAGCCTAGGTTCAATGAGCTACCCATTGGTAGTACAGTTGGCCTCATGTATAGCCCCTTGTAGGACACAAAGGGGCCATTGTAGCCTAGCTGGAGTAAAACCATAGCTACAACAAAGCTACATCCATTGTTTCTTGATGTCACCAGATGTCAGGTGACAATTGATTTTTCCTGGTGATGTCTTGCTTGGTATATATGGGATATGGTATCCAATTTAGTATCCTAAATAAAATGTAATTCAAGTTTGACAATTGGTGGTTTGTCTGGAGGATGATGGGAGTATTTAAGCAAGGCGCTTATGGGGTGGTTTTATTATCCAATCTTTGAAGTTTGTGTATCTGTTGATAGAGAAGGCTGAAACTGGAAATTGCTTCTGAACAGTAAACTCCAAAGAGTACTGTAGAGCAGATGACTTTTGACAGAGGAAATGAAATACATGAGCTAAATTTATTGGCCCAAAGAGCTAGTGTGCTCAAATTTCACAGCAATCATGGTTTCAAATGGATCAAATAAGAGGTTTATGATCCAAATGAACAGCTCTAAATTTTTCATATGAAAATCAAAGCAACTGAGCATATACTCAATCAAAATGTTTCATCCAGCACAAATTATCTGTTTATCAGATGTATAATTGATTCGAGGGATTTTTAATTCCTCTGTGATTGAATTACCTGGGGATTTCACCTGTAAGGTTAAATTCTTGATGTTGAGTTTCAGTTGCCAACTGAAACCCACAAACAGTGAAATCTTCTGTAAATATCATATGATATCATCATTCCTTGGAATATATTAAGAGCTCAAAAATACTGGATCATACATGAAATCACTCAGAGTGTGCCTCTTTTTTTAGAGGTTCTTCAAAATTCAAAAGAGGTCAGAACCTTTATTTCTACTATAGTAGAGTTGGTGCTGGGGGAAATTAAAACTGAAGTGGAATACCCTGGAAGTTATGTCTTGTAATTTATCATCTAAGCTGAGTGAATTGAATGGATAGGTTTTTCAGGCGGTTTGCTGTGAACCAAAGCTGTAATGTATTACCCACATAACCCTTCAAAATTTATTTAAAAACTTCTTGTCAGAGTTGATCATAATTTATGAAGCCTGAGAGGGATTTGCTTCAGGGAAAACAAGGTCTTTGTATTTCACCACGCTGTCTCCACTTTGTATCCAACATATATCAATCACTTGATTAAAGGGATAGCAGAGGGATACATATGTTTTATGCCTGATGTCTGGCTATCTGAATCCACTCATATGTATCCAGTTTTGAAATATATCATACTGCAGGGTTGAATTCATCATTTTCTCATGTGGTCTCTACCAAATAAGTGTCTTGGGTTTGATCTAACCTACCCCCCCCAAGGCTAGTGAAAATAACACGTGCAAAGAGAAGCACTCTCCTTGAAAATGTCCAATCAGTTATTTTCATGCAATATTTGAGCTGCCTTATACACAAAATCATTGAAGTTTCATCAAACCAAAAATAAATATTTTTGTGGGTGGTTCTTTATGCAAGAAGCTTGCAGCTTGCATGTGGTTATTCAAGATCCTTTCTTTCAGGTAAAAACCAGATGAAAAAATTTGCAGTTGAGTTTAATTTTCACTAAGTGTTGGAATTTCATCATTCACATATCTCATTGTTTTCTCTGTTTCCGTATCTATCACGCCTTTCACTTCCTGTCACTCAATTCTCCCCATAAAGATTGAATTTGCATGTAATCCACCATCTTCTGTCCTACAATCTGACCCCAAAGTTGTTGTAAATTTCAAACCTAATGTTTATATAGAAATCAAAATATCTGTTCATGTAAGTGCATTTCCTCAAGGTCAATACTTCTTGTTGGATGAGTCATTTTCTGCAATGCAACCTAGCGGACTGTATTTCTTTGTTTTCTCCTGACTCAGGTCTTAGTATCCAGAATTCCTGTCCACATCCTCTTTATTTTCCCTTGATAAATACCTCTTCAAAAATTCCTGGAAGATCTGAAATTTCCACTTGTACTGTAGCATAAAAGTATAATTGTGAGCTGGGGCTTCATCTTAGTGAGTAAGCCCGGCGGGCTTAAGGATGGTTGGACCAAAAAAAATGGAGGGTCAGGCCAAAAATGACATGCTCAGTTAGGATTTAAGCCCGGCGGGCTTAATCTATATCAGAAAATCGTGGCAGTTTTATGTCTCACCAATTAAGTAAGTTTTGGCAAACACATAAAATCATAGAATCTGGACAATTTTTTTTTGAATCCAGATTGATTGATATTAAGCCCGGCGGGCTTAAGAATGCTTGGACTAAAAGACTTTGAGTGTAGGGCAACAAGGAAGCACAGGGGTGTTTTTAAGCCCGGCGGGCTTAATCTAAAACAGATATTCCTGGTGGGCTTGTGCGTCACTAGGTAAGTAAAATTGGGTCCCGCATAAAATAATAGATGTCAGCCTGCTACTAATTCAGAGACATCCTGACCATAGCAAATTATACCAATATACAACTTCTATTCTTGGTCTCAAAAGAACGCACACCTTACGTCTTGTGTTTCAAAAGAAATTATTAAAACAAAACATATAACACAGAATCTAGATATAACTTCTAGAGTATAAAGAGAACTTAGAATATTATTTCATATTCTGAATCTACATGTAAATTAACCTAGGGTAGCTCAGCAAAAGTACCCCGTAATTATTACTTCTTCATATCCCTTTACAAGGCCGTCAAGTTTTCATATGACTTAAAGATCTACATAACCTTAAATATATGCTAGTAGACTATGTAATTAAGGTTAATAGAGTTCGGGTATGATGCATAAATAAGTTTCACATCATCATTTCCATAGTTACATGTACCTTGCACCTGTAATAGAAGCCACAACCAACGCCGCGGCAATACTTTTCCTACTAAGGCCAAGATAGCCCAATTGGTTGGTTGTAAATAGACTACTGGTCCAAAAGGAAGGAAGACACGAAAGTACTCACCTTGCTGGGAACATTAAACCACTTTGGGCCTTTTGAAACATGTAACTAAGCCCTACCGTAACCAAACCAGTTATACAGGTAACTAGGGCTTAGTAGAAGACTAGACCAGGCAAAACAGAGCTTCTGCTTCGCCCCCAAGAGCCCAGAATGGATATATAAACAGCCCTTCATTCCCACGAAATGATATCCCCATCTTCACTTACATTTACCAGCTTTTACCCACCATATCAACCAGTCTTATAGCCTGTTATATAGTCCAGTTTTTGCTTGTTTTATACTTGAAGTTCATCCAACAACCTTTCACCTTTATCAGCACTCATCACCAACCTGTTACCCAGTTATTTGAGCGCCTCAAGACCAGTCATACTCTTCCTGAAGTTATCTTTCCTGGAAATAAACTAGTGAGTGTTATTTCCTTATATACTTCAGTAGTATACTACTGTCTGGGCATACTCTTTTACCAAAAAGACCAGAACCTTGGAGGGCACAATAAACCACCCCTGTAACTCAGGCCCCTCCCTTAATAAAAACTTTATTGTTTTTATTAAAACCTTTTCTTTTAAATCAACCATTACCCATTTCCCCTTGACACATACCCTTGTGTTACCACCTGTTTTTTACTTGCACCCAGTGTAGCTAGAAAGATTCCAGTCTTTGGCATCACTGAGGCTGACAATAGAATACATCAAAATTGTTTGGTTTTAATCCAAAATTCATTGATATTAAGCCCGGCGGGCTTAAGGATGCTTGAACTAAAAAAATATTGTATGTGCAGGAAAACAAGGAAAATCAAGGGTTCTGTTTAAGCCCGGCGGGCTTAATCTAAAACAGAAAATCCTGGCCAGCTTATGAGTAATTGGGTAATTAAGATTGGGGTTCGAAATAAGATCATAGGATGTGGCAAAATTGTTTTGTTTGAATCCAAAATTTATTGATTATTCATGGAAAAAGAATGAGATTTTTCAAATCATGTGAATCATGTCTAACCAAAGTTGATATTATAAAATGACAGATGGAAGCTGAAAAGGTAAACTATAAATACAAGACCAGTGTCAACCATTCTTTGATAATAAGTAATCTTGGGTCTTAGTTGGAAAAAAAGAGTGTGATGATAGGAGGTGAGATCAGAAGGCTTCCAGAATTAATTGGTAAGAGATATGGTAAGAAATATATCATCAAGCCAATCATCATGATTTTCAATTTCTTGCTCTTTCTCAGTAATTTTGCATAACTTACCGGAGGACTTGACATGGTTTTTGAAAATTATCTAAAGTATCATCTAAGGATAATCTAGGATTCAGAGAAGTAACACCAAAACAGGATGGTATACATATTTAAACAACACCACAAAATTATACAGGAGATTTGATACCCAAGAGGGCTTTTCCATGCGGGAAGCTTCCACGTAAATGACTTAAGCTGTTTTTGTGGATATTTAAAAATTCTCATGTAATTGAATGGCCAAATTTCATTAGGATCAATAAAATATTTTCTCTTACAATTCTTTTTGGGACTTGACAGGGATACATTTAAGCAGATTTGAAGAGAGAATCAAAAAAGAAATTGATCCCCACCTGAAATCTTGTTGTGTCTAAATTAAATTATGTGTTAGGTTGAAATTTATTGAGACAGAAATGAGAGATATAGTCTATATCAAATTAATAGGGGGTATCAAATATGACGAAATCCACCATTAAAACCTGTTGATTAGAAATTGCCAAATCCACAATTTCTAATCAACGGGTTTTCAAAAAGGGGTAGCTAAAAACCAAACGGATTTTGAAAATGAAAAACCCTGGTTTTCCATCCAAATCCTTCATTTCCAAAATAACCCAATTAAATCACATCTCTCATCAGCTCACGCTGCACCGTTCAATCCATTTCCTCTTGTCAAACCAAGCAAACATCACACCTCACCTCAACCAATCATGCGACAAGCACCCTCTCAACACAAGCAACTATTTCAAGCAGCCAACTCTGCTGCAACAGTATTGATTTTCGACTCAGATAACGAAGACTCAGGTCTTGAAGATTTCTACCGTTATTGTCGATCAAAACTCCAGAAACGATACCTCAATGCCAGAGGCACAACTACACGATTCCATCCTCGATATGACCTTTCAATCATTCAAGAACTTCCTCAATCATGCTTCCTCCAGCTTTTTCGAATGTCGTTCCCATGTTTCCTCAATCTTCTTCAACTGATTGAGTCAAATCCAATCTTTCACAACTCCTCTCAGAATCCTCAACAAGACCCATCAGTCCAACTCGCTATTGCTATGTGCCGTCTTGGATCAAACGGAAACGGTGCTGCGGTTTTCAGACTCAAGAATCTCTTCCAAGTTGGCTATGGAACAATCAACCTTTACACATGTCGGGTGATCAAGATTCTTTATCAAATGCGCTTGCACTTGGTATCATGGCCGACTCAAGAAGAACGTATGGAATCATCTCAGGTCATGCAAGATGAAGGCTTCCCTGGATGTGTTGGCTTTGTTGATGGAACAACCATTCCACTGAGTCAAAAGCCTCCGGTGGACGGTAACCACTACTGGGATCGAAAAAAACGGTTGGATTGTTTGCATTGGTTCCACTATTTTACCAATTCTGAGCTGATGTGTTGTTTGCTTTCAAAACAGTTACTCTATTTCGGTCACTCTTGTTTGTGACATAAACAAAAAGTTCATATCGTACCTTTCAGGCTACCCAGGATCCTGTCACGATTGTTACGTCTTCTCTAATATGAAGCTTGCTCAAAATCCAGAACAATTCTTTGACCAACACCAATTCCTCCTGGCCGACTCTGCTTATTCAAGTGATCAACATACTGTTCCAGCCTACAAAGTTTCTGACTTACTTATACCTGAGAATGTGGATTTCAATTACCATCTAGCCCAATCAAGAGTACGGATTGAACATGCCATTGGTATTCTAAAGGGTCGATTTGCCAGTTTGCGAGAAATTCGATCACAAATCAGGAACCCTCGTGAGATGAAGGCAACGGTCAAGTGGATCATCACCTGCATTGTTCTGCATAATCTTCTAGCTGACCTCAAGGATCAGTGGCATGAACTTTACAATGAGGAGGAACCAGAAGCAGCCCCGGCCTTGTTGGAAAACGTTGAATCTAGTAATGATGGATTACGAGGACTGTTTGTAAGGAGTGGAATCTCCTTCACTGTTGAAGTGGCTCAAGAGGGGCACAGAGGCTAAGTTCTATGACCAGGGACTGTATTTCAAGATGAGCAGGAGCTAGCTCAGAGAGATGTGTCAGTCTACAGGGATCTCTCTTACAACTAATCAGTAGAAAGAGAGAAGGGAAAAGTGAAAGGGGAATTGGCTTACCTAGCTCAGAGAGATGTGTCAGTCTACAGGGATCTCTGCTGAGCTAGGGAAGGAATTGGATGAGACTAAGTATCAGGAGGATTATGTAATCTAGTGATGACTATGTGACAGCTTTGTGAGACCCCAAAGGAGGGGGCTTACACTGTTACGCCCCATAACGCTTGCACTCTTCAACTAAGGTGAATCAAATTCAACATTGACTTGCAGAACAATACACTTCCAGCTTTCTGACTCTTGCTTTTGATTTGGTTTCCTCGCAGTGCTAATTTTTCTTGATTTCTCTGCTTCATTACAGATCTTTGTTCTCTTCTCTTCTTGAATGCCATTCAAATCAATAACCTTTTTACACTCATCAGTGCCTTTTTGGCAAATGGTGTTGGATCAAAATACGTTTGAGCTTGCTTTTTTCTTGCACACGTAAGGGCAAACATCTCTACAGATGGGAAGTTTTCTCTGAAGTACCTTAAGAACCCCCACCATCTCATCAGGTAATCTTATCAGTTAAAGTAGTATCTTTACGATACTCAATTCAAACTAGAACTGACCAGGCCCTTTGCTTCTAGGACCCAACCATACATATTCCAGGCTTGCTTTGGATTTGTTTGGGTGTCAACCAAGCAAACAGGCTGTCAACAGCCCCTAGAACTTCTCAAGGTAAGTAGGAGCTGTCATTATTTATTCTTGGATCTTTGTGCAAGTTCCTCGCTCAATTGGGTTGCCAATTGAGCAAGGAACTTATCTGATCTCATTCTTCTTCAACCAGCCTAGATTGGTGACTGATCCAGGCGCTTTTGTTTTTTTTCTCTTGGGTTGGATTGAGATAACAGGCCCTCAACAGCCCCACCACCTCTCAAGGTAAGTAGGGGCTTTTATTATTATGTTGTTCCTTGCTCAATTGTGTTGCCGATTGAGCAAGGTAGAGACTGACACATATCTATTGGGGTGCAGGCGTAAAAATTTGTGAATGCTGTCGACGAACCAATGGCCAACCTATGGACCAAGTCGATCCATCCGGCCAAGGTACCTGAGCTAGCTGAAACCGTTCAATATTGTGAAGACAATATTGAACGTTCCAACCATTGTGAGGGCTTTGATTGTGGCACCATGGACCAATTCAAGCCATCAACGGTACAGAATACAACACATGTTGATTTTCTTGGCCAATGAACCCCTGAACCAGAACGAGGCTTCTCAAACAAGTGCCAAGATCCCACCTACCTGATACATCTCATACTGCACTAGCCCATCTGAGTGGCACCCCTTATCTATTTCCGGACCTTGTGTGCCTCTCAACCAACCTGGTTGGTTTCAAAAACTCCTGACCTGCTCTCGGCTTGGCTGCCCCGGCCCGCTTGAAACAATTGTGGGTAGTCTTTAACTTGGCTCTGGTTTGATTCCTCTTCCTCCTCCTGATTGTCTCATGCGAATATTGACACTGAAGCTTTTTTTTATATTATCAATCACTTGCTTGTTTGGTTGTTCTCAAATTACCCATCTCTTTATCTAGGTTTTATCATCTTCAAGTATCTCTTCTCTCACTTGGTTCTCAATTCAGACAATCAGAAAGCCAAGATGCCCTACACCTCCAATCGCGCCGAAGATTTTGGAATCCTTGCGAACGGTCTCAATGGTATCAATTCCAACCATGAGGAGCTCAATTTCCAGCAAGATCACTCCAAAGTTCAAGAGTTTATTGGTTAGTAATATCATTCACCCCTCTTTGTTTCAGGAAAAAAAACACTTTCCTTTGTTCAAGATCCTGCATCTTATCTGAAACTAACCCAATCATATTATTCGGGAGATTTGTTCTAATTTTGAACAAACCCATTTGTTTATCAACTACTCTAACACTAGATGTTGCTGCTCCTTCACCTGTGACAGATTTCGTTCGAAGGAAGGGTGGACATACGGTTATTACTAAGGTAACTTCCTATCTCCAACACCTGATCGGGATCCCTGTGAGTCCACCAACTGATTATCTCCCTTTCTCGCTTTCACAGATCTTGATCGCCAAAAATGGTATCGCGGCCGTTAAAGAAATCAGATCAAATCAAAAATGGGCCTACAAAACCTTTGGCCGGGAAAGGGTCATTGACTTCGTGGTCATGGCTACTCCTGAAGATTTAAAGGTCAATGCTGATTACATTCAAATGGCCGATCGATACGTTGAAGTACCCGGTGGTTCAAACAACAATAATTACGCAAACGTTGATGTTATCGTTGACGTTGCTTACCTATCTTTGATTGATTATCGATTCCTTAGCGCTCTTCGTTTGATGGTCGATTCCAAAACGTGTTCAATCAAACAAGAGAGTGATCCAACCCAATTGAGATCGCCTAGCCCTGGAAAATTAGTGAGGTATTTGGTTGAGAGTGGCAAGCATGTTAAAGCGGGTCAAGCATACGCCGAAATCGAAGTGTAAGTTCCAGAAAACACTTTTCTGTTACTTGACAGTACATTGCTAACTTGGTAACGGTCAAACAACAACAGCATGAAAATGTACATCGATATCCTTGATGGCTACGACAACGCCTCCGTCATGCAAAGTACGCTGAAGGATCTCATGCTAGTCCTTGAAGATCCCGAACTGCCTTACGGACGTGTCACCGCCATTCTGTCTACACTATCGGGTAGAATGCCTGCAAAACTCAAAGCATCTATTCGAGCAACGCTCGAAGCTGCTCACAGCAAGGGCTCTGAATTCCCATCCACTCGCTTGAAGAAAGTCATTGACTCATTCTTGGACGACGGAATTCGCCCGCAGGATCGCCAAATAGTTCTCAACACTTTAACCCCATTGTCAGACGTGATAAACCGATTTAAGGGTGGCCTTAAATCCCATGGCTGTTTGACTCTATCTGAGCTCATGGGGGCTTACTACAGCCTTGAGAGCATCTTCAGCTCCAACCAGGAGGACAATATCATACTGCAGCTTAGGGATGAAAACCGAGATTCGTTGGATGAAGTAGTTCGATTCGTCTTGTCTCACTCCAAGTGCAGCTCCAAGAACCAATCAATTCTTGTTGTCTTGGATATTGTTAGTAAGACCGCTTCCCGAGCAGCAGTCGAAACGACTTTCCATGAAAGTTTGAGCCAATTGGCTCAGCTGGATTCCAAGGCCGCTTCCAAAGTCGCCCTCAAGGCCAAGGAAGTCCTGATTCACTGCCAGCTACCTTCATTGGAAGAACGACTAGGACAGATGGAATCAATTGTCAAGACTTCGCTCCAACCAACCGTTTACGGTGAGGCCAACCGTGGCCAGCCCCAACCCTCCTATGAGGTCGTTCGTGAACTCGTTGACTCTAAGTACACTGTCTCGGATGTATTTTACGCTCATCCGGATCCGTGGGTAGCCCCAGCTGCGTTGGAAGTTTGCGTTCGTCGCGCCTACCGATCTTACTCCATCGTCAATTTTGAATACGAGGAAGGCGATGTTAACGAAAACGAGCCGGTGATGGTTTTGTGGAAACCAAAACTTTTTGGACGTGACCGCTCTGTTCAATGTCATCACCAGAAGATTATCGAGGACGTTTCAGTCGCCATTGCCGAACAGATTAAAGGTGACCGGTTTAAGAGGCATGGAGAGGAACTTTATCAATACATTGTTGACAACATCATGATGTTTGTCTCTCTGGCTTTTCTTAAAATCACCAGTAATGATTTCCTGACCAATTCTTTTTTTAGTCAAGAAAGGACCAGTGGACACCACTCAGCCTCTTCTTCTTTGCACACATCCAAACCATCCTCCTTGAAATTTTATCTGCCCCGGAAATCCCTGGTTGAGCTTCTACCCAAATCAGCCAATTCATGTAAGACTAATAATATCACATACAGTAATTCAGAAATTGCCGAAGAGGATACAACCAACATTTGTGGCAAAGTCAGCTGTAATCAACACATAAGAGTGGCGTCCTGGCCCACCCCCTCCCCAATCCAAGCTGATGTGCCGCTGACTGTTCAAAGATCAAGTACGAACTGTAACGTCCATTGGTGGTGTGCTATTCCTCTTGATCTAGAACAGTCACAGCACATTAGTGAGGAGCAAGGAGGGGATGATTCCCACCATGAGGAGCCGCCGTCACCTCCCGTTTCAACGTACAATTTGGATTCAGATAGCACCTTCTCAGACGCTGGCTCTACCAACAATGAAAGCAGTGACCACGATTCAGAATCATCAGATTTATCCTTGAAGAAAGTCAAACTCAGCCGTCCACCTCGCCCACCTACTTGCAAGCAACACTCCAATCCAAATCCCCACGTGCCTCCTAACATGTCTCAGATGGAATCCAAGTGTTGCGTAATTTGTCAAATCTATCGCCGATGTGATCACTATCGAGAACAAGATATAGGTGGAAGCAAATGGTTCAATGAAGCAGAAGGTTCTTGTCTGGCTCCGCAATCACATCTCAGTAAAAATCAAAGGAAGCGGAAAAAGTACAAAGCCGCCACTCGATCTCATCGCCGTCAAAGGGCCAATGTACATCTTTCTGGCCAGTCCCATATTCCAGTCCACATCTCCAACCCCAATCCAAATGCCAACATCCGATTCTTCAACAAGTCCTTTATCTGCTGGGCCGATGGAGCTCGTAAGAACGTTATTGCTGTGGTAAAGTTCCGACCATTCTCAACCATGGATGCAAAACTCAAAGAACAATACCAAAATCTCAGCCAACATCTCATCCAGCAGGCCAAATTCCAAAATTCCAATAAATCCAACGGACCAGCATACTCAGGTGAAATGTACAGTCTGGGATGGCGAAAAGGTTACGAGGCACAATCCCAAATTGGTATAACAGGCATTTCTTCCAAAGTTGCTACAGATCGACATGGTTATGAAGCGCTTCAAAAGGATGTTCCACAAATAGATAAGTTTCTTGGCCGGTGCTTCCGATCTGTATCCAAACCCCTATTCCGTGAGGTCCAGAAACAACACATTCGACTCAAAGCCCCTGGAATAGCTCCCCAATATTCAGCCCACCACAAAGGATTTACCTCACACCTGTCGTTTACCCTTGGCCAGTTTGCAAACACGCCACACCAAGACACCAATTCTTCACCCTTCAGCTTTGTCCTATGGATTCCCATTGAGAAACACACTGGGAAGCTAGTTGAGAATAATCTTCAAGTCACTGGAGGTGAATTTGTGTTTCCAGACGATTCTTGTGGCATCAACTTTGCAGGATTTGATGGTATAGTTGAGTGTGCATGGAAAGCCACTTCTTATTCTCACCTGACTCTTCCCTCAAAAACTGCTCCCAACTCTTCACATACACAAATGGGGTTATCTTGCCAACTGCCCAAGAAAACCCAAAAAGCCATTCAGCTTATTAGAGATGGTCACTATATTAATAATCCAAATAAAAGCAACTGGACTATTAGAGATATGGATGCTATTTTAGATAACTCTTTGAAATATAATCAATAGTTTGCTTTTTTTTTATTTTCTTTCTAACGTGTAACATGCAATGTTTCAAATGATTTGTTGGGTGCGAACAAAGCCAAAAAAGGTGGACTATTTGAATAAATTTGCCAAGCGTTCAATCTCTTCTGTACTCTTCCCATGAGCTACACACTGAGTCACCAGGTCATACTTCTTACCGATGTGCTCCTGACAAGCCAAACGTTCCATCTTGGCCATCTCAAACCTTCTGTCCTTATCCTTCTCCTCCCTTTCCCAGTCTAATTTCCTCTGGTCTAATTTTATTCCTTGATCCCACTTCTTTTCCTCTAATTTAACTCCATGTTCCCACTTCTTCTCCTCAAGTTCAATTGAGTGGTTGAATTTCCTTTCCTCCAACTCGACCCCCTTATTATCGTTGTTGACCTGTCGTTCAAACTTCAACATCTCAAAACTGAGGGTGTCTCAAGCCACTTGTGACTTTCCTAATAAAGAATAAGTTGAAGAAGCATGTCAGTTAATAAAATTGGAACAAGGATTACATCTCCAACTGGCCTTCATCCCTCTTCAACGCATACTCTTCATATTGAGAAAAAGGATTGGGTGTGCTGGGCCCTGAGGTTGATCGGCTCTTAGGATTGATATTGGCACTGTTGGATGCCCTTCGCTTGTCCTTGGGTGTTTGAGTTGGCAACGGTTTACTTGAATTTGCAGGAGAATCCAATGCAGCGTCGTTAGGTGTCAAAGTGGTGCATGATTTGTTTTTCTTCTTCTTGCAGGGTGACTGAGTATCTTCTCGAGCATCAGATGGACAGTAATCCTCTGAATCACTTGTGTCAAGGGCCCTTTCTTGGGCAGTGAGGGAATCCACAGCCCTTCGATAGCGCTTAGATGATTTAACCATTCCACTAGGACGAATACTTGCTTCCTGTCCTTGCTAATGTCAAACATGGGAAGAAATGGGGCTTTAGCTAATCAATCGAACAACAGTGATTAATTGATCCACTAACAAACCAGGATTGCCGCTTCATTTTCATCTGACGGATTGTCACAAACACTGGCTGGTCCAACTCTTTCCTAAATTATTTAGTGGCAAGGTCAATCGTTTGAAGAAGAAATGGCATAAGTGATAAAAAGAAATTCAAACACACCTCTTCACCGTCCCTGCCTCCTTCAGACCTATTCTCACCAGTTTCTAAAGGTTCCAAGATTGCTGACTGAGTCATCACGTATAAACAATATTGAATATATTAGCAATTATCAAAAAAGACAATGAAACAACTGATCGATCTTACAACTGGAGCCCTAGAGTTATTGGAATCCACAGATACATTATCTGAGTCATCTTTATCAACATTTTCGTCCAAGTTGATGGCCTCGGGACCAGAAGAGTCAGAGCTCTCATCACCGTTTTGGGCATTGACTTTGTACAAGGGTGTCACAAACGGTTTCTTACCCATCAGCTGATGCATAGAATGGAAATGTGGACACATTTTTTCAAGCTTCTCGTCAATGGTGACAATTCCTGCCGAGCGGTCTTCATCGGTGAGTCCAAAGCCAGTGGAGAGGGATTGGGTATGTGCTTTCTTGTACTTGTCCTTGTAGCTGTTAAAACGATCTTTCATCTGCCTGGCCGTTAGTTTGATTTGTGAAAGGGATTGATTTCTCAGATTGATTGCCATAAGCTCGAATCCATTAATCTTCCCTTTGGCTGGCCTTCCAACCGCCGGTGCCTTACCAGTTCCAAAGCACAAATCGTAATTCTTTTGGATTTTGAGCCAGTCGATGATTATGAGGAAGTCGTCCTTCTTTAGGTGAGAAGAAGTTTTTCCGGTTGTATCATCGTCAGAGACATGTTGTGCTCGCTTCTTGATGGGTTTCTTCCTGCTTGCTGACGTCTTTGGTATCACTTTTCCTTTTCCAGTGATGAATTTATTCGTTTTTTTGATAGGCATCGTTCTGGGATCAGGGAATGATCGATTAATGTTTTTTCTGCAATCAAGTTTATAATTGACTAAACTTACCAAATTTTGAGGAAAACTGAACAACAAGTTTGGGTTTGTGACTGGGTGGAGTTGTATTGGCAACGATTTACTGTTGGTGGGGGTTGAATCGTGGAGGATTATTGATTGTATTGGGAGTTTTATTGGCAACGATTTATTTTTGGTTGGGGTTGAAACATGGAGGATTATTGATTGTATTGGGGTTGTATATTGCAAGTTTGTATCCTGAGTTGTGATTGGTTGAAATGTGGGGGATCGTGGTTTTTGTAATTATATTGGGGTTTTTGTTGTTGATACTTGACACGTCTAGTGCAAATAATGGCATTATTTGGAATTTTTATCCACTGGTTTCATAATTGTGGATTTCGTGAAACCCGTTGATTAGATAATCGTGGATTTGGTCATATTTGATACCCCCTATTATTATCCTCTTTGGTTACTATTCACATTACATTCCTTATATACATAGTTACTAGTTACATTTGCTGATCTTTCTCACTCTTTCACCACTCTCTTTTGGTTGTATACCTCTGAATAAATTTCCCCTTTCTCTTTACTGCCAGGATCAGCCATCTTGTTCCCTTTTGTATAATTAGAACTCCCCTTAGTTCTATGTACCCTGTATGATGCATGCACCCCCCTTTTACCAAACTAACTTTTACATTTACCTTTACCTTTAAAACTTTTTACATTTACCTTTGCATCAACCTTTACAAAAATAACAATCATAACACATACCCCATACTCTTTCTCAGTGCCTTTCTCACTCCTCTTAAGGTCCCTGCCTCAGATTGATTAAAAAAATCTAAGTTCCCATTAGTAGCAGCAGTCTAAGGATTAGTAGAAATATAGCCACACCTCTTTTCTTTCTTTTTATTAGTGAAACCCTTTCCCCTCAGCATTATTCAAGAAGGGAAGCCTCATCAGCACCTGTAGCTTCAACATCTTCTAATTACTAGATTTGTTGTCTATTTCCCCTTCAAGCTCTTTCCTGATCCTTTGGGAGTTCCACACTGACTCCATTGTCAAATTCAAAGCTTGTTACGTTGCCCATGGGTTTAACCAAAGACCAGGGATTGAATGCGGCAACACTTATGCCCCTACCGCGTCATTGGAAACCCTGCAACTACTCATCTCAATAGCGGTGAACTTCAAATACTTGATGAATTCCTTCAATGTTAGCTCTGCATATCTGTATAGCCCCATTGAGGAGGAGGTATATGTGAAACCACCCACGGATATGAGGCCACAAATAAAAGGCAAAGTTCTGCAGTTGAAGAAGGCCCTTTATGGGACAAAACAAGCTGGTAGGTGTTGGTGGTTGCACTTCAAGGGAATCCTTGGAAAAATGGGTTTTGTGGTGTATGCAATCAAGTCGTTGCTCTACTTATACCGCCGCAATGAGACTTACATTTTCATCTGCATGCATGTTGACAATGGGCTGGTTGTCAGCAACTCCCAGGCAGCTATGGAAGAACTGTGTGACGGTTTGACCAAACACTTGGAGGTAAAATGGAAGTCAACGGTTGACCAGATTGTTGGTTTGAATGTACATCAACGGGGAGATGAGATCTGTATGAAACAGCATCTGCTGGCTACGCAAATTGCTTCCTCCTATCATTGACAAAAATTCCACCAAAACACAAGGCTTCCAGACATTGAGTTAGTCACTTCTACCCAAGACCCACTGGACCCAATATCTTTCCGCTCAGTCCTTGGATTGTTGATGTACCTGGTGTGCGGCACTCGGCCTGATATCTCATATGTGGTAAATATGCTTGTGTGATACAGCAGTTGGCTGTCAGAAAGTCATTGGGAGGCCCTTGAACATCTTGTAGGGTACGTGAAGAAACATCCACACCGGGAACTTGTTTTCAAGCAAGGAAAAGAAAAGTTGAAACTGTTTGTTGATGCCGGATGGGGGAATGAACATGAACGTTCAACTATGGGATACATACTGAAACATCACAGGAACCCCATCACATGGGGATCCAAGTTTCAAGAAGTAGGAGCAATGTCAACATGTGCTGCTGAGTACGTTGCCTGTTTGATTGCAACACAAAATCTGGCAAACATAAATATAGTACTTGACAAGATGTTTGTGCAGCAAAACATTATGAGATATTATGCAACAAAAAAGCTGCGGTATTGGTAGCTAACAACAATTCTTCCAAAAAGAAGATCAAGTACCTGCATTGTATTTTCTATTTTGTCAACACTTTTG
This sequence comes from Puccinia hordei, assembly GCA_007896445.1. Classification (NCBI taxonomy): domain Eukaryota; kingdom Fungi; phylum Basidiomycota; class Pucciniomycetes; order Pucciniales; family Pucciniaceae; genus Puccinia; species Puccinia hordei. The sequence goes on along the minus strand of RDRW01000226.1, from coordinate 478,501 downwards.
TATGCAAATATCAAGTCAAACTATATTGGATCAATAATCAATTCCAGCTAGCAGACGTGTTCTGTTAAATTTTTGGCAAAAGAGAAAAGAGGAAGGGACGTTGTGAACAGACTCTGGGAGACTCAAAAGATAGGGGATTTGTTTTTTGAGGAGAACTGATGGTTTTTTTACTCTGATCAGACTATGAATTAAATAGACTAAATACAAGAGTACAAACTGTTGTTGTAAGAACAATAATGAATAAATGATAATGAATAAAATTTGAGAGACAGAAAAAACAAGTTCTTGTAAGTAAGTGACTAGACAGGGATCTCATTCTCCTTTAGACAAGCCAGAAAAATTAATCAAGAAAAAATGTTTTTATAAGTCAGAAAAAATAGTTTGAGGCGTTAATTCAAACTAATCAATTTTTAGTAATAATAAAATGAGTTCAGAAAAAAGAAATAACAATTAATTAAATTAAGAATTTTAATTACAAATAGCTTAATATTTATGATGTATTCTAGTCTGAAAAAACAACTTGATTCTCTGAAATTTTAAATGAAGGGAAACTATAACAGAAAAACTCAACATGTTCACCAAACGTCTTGGCGCATCCAGGCATTCCTCAGCTTTATCGGGTCTAAACATCAGGGAACTTCTGGAATGATTTTCTTTATTAGGGGGTATCAAATATGACTAAATCCACCATTAAAACCCGTTGATTAGAAATTGCCAAATCCACAATTTCTAATCAACGGGTTTTCAAAACGGGGTAGCTAAAAAACAAATGGATTTTGAAAATGAAAAACCCTGGTTTTCCATCCAAATCCTTCATTTCCAAAAAAAACCATTAAATCACATCTCAAATCAGCTCACGCTTCACCATTCAATCCATTGCCTCTTGTCAAACCAAGCAAACATCACACCTCACCTCAACCAATCATACGACAAGCACCCTCTCAATACAAGCAACTATTTCAAGCAGCCAACTCTGCTGCAACAGTATTGATTTTCGACTCAGATACCAATGACTCAGGTCTTGAAGATTTCTACCTTTATTGTTGATCAAAACTCCAGAAACAATACCTCAATTCCAGAGGCACCACTACACAATTCCATCCTTGATATGACCTTTCAATCATTCAAGAACTTCCTCAATCATGCTTCCTCCAGCTTTTTTGAATGTTGTTCCCATGTTTCCTCAATCTTCTTCAACTGATTGAGTCAAATACAATCTTTTGCAACTCCTCTCAGAATCCTCAACAAGACCCGTCAGTCCAACTTGCTATTGCTATGTGTTGTCTTGGATCAAAGGGAAATGGTGCTTCTGTGTTCAGACTCAAGAATCTCTTCCAAGTTGGCTATCACTGCCAGAATAATTGCCTAGGATGAAGTCATCCCAGTTAAACTGGGATGCACTCAACCAATTTAAACTTGGTTGAAATCAACTGATGAAATATAAATCCAAGGGACCCCCCTTGGTTTTATATTTCATTGGTTGAGTTCAACCTACTTTAAATTGGTTGTTTGCATCCTAGTTTAACTGGGATGAACTCAACCTAGGCAATTATGCTGGCAGTGTATGGAACAATCAACCTTTACACCTGTTGGGTGATCAAGATTCTTTATCAAATGCGTTCACACTTGGTATCATGGCCGACTCAACAAGAATGTGTGGAATCATCTCAGGTCATGCAAGAATTGGTTTGAGTATGCTGTTTTGTTGTATTAGTAAAGGGCACACAACTGATTAAATTATGAAACCTGAACCATTTTTACGAAATGTTTTTTTTGGTACAGTCTCTGAAACCATCATAATTCTAGCCCTGTAAACTGAATTTTGCATCCCACAATAACTGAAAAACTTTTCTTTTTTCTTTTTTTCAACACTTTTTTTGGCATTCACAGTCCACCTGGCCCTTCGAGAGCCCCCACCATCTCAGGTAAGCATACTGTTTTTCCATACTAGAAATAATCAAATGACCACCCCCTCAAGAGCCCCTACCACCTCTCAGGGTAAGTAGGGGCTCTTTTTTCGTTTTTTTGATGCTATCCGTCTTCCTTGCTTGATCGGGTCGCCAATCAAGCAAGGAAGAATCTAACTGGTTTTTTTTTCTTTCTTTTTTTCATCCAGGCTCAAAACCGAACGAACCTGGAGTGGATTATTTGCGCTGCGATCAAACGACAAGCGCTGCTCCCTACCAAGTAGAGGCTCTCTTTTTTCGTCTTTTTTCGTCTTTTTTGTTTCTTTTCATATTTTCCTTCTTCCTTGCTCACCGATTGAGCAAGGAAGATGGCTGACCACTTTTCTTTTGCTTCTAGGCTTAAACATTTGGTCCCCTAGGGTTGGTGTTCTACTTACTAGACTTAGACTGATAATCGAATACAAGGATGGCCTGACCAGTCCTGGGAAAGATAAGAGCTGTAGTATCCTCTCCAGCTCAGATGGATCCACTCGTGCCACCAACTCACTGGATTCTATCAGATGGCTTGCCAAGATCTTTAAGATCTTTACTACTTCGCTCCTCAACCCAATGCCAATCAGCAGCCAGAGGATGCCAATTGATTATTCAAAGAATATTAAGATGCCATCTTGGAAGATCTAGGATTGTTGGGAGTGAAAGGAGACCAAACGTCTTACACCTCAGACTATTTCAATCACTTATACGCCCACCGAGATGGGGAGCAAGCCGGTTGGGCTTCAGGCCCAGCTCTTTTCCGAGCACAGCCCATCGTCGATAGTATTCCAGATCTCAAGAATCTCTCCAACACTCATGCCAATCCCGGTGACACTGCCGTCACAAGAAGCTACCGATGGCGACAAGAAAGCTATTGGATGCCTAGTAAGTTCTTTCTCATATTGATTCAAGTATAATTACCAACCACAGATGAGCGCCTACTGATTGTAACATCTGCTTCTACCGACCCTCCAAACTTAAACTAAGTCCTCAGCCGCGTTTGGCAGAGCACGTCGAAGCCTTATCTAGACAGTTGGAGACCCTCCAAGGTTTGATTTCCGAAATGCAAAGTACTTTAAACATCAGCTCAGGCCGGATGACCTGTTTGTATCAATCTGATGATCTCGATCTGATATCTACTTTTAGTCAATGGCGAACCAATCACAAATTAGGAAGGCTCAAACAGTGAAGAAAAAAAATCAAAAAATCACAAAGATGAAGAAAAATTCAAGCAACCAGCAGGCCTTGGAAGAAATTGAAGACTTGATCCAGCACGAGCAACTTGAAATTCTGGCTCTCACCAACCTACGTGACGAGAAACGTGCAGAGGTAAAATGAATTGAATACAATCTAATTTTCAAGGAGTGTGACTCAAACCAAGTCTTACAATACGCTCCGGATTATTGCTTTTCTGAAAACGCAGCTTTGAAAGATATCTGAGAAGACTATGCAAGCCGAATTCAAGACAAACACAATCCTATCGCCTAGAAAAATGAAAGCGAAGAAGACGCCTTCCAAGACAAAGTCAATCATGTCCGACGCCAACGATCCTTTTGTTCTCAGTCAAGCTGAATCCCTTCAACAATCAATCCGACGGATCCAAAGCCCTCACACTCGCAATGAGCTGCCGGTGAGTTTCTGCAGACAAGCTACCAGTCCGTTGAAGTTGGCCTGAGCATGAATGTCTCGCGTTTTTCTTCCCAATATGCCTGACCAAAATCATTGTAGATGAAAATTCAGCAAATGGCCTGTCAGCCTTCTCAACAATGTGATTCAACCACTGAAGAAAATCTCTTGTGATTTGAAGAGATGAAACTAGGTACCCCCAAGGGTTTACAATGGTGCTTACGTCCAAAGATCAAATACAATGAATTGAACAGAACATTGAGGAATCCAGTCATCTATTGATGCAACGCTCTTCCTCATCACCGCACTGGGTTTGTTTCTTTTCACTCTGGATTCTCTAGCTGTACTTTGATTTTCCCCATTGAAGTCTAACCTAATCTACCTTCCCTCTGGTGAGGTAAGATCTCCATCAGCCATTTCTTCATCAGCCGTTTTCCAAGATCCACGAGGTGAGTCTACCCTATTTCTCTCTCCTTCTCAAGGAGACTACTTATTCCCTTGAGCTCAGGTCTTGAGTTCACTATCATCCTTGCATTGCTTTGTTTCACGGAAGCTGTGGCCAACCCGGAGCCCCGACAAAGCCCATCCACTTCACCACGGATCAAACGCCAGGAATCTTTGGCCGCTGAACCCAACCAACCACAAGAAACCTTGCCCACCCCCTCCCCAACCCAAGCTGATGTTCCACTGACTTTTCAAAGATCAAGTACAAACTGTAACATCCATTGGCGATGTGCTATTCCTCTTGATCTAGAACAGTCACAGCACATTAGTGAGGAGGAAGGAGGGGAGCAATCTTTTGCCTCTGAACCCAACCAAACTCAAGACCCACTGCCCATCCCCTCCCCAATCCAAGCTGATGTGCCGCTGACTGTTCAAAGATCAAGTACAAACTGTAACATCCATTGGCGATGTGCTATTCCTCTTGATCTAGAACATTGACGTACAATTTGGATTCAGATAGCACCTTCTCAGACGCTGGCTCTACCAACAATGAAAGTAGTGACAATGATTCAGAATCATCCAATTTCTCCTCAAAGAAAGTCAAACTCAGCCGTCCACCTCATCCACCTACATGCAAGCAAAGCCCCTGGAATAGCTCCCCAATATTCAGCCCACCACAAAGGATTTACCTCACACCTGTCGTTTACCCTTGGCCAGTTTGCAAACACGCCACACCAAGACACCAATTCTTCACCCTTCAGCTTTGTCCTATGGATTCCCATTGAGAAACACACTGGGAAGCTAGTTGAGAATAATCTTCAAGTCACTGGAGGTGAATTTGTCTTTCCAGACAATTCTTGTGGCATCAACTTTGCAGGATTTGATGGTATAGTTGAGTGTGCATGGAAAGCCACTGCTTATTCTCACCTGACTCTTCCCTCATAAACTGCTCCCAACTCTTCACATACACAAATGGGGTTATCTTGCCAACTGCCCAAGAAAACCCAAAAAGCCATTCAGCTTATTAGAGAAGGTCACTATATTAATCATCCAAATAAAAGCAACTGGACTGTTAGAGATATGGATGCTATTTTAGATAACTCTTTAAAATATAATCAATAGTTTGCTTTTTTTATTTTCTTTCTAATGTGTAACATGCAATGTTTCAAATGACTTGTTGGGTGTGAACAAAGCCAAAAAAGGAGGACTATTTGAATAAATTTGCCAAGCGTTCAATCTCTTCTGTACTCTTCCCATGAGCCACACACTGAGTCACCAGGTCATACTTCTTACCGATGTGCTCCTGACAAGCCAAACGTTCCATCTTGGCCATCTCAAACCTTCACCAATTGTCACAAACACTTGCAGGTCCCAATCTTTCCTAAATTATTAAGTGGCAAGGTCAATCGTTTGAAGAAGAAATTGCACAAGTAATAGAAAGAAATTCCAACACACCTCTTCACTGTCCCTGCCTCCTTCAGACCTATTCTCATTTGTTTCTAAAGGTTCCAAGATTGCTGACTAAGTCATCATGTATAAAAAATATTGAATATATTAACAATTATCAAAAAAGACAATGAAACAACTGATTGATCTTACAACTGGAGCCCTAGAGTTATTGGAATCCACAGATACATTATCTGAGTCATCTTTATTGACATTTTTGTCCAAGTTGTTGTCCTCGGGACCAGAAGAGTCAGAGCTCTCATCACCGTTTTGAGCATCGACTTTGTACAAGGGCGTCACAAACGGTTTCTTCCCCATCAGCTGATGCATAGCATGGAAATGTGGACACATTTTGTCAAGCTTCTTGTCAATGGTGATAATTCCTGCCGATTGGTCTTCATCGGTGAGTCCAAAGCCAGTGGAGAGGGATTGGGTATGTGTTTTCTTGTACTTGTCCTTGTAGCTGTTAAAACAATATTTCACCTGCCTGGGGGTTAGATTTGTTGAGTTGCCTGTTAGTCTGCTACCATGATGTATCACCAGCTGAACCATGAGGACTACCAACCAACACCCTGGCAGTCACAAGCGTCTGTAGCCTAGTTGGTAAAGGCAGCACTCTAGCATGTGTCTCAGCTTAGCTGAGGTCGTGAGTTCGAATCTCACCAGACACATCTCCATTTTACAGTCTCTACAGGTTATGAGCCCAGATTCTACCTAAGCGCTACTCGCTTACACAAGAGACTGAATGAAGATGTGAATGCTTCATGTAAGACCAAAAACCCCTCTAAGCCTACATCAAGGTCCCGGGTTCAACTCCCACAGTGGCCACACCTACATGGGTCCAAATCCCCATACATCCTTGGGTCAAATCCCCACACTTACGGGGTCTAATCCCCACACTTAATGGGTCTAATCCCCATACCTCTTGGGTTCAATCCCAACTCTCCACATCATGTAGCAAGGGGGGGTGTTGAGTTGCCTGTTAGTCTGCTACCATGATGTATCACCAGCTGAACCATGAGCACTACCAACCAACACCCTGGCAGTCACAAGCGTCTGTAGCCTAGTTGGTAAAGGCAGCACTCTAGCATGTGTCTCAGCTTAGCTGAGGTCGTGAGTTCGAATCTCACCAGACACATCTCCATTTTACAGTCTCTACAGGTTATGAGCCCAGATTCTACCTAAGCGCTACTCGCTTACATAAGAGACTGAATGAAGATGTGAATGCTTCATGTAAGACCAAAAACCCCTCTAAGCCTACATCAAGGTCCCGGGTTCAACTCCCACAGTGGCCACACCTACATGGGTCCAAATCCCCATACTTCCTTGGGTCAAATCCCCACACTTACGGGGTCTAATCCCCACACTTAATGGGTCTAATCCCCATACCTCTTGGGTCAAATCCCCACTCTCCACATCATGTAGCAAGGGGGGGTGTTGAGTTGCCTGTTAGTCTGCTACCATGATGTATCACCAGCTGAACCATGAGGACTACCAACCAACACCCTGGCAGTCACAAGCGTCTGTAGCCTAGTTGGTAAAGGCAGCACTCTAGCATGTGTCTCAGCTTAGGTGATGAATTTATTTGTTTTTTTGATGGGCATCATTCTGGGATCAGGGAATGATGGATTAAAGTTTTTTCTAAGAGCAAGTTCATAATCAACTAAACTTACCAAATTTTTAGGAAAACTGAAGAACAAGTTTGGGTTTGTGATTGGGTGGAGTTGTATTGGCAACAATTGATTGTTGGTTGGCCTTGAATTGTGGAGGATTATTTATTGTATTGGGGTTGTATATTGCAAGTTTGGATCCTGAGTTTTGATTGGTTGAAATGTGGAGGATCGTGGTTTTTGTAATTATATTGGGGTTTTTGTTGTTGATACTTGACACGTCTAGTGCAAATAATGGCATTATTTGGAATTTTTATCCACTGGTTTCATAATTGTGGATTTGGTGAAACCCGTTGATTAGATAATTGTGGATTTGGTCATATTTGATACCCCCTATTGTCTTAATCTCTATTTTTTATTTTTTATTTAATTTTATATATATAAGTTATTAATCCAGACCCGCAACCAGATGACCGAGTTTCCTCATCTCTCTTGGAACCCAAACATCTTGTTGCGGGTCACTTACATATTTTCCTTTCCTTATAGGTTTGTCAGATTTCCTCTCATTATTATTTTCTTGGTATTATTTGTTTTATCTGTATATATTTTATGAAACATCATCTCTCTTGGAACTCAAAAATCTTGTTGCGGGTCACTTACATATTTTCCTTTCCTTATATCCTTGGCCCTTTCATACCTTCTCCCTGACTGCCGGCGACCTGCTGGTATTTGAACGCCATACATCCAGGAACTTGCCATGTTTAACGTACATTTATGGCAGGCATTGTCCGGCTGGTGGCGTCACACCACCAAACTAGAGGGGTAAACTCCGACGGTTTCAACCAGGTTGGTTTAGTGGACCACCGGACAACTTAAATAAATAGACTGCCAGATTTTGCATAAATACCAATGAAATGGTCAGTTAACATTTTATGTGGTTTGTCTCAACACCATTCACTATAGAGCTAAAACAAGAGGAAAGCAGGAAGGTCAGAAAATAAGATAATATACAGGGAGCTGAAGTGTTTGAGAAACAGAAACAAATGAAAGAGAAACAAGTAGAAGATAATAACATAAAAATATAGAATAAAAATGAATGCACTAATTGAGGTGCAGGGGGGTGGGCATGTGGCTCAGCACTCCCACCTCGGCATCAACCTTGGCGGCCATTGGTAGCTGGATTGATTCACAAGGTATGTTGCCAACATGTTTTATCCGATCTCAAAGTAGTATGAGTCCTTCCTCATGTAGAAGTTGATATGTCTAATGGATTAGAGGTGTCAGTTAAATTGGCAAGATTATATTATAAGAAGATGCAATTATGGGCCAATTTATGTATGCTTGGAGCTCAATGTGACTAGGACCCGCCAGCATTTCAAGGTGGTTATCATCAAGATAAAAATTCATGGCTTGATTGATATGGTGTTTGACTGCGAAAAGTTGCAACATCATAAATCAAACCTTCACTGAGTCGTGCGTTGGCCAGGCAGCTAGGAGGCAAGCACATCATTGGCATGTGAGGAGGGCTTGGTAAATCATCAGTAGGAGGTCAGCTAGTCTGGGCACTAGAGCAGGAATTGGCCGGTGCGCAACTGGTCTCACATGGGTCAATAACTGTGACATGATTCAGCTGATGTATACTTGAGGGTGAGCGATAAACTCTACGTACCAAGCTATGGAAAATAGTATAATGATCTCAAAGAAACTGTATACAAAATTCCAAATGCGGGTGAGCTCTCCACACGCCAAGGTCCAATCTCTTATCTCAATTATATTGCATGACTACTAAACTAACCTGTATATAACAGTCCAAATGCGGGTGAGCTCTCCACACACCGAGGTCCGATCTCCTATCTTGATGAGGAAGAGAAGGGTAGACCAGGACGGGTGGATGACTGACTATGAGTAGATGCAGTGTGAAAGACAAGTACAAAGAAAGTCATCTAGTTAGGGGTGTTTACAAAGATTAAATAATCTTGGAATTGCAAGTCATATCACAAGAAAATAGTCTAAATTCCTATCAATTATCATTCATACCAACAGGTTTTCATCTACTTGTGATCATTTTGTAAGCAAAATTATCCTTGGTATGACCAATCAGGATTATTTCCTCCTGATACAGCCAAATAGTCAGTTGAAAATTCCACACCTGTATGTACCTGATGAAGGTACTTGAATACATCTGGAGCTGTGGGTACAGGTATAAAACACTGCATATATTTTTTGGGAATGAATAATGGGGTACAACCCTGAAGATTCCCAATGGAGATGAATATTTTATAATAAAGGAATTGTAACCTGATTAATGAGCTTTATAATGTGTGTTGAAGATTCCCAATAGAGATGAATATTTCATAATAGAGCAATCTAAAAACAAAGGAAGAAGTAAGAAAAGAATAAGAGTACATTAAGATAGACACAATAACAATAAATAATTAAATGAAATTAGCTGTGCAGTTATGTAACTGATGAGATTCAGAAGTGGTTAAATTGATGTGAATTTTAGAAATACAATATGTTTGAGTCAAGAAAAAATTGGACTATAGACAACCAATCACAAGAAAGGCAATAATAGAGACCATTAGCTTTCTTCATCTACTGTGACCATTAAATGAGATTGAATGAAACAAACCAGGAGATATACTGGTTTATCTTTCTTTACACTGCAAAAAAAAAACTGGCTCAACTGCCTGAAGCTGACATGCAGAATTACACAGGCACCTTTTTTTTTACTTTTTCATGTCAAATGCAGGCAGTTGAGTCTTTTTTTTTTTGCAGTGTGAATTTAATTTATTGAATAGAGAAAGGGAAACTGTAACAGGTCTTGGGGACTTTGAGCCAAAATGGAAGAGCTGAGGTGGCTGGTATTTTGAATACAATACTGAATAGTTGGTCAGATTGGACCAAACTGGATTAAATTTAGTAAAATAAAATATAGATCATTCAAAGGAACACTCACAGTAAATAATTTTTACATCTAAAACCCATCATGTAAATATAACACCAGCATAAATAAATCACATCTTAATATGTAAGGGTGTATAAGTCCTAGGGTCCCTGCAGGATGGTGTTCTTCTGAATTCAGAGGGATTTTCAGAGATATAGGCAAGTTGGCATTGCCGAGTTGCCCTATCCATGTTGTTTCATTCAATTTTTGAAGATAAAAATTGGGATAGAATACAGAACCAATTTTATTTTTCCAAAACAGATGGGAGGAATACACCCCACTATGTATTTTCAGTATTGAATTAATCTGTATTTGCAAAATTCATTTTTCAAAACTGTGAGGCAATATGTGTCCCCCAGGGGCTTCTGTACTATTCCGGTAGTGCCCGAAGGTTCTTATGATCAAGGTATGCATGGGAAAAATTTCCAATCTGAAACATCGCTCTATCTTTTCGGAGTGTCACAAGAATAATTCACAGCTTCCATCGACTTCACTCTTCAACCATTCCTATTCCATCTCATCCGATTTCCCCAGTTTTATCACTTTCACAGGTCTCGGGTGTTTTGCATCTCATAATGATCCTCTGGTCACTCCTCCTAGTTGAGCGTAATTTATGTTTCAATTCTCTGTGATAGCCTTCAAATTCTAACAAAGCCAAATTTATCATTAAGTTTCAGTTACACCTCCAGCTTTCGGTGAAGTGCTCCAGCGAGCTATTGGTAACCGGTGGACTTGATAGCCCAAGCCAGCCTTTGCGAGTGAGTCAATTGAACGCCTCTCCACATCCCTCATATGGAATTGATAATTGGAGCTCGGTTGGAAGATATGCAAGAAGGATCTTCGAGGGCCAGCCCTTTCAAGGCGGTCTCTAGGTCATGATTTAAGACGGATAAATTTGTGGGCTGCATTTTGTTTCGAAATCTAGGAGCCCGGCCATCAGCTAATGAGCATCCAGGAGCTAAGGGATGTGGACAGCATCGGAGACGTGCATGAAAGCTCGACTCCTCCGATGGATGGTTGGACCAATCTCGTAGAATTAGAATATCCCTCTGAGGTTGGCATCAAAGGCAATGAAGAACATGAGAAACAAAGTGGAGAACATGCGAAAGAGCAGGATAGTGAAAAAGATGATTGTCCCATATGCTTATGTGAGCTCCCGGTGGGTACTGGAGAGAAGAGTAAACAGTGCACAACTTGCAGACAAATCTTTCATCGAGGTTGTATTGAAACGTGGTTAAACCGGCGCAATACTTGCCCAATCTGCCGGTTGGCTGTTTCTGGGATACCAACTAGGGCATTCTCACTAGCTAGGGCATTGTCACTAGTTAGGACATTAGTACAACATGGGTTCTTTTCTGAAGGGCACATAATGATTGCTGGGGACTTAATTATTGTTGGTCGGAGTGAAGCACGACCATGGTACCGCGATCGTGCACTTATTACTGAAATCATTAAATTTTTGTTTGTGGTTTTTACAAGCACAGTCTTACTTATATACTTTCCCTAGTGCAAAAGAATATCTCTATATATTGCTTTGGAAGAGACCGGACCATAGGGGAGATCTCTGTAGTCCAAGCACGCGAAAGATAGTTAGGTACTGGACTGGAGAAGGCAGGAGAGGAGGGTCTGTGGTAGACTCGAGAACAGAGAGTCATTATAATCCCCCCCCCCCCCTCGCGTCATTATTCCTCCACGACCAGAGAGACTACTCTCGTGAGCTCCTATACACATCTATCATCCAGGAATTTTTATTCGATTTCCAAAGAATTTTATTCCAAAAATGTACTACCTTTTTTACTCTAAACTTTACTACCTTTATTCATCAAACATCAAACTCTTCTCAATTAAACTCTTCCCAATTTACCTCTTCTCATTTAATATACAACGAGACCATCATGGTTGAAGAATTAGTAAGGAAAGCCAGAAAACGGATGGCCAAGTCATTAGAGACAAGAAGAGGAGGTACTCCAAACAACACCGAACAATCGACATCGACGACAGCACCACTAGGATTAAATCCAACCATCACAGCGACGACAACAGGACTAGAAGCCCAAACGACGCCGATTGAAGGCTAGAACAAGACAGCAGTAGACCTGACAGAAGATAACTTAAGTCGTTAGTTATCCATTGATTAAATTACGCGTCCTGAGTTGTAGGTCAGCGGTTAGCTGATAATATAATAAATCCTAGCAACCCTTAACTCCAACTCCCAAGGGGTTGTAGCCATTGAAACCGGCAGGGAGAAAAGGACTAATGAGTTAGAAAGCGATGATAGCTCCCAAGGTGAATACAAATCACTCTAAGTTGATGAGCTGAACTATAAGTTGCTCTAAGATGCTGAGCTGACCGCTAAATTAAATTCTGAATTATTTCACTTTGAAGAAGAAATATCATCTAATCTGCAGGAGGCAGAAAATAAATACAAATCACTTTTATTGGAGGTCCCAGGCATATCTATTTCTGCAGAGACCCCAGGCGTATCTGGAGGAGACAAGGCAAAAGCTACATCAAAAGATTTGCCGACTAACTCTCATGAGTCTCATGAGATCAAACCCACCCCACCAAAGTCAGATAAAGAAAGGATGTGGGACAAGGTGAAGGAGGCAATAACCAATAACAATGAAGAGTCTGTGACCTTCTTTATGAGAATATACAACAATATGAATGATACAAATCTGCTCTTGACTCTATCTAAACCAGAACCCTTAACATCGAACAACGTTACACCTACCACATGGACGCCAAAAACCACTTCAGACAAAACCACAATAGTCTTGATCAAAGTTTCCCTGCCGAAACATTTTGATGTGGGATTCACTCCGTTCTTTGACAAGAACATAAGAAATCTTAGGGGTCCTCTGCCCCTCACTATTTTTGACCCAGTGTGGCAAGAAGAAGAAATTCAACACCACACAAACAAGAGGTCCAGAGGAGATGGAAAAGATGGTTGTTACACTGGACTGTGTAGGAATTTGAGATCTTATTAACTTTATTGCAGCACACAAAACTAAAGCTAGTAGTAGTATAACACTGAGAACAATAAAGAGTTAATAAAATGAACTAAAAGATAGTATGATTGAAAGAGTGAAATCACATATACCTTCTTATAGTTTGGGTCCTAACTATAACTTGAAAAGATTCTTAAGGAAGATTTTAACAGGAATAAAAGGAAACAGACAAGACAAGCCTATGAAAAGAAAAGAGGTTAATATTTGAGAGAAACACAATCAAGGAGATATAGAAAGTACTAGTGAGAAAAACATGAGAATCGAGTAATACCTCCACTTGTGTCTGAACCGGGCTCCTCCTGAGTCTTCTGAATCTAGTCTTGTTTTTTGAATCGGAACCAAACAGCACTGAAGGACGTTTATCGAAAGTTGATTAAGGGCTCAGATGTTCGACGGAGTGGATGCGATGAATAGTACAGCAGTCAAGTCACTGTCTATCCGCGGGATGAGTGAAGTTGAAGTTTGCTTTGGCCGAACTCCAATGACATATTGCATATGCATCTTACCAACAGGATTATTTTCCAACACTCCTCCTTAATTCTGATTCGGTAAGATGTAGCTGTTCTCTTGACATTTCGACTTTGATAAATCCAAGAGGTTTGGTGAGCCCATCTGCAATCATTTCTTGCGTGGGGACTTGCTGAATTTCAAGCTGTTTCTTTGACACCAACTCGAGTACATATTGAAACCGGACTTCGATGTGTTTTGAGTTTTCATTCAGCTGAGCTTCTTTGCTGATAATAACTGCTCCAGAATTATCGTTCTTCATTATTGGGGCCTTGATTTTCACACGTAAATGAAGTACTAGATTGGTCAGCCATCTGAGTTGTTTGGCGCATCGGTTAATAGAAATGAATTCGGCTTCGGTTGTTGATTGTGCAATGACTGGTTGTTTCTTTGCTGACCAACAGATAGGGTTGCCGTACATTGTTATTACATACCCTGATGTTGATTTCTTCGACACGAGAGACGTGGCATAATCGGCATCAGCCCACCCCACTAGGCCCTCCTCAGGATCAGCTGTTTGGGTATAGTGAAGGCCAAAGTTTTTCGTTCCTTTCAGATATCGTAGTAGGTGCTTGATTGCGGACCAATGGGATTCATTAGGATTGCTCGTGAACTGAGCAAGCAGATTGGTAGTGAATGTGATATCTGGTCGAGTGTGTAATGCGAGATAGTTAAGCATGCCCACAGCCTTTTGATACAGCTTCTGATTTATCGGCTGCGCATCCGTTGCAACCACCTTGTGTAGACTAGTTGGCGCCGGCGCTTTGACTGGATTTGAATCTTGCATATTGAACTCATACAAGATTTTTTCGGTAAAGTCCGTTTGATTAAGGTGTACCGAACCATCCTCCTTCCAGTCGAGCGTATAGCCAAGATGTTGTGACGGTTTCTCCTTGATTTTTATCGAATAAGTCCTCTTTATATCATCCAACAATTTCATCACTCGAGCTATCGACTCGCCGACTACAAGACCATCGTCGACATGCATATGCAGCATCACTGAGCGATCAGAGGTATAAAAAACCGACTCATCCAAAGGTGAGGACTCTAGACCGAGATCCGAGAGTGTACCAACAAGATGCTTTCGCCATTGTCGTGGAGCTTGTTTAGTACCGTACAAGGACTTGTTCAAGCGCCAAACCCAGTTTTCTTTCCCTGGCTCTTCAAAACCCTGAACTTGAGCTACATACACCGGAGCATCTATCTCACCATACAAGAACGCTGTTTCGACGTCGAATTGAAACACAGCCCATTGTCGATTTACTGCAATCGTGAGAAGCAATTTGAACGATTCGTTTCTTGCTACCGATGCATATGTGTCGAAATAGTGCAACATGTGAACTTGGTGATTGCCAAAACACACCCAGCGCGCCTTAAATCGCAACAAATCGCCGAATTCGTTTTTCTTCTTGTTCAGCAGCCACATTCCTCCGATCACTTTATCATCGCCAGGTGGGGGAACTAGGGTGCCTGTATTTTTTGATTTCAACGAATCATATTCTTTTGCCATCGCCTCTTGCCAGCCAGATAAATCCGTGAGATTCGAAAGTGCCTCGCGTACAGTAACACTTTCAGTGAGAAAGAGATACTCAGGAGGATCGAATTGTACCAGTAACAGTTCTTCAGGAGGATCCTGAACCGATGGAGGGATAACAGTTGCGGTTGAGGCAGGCGCATGTCGAGCTGCCGATCGGCGGGACCCAGTTACAATGTTGCGAGCGTCAACATCACCAATAATTTCTTTAGGTGGAGAAACATTCACTGGAACATAATCGTAGTTCTTCGAAATTTTAGGTGGCCTAGGTTTAGAAACATTGACCTTGTTTGACTTGCGACGAACGCTGACGTTAGGCGGTGGTGGTGAGCCTTCACAAGGAGGATTTTCAGCATAGTTGCGACTCGGAGGTGAAGCCGACTGAGTTTGAGCCAAAGATTGATCCTCCTGTGGATCAGCACGATTTTCCGTCCGAACAGGATCATGTATATCGGAAGGTGATTTGGAGGAAGTGATCTTGATGGAGGCAAGATCACTGGAGGTTTTGGAGGTTTTTTGCACCGCACGTGGGAGAGTATCGAGAGGTTTGGTGACAGATTTGGTAGAGTTGTACGGGAAAGATAGTGGGGACGGAGTGTAATCCCTACTTATAACAATGTGTCGACGAGTAGCATCAAAAAATCGTAGAGCGTCTGAGTGAGGTTCATACCCCAAACAAATAAGCGGCTTTGAGGGAGCCGAAATTTTTGAAGGAGGTCGATGTGCGACAAAGACCTTTAAACCGAACGGAACGAGCTTATTAACATCGCGAGTAGGCTCGATGCAAAGGTTTAACTCGGCCAACACGCTTACCGGAGACGACCAGTTCAATGATTTAGACGGAAGAATGTTGATTAACATTGAAGCATATTTTGCAGCTTCATCCCAGAAGTTTATGGGAACCGAAGATTGAGCTAGAAGGCATCGAATCTTCACAAGTAATGTCTGATTAAACCGTTCGGCTAGACCATTCGTTTGAGGGCTATTTGCTGGACCAGTTTCAATGCGGATTCCTAATTTTTCAAGATTGGACATGAAGAAATTAGAGCTAAATTCTCCACCACGATCGGTGTGAATAATAGCGGGACACTTACCCGTCTTATTCAATATTTCATTAATGTACGACAAGATTTTTCCTTCCGACTCTGACTTGTTCCGCATCAAATAGATTCGATTGAAGCGAGTATAATCATCAATGATAACGAGAACGTATTTTGTTGAGGATTTGGCAGGTGGCGTAATTTGAAGGACATCGATGTGTAGCGTCTTGAAGGGACGGTCCGTGGTAGGTAGAGGATTGGAGTGCGGGGATCGTTTGAGTTTGCACTGCTTGCATACCTCGCAGTTCCTTGCTAGTTGATAATCATTAATTGGATTGATTCCGTATAACTGAAGAAATCGAGTGAGATACTCGTCCGATGGGTGGCCCAGAAGGATGTGATAATCTAGCGCAGGATCGGGTTCAGAGACATTCAAGGCGTAATTGCAGATGCCTTGTTTCGGAGCAATTCCTTGATACAGATTTCCAACTCTAGGAAACCGATATATTACTTTTTCGCCGAGACGGACCAAAACTAAACGATTCTTGAACATAACTCGTAATCCGTGATCTTCAAGTTGAGTAGCTGAGATTAAATTTCGGGGTCCATTTGGTGCATAGAATACCGGATAAATCAGTACTCCTCCAATATTAAATTTTCCAACATGAGTGATGCGAATCGAGCCGGAGTATGTGTTGATGGCTTTGGTTACTGGCTTTGGGTCGATCAACAAATGCAGGTCGCACATTGTTGATTTTGATGCTCCAGAGTCAAAGATTAGGGTCGTCTTTTCGGGAGCAGTTGGTAATCCTTGTGCGTTTACTTCATCCATCAACATGAAGCCATATTCCTCAGGGTCATCCACGTAGTATTCATCATCTTCATTGGCTGCATCAGCATTGTCGACTTCGACTTCTTCAACCAGATTAGCTTGACCACTCATGTAAAGTTTCATTTGCTCGCGAAACTGCCTTGCAAAATTGTCATCGTTTGATCTAGTGGGAGCTGATCGAGTTGGAGCAACGCCTCTAAAGTTCCCTCGGCCTGAGAACCCTCCACGATGGCTTCCTCGTGTTGAAGGGGAGCCGCGACTTGCAGATGTTGATTGATGTTGATCTGCTGGCCTCTTTCCAAATCTACGATTTTGACTGGCAAAATACGCTGACTCGGCGTAAGCGCTTTCCTTCCGAGTGTCTTCAATAAGGAGCCTATCGTAGATTTTTTCAAAATTGAATGGTCTCGCATCGTATAAAGATTGAACTAGTGGGGTAAGGCTTTCATCTTGATGCAAACTACGCAGGAGTAATGCCGCTGCCAACCCGGATGATATACTCATAAAGTTCGGATTTGCTTGAATAGATGACGTTAGAGCCGTGTAGTCGCGACGAAATTTGACTAGATGTTCTGACAGTGATGCTCCTGACACATAGACACTGTTGATTAAGGTGAACAGTTTGTCACACAGTGCGATAACAGATTTTTCGCCGCATGCTCGAGCCAATGCTTCAATAGATCCAAAGATGTCTCCGTCGTTTGCGGTTAAAATCGGATGCAACTCCTCCTTGACCGTAGCAAACAGCTTGTTCATCGCCCACGCCGACATCATTCGATAATCAGGAGTTGATTTGTTTGCTGCGATCCACTCGGGTTTCATTAGATTTTCGTAACCCTTAGCAGTGACTATGTTATCGAACCGTTTGACCCAAGTCGCCCAATTGTTACGACTGAGTTTCTTGAAGGTTACTCGAGACGATCGCTCGTTATCCGACGAATCTGAAGAGTTCCCCATGTTTTCGAATGCCTAAAATGCGAATGTTCTAACTCTAGTCTTATAATAGTAGTGGCCAAGTTTTAGACTCTCGCTACCATGTAGGAATTTGAGATCTTATTAACTTTATTGCAGCACACAAAACTAAAGCTAGTAGTAGTATAACACTGAGAACAATAAAGAGTTAATAAAATGAACTAAAAGATAGTATGATTGAAAGAGTGAAATCACATATACCTTCTTATAGTTTGGGTCCTAACTATAACTTGAAAAGATTCTTAAGGAAGATTTTAACAGGAATAAAAGGAAACAGACAAGACAAGCCTATGAAAAGAAAAGAGGTTAATATTTGAGAGAAACACAATCAAGGAGATATAGAAAGTACTAGTGAGAAAAACATGAGAATCGAGTAATACCTCCACTTGTGTCTGAACCGGGCTCCTCCTGAGTCTTCTGAATCTAGTCTTGTTTTTTGAATCGGAACCAAACAGCACTGAAGGACGTTTATCGAAAGTTGATTAAGGGCTCAGATGTTCGACGGAGTGGATGCGATGAATAGTACAGCAGTCAAGTCACTGTCTATCCGCGGGATGAGTGAAGTTGAAGTTTGCTTTGGCCGAACTCCAATGACATATTGCATATGCATCTTACCAACAGGATTATTTTCCAACAGACTGGAGTACCCAAATTAATGGACTCAAACCTTTTCCAAATGGACTGCAAATCACCAAAACTTCTACCATACTTTCAAAGATCTTTACGGCATGGGCCCATTTGCAGAATTGATCAGACTACACGTTTCAAACGTAGATCTCATCATATGGGCATCAAGACAATTACAACCCAAAGTTCTCATAATTTTCATACCTAACCTTGATTTCAATGCCTAAATACAACTCAATTTCCAAGTCAAGAGAAGATTTAGCAATTTGCTAGCTCAAGTGTCCACCTGTCAGCTTGCTACTATGACAGAGAAACCTGTCACATGCAATTAGAACATTAGTTAGAGAAATTACAGATAAAAAATATAGTATATCAAATAATAGTTGAAATATTATTTGATATTCTAATTCTACGCTAAAATCAACCCAGGGTACCTCACTCATAGGTACCCCTAATTCTCACTCCTTCATCATGAAAATCAGCAAATTATAATTAGCAAGTACCTTTAAATAAAAAGGCACGTGCATTATTGTATGCTTATATATACATACCCATATGCTTAAACCCCATTTCCAGTCACGGAAATGAGGTGTTGTGTAAATTGGGGGAGATAGTGTAAATCCACCGTGTTTTACTCAAAACTTGCGTACCGCAGTCCGCATACCTTGAAGTCCAACCCGCGTGACTGAAAGCCCGCTCCTAAGTTGGAGCATAAGCCCCCGCTGTGAGACTCCAAAATTGGTTTTCACCTCTTTTGGCTGAATGTAGAGAAGTATTGATGGGTGAAAACCCTGCCTCTCTGAAAGCAAAAGACTAACAACACCCCCAGCTAGGCTGGAAGAAGAAGACAGTGGTCTAGTGTAGTTGAATAATTATAGCACAAGTTCCTAGAGTGGATTGGTTGTGAATGTGATATGTATATTTCAAAGTTTCAGTATTTGTTAAGTGGCAGAGAGTTAAATTATAGTAATTAATTTTAATCAGATGGGGAACTGGTCTGATGATCTGGTGTGATGAGATGCTCCTCCAATGGGGAAAGAGGAAGGGAGAGCCCCTCCTTCTATAGTAAAATGTGAGGCATTTATGCTGGTGTTCTAGTTACATGAGGGGTTTTAGCTGGTGTGCTTTTACAAATGAGGCTTTTTGGCTGGAATGCTGTGCAGAATACAGCTGCATACAGGGTGGCAGTGTAGTAATCAGCAAATTTAGCTAGTGATCTAGTTACAAGTGTGGCTTTCACAGCCTTCTGGTTGCTATGTATTTATATCAAGTGACCTGCACAGCTTTCTGTATTGCTGTGTAGTCTGCTTGAGTGGCTTGCACTGCCCCAATGGCTACTATGCAACAGGCTGTATGTGGCTTGTGGTTGCTACACAGCCTCATTTATACATAAATACAGGTGTAATTTAGATATATACCCTTTATACAGAACACATACTGTAACTGTGTATGTAAACTAAAATGACTGGGGTGAAAAAGATAGTGGGGTGTTGTAAAATATATATGTAAAAAAAACTTGAAATTTTTCCCTCCAGAACAGAAATGTCTACCACACCGTGCAAGCACCAGACCCCTTACAGGCTCTCAGCGTGGCACGCGGACACCAAAGTCACCAAAGGTACACTCAAAACAACAAAACACACCCAAGTAACTTCATTACATATGTTACATATGTAATAAAGATTACTGGGGACTAAAATAAATAATTATGTTAGTGTATTATTATTACACATACAAAATAAACTACAGTATTAACTGAAAAACAGTATAAAAATACTGTGGCTTATTATAAACATACAAATAAGCCACTAGTACTAATCAAAATTAACCAGTACTAATGTACTACAGACTGTAATCAACACAAATAAATAAATACACTAATATAATAAGTATGTATTAAATTGGTGACATGTGCTCTAAGCAATAGCTGCTGAAGCGTCACCAATTATTAGAAAAGTGCTAAAGATTGCTGAAAATAAAACCAGACTGAAGATAAAAAACAATTAGAATAACTAATAATAATAATGAAATAATAAATCAAAGAGAGAAAAAGATCATACCACTAGGACTGAAAGTAATAGCTAAGATACTGTATTGATGATTAAGAGCAATGTGAACCCTACACATTGCAGGTTTCACCAATCCAGATTACATAATCAAATCATCAATACTTAATCCTCAAGGCCCCGCTCCCCACCTAGCTCAGTAGAGACCCAACCGCATTTCCCTACTACTGAGCTAGGTGAGTTCAAACCTTTTCCTTTAATTATCATTTCTTCTTCCTATTTCAATTCTTCCTTTTCCTTTCTTCTAAAATTCATGTTGTACTTTACTAATGAGAGACCCAACCGCATTTCCCTACTACTGAGCTAGCTATTCTGCAATTCATCTTTTATTCTAGAATTGGTCTCCAGAGTATAAGACTCTGATTCTAGCAGCTACAGCTACGGATAAGTGAAGGGTTATTCAGAACCCTTACAAGCAATGAGGAAGAGCAATGAAGAAGAGCGTGGTGAAGCTATCAAATAATAAGAGAAATAATGAAGAGTTTTTAGTTTGAAGTCATTGAGCAAAATAAATAGAAATGAAGAGAGAAGCTAGAATACCAACAATTTTAGATAACTAGCAAACAGTTTTTTATTTATAAGACAGATCTGTAAGTGTAAAGATAAAGAACTAAAATAGAGAAAGAAGAGAGAAGGAAATAAGGAAAAAGTGTTGAGTTATCAATTCAGATTTATTGATGAGATGAAAGATGTTTTTTACTTTACACCAGTATCTTGAGTCTTGGATCCGGCAACTTGAATAGATTGTTCCGTTCCTGAGTTGAGATTGAGCTTTGTTTGAGAGATGGTGTTCAAATGTTGATCTTGCTTGGTTAATTGAAAATGCAAGTGTGTTAAATGACGTAGGTGAAAAGGGTTAAATGACGTAGGTGAAAAGGGGTTAGACAAAATTAAGTTGGGGGTTTGCTAGCTGAATCTACTGAATTTCTACACCAATAAAGCCAAAAATGGCCAAAATGTGGTCCAAGCTCCCACAAGTTGACCAATAATAACTACAGGGTCCCCAGGGGGATCTCAAGACTATCTAAGGAGCTCTTCAACGGCCCAAAGAAGGTCCCTCATGCTTTTCAATACCCACCAACAACCTTACCCACTTATTATTAGATATAAATCTTTATAAAAACAGTCTGGTAAGTTTATTAGTAGTTATTCTTTAGCCTTGTCTTCCCCACCAACTCTACAGTGACCATTCAGCTCCACCATTCACCCATCAAAGCGCCCAAAAACTGTCTAGTTTCACCCTGAATATCCCCAAGATCCCTCAAGGCTTATTAGTAGTAAGTAATATCCCTTTTCTTGAAGATATTCCCCCTTTTCCATTCCTGGGATTAAACCACCCCTGTGTCACCAGGCCCCAGCGTTCCAGGTACCTAAATCCTCTGCATTTACTTGCAAGATACCCTAGAGGGATCTAAACCACCCCTGATTTATCAGGCCCCTCTGCTTTTAATTATGTTAAATTTATTTAATTATTACCTTATTTTCTCTAATTTTTATCTCAAAATTCCACATATTCTTTGGGAATTATAACATTCATACCTTACCCTGAGTCATAAAACTCTTTCCTTACATATTTGCTCCACTTGTAGCTAGAAGGACTTGTCCTTGGCATCAAGGAGGCTGACACAACCAGTGGGCTTAACCAGTTCCTTGAAGCTATGGTCAAGAAAGACCAGACTATTTGTTGGAAGCCATCAAGATTATGTATTTTAGATTATGTATTTAGGTTCACAAAATACATAAAGCATAGACCATTTACATACTAGACTAAACCTAACCTTGTTATACCGGAACACTCAAACCTAATCATCTTGTATATATTCAGTCACCCACCCGTCCTGGTCTACCTTTCTCTTCCTCATCAAGATAGGAGATTGGACCTTGGCGTGTGGAGAGCTCACCCGCATTTGGACTGTTATATACAGTTTCCTTGAGATCATTGTAGGTTAAAAGCCGGCTCATCTGTATACACGTCTGTTATCCTGATTATCTGAAAGCAACATTAGGTTGATCAATAAGGACAACATGTTAGCTAGAGAGATAAAAATAAGAGAATAATAAGAAAAGAAATAAGGTTAAAATAAAAGAGAATTCAATAAAATAATACCTCAAAACTCTGCTGCACGGTGCTCCCGACTTGGCATGGCTGGCGTTAACAATGGGATACAAGCTCAAGACCCTCTTGTAGCTCTGCAAGCCCAGGTAACTCAACTTACCGCGCAAATATCCAGTTTAAACACTGCTTCCCCCCAACAAGCAGTTTGACCTAATGTTCAGTCTTGACAGAACATCATTTACACCAAGTTCTTGAACAAACCACTTACAATGCACAAGGAACTCAACCCAAACTACCCAGTACTCAATGCAAACAGAACAACATTGGAGCTGTGGAAAAAGGTGTTTGATCACACGCTAACACATGCTTTTTGCTGCGCCCATTCCTTTCTGGAAGTTATTGACCACTTCAATGCTTTGGAAAGAGAGGAGACCGTGGCTGTCAAAAGTTTGATCTGTAATACGGTGGAGAATGATCCACTCAATGTAATAAATGCAGCTACCCACGAATCAACAAAAGACCTCTACAAATTTGTTGTTCAACAATGTCAAAACTCCAACTGCCGGCAGATGGGGTTGATAGACAAACTTTTTTCACTCATGGTAGACCAAAGTGCGGCTAGGGAATCAATGTTGGCAACTTGGTCACAGATTGGATCAGACCTGACACAATTGAAGGTGTCACTGGATGAGGTGTTGGGAGTTTTTCTTCAAAGCACCTACAAGCCCCAATCTGGAATTGACCAAACAACGTTCAATTTCAACGTAACCCAAATGTTGAAATGCTGTAATCCACAGTGTTCTCTTCGCAACACATTAGGTATGGACTTGGTAGCCTAGTTGGTAAAGGAAGCACTGCTAGTATAGTGTCTTAGCTTCAAGCTAAGGTCGCTGGTTCAAATTCTGCCCAAGTCAATCATTCTCCGCTAAATTTCTGAAAAATGCTTTGTTAATTCTAACACCAAACTCTAGAGGCAAAATCCTGTCCAACCCTCAAGGACGTTACGTCCACAATTCAATTTGCGGTTAGTAAAAATCACCCAAAAGGATTGTCTTTGGAAGCTGTAGCAATGGACCTTGATAGAATCAATGCCTTTCAAGGTTGCCAACCCTGAAAATTTTTGGCACCTGAATGACAATCTACAACCCCAGATTGTGGAAGCACAACCCATCCTTGTTTCTCACTCAATAGAGCTCAGCATTTTAGAGGAAAGGGACAATCCCAAGAACTGACTGAGAAGTATGGGACCATCTGCTTGTACTGTTTTAAGGACGGCCATTGGTACTTGGACTGTCTGGAGTATTGGAAAGCGGTGGCGCTGAACGAAATTGAACAACCACCTGTGGATTATTGGTTGAAGTCTTCAAATTATATCCCCCCAAGCAAATCCAAACATCACGTCAGGAAAGTTGAATTCCCAGATGTATTGGAAGGAGTCCTTCTTGACTCAGGTGCCTCAGCTCACGTGAGTGGTGACTTGTTGCTTTACATACCTGGGTCAAAACTGACAAAACCCCAAATGTTCTACTTGGTGGTTTGTGACTGTAATGTTACAGTTGACAGGATATAAGGCGTAGTTTGTATTCCAACACCAACGGGAGTGATCACAATCCCTGATGTGTACTATGTACCTGGTGTAGACAGCATAATACTGTCAACGGGCCGACTGCTATTGGTGGGTTTGAAGCTGAAGTACAAAGGAACGGAGGCGACTCTATTAGACCCCTTGGATGATCCCTACTCAACTGTGTTTCATAATGATTGCTGGAGCCTAAAAACTAGTAATGAAAACATAGCGTCAGTTAAGAAAGTTACACAAGCCATCATTTGACCCATATGTGTGGCATGTACACTGTCAGCCTCCCTGATGCCAAGGACAAGTCCTTCTAGCTACAGGTGGTGCAAGGATAGATGGTAAGAGTTATATAAACTCTGGGTAAGGTACAAGTTACAATTCCCAAAAGATATGGGGGAATTGTGACGTAAAAATTGAGAGAAAAATAGATTAATAATTATATTAAATAAATTTAATGTAATTAAAAACCAGAGGGGCCTGATAAATCAGGGGTGGTTTAGATCCCTCTAAGGTATCTTACAAATAAATGCAGAGGATTTAGGTACCTGGAACACTGGGGCCTGTTGGAACAGGGGTGGTTTAATCCCAGTAATGGAAATGGGGGAATATCTTCAAGAAAAGGGTTATTACTTACTAGTAATAAACCTTGAGGGATCTTGGGGATATTCTGGGTGGAACTGGACAGTTTGAAGCGCTTGGATGGATGGATGGTGGAGCTTGGTGGACACTGTGAAGTTGTTGGGGAAGACAGGGCTAAAGAATAACTACTAAGAAGCTTACCAGACTGTGTTATAAAGATGTATATATCTAATAAGAAGTGGGTAAGGTTGTTAGTGGGTATTGGAAAGCATGAGGAGCCTTCTTTGGGCGGTTGAAGAGCTCCTTAAATAGTCTTGAGTTCCCCCTGGGGACCCTGTAGTTATTATTGGCCAACTTGTGGGATCTTAGGACCACATTTTGGCCATTTTTGCTTTCTTGGTGACGCTTCAGCAGCCCCTGCTTTGAATACACGTCACCAATTGATTTTATTAATGTATTTTATTATTATTTACATATTTATATTGTCTTACAGTCTGTAGTACATCAGTACTGGTTGTTATAGATTTAATACTAGTGGCTTATTTGTATTTTATAATAAGCCACAGTATTGTTTGTACTGTTTGTTCAGTCAGTATATTTTAATTATATGTATAAATAATAATACAAT
The DNA here is from genome assembly GCA_007896445.1 of Puccinia hordei. Classification (NCBI taxonomy): domain Eukaryota; kingdom Fungi; phylum Basidiomycota; class Pucciniomycetes; order Pucciniales; family Pucciniaceae; genus Puccinia; species Puccinia hordei. The sequence goes on along the minus strand of RDRW01000226.1, from coordinate 453,060 downwards.
TTAGTATATTTAATTATTTAATACCCAGTAACCTTTATTACATATATAACATATGTAATGAGGTCACTGGGGCGTGTTTTTACTGTTTTGGGTGTACCTGAGTGACTGTGGAGTCCGCGTGCCAAGCTGAGAGTCTGTAAGGGGCTTAATGCTTGCGCGGGGGCTTGTATCCCAACTTTGGCGCGGGCTTTCAGACACGCGGGTTGAACTTCAAGTTCTGCGGACTGCGGTACGCGGGGTTTGAGTAAAACACGGTGTATTTACACTATCTCTCCTAATTTACACAACACCTCATTTCCGTGACTGGAAATGGGGTTTAAGCATATATATATATATATATAAGCATTTAATTACGGCAAGTACTTTTTATTTAAAAGGTACTTGCTAATTCTTCTTTGCTAATTTACATAGTGAAGGAGTGGGAATTAGGGGTACCTGTGAGTGAGGTACCCTAGGTTAAATTTAGTGTAGATTCAGAATATCAAATAATATTCTAAATATTATTTGATATTCTATATATTTTTTATAATGATTTTGTGGTAAACTTGTGACAGGTTGCTCTGTCATAGTAGCAAGCTGACATTCCCTACCACCAAGATAAGTCTCCCGGAAAAAGGTAAGTTTCTAACTAAAGATAAGGTTATTTAAGGAAAAAAATTTCAAGAGGACCTCTTGGATGCCCTGTAATTTCTCAGATGAATTGCTCCATCTGGGATATTATTTTCAGGTAACCACTCATCTTTGTCTGCTGATTGGTTCTTATATCTGACAAGATAAAGTCTTGTATCTTTTCCCTGTATCCTCTCTTTTTTATCTTTCAGGATTTTATGTACTTTCAATTGTCCAGAAGGTGGGACCTCCATCAGGGGAACTGGTTGTTGAGTGACTGGTTCATCTTCAGTTCTGGATTGGTACTGTTTTACCAGACTGACTGGGAATACTGGGTGTTTTCTGGATAGTTCCTCTGTCAGTATGACTTCCACAGAATTTTTTCCATGAAGTTGTTTGATGGTAAAGGGACCTATAAAAGGGGGCTTTAGCTTCCTGCTACCTCCCAAGTTATTGAAGTTAATAGTGGATAAAAGGACCTTATCACCTATTTTAAACTCAGGTTCTTTGTGGCTTTTATCCCATCTCCCTTTGTTGTATTCTACTGCTTCTTCCACGCATTTCTTAGCATGTTGTTGGGTCAGATCTAACATTTTCTTGAAATCTAGTGCTGTTGGATGCAGGTGGGGTAATTTATCATTCAAAGTATCTTTGGGCATGCGTGGTATCCATCCTCTTTCCAAGACATATGGAGCTTCTTTGGTGGAGGAATGTTTACTACTATTATAGGCAATTTCCAATGCTGGCAGTAGACTAACCCAATCATGAGTGTATCCATCATGATTCTTAAATTCAAATCCAAAGGAGCAGAATCTACGTAACATGTCTTCTAGAGTTTGTATCATTCTTTCTGCTAACCCATCAGTCTGGGGGTGATAAGCTGTGGAGAAAGCTAGTTTAGTACCAAGCATTTCATGTAGGTTCCTCCAAAATTCTGATGTAAATTTGGGGTCTCTATCACTAATTATAATTTTGGGTATACCTACATCAGCCATGATCCTATTCCAAAACAACAGGGCAACCTCCATGGCAGTATCATCTTTATGGTTAGGTATGAACCTGGCTCTCTTGGAGAATCTGTCCACAACTACTAGTACTGAGTTATATGAGAAGGATCCTCCTGGGGGTAGGCCTGTCACAAAGTCCATGTTTATGATTTCCCACTTGTCAGTTGGTTCAGATATTTTCTGCAGTAAGCCAAATCTTTTTCCAGTTTGCTTATTGCCTTTCTGACACGCATCACAAGATTTGATATAGTTGTGTACTTGTTCTTTCCAATTGATCCACCATGCTGTGTATTTAATTCTCTCCACTGTTCTTTCTTCAGAAAAGTGTCCAGAATTAACATTATCATGGCATTCTTTCAGAATGTTATCAATTTGGGAAGGGTCACTTAGCACTAGTACACTTGAATGCCTATTCCTGAAATATAGAAGGCCATCTAGGAGACTGAACTTTCCAAGTTTATAATGTTTGGCTAATTCTTCTGGTAGACTGGCTATTAGTTCTGTTGAGCTGTTGTCATTTCTAAGTATGTCTACTAGTTTTAACAACTCAGGGTTCTTGTCATAGCTATTCTGGACTAATTCATAAAATGCATCATCTAAGTCACACACATGAATTCCTAGGATGGGAAATATGTCTTCATCTTCTGGGTCATAAGCAGGATTATCTGGGTTATTAGGCAAGGCCCATCTACTTAGTCCATCTGCATTTTTGTGCTTGGCTCCTGATTTATGAATAATAGTCATATGTCCTCTATACTGTTGAATTGCAATTTGCCATCTAAGCATATGTCTATTAGGGGTCTTCATATTCATCAAGGTTCTTACAGCTGTGCAGTCAGTTACCACTAGGAAGTTAGATCCTTCAAGATAGTAATGTAACTTTTCCAGAGCCCAAACAAGTGCTAAACATTCCATTTGGCTTGCTCCATATTTCTTCTCAGTACTTTTGATTTGTCTTGAGATAAATAGAATGGGTTTCTCTGCAGGTTTATCCTCTATTATGAACTCCTGATGAAGGGCTGCTCCTAGACCATCTAAACAAGCATCAATATACAGTATAAATGGTTTAGTATAGTCAGGTTGTGCTAAAACTGGTGCAGTGGTAAGGAGTCTCTTTAACTCTTCGTAGTTTTGTACTCTATCATAGGTCATTTCAAATATTGTATCATGATTACAGAGTGCGTAGAGGCTTTTACTTACATTTGCAAAGTTGGGGACATGTTGGCGGTAATTACTACAGAAACCTAGAAAGGACATAATTTCTGTTCTGTTCTGAGGCATGGATTTCATTAAGACTGCTGCCACTTTGTTCTGGTCTATAGCCAGGGAAAGACCTGAGACTACTCTTCCTAGTGCTTTAAGTTCTCCATATCCAAAGTTACACTTTTTGATGGACATTTTTAACCCTGCTTGTGTGGCAGTTTGGAGTACTATATTGATCTTTTCTAGGTGAGTTTCCCAGTCATCAGAGTAAATGATAATGTCATCTATGTATACCATCATCCAGTTTTGTCTAATGAATGAGCCAAAAATGGAGTCCATCATTCTTTGGAAGTGTGATGGCGCATTCTTTATGCCAAAAGGCATTCTGAGGTATTCAAAAATCCCTAGGTGACATATAATCCTCAGGAATTTCCTACTCTCAGGAGCTATGGAGGATCTGATGGAACCCTTTCAGTACATCCATAGTGGTGATATACTTGGCCTTAGATAAGTTGTGTAATGAATGGTCTATCCTGGGAATAGGATAGTAGTCAGGTCTGGTGTAGTTATTCAGAGCACGGAAATCTCCCACCATTCTTGACTTTTCATTATGCCAGGCAATTATTACAGGTGTGGTGACTTCTACCTGTTCATTATGTCCAACTTTTCTCAGGACTTTGAGTTCTTGTAGCTCTTTGATGTGTGTTTCCAGAGCTTCTCTTGATTTGGGGCTGGAGGGGTAGGGTGGTCTCCTCAACTGTGGGGGATAAGGTTTGTCAATATTAAGTTCCAATTTCATGTCATGGCCCTTGATGTTACCAATTGGTTCTTCTGTAGTGCAGAAAGCTTCTTTATGTTCAAAACAAGTTTTCAACACATCCATCTTCTGTTTTTCATTTAATATGTCACTGACAGCAGCTTGAGATAAGTATTCTTTCTGGAAAGATAGTAGATCTTCTTGGATTTCAACATTGTTAATGGCCTCTGGTATCTTGATGTTAATGTTGCAGATTTGGAATTTTCTTTTCCAATCACCACCACTAGTGTAGAATCTATCTTTACTCTGGAAAATATCTATACCATACATACAGAAAGCATCATTACCTAGGATCAGGTAATCACAGACTGCATCTTGTAACACTACAAATTCAACAGATAACCTAAGAGATCCTTTAGAGTGAGGGAATATTAGAGGTATGGATACTACTCCAATAGGTTTCATGGCTGAGTTGCAACTACTGAACTTGGCTTTTGGCATGGGCATTAAGTTATCTCTCCATCTGGGGTAACATTCATCTAGAAAGGTACTACTGGCACAAGAACAGAAAGCTCCTACGTCAAGGAGGACTCTTATTTCTTTGTTGTCAAACAAGACAGTAGTATAACTAGTTTTCCCCATGGTGTAACTCATACCAGCTTCAGGTTTATTGGTGAGTAACTTTGCATCAGATATATGGCCAACCTTCATGGAGGGATCCCATCTTTGTGGTAAATTAGAGTCACCATGTATAGCATTAATGGATAATTCATCCCCAATGTCAGCTTGGATCACTGAGATTCTCATCAAGTCTTCTTCAGCTGGTTCATTCATGACTATTTCAAACTGGGAATGGGTATCTTCTTCAGTTTCTGATGGGGTGTTCATTACTACCATATTTACTCTTTTACGTGTATTGGTACATTCATTTTTCCAATGACCCTTTTCTCCACACTTGAAACATTCAGGAGTAGCAGTTTTCTTGGGTATTTCAGTTGTGGGGTTAACCTTTGTGGATTCTTTTTGGAACTCTTTTCTCTCAGGGTATGTTATTCCTGGTGTACTTCTTGTTCCATCCATTAAGGACTACCATTTCATTTAATACACTGCTGAATTCTGTCAGGTCTACATCTAGTGAGGGGAATCTACATCTCATTATACTCTCAAGATTCCCTTTACATTGACTCAGTAATCTGTTGTTGGCTTCTTCATCTGAGACTCTGTCATACACACATTCAATCCTTCTTCTTTGTTTCAAACACCATTCAGAAGCTGTTTCTGTGGTTGGATCAAAGTAATCTTTTTCAAAGGCTTGGCGCTTTTCATTTTTCCAAATTCTGGTGCCAAACTGGGCTTTGATTAATTCTTTCCACACTGACCAAGATTGGTGTCCTACAGCTTTACTTTTGGTAATAAACCAAGTAGAAGCCATTCCTTCAAAGAGTACAGTAAGTCTTGAAGTGATGACTTCATCATCAGCTTGGTAAGTCCTTACTATGTGATCAATGTATTCTATGAAACTCATGTGGTCATATTTTCCTTTACCATCAAACTTGGGCCAATCTTTTAAGGGGGGCATAAGTTTGTGTATAGCAGTCATATCAGAGTTTCTGTAAGGTGTGGACATTCTGGTATCTTTGGTCATAGGTCTATTCTGCATAAAAGGATTGTTATACCTAGGTTGGGCACTATTGGTATTGAAGGCGCTATGTTTTTCTTGAGGGACAATGTTGGGACTCAAGTATTGGAGATTCTTATAAGGATTATTTTGTTTCTCCTCTCTTTTGTTATAATAGTTAGAATTAATATTAATGTGAGGAGCTTCATCTCTGTCAAGATACGTGGTGGGTTTAATGTCAGGTACCTTGTCACCATACTTATTCCAATTGTTTGTTGCTTGGTTAACCATCTCTTCTTCACTGTATGAGCTGCTGGGTCCTTGAGGCTCATGGTATTGTGGATTCATTTTCTCCTCTTTCAAGGATTCTATACCTGAGATGATAGTTGTTAATTTAGAAATTACATTGTCTTTCAATTTCAATGATTCAATTTCAGAGGTAAGGACTGATAATTTGTTGTTTACTTGTTCCTCTAGTTTCTCAAATTTTGTATTGAAATTGTTATTAAGATTTATAATTAAATCCTCTAGTTTGTTGTTATTTGTTTCATCCTTTTTGAGGGAATTAATAACATATTCTGCCATTGTTACTTGGGAAGTTTGCATTTCTTCAAGAACATCTAGAGTATCATTTGTATTTTTGTTAATTTCTTTTGTTATTTCTTTAATGTTCTCATTATTTTTGTTTATTTCCAACAAGGTGTCACTATGATGCACTGGTAACTCAAGGGGTAAAGGTTTATCCAGTGTTTGCAGGATTCTCATGGTGCGCGCAGTAATGTTATCTTTGATTTCTTCTAAGCTGCTTTCTATTTTATTAACAATTATTTTTAAATTGGCCTCATTGTTAATATCTAAAGTATTTAGATTATTATTAAGCGCTTCTATAGAGTCAAATAAGGAATGTATTACAGAAGGATTCAATCTATGTTCTTGTATAGATTGGCAGCTATCAGAAGGAGGTCTGTAGCTTTCTTCCACTTCACTGGGTCGTTGAAGTTGGTGGAGGAAGAGCTCCTGTTCTTTCCCTTCTCGAGTTTTTTGAACTTCAGGGTGTGTTTCTTTAGAGGCGCTGGGAAATGGATCTTCTTTTCCTCCCAGGGGTTCCAGCCTTTCACATACGATTCTATCTCGTCGTTGGGGATGAGTTTTTGGAGAGCCTTCTGGCTGTCTTGCGCCGTAGTCAGCAAGGCTCTCAGCTCTTCTGTAGGCCCCTGCCTTAAGGAGACTTGGCACTGTTTCCAAATGGAAACGTGCTCTTTCACCCGGTGTCTGATTTGTTCCTCCTTCGAGAGGACTTGGATTTCCGGGGTGGAAGGGCGTTTCTGGGTAGCTGCCGACGACTCTTGGGGTCTCTCGTCGACGTCCATGGGGGTTTCTGCCTCCGTCTGAGGAATTGGGAGCTCTTGGGGCGTCGTAGAGAGCTCTTGGGGAATTGGGGTAGCTTCCGGCGTGGCTGGGACAGGACCTTTGCGCGCTATGTTCGTCATGTTCAGATTCTTGACGCGCTGGTGTAATTCCTTGGCCGCCGCGAGCTCTTGTTGGACAGGGTAAGAGACCTCGAAGTTCTGGTTTGGTCGACCTGGTAGATTTAGCCATTATAGGTTAGTTTTTATTATGTATTTTTATATGTAGTAAAAACTTACTGGGCTGGTTATTGTTTTCCGCGTCGACGGTGGGAACAGTCTCTTTTTGGGAGGGGTTTTCAAAGGAAGCCACTAAATAAAGTGGGTTGTTAGATACGTGATTTGAATTTTTGATAAAGAATTGAGACTCACTTCTTTCTTGGTATCTCTCTCTGGATATTTTCTCCCTTTTTAATTTTAACTCTCTTAAGTAATTATGGAGAGTTATTTCGGCCTCGAGATTCCTTTCTTCTCTCAAATGGGAGTGGTAGGCGGCGAGAATGAGGCGGTCTTCTTGGGAGAGGAGATCCCAGTCTGTAGGAACGTAATTTCTGATCTCTTCTTCCTTTTTTAGGCGAAGAACTCGAAGGTAGTGTTGAATTAGTGTGGCGTTGTCTTGTAGATTCACTGTACGCGCCGCAGAGGTAAAAAAAATATAGTAAGTATTAATTACTGTAATTTTATAAAATATTTTTATTAGTTATGTAATCAATAGTGTATATGATTTTTTTAAAAAAAAATTAATAAGACTTACGATTTTTTATAATTTTTGTTGGGTTTGGGTTTTTTTAAGAAAAAATAAAACAAAGACAGTTTTTTTTGTTAGTTTTTTTGAATTTTTTGTGGGATGAGGTATGTAAAAAATGATGATTTTTATTGGTTTTTATATGGGTTTTTTTTAAAAAAAATTTAAAAGAAATTACGGGTTTTTTATTTCAAAAATAAATTTGAAAATTTCCCGGCCAGACCCCCAATTGTCAGCCTCCCTGATGCCAAGGACAAGTCCTTCTAGCTACAGGTGGTGCAAGGATAGATGGTAAGAGTTATATAAACTCTGGGTAAGGTACAAGTTACAATTCCCAAAAGATATGGGGGAATTGTGACGTAAAAATTGAGAGAAAAATAGATTAATAATTATATTAAATAAATTTAATGTAATTAAAAACCAGAGGGGCCTGATAAATCAGGGGTGGTTTAGATCCCTCTAAGGTATCTTACAAATAAATGCAGAGGATTTAGGTACCTGGAACACTGGGGCCTGTTGGAACAGGGGTGGTTTAATCCCAGTAATGGAAATGGGGGAATATCTTCAAGAAAAGGGTTATTACTTACTAGTAATAAACCTTGAGGGATCTTGGGGATATTCTGGGTGGAACTGGACAGTTTGAAGCGCTTGGATGGATGGATGGTGGAGCTTGGTGGACACTGTGAAGTTGTTGGGGAAGACAGGGCTAAAGAATAACTACTAAGAAGCTTACCAGACTGTGTTATAAAGATGTATATATCTAATAAGAAGTGGGTAAGGTTGTTAGTGGGTATTGGAAAGCATGAGGAGCCTTCTTTGGGCGGTTGAAGAGCTCCTTAAATAGTCTTGAGTTCCCCCTGGGGACCCTGTAGTTATTATTGGCCAACTTGTGGGATCTTAGGACCACATTTTGGCCATTTTTGCTTTCTTGGTGACGCTTCAGCAGCCCCTGCTTTGAATACACGTCACCAATTGATTTTATTAATGTATTTTATTATTATTTACATATTTATATTGTCTTACAGTCTGTAGTACATCAGTACTGGTTGTTATAGATTTAATACTAGTGGCTTATTTGTATTTTATAATAAGCCACAGTATTGTTTGTACTGTTTGTTCAGTCAGTATATTTTAATTATATGTATAAATAATAATACAATTTAGTATATTTAATTATTTAATACCCAGTAAACTTTATTACATATATAACATATGTAATGAGGTCACTGGGGCGTGTTTTTACTGTTTTGGGTGTACCTGAGTGACTGTGGAGTCCGCGTGCCAAGCTGAGAGTCTGTAAGGGGCTTAATGCTTGCGCGGGGGCTTGTATCCCAACTTTGGCGCGGGCTTTCAGACACGCGGGTTGAACTTCAAGTTCTGCGGACTGCGGTACGCGGGGTTTGAGTAAAACACGGTGTATTTACACTATCTCTCCTAATTTACACAACACCTCATTTCCGTGACTGGAAATGGGGCTTAAGCATATATATATATATATATATAAGCATTTAATTACGGCAAGTACTTTTTATTTAAAAGGTACTTGCTAATTCTTCTTTGCTAATTTACATAGTGAAGGAGTGGGAATTAGGGGTACCTGTGAGTGAGGTACCCTAGGTTAAATTTAGTGTAGATTCAGAATATCAAATAATATTCTAAATATTATTTGATATTCTATATATTTTTTATAATGATTTTGTGGTAAACTTGTGACAGGTTGCTCTGTCATAGTAGCAAGCTGACATACACCTAGGCCATGCTTTGGAGCCTATAGTGAAGTTGTACCTGAATGTTCACTTCCCAGACATGAAGATAAAATGGAATTACTTCTTTTGTGACTGACGCGCCAGGTCAAAAAGCATTGCCAAGAAAACTATGGTCCTAGGAAGTCAGATTCCATGCAACAAACCCTTGGACTTCATGGTCTCTGATGTTGCTGGACCCTCTGACCATGAAATAATTGGGAGAAGGTATCTGGTGACACTAAGAGACCATGCGAGTACATACACTTATTGTGCCACAATGATTGCGAAGTCTGATGTTTCAGGGACGATAATGGTGTGGATGCACCACCTCAAGAACAAATTTGCAAAATATCTGGTGTGAGAACTCCTTTTGGGACAGGGGTAGTTCTGTGAGGGGGAAATAGCAGTTATAGTATTTCAGGTATGTATGAATCTATTACAACTGTTAAGGGTGGTTTGAAAGACCTGCCCCTCTATTTACTAAAAGAGTTAATACAACAATTTTATTTATTTTCGTGGCTGATAACTTTCTTTTTGTTTTCTTTAAGGGAACTGTTTATGTAGTAATCTCTTATCAGACAAAGATCTAATTTCAACTTACAAATAATCAGCAATGAGCTTGATGAGGAGATCAGGGACGTAGATAGTAGATGGATTGTTGCAGAAAGGTGTGGTAAATGGGATACAAGGTTTTGTTGGAATTGATGAGGAAAAAGTATTTATATGTTTATGATTTTTTTATTTATTTTAGATTTAGTCTGAGGAAAGGAGTGAAAAGATGTTTTTGGTATAATGTGAAATATTCAAAGTGTTGTACCCTCTTCCTTAACCTTTAGTTAAAAGAGCACAATTTTCCTGTTGTTTTCTTTTGTGTATTTTAAACTGATATGAACAATTTTGTTGTGGGTCACCTGATTAAGATCACACTATTTTATATGGATGAGTAATTTTATTTAATTTGCTAGCTAGATGGCGGGGAGTGGGATCACACTGGGATGATTTTCTTTCTGGGAGGGAACAACCTCCCCTTTATATAGTAAAATGTGAGGGATTTTTGCTGGTGGGATGTCTGATTGAGGTACTTATGCTGGTGGGGTCTCTTCTTCTACGCTGCCTTCATGCATGGAGTGCATAAAGTGAGCTATTTCTGCTGGTGGTGTTTCTTGTTCTACACTGCCTTTATGCATGGAGTGCATAAAGTGAGCTATTTCTGCTGGTGAGTTTATGTACTTAGGCTGTGCCATAGATCATGTGCTGCGTCTTGTGACCTAAAGTGAGCTATTTATGCTGGTGAGTTTATGATCATGTGCTTCTTCTTGTGACCTAAAGTGAGCTATTTCTGCTGGTGAGGTTATGTACTTAGGCTGTGCCACAGATCATGTTTTCTTGTGACCAGACATTAAACTATATGCTACTTCTATATATATACTATGTACTTATTATTCACTATAATTCTTTTTAACTGTATATATTTTGATTTAGCCGTACAAACCCTAAAATAAATGGGTTACTTACAGATTAAATTTACCCTAGATTTCAATTATGCACTTATATTGCTACTATTTTAGCTTCTGAAAGATAATGAAAGCATATACTCCTGCATGATACTTGAAACAGGGTTTGGAATACCACACTGGCATACCTACATTGTGATAATCCACCTGAATATGTTGAAACCTTGAAGCCTCTACTCGAGAAGGTTGGAGTAATCCTAGCACCAGTGACACCTTACAGTCCCCAACAGAATGGTGAGGCAGAGAGGTTGAATCAAACCTTGGGTGATGTTGCGCAAACAATGATCCATGAGAGCAACCTGCCAAGGAAGTTCTGGAGTTATGCCTATTCAACTGCAACTTATATGCACAATTGGATACCAAACTCAAGGACTGGGAAGAAATTTCCAATTCAGCTTTTCTATGGGATAGACCCGGACCCAAATGCCCTTTACCCATTTGGCGCTAAGTCAATTGTCCACATACCTAAAGATTGGCAAAAGAAACTTGACGAGAGAGCCCAAGATGGTTTGCTCTTGGGATACCACAGCGCAGGTGTGGGTTGGTTGCTATGGCTGCCCTGTGAGCAAAGGATTATTCACTCAGCATCCGTACAATTTCCCGACTTCCAAGCTTTGCTGGTACAAAAAGCCCAGAAAAAACCAGACCTTGATTTTATCCTAAGTCAAATCATCCTCCAGTTGTGTCAGGAACAGACAGCGGATTTTGCTGCAGAGGAACAATTTCAGTTAGCGCAATTGGCAATAGAACTGGAAGATGACTTACCAAAAACAATCAAGAAGGCTTTGTCAAGTGAAATGGCGGAAAGTTGGAGGACGGCGGCCAAGTATACAATGGGAAAGCTTGAGGAGCCAGGTGGTTGGGTATTGGTAAGACCTCATGATGGAATCAAAGTACTACGAGAGCGGTAGGTTTTTTTGGTGAAGCAAAAGCCAGATCAATCAATTGAAAAACATTGTACAAGATATGTTGCCAAAGGCTTCAATCAACAGCTTGGAGTGGATTGTAACAAAACCTACTCACAAACAGCGTCCCTGAATATGCTACGCCTGATGATTTTGATGTCTCTAAATTACAACTTCCCAACAGCCATGTTTGACGTTAGTTTGGTGTACTTGTATAGCCCCATAGAAGAGATTTTTTATGTCCAACCACCGGTTGAAATTTGACCACAGTTGAAAGGCCAGGTGATGCTTCTTAAAAAAGCAATGTACGGAACCAAGCAGGGGGCCAGATGCTGGTGGAGGTTTTTCAAGGCAACCGTTGAAGCAATTGGATTTGTGGTGAGAAAAATAGAACCATCACTGTATCTATTCAAAAATGGAGATGGTTTTGTCATGATCTGGTTGCATGTTGATGATGGTTTTTCTATGGCCTATTACCTTGCTGGAAAAGCTGCAAATTGAGATGACCAAAGATCTGGAAATTAAATGGTTGGCAAAGGTTGAAAAACTCGTGGGGATAAATATAACATTGGGACCTGATGGTATTGAACTCAGTCAGAAATTTTTGGCTGAACAGATAGTAAGAAAATACAACAGGACCACGTTCATGAGAGACTCACCTTTGTCAAACAATGATCTAGAAATATTGTCCGGCGATCCTGTGGACTCTACGGAATATCAGTCTTTTATCTGGTTGTTGATGTATTTGTCTGGCGGAACATGGCCCAACCCATCTTTTCCGGTACATCTGCTAGCAAGGTTCTGTTCCAATCTGTCAGAGAGAAACTGGTCGGCCCTTGACGGGGTAATAGGGTACTCGAGGAAGACGGTGGCGAGGAATTTGAGGTATAAGGCAGGAGAAGAGGGTTTGGTGCTGTGGACGGATGCAACCTGGGGGGGAGAGCATGAGAGATTGACGACTGGGTATGTGCTGATGCATTGCAGGTATGCCGTGGCCTGGGGATTGCAGAGGCAAACAGTGGTGGCCTTATCAACTTGTGCGGCGGAATATGTGGCCTTATTGGAGGGCTCTCAGATATTATCTCACGTCATCAACATACTAGAAGACTTAGATTACTTTCCAATGAAGACAATATGAGTGGATAATCAAGCAGCTATATTGATTTCCACTCACAACGCATCAAAGAAGAAGACAAAGTACTTGAAGAGAGCATTTTATTTTGTGAATGATCTCATTTGGGAAGAAGAAATTGAACTGTTATGGTCCAGCACAGGCAATCAACTGGCCAATATGTTTACAAAGAAACTGGGATTGACAAAAATGTTGCAGGCGTGGAAAAAGATCAATTTATCGGCATAATGACATAATCTTGGGAGGGGGTTTTGGAAGCCATCAAGATTATGTATTTAGGTTCACAAAATACATAAAGCATAGACTATTTACATACTAGACTAAACCTAACCGTTTTATACCGGAACACTCAAACCTAATCATCTTGTATAGGATCAGCCATATGCAACACAGGAAATTATTTTTGTGCTGTTTCAATACAAATGCTTGGCCTTGAAAATCCACTAAGAATTTTTTCCAGTGGTCTGGATAACCTCTGGTGTCTCCTTTTCTGACACTACTAGAGAAGTTGTGTCAGTTGAAAGTGTGTGTTTGAGGAGGCTTGAAGACTAAAGAACTTAGACTAAAATTGTCAGCCCCCGTCTCTTATGTGACGCGGGGTTGAATGAATAGATATGTAATAATACTTTTAAAGTATTATGATCTATATTTTTGGTCTCACTATAGCCGGTAAGTCCAGTGGAAATACAGCTGTGATACACAATAAAGTGTATGAGCTGGCACCCTAGGATTAACAAGGGAACGCGGGTATGTAATACCTCAGCGCTTAGATGCCTCAACTGCTCCCTGAGAGTGGGAGAGGACTTCTAGTCACTAGAATAAGTATTCAGTGACTAGGAATAAAGTCCAGGAGGGGATAAAGAGTAGAGAAAAGGTTGGTTCGATTGTTATAAACCCCACTTGCTGATTAATAGTAAGGTGGATGGGTTTGTATGGTAATCTGGGGGAAATTCCCTTTAGAAGGAAATCTCAGCCCATTTAAATATGACACAATATGTTTCCCCAATTTAATAACTCAAAGAGTTTGTATTACATGGAGTAATTCAAGATAATAGTCTCCTTGTAGGAGACATAAAAAAATTGTAATATTAAGGGTAAATTAATGGAGAGATATTAATCTCTCCTTAAATTAGAATTTCTTAATATTAGTTAGTTTATTAAATGATAAATATTATATAAAATAAATACAAAAATTATGAGTCTTATGGGAATTAAACTTGTAAAGTTAAGATAATTTACTCAGTTCAATTTTATTCCCTTTTTTATAAACACAAGTCCTTAACCATTGGTTTATGTGACTTGTATTATTTTGGAGACATGTGGGCTAATTGTCTCAATGTCTGACAAAAATACTGTAACACTCTTTTACCTGTTGTAACTGTGATTTTTTCCCCTTGTATGATGATCTGCTCTAATCCTAATCTCCCACCTCTGCACATTATTCCTCCTCCTCAACCCCAAATTCCACAATGCAGCTGGAACTGGTACTCTTCACTTGGATACATCTACAAATTCCATGCAGAAACCTTTTCCTTGAGCCCCTGACTTTTTCAAATACCCCTACACACCCTTGTACAATGAACCCCACTTCAGGAAACCCCATGGCTCCACTTGGCAGTACCACCACACCACCACTTCAGCCGTGTCCCTGTAAGTTTCAAAAGCTCTATTAGGTTTCTGCCTGGCATGCTGCAGCTCTATGGGCTCAGCCAGACACATTGCAGTCAATTAATTTTCCATTGAACTTCAAATGCGCCTCAGATTCAAAAATCTCAATCACCATTTCTGTGAAACTTAACCAAAGTGTAAATTTTATCTTCATCTTTTACAATTACCATAACCAGTTCTCAGACCTAGGGACTGCCATTTGTGGTTAATTGAATTTATCTTTGAAACTATCCAATAACCCTTTTCCATATTAGCTCAAATGAACTTCAAATATCAGCTTGGGGCTCAAACTTTTAACTCAGCCTTTCCTTTAAACCTCACACCTGGAAACAAAACCCTTACCCTAAGTCCCAAAGTGTTTCATATTAATTTGACCAATGTTTATTTCATCTCACACCTGTATGTTCAATTCATTTTTTTAACTCCAACACCAAGTACATACTCAATCATCATTTTTTTGACTGTTATCCCTTGTCTACCCACTACAATAGTAGTACCTTGTCTCAAATATAAATACTTTTGTAATTTTCTTTCTATTTCTCTTGTTCCTCAGCTAATTAAGATAATATTGTTTTAAATTTACTACTCAGAATTCAATCAGCCATCATCCTGGTTGAATTCTAATTCATCCCTGAGGTCATACTAAGTCATATCTTCATCCTTGAAGCTATCCTTGAACTACTTTGACTCACAGTTATCCTTGAAAAATATTTGAAGATTATACTTGAGACTTGTCTCCATTTACTCAAGTGCTTTGATAAACTAGATCCCCTTTGTTAGATTGGGTTGGCCACATGACACTACCCCAAAAGCATTTTTATGCTTTTGGATATTTTCACATGTTGATATTCAAGCCAATTGCCCTTCTATTGCTTCACTCAGCCCGCTCCCCACTACAAATGTCCAGTGGGGCCCAGCTGAGCACTTGCAGATGCCTTCAAAATTAAAATGCATCCTCAGCTTCAACAATTTCAACTTATCTTTTGTTTGAAACTCAACTCAGTGTAAATTTAATTAACCAACTTTGGAAAATTACTCAAATCAGCCTCTCAAATCTAGGGACTACTATTCCTGGTGACTTGAATGTGAGCCTAGGCCTCCGAAGTGGCAACAGGAAAAAAAATAAAAGGGTTTCCACAAGCAATATTTCAAGAAATATAGAATAAAACTATCAGAAGAAAGATGGGCAGTAGTACCAGAGGTAAAGAAGAGGGGGATTAATCTGGATTTATTTTTTGATATTCTTTTAGAGTGCTCTTTCAAATTAAATGAGCTCAAGATGAATAATGTGGATAAGCTGTGCCAGGTTCTTTAGAAGTGAAACAGCCTCCTTAAACACTAAGGAAACAGTGGAGGTACAGTTGAATTAGTGAAATAATATTCCCTTAGTTTTAGACCTGGGGTCAAGTTTGGAAGAGGGTAAATGGTTGATTCTGATGATTTGATTGTTTGAAGTTTTGATATTGATCTTTGATTGATGACAGAGAAAAGGAGAAGGGGAAAGAGGAAAAAGGAGGGGGAGAAAGAGAAGCACTACTGTCAGATAAACATTGTTCAAAAAGGGGATTGATTTTCAATCCTTGGAGTACTTGTCAAAAGAGGCCTTTTTTGGTTAGATTGGTTGTTTTTACATATATGCCACAAAACTGAGTCTCACCACAGTGAAGAATGTTTTACAGTCTGGGTATATGTACCAGGAAGTTTTGTAGAGTGTGTGGGTAAGAATTCTATACCTTTACAAGATTAAACACTCATTTTTGATTTGTTGATTAATCTTCCTTGAAATAATACATACCTTCAATTTGACCTGAAGGTTATTAGAATGACAAGATATAAAGAGGTGGAAAAGGGGGTCTAAGTCATGGTTTTACTGGGTCTATCTTTCTAGATGTATTTAGTCTACTCCAATTTTACTCCTGTCATTTTTTTGTTTCTCTTTACTTTCTTTTTTTTCACTGTCACCACAGGTACTTCTTGTTCTACCGTCTCCTTACTACTCATTGGTTCCAGTCTAATCATCCTCTCTCTCAGGTTTGTTTCCCTTTTTTCTTTTCTTTATATTACAAGTAATTCAACACTTCCATTTTGTTCACTTTCACCACAGGTACTCCTCCCTCTCCTTTCTCCTCACTACTAGTTGGTTCCAGTCTAATCATCCTCTCCCTCAGGTTTGTTTCCATTTTTACTTTTCTTTATATTACAAGTAATTCAACACTTTGCTGGCACCACAGGTACTGCTCCCTCTCCCATCTGCTCACTACTCATTGGTTCCAGTCTAATCATCCTCTCTCTTGGGTACTGCTCCCTCTCCTGTCCCCTCACTACTCATTGGTTCCAGTCTAATCATCCTCTCTCTCAGTCCCTTTTTATCTCTTGAACAAAGGTATCATCTTTTTGAAAGTTAGCTCAGGTTAGTTAGATTGCAATTTCCTGTATACAAGATGATTTGTGTTGCTTTTTTGCAAAAATGTGGAGTAGATTTGTTATGCTGAGTTAGACTTCCAAGTTTCCCTTTCTACTTCCTGAACTTTAAATGAAATTCTGATCCAAATAAGCTATGAAAATTTTCCATTTTCCAATTACAGAGGTGGTGGCCTCACTCCTGGTGAAGAAAATAAAAGTTGTAAATCATAGTTCTAATACCTCTCATATTCTCTACTTCTCTTCTCTCAAACTCTAGCTACTCAACTCTTTTGTGGTGAGTCACCACATACCAACTTCCCACAAAAACACTAACTTGGATTGATTCAAAGAAGAAGAAGAGGAGAAAAAAAAGGAAGAGCAATACAATCCAAGAAGAAAAAGAAGAAGAATTTCTGGAGTCAAGCTAGTTTACCAAAGATGTCAAAGGTTTATTTGACAGAATTTGACTTGCAAACCTATCACGGCCACAGGAGGAGATAGGTCAAAGTGTGAGTTTTGTTAAATCACAAGAGTGCCTTATGTTTTTGGTTATGGTTTTCCTTTTGCATCCTTGATTACACCCGCTATTTGGGCGTTGATAAACGCACGCCAACGGCGCACACCAACGCCAACCAGCACGCCAATTTTTTCTGGCGTGCGGGGCCCACACGCCACTTTTTTTTGGCGTGTAGGGTCTACACGCCAAAAAAAAAGGGCGTGTGAGACCCACACGCCAAAAATGGCGTGTGGTTCCCACACGCCAAAAATGGCGTGTGGTTCCCACACGCCATTTTTTTTTGGCGTGTGGGCCCCGCACGCCAAATAAAATTGGCGTGTGGGCCCCGCACGCCAATTGTTTGGCGTGCGCCCCCCTCGCTCACATAATCAAATGGGAGGGACCATTCCATTACGTGAGCGGGGCCCCTCCCGGCTGACGAGGTTATACAACCTCGTCAGCCGGGAGGACTTCCTCCTGGCATGAGGCTGTATAGCCTTGTCAGCCGGGAGGACTTCCTCCCGGCTGACGAGGTTATACAACCTTGTCAGCCAGGAGGAAGTCCTCCTGGCCGACGAGGTTGTATAACCTTGTCGGCCGGGAGGACTTCCTCCTGGCCGACAAGGTTATACAACCTTGTCAGCCGGGAGGACTTCCTCCCGGCACGAGGCTGTATAGCCTTGCCGGCCGGGAGGACTTCCTCCTGGCCGACGAGGTTGTATAACCTTGTCGGCCGGGAGGACTTCCTCCTGGCCGACAAGGTTATACAACCTCGTCGGCCAGGAGGAAGTCCTCCCGGCCGGCAAGGCTATACAGCCTCGTGCCGGGAGGAAGTCCTCCCGGCCGACGAGGCTATACAACCTCGTCAGCCAGGAGGACTTCCTCCTGGCTGACAAGGTTGTATAACCTTGTCAGCCAGGAGGAAGTCCTCCCGGCCGACGAGGCTATACAACCTCGTCAGCCAGGAGGACTTCCTCCTGGCTGACGAGGTTGTATAACCTTGTCAGCCAGGAGGACTTCCTCCTGGCTGACGAGGTTGTATAACCTTGTCAGCCAGGAGGAAGTCCTCCCGGTTGACAAGGTTATACAACCTTGTCAGCCAGGAGGACTTCCTCCTGGCCGACGAGGTTGTATAGCCTCGCCAGCCGGGAGGACTTCCTCCTGGCCGACGAGGTTGTATAACCTCGTCGGCCAGGAGGAAGTCCTCCCGGCCGAAAAGGTTATACAACCTCGTCGGCCAGGGGACTTCCTCCTGGCTGACGAGGTTGTATAGCCTTGTCAGCCGGGAGGACTTCCTCCCGGCACGAGGCTGTATAGCCTCGTCAGCCGGGAGGAAGTCCTCCCGGCTGACAAGCCTATACAGCCTTGTGCCGGGAGGGGCCCCGCTCACGTAATCAAATGGTCCCTCCCATTCAATTATGTGAGCGAGGGGGGCGCACGCCAAACAATTGGCGTGCGGGGCCCACACGCCAATTTTATTTGGCGTGCGGGGCCCACACGCCAAAAAAAACATGGCGTGTTGGCCCCGCACACCAAAAAAAATTGGCATGCGGGTTGGCGTTGGCGTGCGCGCTTGGCGTGTGTTTATCAACACCCCCGCTATTCCAACAATAAATACCATAAACAAATTAGTTCCACTACCACTGCCTATTCTTCTACCACCAATATTTCAATTGATTATCCTGATTTATCAAGGTCCTAGGCAAACAAAAGAAGTTTAGCTAAGAGATCCCACACTTTCTGGGTATGCCAGAGTTAGAGGACCCAAGAGATTTAGTTAATTGTTGAAAGGTTTTTATTGAAGAACGTAACTAATTTTACTTTGTATTATTGGTTTTACAAGGCCAATATTTAAGCTATGAAACAATGACACCACAACCTCCATCACCATAAATTTTTGAAACTACGTCGATCAGATCAACGCACTGCCGCCCATCAAAAGACCATCCTCACAACAAACCTAGCCATCAACTATCACTCGCGCAATCTCTGACAATCAACGACCATCAACTCACTCAATCTCAAGCACTTAAAATATTGATCTATCAAGATCCTTGGTACAACTACCGTTCTCATCCTCATCAATATTGATATTGACTTTCATCAAGCTCAAGTTTCAACATGGTGAATAACTCACATCATGATTCTCTCCTCAATCACTCTCATCTATATCAATCATGTCATCACATCAACTAACTCTCTCCTGTTTCTTTAGTTAACTTCCCAGATTTATATTCCTTTTCTCTCTTGCTTATATAACATAATTCCTGATCATCTCCAGGGTTTGTCAATCTCAAAATCACTATTCTATAACAATCAACTACTAACAATCTCTTCAGGTGTCTATATATTCTTACCTCTAGTCCTGTCTATTTACGGTTGCTTTTCATCAACAATTATCACTATTTCTCAGGGTTTGTTATTTTCTATATCATGGCTTTATATTATTTGATTCTTCTTCTTACATCTTTTGTAAAGTTCTGGTTTTGGTTCTTAAGTAATTCAGTCAATAGGTCTTAATAAATCAAGCCCAATCAAATTGTTTTAATTGAGTAAAATGCTGATCCAGAGTTGTCTTGAGTTACCAAAGATGCCAGGGAGCAAAAGTGGGCCCGCTACGCTAACAATAGCTGTAGCCTAGCGTAATTTTAGCTTTTGTTGCTATGCTAACACAAAATTACTGTTAGCTGACAATTTTTTCAGCGGGTATTGATAAACGCACACCCCTGGCGCACTCCCATGCCAGGGGCTATTGGCGTGTTTTTATGCCCCCGCCAGCCCATTTTGGTGGATTCGGCGGGAACGCCAATGCCCTTTGGTGTGTTTCCAGGCACGCCAATGGGGATTGGTGTGCTTCTTGGCGGCCCACCCGCACGCCAATGGATATGCGGGTGGGGCTGCACGCCAATGGATATGCGGGTGGGGGCACACGCCAATGGACATGCGGGTGGGGCCGCACACCCTGGCCTATGGCCTATGTGTATCCAACACACATCAGCAGCGTGTCCAAGTGGGACACACTGCTTATTTTGGCCAGGAGGAAATCCTCCTGGCTTACAAGGCTACACAACCTTGTTGGCCAGGAGGAAATTCTCCCGGCCAAAGAGGTTAAATGCTCCTGGCGAACAAGGTTGTATAACCTTGTTGACAGGCAGGGAATGCTCCTGGTAAAGAAGGCTGTATAAACTTGTCAGCCGGCAGGTAATCCTCCTGGCCAACAAGGTTGTATAGCCTTGTTGGCCAGGAGGATTTCCTCATGGCTGACAAGGCTATACAACCTTGTTGGTCGGGAGGATCTCCTCCCGGCCAACAAATCCCACTCCCACAGGGGTGGGCGTGCAGCACTGTTGGTGTGCCGGCCTGTCAGCCTCCCTGATGCCAAGGACAAGTCCTTCTAGCTACAGGTGGTGCAAGGATAGATGGAAAGAGTATATAAACTCTGGGTAAGGTACAAAGTTACAATTCCCAAAAGATATGGGGGGATTGTGACGTAAAAATTGAGAGAAGACTAGGTTAATAATTATATTAAATAAATTTAATATAATTAAAAACCAGAGGGGCCTGATAAATCAGGGGTGGTTTAGATCCCTCTAAGGTATCTTACAAATAAATGCAGAGGATTTAGGTACCTGGAACACTGGGGCCTGTTGGAACAGGGGTGGTTTAATCCCAGGAATGGAAATGGGGGAATATCTTCAAGAAAAAGGGTTATTACTTACTAGTAATAAACCTTGAGGGATGTTGGGGATATTCTGGGTGAAACAGGACAGTTTGAAGCGCTTGGATTGATGGATAGTGGAGCTGGTTGGTCACTGTGAAGTTATTGGGGAAGACAGGGCTAAAGAATAACTACTAAGAAGCTTACCAGACTGTGTTATAAAGATGTATATATCTAATAAGAAGTGGGTAAGTTTGTTAGTGGGTATTGGGAAGCATGAGGAGCCTTCTTTGGGCGGTTGAAGAGCTCCTTAAATAGTCTTGAGTTCCCCCTGGGGACCCTGTAGGTATTATTGGCCAACTTGTGGGATCTTTGGACCACATTTTGGCCATTTTTGCTTTCTTGGTGACGCTTCAGCAGCCCCTGCTTTGAATACACGTCACCAATTGATTTTATAAATGTATTTATTTATTATTTATTCATTTATATTGAGGTACAGTCTGTAGTACATTAGTACTATTAATACTAGTGGCTTATTAGTATTTTTATAATAAGCCACAGTATTGATTGTACTGTTTGTGTACTCAATATATTTTATTTAAATGTACAAATAAATAATACTATTCAATATACTTAATTATTTAGTCCCCAGTAATCTTTATTACATATGTAACATATGTAATGAGGTTACTGGGGCGTGGTTTTGTTGAATTGGGTGTACCTGAGTGACTTTGGAGTCCGCATGCTAATTTGAGAGCCTGTAAGGGGCTTAATGTTTGCGCGGGGGCTTATATCCCAACTTTGGCGCGGGCTTTCAGTCACACGGGTTGAACTTCAAGTTCTGCGGACTGCGGTACGCGGGGTTTGAGTAAAACACGGTGTATTTACACTATCTCTGCTAATTTACACAACACCTCGTTTCCGTGACTGGAAATGGGGTTTAAGCATATGTGTATATATATATAAGCATTTTAATTACGGCAAGTACTTTTTATTTAAAAGGTACTTGCTAATTCTTCTTTGCTAATTTACATAGTGAAGGAGTGGGAATTAGGGGTAGTGGGGTACCCTAGGTTAAATTTAGTGTAGATTCAGAATATTAAATAATATTCTAACTATTATTTGATATTCTATATTTTTTTATAATAATTTTGTGGGAAACTTGTGACAGTTTGCTCTGTCATAGTAGCAAGCTGACACGGCCAAACACGCCAACATAGTTGGTGTGTTTGGCCGGCACGCCAAGGATTGGCCATGGGTGGGCCAATCCTTGGCCTGCCTGCCAAACACGCCAACCCAAAATGGTGTGCGGGCAGAAAACACAATGTTGGGTTGGGGTGCCCCTGGCGTGGGTGTGCGCCAGAGGTGTGCCTTTATCAATGCCCTTTTTAAGCTAACGCTGTGGTAGACATTTCTGTTCTGGAGGGAAAAATTTCAAGTTTTTTTTACATATATATTTTACAACACCCCACTATCTTTTTCACCCCAGTCATTTTAGTTTACAATAACAGTTACACTATGTGTACTGTATAAAGGGTATATATCTAAATTACATCTGTATTTCTGTATAAATGAGGCTGTGTAGCAACCACAAGCCACATACAGCCTGCTGCATAGTAACCATTGGGGCAGTGCAAGCCACTCAAGCAGACTACACAGCAATACAGAAAGCTGTGCAGGTAACTTGATATAAATACCTAGCAACCAGAAGGCTGTGAAAGCCACACTTGTAACTAGATCACTAGCTAAATTTGCTCATTACTACACTGCCACCCTGTATGCAGCTGTATTCTGCACAGCATTCCAGCCAAAAAGCCTCATTTGTAAAAGCACACCAGCTAAAACCCCTCATGTAACTAGAACACCAGCATAAATGCCTCACATTTTACTATAGAAGGAGGGGCTCTCCCTTCCTCTTTCCCCATCTCATCACACCAGATCATCAGACCAGTTCCCCCCCCCCCATCTGATTAAAATTAATTACTACAATTTAACTCTCTGCCACTTAACAAATACTGAAACTTTGCAATATACATATCACATTCACAACCAATCCACTCTAGGAACTTGTGCTATAATTATTCAACTACACTAGACCACTGTCTTCTTCTTCCAGCCTAGCTGGGGGTGTTGTTAGTCTTTTGCTTTCAGAGAGGCAGGGTTTTCTTCTCAATACTTCTCTACATTCAGCCAAAAGAGGTGAAAACCACTTTTGGAGTTTCACAACTGGTGTCCCAACAGTGGCATCGTTAGTTGGATATTATTAGTCAATTCTCCTCTTCTGGAACGGAACACGGATATATGCAAGCATAATATTTCTACCTTTGGTTCTCCCAGCATTACACTTCTGATAAACTTGGTATTTTAAAAGATCACTGGATAAAGAAAGGAGTTAGTATACAGATATAAAATTAATACATTTGGAGATATTAAACAGCTTTTGAAGTAGAATCTAGACAAACCATTTCTTTGAGGCTAGCTATTCTTTTTGAATCCCAGTTTGGATTGAAGAATAAGTTAGGTTTTGATATTTTAAGGATAAATCAAAGTTTGCCCTGGTTATAGAGAACCAGAGAACATAAATTTATTAGTTTTTCGACCATTAGGGTCTTCATCATTTTTAAGAAATACACATCAGCCTATAGTATAACAAAAATATTAGTTCATTACCTTTATAAGAATTCCTTAATATATTCAATTTCTTTTACTATACCTGGAGATTTGGAAGGAAGCACAGGACATCCTGGAGATAGCAGTATGATGTGTGAGCCACCAGGCTTCTCTCAAGCAAAGTCAAGTAATACCATAAGAAACTCCTCAGCAACAAGGATTAATACAGCAGGAAACATACAATCAAAGGGAACCGCTGTAGCTTCTGGATCTGGAGCACCTTCCACTTCTGCTGCTGAGATGGCCGAGAAACTATTCAAAACAATAACCCCCACCAAGCATAGGAATCTTTCAATTCAGCTAGGTGCTTTGAGAATGATACTTTGAAATTTGAAGGAGAAAGGTTGAAAACTTTTTTAGCCCGCTATGAAAGGACTGCAGAAGCATGTGGCGCCAGCAACTGGGACATGGTAATGCAAATTGATTGATTTGTAGTTGGCGAGGATCTGAAGGAAGAAGTGGAAACCCTGGAAGGATACGCTGAGAGGGACTGGGAACTTCTTAAGGAAAGGATGATGGAAGTTTGGGGGGATTATTACACCCAAATCAAGTATACAATCCACGACCTAAGGGAATTAGCGGAAGGAATTTCAAAGAAAGGGGGCATCAAGGACATCCACGGCTACCGGGAATTTGTTTCCAAATTCATGATGATTGTCAAATACCTTGTTACAAATGAACATATAACCTCTCAGAAAGATGTAGCCTACTTGTTTTTGGCCGCCTTCTCTTATGAATCAAAAACAAACATCAAGCGGGAACTCATAAAAGGAAACATGATCACGTATGGAAAGGATGGATATTGTAAACCCCCAGAGCTCAAGGACCTCCTCAATGTCAGCGAAATGGAAATGAAGGCAGGATCTGAGGAAAACTTTGGTTACAGGAGAGTCTTTGCTGAATTCAACAGAATAATGCAAAAATCCCTAGATGCAAAGAAGGGATCAGAGCAAGGAAAAGCACTCCGGGAGAAAATGATGACAGAAAACCCAACAGCCTCCCTAGAAGGAAAAGTAGAAGACATTGCAAAAGG
Source organism: Puccinia hordei (assembly GCA_007896445.1). Lineage (NCBI taxonomy): Eukaryota > Fungi > Basidiomycota > Pucciniomycetes > Pucciniales > Pucciniaceae > Puccinia > Puccinia hordei. The sequence continues at coordinate 428,491 of RDRW01000226.1, read as the reverse complement.
GATCTTAACACTTACCCAAAAGCTTGCCCAGATGCCAACTGAATCAAGAAAGGAAGGCTCTCAAGAAAGTGGTCCATCAGGAAGGAATTTGTATGAAGCAAAGACTCCAATTTGCTTGTACTGTAGCAAAGAAGGACATATTCTTCCCAGGTGTTTCTTCCTAGCTGAAGATGAGAAACAAGGGTTGGTACGACAAATTGGGCGTGACTTCCACCTACCAAATGGAGACAAGATTCCATATGATCCTGATAGGCCTATCAGAACGGTAGTTTCAGGAGCTTCTGCGGACCCAAAAATGAAACAATTGTCAGCCCAGTTAGCCTCCTTTGGGCTGGCCACATTTCCAAACAATATTCCAGTAGAAGAACCTAAGACTTTATTAAAGAAGGCACCACAAGCTTCCAGGGATATTGTATCTTCAGTTGGAATGGTTCACTGGAAGGAACTGCACCAACAACAGGTGCTGAAAATTTCATCAACCAACTTCCTCTAAGTGCCAATGGCGTGCAAAGTAGAGGCGGTGGATTTTCTGGAAGAAGGGAACCGGAGGCACTTTCCAAACCTGTGGGACCCATTGATATTCTGACCAAGCATAAGGAGGATACACGAATGGACCTAGATCATGCTGAAACGCCAGAGATAATCGTTAAAAAACCTAAAGCTAAAATAAGTGCTCCCAAAACAGAAACTACTGTGGCTAATGAGGTTGACAACACTCAGTTATCACTCACTTTTTCTCAGCTCAGTAGTATGGCCCCTAGGTTTATGGAGGAAATGATTAAAAGACTTTCTGAGAGGTTGCCACAAAAAGCGGGTGCTACAACTTACCTATCCGTGGAACCACAAAACAAGGCGGAAAAGAACCTTCTTGCAGCGTCCATGAAACTGAACAAGGATAAGATAGAACTAGATGGATCCAGCTTTTACAGTTGTGCCTTAGGTTTCATTGGCACTAAATTAAAAGACCAGCAAATAAATTTCCTTGTGGATTCCGGTTCTATGGTCAACATGATTCCAGAAGGATTGGTGTTTCACTTAGGACTGGAAATTACACACATAGATATTCCTTTATCTGGTGTTGGAGGAGAGAAGTTTAAAATTACCGGTGTTGTGGAATTTTGTCCTGTAACCATAGGAAGCTTCTCTGGACCCATTCACCTCTGTACAGTGGTCAAAGCAACACTTCCAATTCTGGCTCGCCCATTCTTATTTGATAATAAATGCAAACTGGAGTATTTCCAGCGGGGAGAGATACTCACTTTCCAAGGTCATAACTGGAGGCGAGTTCAAGTTACATTGGCAAAAACCTTTGAAGTGTACGGCTGGGAAAAGCGGAAGCAATGTCTTGAAGAACCTCTCACTGCTGGATGCCTTTTGAAAGTGGAGGTACCTCAAACAAAGGCAGAACTGGCCGGCACATCTTTTTCTACCGCTAAAAACACCTTAGAAAAATTTAAAAATCAGTCTTTTTTATAAATTCAGGTGCTCCCTTAAAAGAAGGAACTTCAATACCAACCGTTGAGATTTCTTCTGGAGTACCTGCGCCTAAAGGTTGGACAGACAAAATGAAATGTAAATTTAACTCCTGGATATCTAAATGTAAAACATCAAAAAGTGTAAAAAATAAACCTATTACCCAACTCGAGTGTTTCACAAGTTAATGGACTGATGCTAAAATGATTTAATTACCAAAACCAGACTAATAACAAAAAGGATTAGAAGAGAGATAATGGTTTAAGATAAGAGACTAGAAAGTTGAGAGGCATACCACTAATGATGGAAGAACAGTGATGGAGGCGAGGACTTTTTATAAGAGGGAGAGGTGAGAACAGAAGTAATGAAGATAAGGACTGATTGAGGAATTTATAATATGAAAAAGATTAGTTCTTTCACAACAAACAACAAGAGAAAAGAGAATAAAAAAAAGGAGAATAGAGAAACGACAAACAGCACAGAAATGTGATGTAGATTTTTTAATATGCCTGAGCTTGGTCTTGAGGGTATTGAGATTCAGCGCTTGATGTTCAAAAAAAGGTGAAGATGAAATGAGTAATTTTTTGAGAGAGCAGAGTTGATGAGGGTTAACTTTACAGTATTCAGGTCTTGATGGAGCTTGATCTTGAGTCTTGAAATTGAGATGTTGATTGAATGGAAAAAAATTGAGAATCTTGTCGAGTCTGATTAAAATGGACTTGATTTGATTCTTCCTTTTATAATTAGAATGAATAACCCTAACCGAGTGCAGTTGTTGATTTGATTTGACTGCGGTGCGGGCTGCGATTCACATGTCATTCATTGTTTGTGACTTTGTGACATTCAATATTGAGAGACACATTCAACTGAGAATTCAACACAAGTGCCTTCTCCCTTGGGAATCCATTGAAACTAGAACAGAAGGAAGATTTACGCAAATCAACATTCAAAGTATGTTTCACGGGGCTGCTACAGCGTGGATTTGGGGCCAAGATGCAGGCAGAGATATGCAAAAATTGGCAGGCTGGAAGACTGTGGTGTATGACCAAGTACAAACCTGTTGGGAAGAAATTCAAGCCTGTAAATCAACCCATTCCCCAAGAAATAAATCCACCCCTTAAGCAACCAGCACTCTCAAGAGATCCTTACAAATTGCCTCTCACCCCTTTTCCTCCAGAATTCAAGGAAACATCTTGAGTAACCCAAGAAAGACTTAAAGTTGTAAACTTTGGACCTAAAGGATGGCTGTCACCGGAGGAATTGAAAATGTTCAAACACATTATGGTTATCCAGGAGAAAAAATTAGCCTTCTCTGAGGAGGAGAGGGGTATGCTCAAGCATTCTTATGGGTTGCCCTATTTCATACCAGTAGTAGATCATATCCCATGGCAGAAGAAACCTATTCCCATCCCTGCGGCCATTAAGGAAGAGTTCACAGAATTAGTACGGGAAAGAGTCAGGACAGGCCTATATGAACAGTCCACTCCTAGCTACTCTCAAGTCCAGTATTTTTTTGTGGCCAAGCATGATGGACGGTTGCGGATTCTACATGATCTTCAAGAAACAAACAGGGTTACTATCAGGGATGCTGGACTCCCTCCAGCAACAGAGGACTTTGTGGAATCCTTTTCAGGAAGGGCCTGCTATGGTCTGGGTGACATCATGGGAGGATATGATGAACGGGAATTAGCTCATGAATCCCGTCCTCTTACAAAATTTGATACACCATTAGGAAGGTTCCAACTTACAAGATTACCACAAGGTGCAACAAATTCAGTGGCAGTATACCAAGCCCAGATGATGTGGATACTTCAAGATGAAATCCCTGAGAATGTGGGAGTTTTCATTGATGATGGCGGAATCAAAGGACCACGGACAGACTATGGCGGAGAAGTTCTTCCGGAAAATCCAGGTATCAGAAGGTTTATCTGGGAGTATGCAATCCTCTTAGAACATGTGTTGTTCAGAATTGAAGAATCAGGTCTCACTATATCTGGAAAGAAGTTTGCATGCTGTGTACCAGCTCTTGATATTTTAGGCCATGTAGTTTGCAAAGAAGGACAAAAGGTGTCAGTTAAGAAAAAGAACAAAGTATTAACTTGGCCAACACCAACCAATGTTACGGACCTTAGAGGGTTTCTGGGAATTGTCACCTACGTACAGATGTTCATCCAAAATCTTTCTGAAATTGCAGCACCCCTCCGGAAGCTGACACACAAGAGTCAGGAGTGGGAATGGACTGACACCTGTGAAGAAGCATTTCTGAAGCTAAAACATAAAGTCGGGGAAGATATTGTGCTCAAGAAATTAGATTATTCAGAGGATGCAGGCCTTATTATCTTAGCAGTAGATTCAAGTTTCATTGCTGCGGGAGCCGTACTGAGTCAGCAAGACTTAGAGACAGGATTGAATAGACCAGTGCTATATGAATCTATTGTGTTCTCACCTGTAGAATCAACATACTCTTAACCTAAGCTAGAGCTTTGCGGAGTGGCTTGGATTCTTAAGAAGATACAAACAATCCTTTGGGGTCAGCATTTTGAGTTGCAAGTAGATGCTAGATCTTTGATTGAGATGATCAACTCTCCTTCATTGCCCAATGCTCCAATGACTCAATGGGTGGCATTTATCCAATTTTTTTCCTTTGATATGGTGCATAAACCCGGAAAAACTTTCACAATGCTGGATGGACTTTCAAGACAACCTTTAGGACCTGATGACAAAGAGTACTATAGAAAAACTCCAGATTTTGATGAGGATGAGCCATTAGTTAGGCCCTGCTTCCAATCTTTTGCAACACACATAGTTGATGAAGAAATTCAGGAGTGGGAAAGCTCTGGATACTGGATGGACATGAAGCGCTACCTACAAACTCTCAAGAAACCAGAATCAATGGAAAAAGACAAGTTTCTGAAAATGAGGAGGAAATCAATCAACTACTTTGTGAAAGACTCAAAACTAATGAAGAGGCATATGCCTGCGGCACAAATGGTTATCTTCAATTCAGATTTCCAATCCCGGCTACTTAAGATGGTGCATGAAGACCTTGGTCATAGGGGAGTAGAAGAAACCTATCAACACCTGGTATGTCGTTTCTGGTGGCCTAGTTTGAAGAGACAAGTTAAAAATTGGGTCAGAAGCTGTGAAGCTTGTCAAAAACGGGACCCCACAATACCACGGGAAGTCAGAAATCCAACAGGGGAAAGTTTCCTTTTTGGGCGAGTTGCTTTGGATGCTTGTCTCATCAAGGCTGGAAGATTAAAATATTTGATTGTAGCCCGGGACAACCTTTCCGGATGGGTAGAAGCAGGTGCTTTAGTCAACCTTACGTCTGCAGTGGTTTCAAAGTTTCTCCTAGAAGATTGGGTCTATAAATTTGGCTCAATAAGAACGGTCACTGCTGACAACGGGGCAGAATTTAAGGATGATTTCATTGAGGCAGTAAAACACATTGGTGCAACTCTTTGATTGAGCACCCCATACTATCCGGAGGGAAGTGGAATTATTGAAAGAGGCCACAGACCCATCAAAGACGCTCTGGTTAAAATGTGCGGGGAATCTGGTGCAAAATGGAAAGAGTTTTTACCATTAGTATTATTTGCAGACCGGATTTCAACAAAATGCTCAACTGGCTACTCACCATATGAGATAGTAGTTGGGAGAAAGGCAGTTCTGCCGGTAGACCTAGAAGCAGAAACCTACCTAGGAATTGATTGGTCAGAAGTCAATACTACAGAAGAACTGCTGGAAGCCAGGAAAATACAGTTGGAACAGCGGGAAGATATGCTCCGAGAGGCTCATGAGAAGCTATTACAGTCACGGGAAAATTCTGTTTGTTACTGGGATAAGCGGTTAGTGTCAAAGTTACGGGACCCTTTGGAACCAGGTACTTTAGTTCTTACCTACAACAAAAGCTTGAAGGATCAGTGGGGGAAACTCTTTTCACACTGGTGGAATGGCCCATATAGAATTGTCAGACAAGTGGAGAAAGGTGCTTACATCTTAGAAGAACTGGATGGTGTTGAGTTGAAAAGGAAATATGCTGCTTCTCACATTAAAAGGTTTTTTCCATGGGGGAAAGCACTGCAGGAACTTGAGGAAGATTTACTGGAAGTTGATGGAGAAGAGTCAGCAGCATCTTTTGAAGGGGATGAATAGATTAAAATAAAACTAAATAAATAGATAAAAATTAAAATAACAGAGCTCCTGATTAGGAGGATAAACTGCTTAAATCATTATTGCTCAGTTTCTTTTGGGTTCAATCTCTCATTTCTACTTACCTGGCCAAAAATAAAAATTAATAAATGAATAAGGGCTTATAGTTTTTTAAGTTGGGGGAGGTTCCCAGTGAAAATATTTTTTTAAAGTGATTGATTTTTTTAGATAAAATAGTTTTATTTGATGCAGAGTAAGCTGCAGTTTCTTTTGTATGCTGGGTGGGCACATCAAAACAACCAAAAAAAAAAAAGAAGAAAAAAAAAGTTAATTTTTTCTTGAACATAGGCAATAAGGGACATTGGCTCATGAAAAACTCAAGGTAAAAAAAATAAAAAAAATAAAAAAATAAAAAAAAAATTATTACTTTTTGGGGTCATCTGTTATGGTCTGATCTTGGGAGAGGAAGGCACTGGGGTTCTAGGGTTTCTGGGGTTTTGGGATCCTATAATGTAGATTTCAGGATGAGGAAGGGATGTGGATCCTTGTCCTGACAGACTATATAGTGGCCTGTCTGTGACATGTACATGATAGACTATCTACATGTGGTGCGGGCTCTGGTGCGGGCGGGCCCGCAATACGGCTCATGACATTATCCCCCTTTTAATGCTTAATCCTCCACTCGTTGTCCAATACCATAAACAAATTTTCCACCTCTTATCAATTCCGTCCCTCACTTCCTTCTCTGCGTCCGCCGATGAGGAGTTGCCGCACTTGGAAATCTTGAATTAAATCCCGCTACCAGTTCCTCACAATTCTTCAAGTTTTCCGCCGGTTCCCATGAGTTCTCTTCCGCTCCAAATCCCTTCCAGTTAACCAGGTATTGGGTCTTCCCGCCTCGCCTTCTACAGTCCAGTACCTTTTCAAACTCCCACTTGTCCCTGCCATCCACCGTAATTGGCTCTGGGTCCTTCTTCCACCGTTCCGCGATTTTGTCGGGTCTGTGTTTGCGGAGTATTGACACATGAAATACGGGATGTACCCCCTTCATGGATATAGGGAGTGTCAGCTTATACGCGGATTTTGAGATTCTGTTACAGATAGAAAAAGGTCCCAGCCATCTATGTTCCAATTTTGGGCTTGGGCGGGTTGTTGAAATGTTGCCGCCGTCTAGCCATACTTTGTCCCCTACATCCCATTCCGGTGTCTCCCTTGTTTTCCTGTCAAATTGGTTTTTCATTGTTACTTGCGCCTCTTCCAAGCAATACTTGAGCTCATCTTGAACCTCCGCAAGGCGGCGGAGTCGGTCTTCCACTGCGGGAATGCATTGTTCTGTAGAGGGGGTTCCGCTGTATGCCGGGTTGAATCCGTAGTTGGCTTTGAATGGGGAAACTCCTGTTGCTGTGTGGTCATTATTGTTGTAAGCAAATTTGGCCATGGGGAGGAGCGGGGCCCAATCGTTTTGTTGGTAGCAAACAAAGTGCCGCAGGTATTGCTTGACTGCCTTGTTGGCTATTTTGGATTGTCCATCTGTTCTTGGGTGGTACTCTGTGGAGGGTTGCAATCTAATTCCCAGGCGCGAGATCAATTCGCGTGTGATTTGGGAGATAAAGGTACTTCCCCGGTGTGGTGATCCATTCCACTTCATTACTATATTGTAAAGATTACTTATCATTCATAAAACCCAAATACTTACACATATACACATATAAATCCCAAACCTTACACATATTCACCATTATTATTGCATAATCAGATTCTACACCCCATTTTAACCCTAGTCACTCACTCCAACCACCCTCAAATTCCTCATGGTTCAAGAGTTACAGGCAAACCAAGAATAATCCAGCAAGTTACAGTGTAAAGCAAGTTATAGAATACAATAAGTACATATTATAAGTAGATATATTACACAACCAAGATACAAAATAAATATTATATAAAATACATAGACACTACATAACATACACTGCACATGACTAGGCTTTATTCAGTAACATCTTACATCATATCTACTGTACATAAATTCTACCTTCCCACTACTCATCTGTCACTATCATGACTATTTCATATAAGTCACTTTCTCACTACTCATCTGTCATGTTCTTCCTTTTTCCCACCAGCTACATGTCATAGCCTAGTTGTTCCTCCCTCCAGCCTTATGGCTCCTCCTCTTTCTCAGATATATAAGGACACCTGTTCCTCCCTCTTGTTCCCTTATGGACCCCCAGACTTACTAAATTACCCCCTACATATACCAACATTACAGATCCCATATAATTAGTATACATAACTTAGTAGAGTTACCATCACCCTTATAAAATATATCAATATAAATATCAGTTTAGATTCAATATAAGAAGATTGCCCCTCTCTCTTTCTTGACCCACCTTGACTCCAAAAGCTGCAAACCCTTATATTACATATACTTTATACATCTCATCCCCCCTTATCCATCCCTCTCACCTGGTGTGTGTGGTAAACAAGCACATTAGTATTAGTCTTCTAAGAGTAGATATAAATTAGCCACACCTTTTATTTTATTCTTAGTGTTACACTCATCCCCTTAGCATTAGTCAGGAAGGCAGCTCTTATATCAGCACCTTTGTCATAACCTACATTAGTACTAGTGTAGTTATACATATCCCTTCCAAGCTCTATTCTGCCCTTTGAGTAGTTCCACACCGGTCTGAGACAATTGTTTTGGGGGTTCCATGCAGTTTCCATACATGTTCCGCCATCAGTTCCGCTAGTTGCTCTGCATTCATGGTTTTCCTGCATGGGATGAAGTGCGCCATCTTGGTCAGCCGGTCTACTACTGTCAATATACTGTCAGTTGAGCGGGATTCTGGTAGATCGGTGATTAAATCATAGCTAATGTCTGTCCACGGGCCTGCGGGGATTGGGAGGGGTTCTAAGGTGCCAAATGGCCGTCGGGTGCTAGATTTGACTCTTTGACAGGAATCGCAGCCGTCCACGTACTGGTTGACAAATCTCTTCATCCCATTTCACACAAAACTCCTGCGTACTAATGCCAAAGTGCGGGATCTGCCTGGGTGGCCTGCAGACTTTGTGTTGTGTCTACTTTTGAGGATTGTCGCCCGTAATGCCGTGTCCGCTGGCACTACTATCCGTCCCTTCTTGTAGAGTACTCCGTCTGCTTCTGTGTACCTGGTGTGGTCCCCTGATGGCTTGCGCAACAGCTTAATCCAGTTGGTCAATTTTGGGTCAAGCGGGGTCAGTTCCCTAATCTTGGCAATGATCTCAGGGTCAGATAAGGCTAGGTCGTCTTGCCCTGCATCCCCCAAATCAGTCCCCATCACGTTGACTTCAAACCAATGTTCACTATCCTCAATTTTGATTGATTCGTCCAAAAACCAGCTGTCCAATTCCGCACATTCCACAACCTCCTCAAACGTCCGCTCTGTGATGTTACCTGGTTTCAAAAGTTGGCCAAAACTCAGCTTTTCTCCTGGTGCTGGGGCAAGGTCTGGTCTGCGGGACAGGGCATCTGGTTTTGTTGATTGTTGTCCTGGTCGGAATATGATCTCGAAGTCGAAACACCCCATGGTTTCCGCCCATCTTGCCTGTCTTCTGGTGAGTTGCTTGGTTTTCATGAAGCTTTCCAGGTTAGGTGTACACAATTGCTGTAAGGCGGTGCGGGTTCCCCTCTAGGTATTGCCACCACTCTTTGAAGGCAGCCACAATAGCTAGTAACTCCTTGTCAAAGATCTTGTAGTTGCGTTCCGCCTGTACTAGGGATCGGGACAGGTATACTACGGGGTGAAGTTCCTGGTCCTTTGCGCAAACCTGGGACAGTACTGCACCCAGTGCAAAGTCAGAACAATCACATTCAAGGATAAATGGCTTGTACGGGTCTGCAATTTTCAGGATTGGGGCGGATGTGAAGGCGGTTTTGAGGGATTCGAATGTGGAGTTGCACTTGCTGTCCCACACCAAGGGGGTTTCTACTCTTGTCAGGTTGTGAAGCGGTCTAGTCTTTCCTGAGAAATGGTCGATGAATCGGTGGTAAAAGTTAGCAAATCCGATGAATTGCTGAAGTTCAGTCACATTCTTTGGTGCGGGCCATTCGGTTACTGCTTGTACCTTTGCAGGGTCCAGTCTGATCCGGTTGCATGATATCAATAGTCATAGTTATTCTACTTCCGGCCTTGAAAACTCACACTTTTAGGGTTTCAGCCACAATTGGTGCTTGCTCAATGTGTCCAGTATACTGCCCACCGCTTCCGCATGGTCCAATCCTTTCCGTGTGTAGATCATGATGTCGTCCAGGTATGCGGCGGTGTCCTTCCCAATCCGTCCGAGGAGGATGTCTTGCATGAAGTATTGGAAGCATCCCGGCGCTCCAGTGGGTCCAAATGGCATGGTAAGTGGTGCAAATTGTCCTGCCGGCAGATGAAAGCCAGTTTGTCTTCGTCGCCTTCCGCAACTTGGAGGTTCCCATATGCGTTCTGGAGGTCCAGCTTTGTAAATGTGTCTGCATCCAAAAGGCTGTCAACTAAGTCCATTGTCAGTGGTAGCGGGTACTTGTTCTTCACCGTTACTGCGTTGAGTCTCCGGTAGTCAAAACAGGGCCGCAGGTTTCCGTCCTTCTTCCCAGTCAATAGGACCGGTGCCGCCCAAGGGGATGTAGTCCGCCGAATGGTCCCGTTTGTCAGTCCTTTGTCAATCATAACATCAAGTGCCTGGTTCTCCGCCGGAGATAGCGGGATGATTCTTCCGGCCTGTGGGGTAGCCCCTGGGATCAGGTCCACGCAGAAATCATACTTTCTCCGCAGGGGAAGCCTCATGGCGCTCAATTTCCAGAACATTTCAAGGTGTCGGTGGTAGCACCGCGGTACCAATTCTTCTGTACTCCGTATTGCAGTCGTGGTTTTTCCTTTTGCTGCCAATTGGGCCGATGTTGACCATGACGTTTTGGCCGCATTGATCACTGCTGGGGTATGTCCTAGAGGGGAAAGAGGCTTGCCAGCTGTTTTGGGAATCAAATGCGGGGAACTTGTATCAGACTCACATTGTGGGGGTGTTATTGTGCTATAAGCACACACCCCCTCGTCACTAATCCTAGCTTTCCCCAAGGGCCTGTAGACCGTTTGCGGGGATGTTGGCGGAGAGGACAATACTGCCTTGGCAGTAGCAGTAATTTTGTTGGTTACCTGGTCAAAGCATTGGGTCTCAGGGTTCCTTGCGGCAATTAGGGATCTATTTACGAGGTGTAAAATCTTGCCAGCTGTTTCGGAAAGTAAGGTATGGGGTGGGGGGTTGTCAGACTCACATTGCGGGGCGTTATTGTGCTGTAAGCACACACCCTCTTGTCACTAATCCTAGCTTTCCCCGTGGGCCTGTGGACCATTTGCGGGGGTGTTGGCGGATAGGACGATACTGCTTCAGCAGTAGCACCAGTTTTATGGGATACAGTTTCATTGGGTACTTGTTTGGCATTTTGGGTCTCAGGGTTCTGTGTCGGGTTCGGGATGCTATCTACAGGGTGTACAAGCTTGCCAGCCTTTTCGGGAGAAATGGTAAAAATTGGGAAATTGAACTCACATTGTGGGGGTCTTATTGTGTTCAAAACACACACCCCCTCGTCTATTCTCCTAGCTTTCCCCGGTTTGCCAGTTGGGGTGTTTTTCGGGATAGAAAAAACCGCTGAAGCGGCCGCAATGTCAGGGCTCCATAGGGTACGGCTTGTCCAATTGATTCGGTGTCCGTACCGGCGGATCCAGGGCAGCCCTAGGATCCCATCATGCAAGTCTTTCAGTCTTGTAATGATGAACCGGGATGGGCGGGGTTCATTGTTCAGGATTAGGTCAATCTCATGGGTCGCTCTGCTTGCGGACCCGTCAAATCCAAAGACGGTCCGTTTTGAGGCTGATGCAGCCTCAAGAAGTCCCCATCAGGATGCGTACAACTTGCTCAAAACGTTGTGGGTTGCTCCGGAGTTGATGAGGAATAATAGGGAGGGGTAGGGTTTTTTGGGTGTGGCTCTGGGAGTTGTGATGGTGCATGAAAGGAAACATTGGGGATCAATTTCATTTCCATGTAATGTCTGACTAGCACCAATACTACATGACAACTCCGCTACGCTCGGGAAAGGCACAACCTTTATTCCCAAGCATTGCCATTTCTTGACTTTTCAGCCTGCCCCTTTCCGGTCTTATCTGCCTGTCCTTCCGCCTTAAGCGTTGCCAATCCATCGGCTAGCTGTCGGACCTGGTCTTCAAGTGCGGATACTGAGGCAGGTGTCCGTCCTTTCCCCTTCTTATTTGGACACTCCCAGGAAAGATGTCCACGTGTCCCGCAGCGGAAGCAACAGCCCTCCCGCATCATGCGGAGCTTCTTGTCTTCAGACAGTTGGCCGGTGATCACAGATGTGTCCATGGCGTCGGGGTCTGGCTGGATCTTAGCCAATCCAGAGGTTGCCTCTGCTCCGTGCAACTCAGAGTTAAGCTCCAGGGCCAGGCTTGCTGCTTTGTTAACGGTACCGAAGGTAGTGCGGGCCAATACCAGCGCAGTCCGAATGTCCCGTTTTAGACCCTGTCGGTATTGGCTGATGAGGGTCGGGGCCTCCCATCCGGTGGCGGTGGCATGGGTGAGGAATTCGTGGGTGTAGTCGGCCACGGTCCTTGTCTGTTGTAGCACTCGCAACGCACGTTCCGCCTTTCCTTTCTTCTCGGAGTCAAAATACATTGCTCCGAAATCCTTTGTCCACCCGGCATACAAGAAGTCCGCTCCTTCTGTGACTAGGTCAATGTACGGGGCGGACCGCACGGCGGTGGGTCCGGTAAGGTAGGACGCAGCAAATAACAACTTTGTCCTGTCGTCTGGGAACATGGAGCTGTTGACCGAGGTGTAAATCGCCACTTGCTGGGCGGAAGTTTCTGCCTTTGTCCCGCGCTCACCATCAAACTTGTCGGGACATGCAATCTTTGGTCCGTGGGGTGGGGTGGGGATGGTTGGTTGGGATGGTTGGTCCTGTTGGGCTTCGGCCGCTTTTCGGCGGGATCGTTCATTTTCTCTTGCTTGGGTCATCTCCTCAAGCTGTTGTTGGAGTTGCTCCACGTCATCCATCTTTTGGGCGCGGATGAGGTTGGGGTTTCTTGGGTTATCTGTTTGTCAGGGCTGTTTGGGTTTCTTGCCTTTGTCTCTGTAGTGTTAGATCCTGCAATATGTTATGGTCTGATCTTGGGAGAGGAAGGCACTGGGGCTCTGGGGTTTCTGGGGTTTTGGGATCCTATAATGTAGATTGCAGGATGAGGAAGGGATGTGGATCCTTGTCCTGACAGACTATATAGTGGCCAGTCTGTGACATGTACATGATAGACTATCTACACGTGGTGCAGGCTCTGGTGCGGGCGGGCCCGCAATACGGCTCATGACAATGCTACGCTAACTGTTAGTGTAGCACTCTTTTCAGCTATGCTAACTGTTAGTGTAGCACTCTTTTCAGCTATGCTAACTGTTAGTGTAGCACTCTTTTCAGCTATGCTAACTGTTAGTGTAGCACTCTTTTCAGCTATGCTAGCTGTTAGTGTAGCACTCTTTTCAGCTACGCTAACTGTGAGCGGAGACAAAAAAAAGGGGAAAAAGGGAAAAAAAAAAAAAGGGAAAAAAAGGAAAAAAAAAGGAAAAAAAAAGGAAAAAAAAAGGAAAAAAAAAGGAAAAAAAGGAAAAAAAATGGAAAAAAATGGAAAAAAATGGGAAAAAAATGGAAAAAAAATGGAAAAAAAAATGGAAAAAAAAATGGAAAAAAAAAGGAAAAAAAAGGAAAAAAAGGAAAAAAAATGAAAAAAAAATGAAAAAAAAAAAAAAAAAAAAAAAAAAAAAAAAAAAAAAAAAAAAAAGGAAAAAAAAAGGAAAAAAAAGGAAAAAAAAGGAAAAAAAGATCCTAATTGAGCAAAGTGGACCAGCTTTGTCCTAGGACAGGGGAATTTATCACTCCTGCTATACCATAAGGAAATGCAAAATATCTAATCAATGTCACCCTCATCACAAAACTATGGGGAAAAGACCATATGGTTTTCTCTAATATTATTCTTGCTTAACCCTATATTAATAACTTCTTGCTTTCTTCTTTTTAATTTAATTTATTTCTTTTATTATTCTTCTTTACTATCTTGATTGATGAAATGTGATGATTGCGGGATATGTTGCGACACTGGGAACCTGAAGATCTTCCTGGTGACCCATGGCCAATCAGTCATCATATGCCATCAAGCAGGTAAGCAAAGAAGGGAAATAAAAGAATGAAATAGTTGAAGAGCACAAAATGTTACCGGCCAACTCAATTCTTGGTTACAGTTACACTCACATTTAATGTAACTTTCCAAATTGCTACACTATCTGACAGAATAGCTGAGAATACCACTACACTAAATGCTGGTGTATCATCACCAGTTAGGATTTGTGATGAGGTTGACACCAATTAGATATTTTTCAGTCACTTCTAATATAGCAGGAGTGATAAATTCCCCTTTCTTAGGTCAAAGCTGGTCCACTGTGCTCAATTAGGATCCTGACATACTTGCACATGTCAAGCAATCAAAATGCTGTACTTGCACAAGTAAAGCAATCAAAATGCTATTTTAACTCCTGTACTTCAGCAAGTACAGCAATCAAAACAGCTTATTCCTGGTTTAATTATTTTTAATTTCTATCTTTAAGTTTATTTTTTTTTATTTTTTTATTTTTTATTTTTTTACAAAAAAAAATTGTTTTTCCATGTGGCTTTTGGCTCATAAGACAATTCCACTGTGTATTTCTAAACTGTCCATTTGGCCATTCCCCCCCCTGTTAACTATAAAATGAGCTTCATTCTCCCTCAAAATTTAGGATTATTTCCTTATGTTGATGTCTAATTTATTTTTATTGAAATGCCTTTGATGTTGAATGATTGATCCTGGGACAATACTGTTCCGGGGACCTCATTTGAAGGATCAGAATCATTATAATACTAATTTAAAAGCTTCAAAGCCGCAAAACAAGACATTTTGTGCAAGGGAAACACTTTCATCATTCCCACATCCTTTTCTTTGCCCAACCACCTCATATCAACTATTGGTAAAATGAGAGGGTATGTAATCCACCCAAAAAATTCTGCTCAGATTTTGCACTTCACTGGCTCTAGTGTTGTTCTCCTGGTTTCAATTCAAATACAAGACCAAAGTTGTATTTCTCTGCTAACAGCTTTACTGCAGCAGGATTTTACCTGTTGAAGCCATAAACACAGCTTTTATGCAGCAGCCATGTTAACTGGTCCATGTTAACTGGTAAGTTAGCGGGCCAAATCAATCCACTTTTTGAGTATAGTGTAGCGGGAAAACAGTCAGCTAACAGCTAACATTTAGCGGGTGAATATTCATCTAACAGCTAACAGTTAGCATAGTTCTAATGCCGCTACACTAATGGAAACTTCAAAATGTGTTAGCCGCAACACAATTACACTACTTGTTAGCATAGCAGTTATTTTCCAAAGCTAACACTACAAAAAACTTGGCTGAAACATTGCTTGCTACACTAACTGTTAGCTTAGTGGAGTGTAGTGTCAGCTAACACTACAAATTTTCTGGCAAAAAAAATAACCGCTAAGCTAACAGTTAGTGGTCAAATAGCGTAGTATAGTGTTGTAAACCCCCCTTGCGCGGGCTTCACCAACCAACAGGCTTACATAATCAAACACCAGACTCACTACTTATTCTCACATTCCCCCGCACCCCACCTAGCTCAGTAGAGACCATTGACTTATTTCTTTACTGAGCTAGGTGAGTCAATAACATTTCATTTATTATTCTCTTCTATTTCCTCTTTCATCCTCTGTCTAAAAGTAGTTGTATCTGGGGAGACCATTGACTTATTTCTTTACTGAGCTAGCAATAAACCCAGGTTCTAGAAAGCTGTCTCCCAGGACATAAGGTCCTGTTTCTAGTGCCCCAAGAATCACGTACAGTGAAGAGTCAAAAGCGGCTTCTTACACTTTTGTTTTCTCGAACCTCAACCATCATCCTCGTCAACGTGAAGAAATTTCATGTCAACTAGGAGAAACACATCTGCAAACAATCTCACTGCAATTACTGATCCAGAAGCAATTTTACGTGCATCAAAAACAATCCTGAACCTATAAGGAAGGCTGGCTAACTCCCAATAAAAATTTGCTTGATAGTGGACCTCATTTCTATAAACAGGTTCTGCGCCCCAGGTTGCCTCTACCTCTGCTCCTTGGATACCAATTCTTATTTGTTCTTCATCATTAATCTGCGTGGAGCCCAATTCTTCTGCCCAATTAACTTTTTCTGTAAGCTGCACATTCCAAGGGTCTTCTATTGATACTTCTGTGGTTAGTTCACTTTCTTTCTCCCTTGATTCTGAGGATGCTCATACTGATATTTCTGTACTTAATTCTTCCTGTATTATCTCTTCTTTCTCCTTACAAAGGTGCAAATTTTCCAACTTTTCTATACCTTCCCACTGACATTCAGTAACATTCTCATTCTTTTCAGAACAGGAAATTTGATCAAGCATCTCCCAATCCATGATTTGAAAAGAGCAGCTTTGCCTAAATGCAGGTGGTTCCTTATGACACCCAGGGGTGTTTGGTAAACATATTGGAATACATAGTCTTTTCCCTTCTGTACCTTCAAAACTCAGAATTTCCCCTTTCTTATTGGATAATTCTAGCCTTATGTTGTGGTCTGCTAGGAAAGGCCTGCCTAAAAATGTATGTACTGATCCTTTTACTATAAAGAAATTTGCCAGATTTTTATACCCTGGGAATACACTGATTTCAACATTTTCTGCAATCCCTATTATAGGCGTGAAGTGCCCTCCAATCCATTTGAGTCTCATAAAAATCTCTGTAGTTACCAACCCCAATTGGCTAGCCAGCTCTTCAGGGATTATGTTCATCTCTGCTCCTGTGTCTACCAATGTATGTATTTTCCTGTTGGCTAAGGTCATATCCACCATGCTCACTGGACATGCATAGGTGAGGCCAATTTTCTCTTCTTCTATATCTTCTTCAGATAATCCTTGTTTAAATTTGCCAATACTGATGCTTTTGTCCATCAAATCCTCATCAGCATAAGAATTTTGTAAATTCTGAAGAAACTGGGGAGCCATCTTGATAATTTCTTCCAATGTGAGTGTATAAGTTTTTTTGTAAAAATTCCTCCTCACTGATTCTGGCACTTGAGTTGAAGGGGCTTCTAATGTTCTATTTGTTTCTGATATAAGCTTCTTCTTAAATGGATTGATCTTTGGTTCTTTTTCCTTCAGGGTTACACTGGCTTCCTCCTCTGATTCAGCTTCTTCAATCCATGCTCCTGGATAGCTTTTCCTTCTTGCTGGCTTAATTGCTTCTTGGTTTTCTGGAGGCTCCTGGGACTGGCTTCCACCCGCATTTTTATCTTGGATCCTTTGAGATTTCCTTATCCCAAAGCCAATATTATTCTGTAAGGAATCCTCTAAATCATGTGTCTGAGGTGGAACCCATGATCCCCACTCTTCAATTTCTGCTATTGCTGAAGTTGAATCCTTTGTTTGTTGATTCCCTTCCTTGGCTTTCTCCTCCTCTTTAGACTCTTCTTGTGCAAGTTGTTGTACCATCTCTCTTATAGATGCATCTTCCTGCAACACTACTGGCAGGCGGTTTGGATAATAATACACACCTTGGATCCGCAGCACTCTCCTATTTTGAAAGTCCTGTTGTAAATTTTCACAGTTTGTCACAATGTGCTTACCTTTACAATAATAACACCCAGGAGGGGAATATCTTGGCCTGTTTTCTAAAAATCCTGGAGATGGGGGCCTGTTAAAATGAGGAGGGATTCCTTTCTTCTGACTCTCCACCATTGTGGTCAAATTTTTGACTTGCTCTTCCAAAGAAGCTTGGGCTGATACCTCCTTAGGATCCTGTAAATTCACATTCTTCTTAGGAGTTTCTGACTTGACAGTGTCTTCATCCTAAAAATCCAAAAGATCCAAAGCCAGTTCTGTATATTCTTTCAAAGTTGGTAAGTCTGGAACAATTGGTCTCCCATCTTTGATCTTCTTAAGTTTCTTTTTATGTGACAGTTCCCTCATGACCTCATTTTTCAACTCCTTTGACAGTGTCTTCCACAGGGGCTCACCATTGTTCTCATTGATATTTGGGTAATCCATGCGTATAAAATAGTCTAACATCTCTTCATATTCCCCAATGAATTTCCGGTATTCCTGTTTGGTGTGGATTCCCCCTAGATCTTGGGTTCTTTTGATAAGTTGAGGTATGGACTCTTCCTTGCATCTCCTATGTGGTGTAGCTCTTCCCCATTTCCTAATTAAATCCCTTTTCAGGACTTCCCAATCACTAGTCTCATGTCCCTCCATCAGTTCAATGGCTTTGCTTATTTTTTGGTTGGGAATGATGAAAGGTAACTGTCTTGATAAATCTCTACTACCACAATCTTGAATGGATGCCATCTTTTCAATTCTTTTAATGAAATCTTCTACTTCTGTTCCATCAAAATTTAGATTTGTTTTCTTTGTTTCTAGATATACCCGCAAGGTTCCTTCTTCTGGCAATGTGATAATCCTACTTTTCTCAAACTGGGAATCTGCGGGACTGTTGGATGGTGTTTCTTGAGGAGTTCCTCTGGGAATAAAGGCTGGTCTCATCCTGGATCTGTTAATTCTATAAGCTGCTGAATTTTCATATCCTGTTTGTGGATTAGGTGTCTCTGGGAATTTGTTTCCTGTGAACTGGGGAAATGGTGTTGATGTGGCAAAACGTGTTTGTTGTGCATTTGTACGGCTTGCTTCAGGATGTGGCTAGGAATTTTGATTGTACTTGGGGAGTCTCTGGAATGGGAACTTGCTGGGGTTCAGTACTCTTGCCTTTTCCTGCTATCATTTGAATCATTTCCTCCATTTTTCTAATCTTCTCCTCCATTTTATGCCTCTCCTTTTCCATTTGTTCTTCCATAAAGTTTATCCTTGATTTTTTCTCTTCATATTCTTGAAATCCTATTTTTACTGACTGTTCCTGCATCCCTGGATCTGCCATAGTGTCTTCCTTGTAACTAGTTCCAAACCAATTGTTGAATGACTTTATGAGTGCTTCCTTCTCTCTTTGAATGTGCTTTGCTGAATGTTTTGAATTTGAAGTGTGATCTTGATGAAGGTTTTCGGCCACTGTTGGGACACCAGATGTGAGAACTCCTTTTGGGACGGGGGTAGTTCTGTGAGGGGGAAATAGCAGTTGTAGTATTTCAGGTATGTATGAATCTATTACAACTGTTAAGGGTGGTTTGAAAGACCTGCCCCTCTATTTACTACAAGAGTTAACACAACAATTTTATTTATTGTTGTGGCTGATAACTTTCTTCTCTATTTTCTTTAAGAGAACTATTTATGTAGTAGACTCTTATCAGACACAGATCTAATTTCAACTACAAATAATCAGCAATGAGCTTGATGAAGGGATCAGGGAAGTAGATAGTGGATGGATTGTTACAGAAAGTTTGACAAATGGAATACCAGCTCTTGGAATTGATGAGGAACAGTATTTATATGTTTTTAGTATTTATTTTGTTTTTGTGTTTAGATGCAGTCAGAGAGAATGAGTAGATGGATCTTTTGGTATAATTTGAACTACTCAATGTGTTGTACCCTCTTCCTTAACCTTTAGTTAAAAGAGCACAATTTTCCTTTTGTTTCTGTTGTGTATTTTTAAACTGATATGAAAGATTTTGTTGTGGGTCACCTGATCAAGATCACACTATTTATATGGATGGGTAATTTTTATTTAGTTTGCTTTCTGGATGCTGGGGAGTGGGATGAATGCAATTTCTCTCTATCCTGGCCTCCTTATATAGTAAAATATGAGGGATTTTTGCTGGTGTAACGTCTGATTGAGGTATTTATGCTGGTGGGGTTTCTTGTTCTGCACTACCTTCATGCAGGTAGTGCATAAAGTGAGCTATTTATGCTGGTGGGGTTTCTTGTTCTGCACTGCCTTCATGCAGGTAGTGCATAAAGTGAGCTATGTCTGCTGGTGAGGTTATGTACTTAGGTTGTGCCCCAAGGCATGTGCTCTGTCTTGTGATCAGACCCCAAACCACATACTACTTCTATATATATACTATGTACTTATTATTTACTGTAATTCTTTTTTACTATATATCTTTTGATCTAGCCGTGCAAACCCTAACATAAATGGGTGACTTATAGATTAAATTTAGCCTAGATTTCAATTATGCACTTATCTTGCTGCTATTATAGCTTCTGGAAGTTGATGAAAAGAATATAAAACTACATGATACTTGAAACAGGGTTTGGAATACCACACTGGCGTACCTACATTGTGATAATCCACCTGAATATGTTGAAACCTTGAAGCCTCTACTCGAGAAGGTTGGAGTAATCCTAGCACCAGTGACACCTTACAGTCCACAACAGAATGGTGAGGCAGAGATGCCTTGCATTTTTCTCTTTTCTTCTTTTCTTCTTTATCCTCTTTTTACTCTCTGTCACCACAGGTATAGCTCTCCTCCTCTTACTTGTCTCCATCCTCTCTGGTCACTTTTCTCTGATTCAGTTCCTCAGGTTTGTTCACTTGTTTCCTTTTCTTTATATTATAATTAATCCATCCTCTTTTTACTCTCTGTCACCACAGGTATAGCTCTCCTCCTCCTACTTGTCTCATCCTCTCTGATCACTGTTCTCTGATTCAGTTCCTCAGGTATAGCTCTCCTCCTCCTACTTGTCTCCATCCTCTCTGGTCACTGTTCTCTGATTCAGTTCCTCAGCTCTATTTATCTCTAACACAACAGTGGGCCGCTACACTATTTGACCACTAAGTGTTAGCGCAGTGGGGTTTTTTTTTTCCAGAAAATCTTTAGTGTTAGCTGAAATTACAGTTAGTGTAGCAACAAATTCTTCAAGCTGATTTTTTGTAGTGTTAGCTGGGAAAATTCACCGCTACACTAACAAGTAGCGTAATTTTTCTTGCACTAACAGATTTTGAAGTTTCCAGTAGTGTAGTGGTATCAGATCCAAGCTATGCTACGCTAGCTGTTAGCTGTTAGCTGCATTCTTCCACACTAGCTAGCTGCATTTTTCCACGCTGTGGAACTACCCTCAAGGGACAGAATAGAGCTTGGAAGGGAGATGGATGACTACACTAGTATTAATGTAAGTTATACCAAAGGTGCTGATATAAGAGCTGCCTTCCTGACTAAAGCTGAGGGGGAATGAGGGTAACACTAAGAATAAAATAAAGGTGTGGCTGATTTCTATTTATTCTTAGATGACTAGTACTAATGAGCTTTTCTACTACACCTGTAAGGTGGGAGGAATGCAAGAGGGGTGTGAGTGGTAGAAAGTATATATATATAGTATAATGTGGGGCAGGGTTGGTAGCTATGGAGTCAAAAGAGGGTCAAGCAAGAGAGGGGGGCAGTCTTCTTATATTGAGGTTAAGCTTGTCAGCCCCCGTCTCTTAAGTGACGCGGGGTTGAATGTATAGATATGTAATAATACTAGTGAAGTATTATTATCTATATGTGTGGTCTCACTATAGCCAGTGAGGCCAGTGGAAATAAAGCTCTGATACACTAGAAAGTGTATGAGCTAGCACCCAAGGGTAAACAAGGGAACACTTGTAGATAATACTACAGTGCTTTTTGCTTCAACTACTCCTGTTAAAAAGGGAGAGGACTTCTAGCCACTAGAATAAATATTCAGTGACTAGGAAAAGGTCCAGAAAGGGGGGAAAAGTAGAGAAAAGCGTTGTTGGATTATTTAAAAAACCCCACTCACTGATTTGTAGTAAGGTGTACGGGTTTGTATGGTAATAATCTGGGGGAAATTCCCTTTGGAAGGAATCTCAGCCCATTTAAATATTACACAATATGATACCCCAATGTAATAACTCAAAGAGTTTGTATTACATGGGGTAATTCTAGATAATAGTCTCCTTGTAGGAGACATAACTAAATTGTGGTATTTAAGGGTAAATTGATGGAGAGATATTAATCTCTCCTTAAATTAGAATTTCTTATTATTATTTAGTTTATTAAAAATGATAAATATTATATAAAATGAATACAAAAATTGTAAGTCTTATGGGAATTGAACTTGTAAATTCAACATGATTTACTTAGTTTAATTTATTCCATTTTTTTTATCAACACAAGTCCTTAACCATTGGGTTATGTGACTTGTATTATTTTGGAGACATATGGACCAATTGTCTCAATGTCTGACAAAGCTGGTATGTATATTTATATATTCCTAAGAGTGATGGTAACTCTACTAAGTATTTATCCTAATTTATGGGATCTATAATGTTGGTATATGTAGGGGGTAATTTAGTAAGCTATGGGGTCCATATAGTAAGTCAGGGGGTCCATATAGTAAGTTAGGGGGTCCATCAGGGAACAAGAGGGAGGAACAGGTGTCCTTATATATCTGAAAGAGAAGATGAGCCATCAGGCTTGAGAAAGGAAACAACAAGGCTATGACATGTAGCTGGTGGGAAAGGAAAATATGACAGATGAGTAGAAGAGACAGTGACATATGAGTAGTGGAAAGGTAGAGTGTATGTATATGATTTAATATCTGTAGGATATAATAGGGGGTATCAAATATGACCAAATCCACCATTAAAACCCGTTGATTAGAAATTACCAAATCCACGATTTCTAATCAACGGGTTTTCAAAACGGGGTAGCTAAAAAGCAAACGGATTTTGAAAATGAAAAACCCTGGTTTTCCATCCAAATCCTTCATTTCCAAAATAACCCAATAAAATCACATCTCACATCAGCTCACGATTCACCGTTCAATCCATTGCCTCTTGTCAACCAAGCAAACATCACATGTCCCCTCAACCAATCATGCAACAAGCACCCTCTCAACACAAGCAACTATGTCAAGCAGCCAACTCTGCTGCAACCGTATTGATTTTCAACTCAGATAACGATGACTTGGGACTTGAAGCTTTCTACTTTTATTGTCAATCAAAAATCCAGAAACAATACCTCAATGCCAGAGGCACCACTACACAATTCCATCCTCGATATGACCTGACAATCATTCAAGAACTTCCTCAATCATGCTTCCTCCAGCTTTTTCAAATGTCGTTCCCATGTTTCCTCAATCTTCTTCAACCGATTGAGTCAAATACAATTACACAAAGATGTTGCCACCAACAATGGAACACTAAAATTAGATACATCATCTGTGGTCCACTTGGCTGGTTTTCAGAAAAGTCATGTCAGTGGATTATTATTATTTTTGTGTTATCCCCAAGAGCAATAATGGCCTCATAGCTGATTGGGACTGAACATGTATCACCTTGGTTGCCTAGGCCATGTTCAGGTAGAGTGACGACTGGGCTGGAGCTAAGGGTATCCGGTTGAGAGTACATGATATGTATGTACATAAATACATATTTAAATAGGTTGAGCCTAGAAATTGGGGGCGTTGATAAACGCACGCCAACGGCGCACGCCAACGGCGCACGCCAACGGCGCACGCCAACGCCAACCCGCACGCCAATTTTTTTTGGCGTGCGGGGCCTACACGCCATTTTTTTTTGGCGTGTAGGGTCTACACGCCAAAAAAAAAGGGCGTGTGAGACCCACACGCCAAAAATGGCGTGTGGTTCCCACACGCCATTTTTTTTTGGCGTGTGGGCCCCGCACGCCAAATAAAATTGGCGTGTGGGCCCCGCACGCCAATTGTTTGGCGTGCGGGTCCCCCCTCGCTCACATAATCGAGTGGGAGGGACCACTCGATTACGTGAGCGAGGCCGGCTGACGAGGTTATACAACCTCGTCAGCCGGGAGGACTTCCTCCCGGCACGAGGCTGTATAACCTCGTCAGCCGGGAGGACTTCCTCCCGGCTGACGAGGCTATACAACCTCGTCAGCCAGGAGGAAGTCCTCCTGGCCGACGAGGTTGTATAACCTCGTCGGCTGGGAGGACTTCCTCCTGGCCGACGAGGTTGTATAGCCTCGTCGGCCGGGAGGACTTCCTCCTGGCCGACGAGGTTGTATAACCTCGTCAGCCGGGAGGACTTCCTCCCGGCCGGCGAGGTTATACAACCTCGTCAGCCGGGAGGACTTCCTCCTGGCTGACGAGGTTGTATAGCCTCGTCAGCCGGGAGGAAGTCCTCCCGGCTGACGAGGTTATACAGCCTCGTGCCGGGAGGAAGTCCTCCCGGCTGACGAGGTTATACAACCTCGTCAGCCAGGAGGACTTCCTCCTGGCCGACGAGGTTGTATAGCCTCGCCGGCCGGGAGGAAGTCCTCCCGGCTGACGAGGTTGTATAACCTCGTCAGCCGGCCTCGCTCACGTAATCGAGTGGTCCCTCCCACTCGATTATGTGAGCGAGGGGGGACCCGCACGCCAAACAATTGGCGTGTGGGCCCCGCACGCCAATTGTTTGGTGTGCGCTCCCACACGCCAATTGTTTGGCGTGTGAGAGCGCACGCCAAACAATTGGCGTGCGGGGCCCACACGCCATTTTTGGCGTGCAGGTCTCACACGCCAATTTATTTTGGCGTGTAGACCCTACACGCCAAAAAAAAAATGGCGTGTAGGCCCCGCACGCCAAAAAAAATTGGCGTGCGGGTTGGCGTTGGCGTGCGCGCTTGGCGTGCGTTTATCAACGCCCAGAAATTGGCATCAAAAGCCCACGAGTCCAAGGTTTTTCTTGAACGAAAACCTTTGAGGATCCAAGTTCAACCAACTTGAAATCAAACAAGAAACCTATCAACACCAACGACGGAAACCTCAGGAGCTCACCCCTGTCAGCCAGTCCTGAGCCCAAGCAAACCGGATGAAATCTCTAGTCTACCTCTCAAGCTCGGTTGTCCATCCGGATATCAACCGCTCAAACCCAACTAAACTCTGTCTGAATCCAGACGACGGGTGCTCTATGCCGCTGCAATCGATCCCATCCTTGGCGTGGTTTTGGTTTGGTATATCGCTCTCTTGGCTGCCAACCAGGTCAGTATGCACTTCATCTTCTGATGAGCAGTGGGATACACTACTGACCAAATATATCTTTGCGCTATCGTACCTTTAGCACGAATGCCGGATCTTCGCTACTCTAACGGTACCACCAAGGCCTGATCAAGGCCAGCTCTAATCGCCAACTATCATTGACATCAAAGTCTTGCCAGAATCCTGTCACCTTTGTCTGATCACCTCTGACGGACAGATCTCAGTTTGCAGTATTGAGAGTACCGATGTTTCCTGTGCCCAGGTGAGATTGGATCAACCTGTGGACCAACTCCAGTCGGACTGTTGTATTGCTCACCCATCATCCATCCCTCTCAGTTTGACAAAATTGGTACATTCGAAGATGGGATTCGGTCGGTTTCTTGGAGTCCTGATGATGAGCTCTTGGTTCTTGTAACCCATTCGGATAAACTAGTGATCCTAACCAAGACTTTCGACGTCTTTTGCGAGTCGCAAATAGAATATGGACGCTTTGGAGATGGTTCGCTCCCCGCCCTTTTTCCTTCGATCCAAAATTTACACTTGCTGACAGTTCTATCGTTTACAAAGATCAGCCCATTAGCTTAGGCTGGGGAACTAAAGCAACACAGTTCCACGGCTCTCTCGGAAAGTCGGCTGCCCAGGCATCACAGGTGCCCACTCCTCTAAGCGACACACTGCTACCCGAGAACTCGTCAGATGCTTACGAGATTAGTTGGCGGGGAGATGGCGCATTTTTTGCAATCACTTGTCCCGCAGGAAAATCAGGTCACAACTCCACCCCGCGCCTGGTAAAGGTTTACTCACGGGCAGGAGCTCTCTTCTTCCTCGGAAGCCATTCCCAATTCTCAACTAGGCGATAAAATCGCGTGGAGACCCAAGGGTTCAATCATTGCATCCAGCGTTCGAGATCTGCAAAAGCAGCAGTTAAATATCATCTTTTTCGAAAGAAACGGTCTTCAGAGATACGGGTTTAATT
This sequence comes from Puccinia hordei, assembly GCA_007896445.1. Lineage (NCBI taxonomy): Eukaryota > Fungi > Basidiomycota > Pucciniomycetes > Pucciniales > Pucciniaceae > Puccinia > Puccinia hordei. Next base: position 402,876 of record RDRW01000226.1, on the reverse strand, counting down.
TGAATGAGATAGACTCAATTGTCAACATCTGGGGACTGGCTTGGAACTCCGATTCATCCATCCTTGCCGTCGGTGTCGAGAAACATGGGAAGAGTAGCAATCCCAATCACCCCCATCAAGCCAATTATGCCGGTGAGTTTTAACCACCTGCATTAACCAGATGCAAAACCTGCCTCTTTTACTCAATGTAGTTTTGCTTCTATTTTACCCTTACACGCAGTGCAGCTATGGACGAGGAATAATTACCATTGGTACTTGAAACACGAAATCCAGTCAGATCCATGGGATCAATCGACCACCCACTCATCCCCTTCAATGTTGTGGAACCCTGAGTTACCCCTTTGTCTCTATCTTAGTCTCGGGGGAGGTATGTATCATTCATTCACCGATGCGCTTGTCAAGTTATTTGATAGTTGATCTGTCCACGATCTCTCCTCGATCGTAGGTTTTGTCAAAATGCGAAAATTTGTTTGGGAGGCTTTGGTCGACCCAAAGCCAAAACCTGACAACACAGGCTCGGTTGCGGTCATTGACGGATGTAAGCTGGCCTTCAAAATTCTGAGATTTGTGGGCGGCTGAACCATTTCTCGCGTACTTTATCACCAGACCAGATCCTTCTGACCCCATTTAGATATCAAGTTGTGCCACCTCCCATGTCGACTTTCCAGATGTCTACCCAAGCGTTCGCTCCTACTGCCCACTCCAGGATTCCGACCCATGTAGCTTTCAGTTCCCGCGCACAACTACTCTGTGCCCTCTTTCCCAGTGGAGATGTAAGCTGTTACCTCTGGCTGCTATCTCCTACTAGACCCCCTAGAATACCACTGCATAGACCAAAGGAGAGCATAAGCTTGAAAGTCAAATCTGCTGTTACAACGCGCGTTTTATATTGGCAAATCGCAGTCATGGATCCACTAGATGTCCAACAGAATGGTCACGACCATAGGTCTGTCTTGGTCATCCTTCTTTCAGAGATTGGCCACGTTAACCACGTTCAAGATGTGGTACATATCCAGAGACTTGGGAAGAAACCGACGGCATCTACACAAGAGACGGTTGAAATTTTAGACAAAGAGGAACCTATCCGCTTCTACACATCAGGAGGTGAAAAAAATGACAACTCAGGAGCGATGTGAATTGATCAATGATCAGAAGGCAACCACTGTTGCTCCTGCAATGAATAATAACACTGTATGCTCTTTTCATGACTTCATCTCAGCTGCCTGTGCAATTAGCAATTGACATTATATATTCATATTCCTGGTATACTATAGGCACCCATTGCATTAGTGATGAGGAAGGAGGGGAGCAATCTTTGGCCCCTGAACCCAACTGACTGCAGGACCCCATCCCCTCCCCAATCCAATCTGATGTGCCAGTGACTGGTCAACAATCAAGTGAGAACTGTAACGTCCATTGGTGGTGTGCTATTCTTCTTGATCAAGAACAGTCATGGCACATTAGTGAGGAGGAAGGAGGGGAGCAATCTTTGGCCTCTGGACCCAACTGAACTCAAGACCCACCCCACATCCAATCCCCAATCCAATCTGATGTGCCAGTGACTGGTCAACGATCAAGTTAGAACTGTAACGTCCATTGGTGGTGTGCTATTCTTCTTGATCAAGAACAGTCACAGCACATTAGTGAGGAGGAAGGAGGGAGAAATCTTTGGCCTCTGGACCCAACTGAACTCAAGAACCACCCCACATCCAATCCCCAATCCAATCTGATGTGCCAGTGACTGGTCAACAATCAAGTTAGAACTGTAACATCCGTTGGTGATGTGCTCTTCCTCTTGATCAAGAACAGTCACGGCACATTAGTGAGGAGGAAGGAGGGGAGCAATCTTTGGCCTCTGGACCCAACCAAACTCAAGACACTCCCCACATCCAATTCCCAATCCAATCTGATGTGCCAGTGACTGGTCAAAGATAAAGTAAGAACTGTAACGTACATTGGTGATGTGCTCTTCCTCTTGATCAAGAACAGTCACGGCACATTATTGAGGAGGATGGAGGGGATAAATATCATTGCCAGGAGCCACTGTCACCTTCTTTTTCAATATACAATTTACAACACTTCATTTTCATCTGATTGATTGTCACAAACACTTAATGGCCCAACTCCTTCCCAAATGATTTAGTGGCAAGGTGGATTGTTTGAAGAAAAAATTGCACAAGTAATCAAAAGAAATTCACACACACCTATTCACCGTCCTTGCCTCCTTCAGACCTATTCTCACCAGTTTCTAAAGGTTCCAAGATTGCTGACTGAGTCATCACGTATAAAAAATATTGAATATATTAGCAATTATCAAGAAAGATGAAACAACTGATCAATCTTACAACCCTAGAGTTATTGGAATCCACAGATACATTATCTGAGTCATCTTTCTCAACATTTTCGTCCAAGTTGTTGTCCTTGGGACCAGAAGAGTCAGAGCTCTCATCACCGTTTTGAGCATCGACTTTGTACAAGGGCGTCACAAACGGTTTCTTCCCCATCAGCTGATGCATAGCATAGAAATGTGGACACATTTTGTCGAGCTTCTCGTCAATGGTGATAATTCCTGCCGATCGGTCTTCATCGGTGAGTCCAAAGCCAGTGGAGAGGGATTGGGTATGTGTTTTCTTGTACTTGTCCTTGTAGCTGTTAAAACAATCTTTCATCTGCCTGGGGGTTAGATTGATTTGTGAAGGGGATTGATTTCTCAGATTGATTGCCATAAGCTCGAATCCGTTAATCTTCCCTTTGGCTGGCCTTCCAACCGCTGGTGCCTTACCAGTTCCAAAGCAACAATCATAATTGTTTTGGATTTTGAGCCAGTCAATGATTATGAGGAAGTCGTCCTTCTTTAGGTGAGAAGAAGTTTTTCCAGTTGTATCATGGTCAGAGACATGTTGTGCTCGCTTCTTGATGGGTTTCTTCCTGCTTGCTGACTTCTTCGGTATCACTTTTCCTTTTCCGGTGATGAATTTATTTGTTTTTTTGATAGGCATTGTTCTGGGATCAGGGAATGATCGATTAATGTTTTTTCTGCAAGCAAGTTTATAATCGACTAAACTTACCAAATTTTGAGGAAAACTGAAGAACAAGTTTGGGTTTGTGACTGGGTGGAGTTGTATTGGCAACAATTTATTGTTGGTTGGGGTTGAATTGTGGAGGATTATTGATTGTATTGGGGTTGTATATTGCAAGTTTGGATCCTGAGTTGTGATTGGTTGAATTGTGGAGAATCGTGGTTTTTGTAATTATATTGGGCTTTTTGTTGTTGATACTTGACACGTCTAGTGCAAATAATGGCATTATTTGGAATTTTTATCCACTGGTTTCATAATTGTGGATTTGGTGAAACCCGTTGATTAGATAATTGTGGATTTGGTCATATTTGATACCCCCTAATGTGTAATATGTATTATGTATCTTGGTTGTTAAATCTATCTAATTATAATATGTACTTATTGTATTCTATACCTTGCTTTATACTATAACTTGCTGTATTATTCTGAGTTTGCCTGTAACTCTTGAAATATGAGGAATTTTGGGGGTAGTTGTAGTGAGTGACTAGGGTTAAAATGGGGTGTAGAATCTGATTATGAAATAATAATAGTAAATATGTGTAAGGTTTAGGATTTATATGTGTATATATGTAAGTATTTGGGATTTATAAGCAATTCATAGTTATTGAAAATATGGTAATGATGTGGAATGGATCACCACAATGCTAGTTAGCTGAATTTCAAAAGCTAACACAGCAGATGTTAGCAATGTAATTCAATTTATGTCACCTGTGGGAATTTGTCCCAGGCCAAAAAGGGGTGGAGGTTAGCTACGGCCCAGTGGTCCATGCCACTAAGCATTGACCACTGGAACACAGCTACCCTGAGGAATACCCTCAGGGTAGGAGAATATATTCCATCCACTGTTTTTTTTTTTTTTTAATCTCAGATTCATTTGCATTTTATTAAATGGCTTCATGTGTTTTAATATGATTTTATGCCACAAACTTTTTTTTTTGGGATTTCTTTTGGGATTTTGTCTTACCAATATTCCTGATTTTGCATCACCTACATATCAACTTCCACCTGCCAACTTCTCCCATCATCCACCTTGGTAAGTACTGTCCTTTCTTCCACCCAGCTCTCTTCCCTTTATCCTACTGACCCCTCTTACTCCCCTCAGGACCCTCAAAGGTAAGTCCCCTCCCTGCTACTCTCCAAGACCTAGCCATCCTGACCTTGCTACCCTGCCTACCCTCACACCATCCACCACCCTGAATTAACCGCTGCCCTACCCTCAAACAATCAATCAATCAATCAAACCCACTACCCTGACCTTGCTACCTGCCTACCGTTGACAAACCACCTGCTCCCCTCCAACAATCAATTGATTGCTTGAACCCGCTACCCTTGTCAGCCACCAAGATATTACATGTAATACTTGAAACTGCAAGCTTGAATAATTATAATTATTCTTTATTTTTTATTATTATTATCTTTTATTTTAACAGTCTTAACAAAAGGGAAATTAGACTTTAACATTTTCTCAAATTGTATAATAGTCTAACAGTTAAGCAGTGGCTTAGTAATAACTGTTTAAACATAAGCACCTGAGTTCAAGTCACACTCATGACCACGTTCAATAAAGACATTGGTATAAAATTATATCTATTTTTTACCAAAATTAAGTTATAACTTAATTAATGAAAATCTTTGGAAAATTAATTTTCAAACATGCAATAAATTGATTAAGAACCATTTATTGGCATATTTTTCTTCTTGAAAATCCTGGAAGATCCAAGATTAACACATAGTAATTTATAGTATAAAATTACATATAAATAAAAGTAAATCTTTATGTAAAGTATATTAATTATGCAATAATGACTTGTAAATTAATTCCCACATGTTTTACTCTCCAGAGCAAGCGCTTTTCCAAGCTCTAACCCCAAAGGAAGTTACATGTACATGTGATTAATATTTATTTAGTTTAATTAAGAAAAATAAACATTAAATTATTTTAATTAATGTGAAATAAATATGGCATCATTTTAATTAAAAATGACACCATGTTTCACTTCTTACCACGAACAGGCTGATCAGATTCACCTGTTAACATTGCCCCAATCCCCACTGTCAAATAAATTGCAGAGGGATTAATACAAAATATTTATTATTTAAGGAGGAGGTTTCTTCACCAAATTGAAGACATCCTCCTCTTATCAACTTTAACCATTACTAGATAACTTATTATAAGCTACCAAGGCGTACACCTTCTCCTGTAAGTCAGGAGGACTGGCCTTTTCTACTTATAACTATCTTTAATAGTTAGAGTTCTTCAAATCCCCCCCAATTAAATTAATACCCTTAATTTAATTGGAAGAACCGTGTTAAAGTCTGGTTAGCCCTTCTGAGGATATTTATTCCCATAACAGAAGTCTGGCAGCAGGGTAGTAACCTGTTTTTTTTTAATACTTAGTGTTTTTAACAAAACACCAAAGTAATTTTGATTATAGTTATTTTTATTACACTTTTTTAAGTGTAAGACCTTTTATTCCTTACTGTACACACCACTATTTGTGGAATAGAGTCCAGTTTGTTGACAACCCTGACCTTTCTACCTGCCTACCGTCAACGAACCACCTGCTACTCTTAAACAATCAAACAATTGATTGAACCCGCTACCCTGACCTTGCTACCTGCCTATTGTTGACAAACCACCTGCTACCCTCCAACAATCAGTTGATTACTTGAACCCGCTGTGGAACTCCTAAAGGATCAGGAAAGAGCTTGAAGGGGAAATAGACAACAAATCTAGTAAGTAGAAGATGTTGAAGCTACAGGTGCTGATGAGGCTGCCCTTCTTGACTAATGCTGAGGGGAAAGGGTTTCACTAAGAAAAAGAAAGAAAAGGTGTGGCTATATTTCTACTAATCCTTAGACTGCTGCTACTAATGGGAACTTAGGTTGTTTAATCAATCTGAGGCAGGGACCTTAAGAGGAGTGAGAAAAGCACTGAGAAAGAGTATAGGGTATGTGTTATAGTTGTTATTGGTGTAAAGGTTGATGCAAAGGTGAATGACAAAGGGTTAAAGGTAAAGGTTTAAAGGTAAAAGGTAAATGTAACTTGTACTTTGGTCAAAGGGGGGGTGCATGATTTATCCATAGAACTAAGGGGAGTTCTACTTATACAAAAGGGCACAAGATGGCTAATCCTGGCAGTAAAGAGAAAGGGGAAATGTGTTCAGAGGTATACAACCAAAAGAGAGTAGTGATAGTGTAAGAAAGATGAGCCAATGTAGCTAGTAACTATGTATATAAGGAATGTATTGTGACTAGTAACCAAAGAGGATGTTAAAGGCAGAAGATGTAACTATGTAATATAAATGACTGTGCTGTACAACTTAATACCAAAGAAGATATACACTAAAGAAAAGTATGTAATGTCTGTGTTTTGTTTATGTACTGTATATTTATAATTCAATACCTTGTATAATATCCTATGGGGTTGTAGTATTGGTAAAGTTATGTAATTATAAGTGGTAATATTCTAAAAATGCCAATAACTTCTGAACCAAAGGGAAATCAGGGGTACTTTGAGTGAGTGACTAGGGGTAGTTTTGTATGTAGAATCTGAATATGTAATAATAATGAAGTATATGTAAGAGGAAATGTAAGTTGTTGATGATTGTATGTGAAAAGGTATGGATTACCACACCGCTACCCTGACTAACTTCAATGGACTGCTGCCCTTGTGAGTCACTGCCGCTACCCTCAACTGATTGATTGATTGATAGATCAATCAATCAATTGATAGATAGACCCTGCTGACTCTGCTACCTGCCTACCTACCCTGAACCCAGCTACCCTGCCTACCTACCCTGAACCCACTCTGTGAGTCTTCCCCGGCTCCCAATCTACTAAACCTGAACAATTGATCAGCTTTCTCTGATCAATTGGCCTTTTTGTTCTGGAACCCCCACCTAATAGTAATCAACTGAATATATTTTTGACTCCTACAGGTCTGCCATGTCTTACATCCGCCAATCATGACATATAGAGTGTTAAGTTAATTTATATATCTTTTAGTCTTTTCTATCTGCTACATTCATACATGTTCCTCACATTTGACCATGATTTCAGATGTTTTATGTAGTTTAACTTAGACAGTGGGTGCAGAAATTCTCTTTCCTCATCCTTCCACACCCATCATCTACTCACCCTCATCTTCTGTATTCAGTCGTTGGGTATAGTCTTCATTCCTTGTTCTTTCTAGTCTTCATGTGCAATGATACCTCATCTTGTGTGTTCTGTCCTTAGTCTCTAGTCTCTGTCTAGCTCACCATGTTAGAGCTCAACTTTGATCTCAGTATTAAATCAAGTCCATAGATCTGGTTTCAATTTCTTGGCACTGCCAGTTTCTGTTTCTTGTGGGGAGCTCTAGTTGATAAATGGGCAGGTGAGAATTAAGATGCTGTGTGAGATAAGGGGCAGGTGTAACAAATTGAAGATTACAAGTTTGTAAATTTTCTACATTTAGGGTTGTAACTATTTATTTAGAACAAATCTTCTATTCTCTTCTAAGACTATTTGAGAAAACTCTCATCAGAAATCCTATTTTCCTTTGATCTAGAAATTTCCATTAGTTCCTGATTGTTTATAAAAGAAGTTGTACTTAGACAAGGAAAGATTTTTCCTTGTGGCAATATCTTTGTTAGATAGTTTTCCTTACCCTTTCATTGTCTCTAGAAAAGAAATTATTCAGCCTATTTACACATATAAAAATCTGTGCAAACCTTACAAGGTTGGGATATTCCCTAGCAAGTCTAATATAGTTATCTGTATTCCTATATTATTGGTAGCTCTCACAGCAGGGAAGAAATGTAAGGTCTATATATTGAGAGATTTTTTTTATTACTCCCTTTTGGATGATGGTTCTTCCACCCCTGATTGTAGAAGAGTTGAGAAGTTGAATGAATACAGGAAGATTTCAATACAATATAGACCTGTGTACTCCTATTGTTTGTTGATCATGAGGTTTTTGGTTAGAACCTTTACTGATATGTAGGTGTGGATAGACTGATTGAGATTTTTGATGGTCTACTTTGGTCCTTGGGATGTTTATCTTTAAATTGAGTGCAGTTGTAGTGGATATCCAATATAATATACAGCTGATGATGATCATCGGAGTAGTTGATACTTGTTTTGGATGGTAACATTGTGTACAAATAAATAAATACATGTTGAATACATAGTAGATACGATAAGCGATAGGAATGAGTCGGTAAGCATTTATTTATTTAAATAGTTACATATTATCTCTCTGGGATTATCTTTTTAATTGCTCGATCGATTGAAATATAATGGATGGCGGGTATAATTATAACGTCATGAGCAGGTGTGAAGTTTTATTTATTTAATATTAGATATTTAGATGGAATTCTAAAATCGTAGATCTTTCCCCGTTGATCGGTGTTGTTGGGTTGGGTTGGGTTGGAGACTGTTTAGAAGTTTGGGGGAAAGGTTGTATTTAGTTATAATAATCTCGAGATCTGGTCATCATGATCACCTGTGAAATTCTGATCCAACCCTTTAATATGACTTAGAATGATGATGATGGGAATATGACGCCAAGACTGGGTTAAGATTTCAGCTTGTTGGTTAATCAATTCTCGACTTATAATATCACCGTATGCCAAGAGATATCTTCATGTAAGCTCGGATCTAATCGTGGTGGTGTCGGGTAATTTCGGGGTGTGTTTATGGATCTTCGGATGGTTACAATACCTTCTTACGTAAGCAGGCTTATGCAGTTGCCAAGAGATTTCGATCTAAATGTAGATGTGCCAAGAACTGGAGAGTTGACAACCAAACAAAAAAAAAAAAAAAAAGAAATTAAATATGTCACAACCATTAAAAAATTAAATAAATTAAAAAATTAAATATTATTTAAAAAACCCTTTCCCTCCCTTCCTTCCTTCCCACTCCCACTCTCCCCCCTCCCCCTTCCTTCCCTCCCCTTCGACCCTCCCTGACTTAACTCCCTCGTCTACACTTCACCCTTCGATCCCACCTACCAACCATCACATCATGCTCAACCTAATCAGACCCACCAACGAATCACATCCTCATCTACCATCACAACCACTAAAGATTATCTGTTTACCATCCCCATCTCGTGCAGCAGTCACTCGCTCACAACAATCAAAACCACTCACTCTGACCAGGAACAATCACCATCATCATCAACTTCAACATCCAATCACTCAACCTATCATGATCCCAAACTCACCAATCAACTACGAACCTCAACCAGAAGAACTATCATCATCCCACCCTTCAACTCCTTCACTCTCATCACCCAGCACTTCATCCTATCACTTTCAACAACAGACTCAATCCCAATCGGATCTACCAACCAATCATCATCAACAAGATCTTCTAACTGGTATCACTACTACTACCAACACCACCACTACTACTACTACTACTAATACTACTAATACTACTAATACTACTACTAGAGCTCAAATCACTCACTCCCTATCAACCCCTCATCTACCCTATCTTACCTCTAACCTCTCATCTCAACTACCCCTACCCACACCACACACTAAACTTAGTGCAGCCAATAAGGCTCAACCTCACTCTAACCTTCACACCCCACCCCAATTCATCTTTGAGAACCCAACCCTCATCCGTGCTCGTAACCATCAGCAACCTAGACTCGCCTCAGATACTCTAGATCACTTACCCATCAACCCAAACCCTCTCATCAACCCTAACCCCAATAACTACAACAACAACAACAACCCACTCAACGAACTACGTAAATTCTTAAATAATACCTTCCTCAGCCCACCAACCCCATCGAGGAACTATACACCTTCCCCTACCTCCTACCCCCCTGGAACTTACACCCCATTAACCCCTCCCAACCCCTTCATCAGTTCCGCCCGTCCTAGTGGCTTATTCGGTAGTCGAGCCTCCTTCTCCAGGAAACGAAGTCTCTCCCGACCCAAGACCCACGTCCTCTTTGCTACCAACCCATCCATCCTCGATATCCCCAACCTACCCACCAGACTCTCAAACTCTAGTCTCAACGCCCCCTCACCCGAGCCCTCCTCAACCCCCTCCGCACCCACTCAGCAACAACAGAACAACAGCCTCCACAAGAAGTACGGTAAATTTGGAAAAGTTCTTGGCTCCGGTGCAGGCGGAACGGTTCGATTGATCGGTGGCCATAGCTCCGAATCAAGGGGAATCAACTTGAAATTCAATCCAAAGTCTTCATCCAACAAACATGAACAGCTCTTTGCTGTCAAACAGTTTCGAGCTCGTAAGAAGGAGGAGAGCGAAAAGGAATACCTCAAAAAAGTTACTGCCGAATTTTGTATCGGAAGCGCTCTACAGTTGAGTCTAACTCAAATCCTTTTCTAATTTTTTTTTCCGAAACCAAACCGACGACTAAACAAATCTTTTCTTCCTATAGTCATCCTAATATCATTCGTTCCGTTGAGATCATATCTGAACGTGGTAATTACTACCAAGTTATGGAATATGCAGAGTATGACCTATTCTCAATTGTCATGACGGGCAAGATGAGTCGCAAAGAGATCTACTGTGTCTTCAAGCAAATCGTCTCTGGAGTTCATTACTTGCACTCGATCGGAATTGCCCATCGGGATCTCAAGTTGGACAATTGTGTCATGTCCCGAGAACGAAGGATCAAGATCATCGATTTCGGCGCAGCCACCATCTTCAAATACCCCGGTGCCAAGAAGCCTCTCCGACGCCGAGAACCAGAGCACTTGTCCTCGGGTGAAGAGGCAGAAGAAGAAGAAGAAGAAGAAGAAGAAGTCATGAAGACGACCGACGTCGTCGGTAGTGATCCCTACCTTGCCCCCGAGATCTTGATCAGAGACAGTCAGGGTAACCGCGCATGTGATCCCCGATTGGTGGACGTCTGGAGCGTTGGAATCATGTTTGTCTGCATGGTTCTACGCAGGTTTCCCTGGCGGATCGCCGACTCTCGAGCCGACCTTTGTTTCCGAGAATTCGTCCGTAAAACGCACCCTCTGAAGATCGCCAGTCCGTTAATCGTCCCTACTCATCTTCCGGTCCATAAGGCCCAGAAGGAGACCAGTCGAGACTCAAGGACGGACGGCTCAGAGAGTGAAGCAACCTCATCGTCTGGTACCAGTCATCTATCTTCTCTCGAGCAACAACACCAACACTCGTCATCATCATTATCATCAGCAGCAGCAGTAGCAGTAGGCCCGGAACATCAGGCACAGACAGAGGAGACCAAGTCCCACGTCCTGCTCACCCGACCGGTCTGTCCCCTAGCTTGGGACCCTAGCGAGCTGGCTCGCGAAGACAACGAGCTATCGGAGAAAGATACGCTCTTCAGACTATTACCCAAGGAGTCCCGACTCACCCTCTCTCGGATGCTACGGGTCTCAGTCGACCAAAGGATTCGGTTCGACCAGCTCCTCTTCCATGACCATCTCGCCCTTCCCAAATCATCCGATTCTTCTTCTTCTAACCCGATTCGCAACCAGCAGATCCAGGCGTTCAACCAAACTGGTCTCGGTTGGCTCAACTCTATCCATACCTGCGTCGATCCTCATCCTCATCCTTCTCCTGAACAGCAGGACATCTTGGACCACGATCACGTGCTTGTTAGTAGTATCAACTCGAAGAATTAGACCAGAAAAAAAAACTTTACACCCGTTCCCATCTCTCTCTCTCACTTCGTTGTATGTTCTTTCTTATCTGCAAGATTCCTCGCTTTATTTTTTAGCTTGTTTTAATTTGAACTTACACAAGTCTTTGGAGAGATCATCGTTCCTATCTATCCCCCACCCCCCTGTTCCTAACTATCTCAACCACCACATATACATTAACAAATCTTCCTCTCTACTCTCACTCTCCCCATCTCTTCCATTCTATCTATCAAAACAGACACATACATCTATGTCCAATTTAGAAATCTCGCCAAAAGTATATCGATCTCCAGATCCCCCCCCTTTTTCTTTTGTCTATCTAGGATTATTAATTCTCTTACACAATCTTGACAGCAAGACGAAAACACTCTAGCTAGCTTTTCTTCTTATTTCTCTTGTTCTTTTTTTTTTTTTATAATTTCTGTATGTATTTGATCTTACCTCGAACAACATCTACATTCCACCCTTCATCATATCTCTTCCCTTTTTTTTCTTTCCAATCCAACCTTTTTTTTTTTTTTTTTGCATGTCTTTGCTATTTTTTGTTTTCGTTTTCGAATTTTGTTTTCTTCCTTTTGTTTCATGAAAGCCCTAGGGCCTAACCCTTGTTTTTTGTTTTTGTTTTGTTAAACATTTACCAATTAGATACCTTCAATTAAGTAATGTGTTGTTGTTGATATACTTACTTATAAATATATACAAATACATATGAATTTACATTCATTCACCTATGAGAATCATTTTCTTGAGTGCTTGGATAACTATCAACAACAAAACAGATCAGATCATCATCAGGATTGTCGCAGGTCATGTACATATGTCTTGGCATCCATCAATCTCACCACCTACAATCTAGCTTTTGATCTCTCCTGTTTGGTTACTTTTTTCCTTCCAACCATGAGTTGTTGCACTTGTTCTTTCTTTCTTTCTTTCTTTTTAATGTAACTTGAATATACATATATATTTTATTTAAATAATTGGTCATAATAATAATAACTTGATGTTGTTCCTCTGTGTGTGTGTTTTTTGCATCCCCCTTTGGATTTATGTTGAGTTGGTTGCTTGCAGGTTGAGCAAGATCAGCAGCAGTCTGGTTTGAATCTGTTGGGTGGTGGGTGGTAGGTGGGTAACTCCTAGGTTCTTCACTTGATGACCCCCAGGGGATTGCTATACTGGCAGTGATATGTTTATTACACCACACCCAATGTCATGGGTGTGTTGTTTGGATGAATGGTGGTGTGCATCCAACATGATTTTCCTTTTTTCAGACCCAACTTCTCTCTAGTGGACTGGCGACTACACATCCTTGAATAATAATGAGACCAAGAAACAGTACATGATTTATTTTCTGAATTCATATTTCTACCTGGTTTGACCAATCTTGTTCTGTCCTTTCAGAACAACCCCCCCAATTGGGTTTTGAGGCATCAATTGTTGAGTATGAATATTAGTTTGGGGTCCAGGATTGGTGGTTTGAGGTGCAGGAGAAGAAGGATTTTGGATGGTTGAAGCAGGATTGTTGTTTTGTTGATCAGGCTGGATTTGGATTGCATGAATCGCTTTTGGTGTGGGGAATGGTGTTGTGCACCAGTTGGGTGGTCTTCCAGGAGTGTTTTTCTTGTATGGGATCTGCACATTAGAGAGCCAGAGGCAGTTGGAGAGAAGAAAATTTGGAATTTGGAGTTTTGGCCAAGATTTGAAGTCCCTATCTTTTTCAGAGTGGATGGTTACTTTTTTGAATCAGGGTAGCTGTGTTTGACCCTCCTGCATTCAAAAAACCATAATTCAAGGCTGGGTTAGAAAACAACAATTCATGGTTGATGGTATCATCTTCAGAGGATTTTGTTTAAGATGGGTTAGGTTCATTGGATAAACATTTAAATATATTTACTAGAAACAACAAACCACTGCTGATTTCCATTTCCTGCTTTCCTTCATCCCTATCCCTAGCTTTTCCTTTCCCCTTGATACACTCAACTGAAGATGATTGCTCATGAACATTTTCCAGAAACATGAATCAACAATCAAAAATACCCATTAAAAAGAAGAGAGACTCACCACATGATTGTTTCACCTGTTCCAAGGCTTTTTGAAATCAAAAATTTTAGATGAGTGAATCCATTCTAAGGTTTTTTTGCCTAGAATGACATACTCACATTTTCTTTGAAGGTTTGTAAGATCCCCAGAAAGATATTCCTCCCAAATTGCTTGGTTAAATATCCTCTGCCTATTTGGATCCAAAAGCACCCTCTTTCCCCCCTTCATTACCACAGCTGGGTCCCCAAAGTAGATCAAGGATTATCTACAAGACACTCAGATAGTCTACATCTTCAATGTGCCATGCTTGGTGGATTGAGACTTTTCAGGGTTGGATCTGGTTTTGGTGGTTCTGTCCCATCTCCAGGCCGTTTTGGTGTCTTTTGAGGCAGGTTTCTCAATATTTCAGTTTCTTCATCTGAAAAGGAATATTAATCAGATTAGTATGCTTAAATGTGTTGTAAAATGGAGAAACTCTCACAATATTCTACATCATTTCTGGTAAGAGGAGCTTTTGTGAAAAGAATTTCCCACCTCCTTGCAAATGATTTTGGATATTCTTGTATTTTACCTTTCAAATATTTGGGAATTTCAGCAAAACAAAATCATGCAATAACTTAAAATAAGAGAAGATGCTACAGACTGTTTGTCTCCAGAACATCTTCTGGAACATCAGTTGAAGCCCAAAATTGTTTTTCTGTTGTGTTCCAATATGATGTTGGATCATTTTCCCCCAATTCAAAGGCCAATGCTCTTTTGGCTTTGTTGACCAAACTCAACATTGCTTGCCCATCACCTTCCTCCCCTAGAGATCAGAAGCTCTAATCAGCCTAAAAGAGTTCAATTTCTTTATGAGAAATTCACCCACATCCATTGAAATCAATAATTAAGCCACTAGAGATATGCCCACGACTTGGATCATCTTGTTTTCTGTCAGCTGATCCTTCTCTCCAAACTTTTTTTGTAGGAGATTCCACTAGTAATTTGACAAAGATATTCTGTAAAACCAAGTCAATTTACAAAGTACAATCAAATGATAACATACTTTCTTCATCCACATTCAACCCTCTGATGGACCCCCATGATAAAATGTAAGAATTTGAGGATTGAAATTAGTGCTTTCATCACCTAAACAAGAAATGTTTCTTTGACCATGAATCTTTGAAAAATCAAAACATTGCAGAGGAACTTACTTTCAGAATTTTGAGTATCCCAAAGAGATCCTCAAACTGCATCATTTCTCCCACGACCACCAAAAACTTCTTTATCTTTAGCAATCAAAAAATTGAGGATCAAATTGAGAAGCAGTTGATTGATTGAAGCAGTTGATTGATTGAAGCAGTTGATTGATTTTTGCCTTGACTTGTGCCACACTGACTATAAATTTCAACCTCCAAGTCTCTTGGTTGATTGTCTTGTGCTTCAGAAAAGGTGAGGGCAGGAAACTTTGGTGCTTTTCTTGAAAACCAGAAAAAAATGTCACCTGATTTTTAACTAAACATTTTGTTTTTTTTATCAATGTAATCAGCTTTAATCAATGTTTTTTTATCAATGTAATCAGCTTTCAAGTAGTATATGCAAGAAACAAGGATAAATAATCCATACTGGATTATATGATAAAAGAGTAGCTTTAAGGAGCTCACCAATGACTGCTCAAGATTGATTAGATTTGGATTTCAATCTTTTGGTGCTTTCACCACCTGCCAAGTTCTCAGTAGTCAGAGCCCTTTGAAATGCTGAAGGCGCATCACTTCCAGAACAAGAACCTCCAGAATTACCTTCCCTTTTGGATGATCCCCATTTCCTTGCTGACGGATTACCTTTAATTTGGGTTTTGTGATGCCTTGTTGTTGATTGACTTCCTGGAAGCGGCATAAATATTTATTGTTCAGTTGAAATTCCACTAAAAAAAAAAACAAGAAACACAAGTGAAATAAATCTTCAATACATTTAATGTAAAAAGTGTTTCACTCACCACTATTTTTACATTAAATGTATTGCTGGGGATTTGATTTCCCTGTTTCTGATACCCATAATGCATTAAAAAAAGTAGAATTTAAGTAAAAAAGTGTTAGAAACATAACAATTGATTACTGAGCAACTTCAAATTGTTTTCTAACTGATGAAACTTTCTTCAACTCAGAGTAGCTATCTGAAATGGCATCATCTACTACTATATTTAGAGATTTGATGAAAAAAAATGTTAAATCTTAGTAAACCTTAAACACACAGAAAAGCTTTCCAGAGGGAGCAAGAAACTTTTGAGCGGATTATGAAAAGGAAGTGAGTATACCAGAAAAGGGACATTATTAACCTGCTAGACTTACCATCCTTTCTATCATGCTTGGAAAGTTCAGGATTTAGATTTGCCATTGTAGCTAATGGGATGTTATGAAGAATAGTCAGTGAGCTCTTGGTGGAGGATGGGAAATCAGAACAGTGAAAAGTGGAGATTGCTTGAGTGTATATACCTTCAAATTCACTAAGTGAGTCACCAAGCTGCTCTAAAACACAGTTACACATGCCATATATGGTTGTAGAAATTCAATCAATTCCACAATTCAATGAAGATGAGTCATGAAACTTTGAAACCTCATTTATTCAACACATGCAACCCAAAAGATTGATTACAGTCAAAGTCCTTTTTGTGACATATTGTGCAGTTCAACTTAACAATCATCTTTTACTCACCACTCAACTAACTGTTGAATTATGTATACCTACATATACAATCCAAATAACAACATGAAGGCATCATAATAAACTCATGTCCACAGCAAAAAACACATCAACAACGGGCAAAGTGAGGAGATATGGAAACAATCTAAGTGACTCAAAAAAACACATGATCAGATATGGACAACTGCATGTTTGTTTGCTCTAATACCCAAACCAGATTTTCAATGGCAGTGAACTATTCACAGTGAGTTACACAACCCAAAAGATCAGAGTTGTAGTGCCTTTTGTGATGAATTTTGCAGTTAAAATCTGAAATCATGTGTCATTCCCATTTCAAATGTTCTGTTAATTATAGAAATATACCAAAAAAACAATCATTCATTCAATCCTTAGGCACCATGATCCACTTTTTTTAACAGAAGAACCACAAATTACACAAGAAATTGTTGAATTGTGTTCAAGTTGAAATTGTGTAGCTAATTGCACCAAGAAAAAATTTATGAAAACATTATTTCAAGGGTTTTGATATCAGGGTACAAAGACTCCTTTGTAAAAAGACAACCTGGTGGTTGAGGATCATTTTTTTTTTCTGAGTTGAACCAGTCTTTCATCTGTCCAAAACCCTGTACAGCTCCAGCATGCAGGTTGTTTGACCCACCACCTACAGATTTCTAGGCCAAGGGATGATCATATAGTGTGGTGGAATTGACCTCAGTTTGAACCAGGATTCACATGGTGCAGGTCTCATGACCATAAATTGAGAAAACAATATTCTGGGGAACTTCCTGTACGGCTATGGACATGCAGGATCTGACCCTGGAATTCAGGGGAGCTGAACTGAAAAAATCTTGTGTGTTCCTCAACCACTTTTTTTGTAGGTTGTTTGGCTGTACTGTGATGTGTCACTTTAAATCAAGTATTAATAATTTTTTTGTGGTGTTGATATGGCATCACACCATTTGGTAACCTAGTTAAAAGCTCTTCTGGATTTATTTGATTTAAAGGTTCTGTTAGACAGGGTTTATCAAATCAAAACCTGACCTCCCCTTCTGAATGATGTTGCATTTTGTTGTCATAGGTAAAAAATCAGATAGCTGATCTAGAATTGGATCTCATTGAAAAATGTGTCACTATTGGGCCATGGGCTGGTCAGTAGAATTCCACCACCTGAACACAACATGTACTCTACTCCATAATCCATAATCTATAGAAAAAACATTGATAATACATAATCCATAATCCACACTAAATACCCCATACTCCATAAACCATAACATATGACACACAACCCATACAGTATCCCATATAAGATATACAAGATACCACATACCTTAAAACAAAGGTCAAAGATCATAATTCATAAATTCCCCATCCCCTGAATTCTCACTAGGAAAAAATCATGTGCATGATATCAGCAAAAAAAAATAAAAAATGACTGCATCAGCAAATAAAAGAAATAAAATTACATTCATTTGATCTTCACAGGATATTCAGGATCCTTGCGAGTGCACACTCTCAAGGATCCTGAATATCCTATGAAGATCAAATGAATGTAATCTTATTTCTTGCATTTTCTTATGAAGTCAAAACCCAAATCAAGTTGTGCACACCTCAAATAGAGGTGTAGGCAGGTGTGCAAGACCTAGCTTTTTGGTTTTCCATTGGTGTGAAAATTACAAAAGCACATGTTAGAAGCATTGGAATAGCAGATACACAAGCAAAATTCATTAAAAGAGGATGAATATTATAATAAATATAAGATACATTTCTATGCAGGATGGTAGGAGTACAGAGATCACAGTTTTATGGGGAATGGAATGGAGGAAAAGGGGTGAATATTATGGAAAAGGGTACAGAGGAAGGGAATATAAGAGTTTGAAGGGATTGGTAGAGCATGTCCTAACCAGGGATGGAAAGAAGGATGGTAAGTTGTTATTGGTACAGGCAGTTATAAGGGTGGTATATGGCCTTATAAGGGTTGAGGAATCAGTATTTTGTGATTTGGAGGGCGGAACTAATCAGGTGAGGAAGAAGGAGGGAAGAAGGAGCAAAGTGGGAGGAGAGACTTTGAACCCCAATATCCTGAGTCAAACAAGTTGACAGCAGTTCTGTCAGCCCCCGTCTCTTATGTGACGCGGGGTTGAATATATATATATATGTATTAATACTTGGAGAAGTATTATTATATATTTCTGGGTCACACTATAACCGGTGAGGCCAGTGGAAAAAAGCTCTGATACACTATATAGTGTATGAGCTGGCACCCAAGGATAAACAAGGGAACACGGGTCTTATGATGCCTCAGCGCTTAGTGACCTCAACTACTCCCTGCGAGTGGGAGAGGACCTCTAGTCACCTGAATAAGTATTCAGAGACTAGGAAAAAGTCCAGAAGGGGTAAAGATTTAGAGAAAAGATGGGTTTGGATTATTGTAAACCCCACTCACTGGTTGATAGTAAGGTGGATGGGTTTGTATGGTAATAATCTGGGGGAAATTCCTTTTAGAAGGAATCTCAGCCCCTTTAAATATTACACAGTATGTTACCCCAATGTAATAACTCAAAGAGTTTGTATTACATGGGGTAATTCAAGATAATAGTCCCCTTGTAGGAGACATAACCAAATTGTAATATTAAGGGTAAATTCATGGAGAGATATTAATCTCTCCTTAAATCTAGAATTTCTTATTATTATTTAATTTATTAAAAATGATAAATACTATATAAAATGAATACAGAAATTATGAGTCTTATGGGAATTGAACTTGTAAATTTAAGATAATTTACTTAGTTCAATTTTATTCCCTTTTTTATAAACACAAGTCCTTAACCATTGGGTTATGTGACTTGTATTATTTTGGAGACATGTGGACCAATTGTCTCAATGTCTGACAAGGTCAGGCAGGCAGAGGGAGGATATGCAAGGTTGTTTAAGTTGCCTTAGAAAAACATGATGTTTGAGTCCCCATAGCAACACAGGATATGACTGCCAGAATAATTGTCTAGGTTGAGTTCATCCCAGGAAATTATGCTGGCAGTGTATCCTGAAATATAGGAAATGCAGGCAGATAAGGTGTACAAGGAGGGTACCTGCAGCACAATTCTGTAATTTTTTGGCAGGTAGTACAGTACATATATCCACTTGCTGTGCAACTGATTATAGCCCTTAAAAACAAATGATATCATGCAGTGCAGCATATTCAGGCAGATAAGGTGTACAAGGAATTCCCCTGGGGCTAAAAATCCCACACTCTTCAATATATAAGGAGGCTTCATTTCTCCTCTTCAGTTCCCTTTTCCCCATAACAGCAGCTCTAGTATCGATTCAAGTGCCTTATCAAGAGATTGCTTATGGAAGAGATAGATCATTACAAAACTTCTCAATCAACAACCCAGTGTCAGCTTGCTCCTATTTCAGAGAAAACCTGACTAGAACTAATAATATAACAGATAATAAACATTGTTACATTTAGAGATGTAGTATTACATGGATACTCACAAGGTAATAAAAGAATAAATAAAATATATATAAAAATGTAAAATAAAAATAAAATACAGTATTTTATTTGATATTCTGATTCTACATATAAATTAACCTGGGGTCCCCCAGCCAAGGTACCCCAGTAACCTTTCTCCTTCTTACAGTAAATCTACTTATAAGATCCTCTACTGTGATTACAAGATTAAATATGCAGAGAAAATGCATACAATGTATGAAGAACAGGAGAAAATCATACAAATTTAATAATATATAAAAAATTAAAGAGATTATAAGTCAAACATCTTTCAAGACATATTTGACATTTGCGGCCCAATTGGGAGGAGAAATTGCCACAGAAGATCATGAAATATTTTGTACATGGTTACAGCTTCATTTGGAGAATTTATAGCGCACATTTAAACCTTATTAAATGACAGTAACAGTTTTCATACTTACATGTCAACCATTGAAATCATTGCTGAACAGCCATTGCTGCATCTTCTGATTCGCCACCAAGGCTCCAAAGAAGATATTTAAGAGGCTCTTCATTTCCATTTCAAGATTCCTCATCATCATCATCTTTATACATACACACACATACATAGTATTCCACCAGCCATAGTAACCAGTGTCCTGCACTGTAAGTTACTCTTTATAGACCTTATCATTCTGCCTTTTTTTGTCTCAACTTCCCAGCTTTCAGAGCATCAACCAAAACACTCAAACCTGTCCAGTTGATCTTTAGAAGTTCCTGTTCCTTCAAGAAAAGAACAAGTAGTAAGTCCTTTTCTTTCAGGAGTGTGGCCCTTCTAGCCATCTTTACTGGGATCAAAACAGCTCCTGCTTGCAGGCCCCAGTTGTAACAGGTAATCAATTTGCTCTGTGCTTTCACAAAAATGTGTTTAGGGATCTAAACTGTCCCCCCTTTCAGGCTCCTCCTTAAACAAAATATTATTATATTTTTTGGATCCAAAAAACAAACCTATAAACCCTTATTTTGTATCTTGAGCACTGTGTAGCTAGAGGGATCTTAGTCCTTGGCATAACAGAGCATGACACCCAGATTTAGTAACAATTTTTATATTACATAATCAATCTGACTGGATTGATTTATCCATCATCATCAAAAGTTGTAAAAAATCTATGCAAATAGTGATTAGAGCTATCTAGTTCTGATAGAGATGAGTATAAAAAAGTAAGATCTATCTTGGAATCAGCCATATCTTTATAAAAATTGATTAAAAGACTCTTATGTATTTGCATAGTACCATTCAGAGGGGCAGGTCTTTCATACAACCCATAAGCTGTAACAGCCTTTCAACCTATTTGAAATTTATTTCCCCCTCAGCAGATATTTCACCAAATTATATTTAGTGTCCCACTAGGGTCCTGCAACTTTCAGCCCCCAGTCAGAGGGATATGGGCAGTATTTATTATTTGGCTATTTAATGAGAACCAGAGCTGCAGGAAGTACACAGAGAAAGCTTTTAGGCTGACAAACCATTTAATATCCACAGAGAATTCCCATGTAAATTTACTAATTCACTTTTGTAACACTTGTGTAAAGCGTGGTACCTCTCACTCTATACAGAAGTGCCTCCTAACTACCACTCTTTAGAGTATAACTATGGCATAAGCATGGTCACTCAGCCTACTACAGAATGAGATATAATGTATCAGTTTGGGTATGATCTTTTCACAAATGAAATACATCTGATTGAACAAATTACACAATCAGTCAGTATCTGATTTAGTAACCCTGTAATTTGGGGTGTGCATTGATCACACCCCTCATATTTTATTTGTTTCCTTTGGTAAAACTTGTGTAAGTTTTCTTACCTCTTACTATATACAGAAGTGCCTCCTAAATTTCCCTGTTTTCAGTTTGACTATGACATAAGCATAGTTCCTTGGCCTACTACAGAATCAGATATAATGTATCATTTTGGGTATGCTCTTTTCACAAATGAAATACATCTGATTGAACAAATTACACAATCAGTCACTATCTGATTTAGTAACCCTGTAATTTGGGGTGTGCATTAATAGCACCCCTCATATTCTATTTCTTTCCTGTGGTAAAACTTGTGTATAGTTTTTTTACCTTTACTAGCCTCCTAACTGCCCCTTCTTTCAGTCTAACCATGACATAAGCATGTTTCCTTGGCCTACTACAGAATCAGATATAAGGTATCATGTTGGGTATTCTCTTTTCACAAATTGAATACATCTTATTGAACAAATTAAACATTCAGTCAGTATTGCTCTGATTTAGTACTTGACTGGGCATATTTGTGACAAATTTCAATCTCTGGTGAAAATCCAAACAAGCCTCAAGCTGTGTATTTATATCAACCAATGTTTCAGCATACATGCATGCCTTGGCAATTTTCCATAAATAAAAGGAATTATATCCATCAACCCTAAGCTCTCTTTTTTCCTGAACCCAATCCAACTGCTGAACAAAACTTTCCATGTCAAATTTCTTGCAACTGAAAACAATCATTATAAGTATAGCCTTATGCTTGCAATACTGTCCAGAGACTCAAAGCGTTCCTGCACTGCTGCATGAATCAGAATCCTTGGTAAAACCAGGTTTTCTTGTTTCTTTCCACAAGGCCACTAAGATCTTGAACTTGCATTTACCTTTTTTCTGAAAAACATTTAGATGTTTCTATCACAAATTACCCAGAAAACATAGGGACTAGAAATATTTTTTTTGATAGTTCTTCTGGCCCTACTGAAATTTGGGCCAGAATTTCCAGTGGATTTGAAGACAGCCCAGCTGTGATTGGATCAGAAGCGGGAGAAGAGACCATGGGATTAAAAAGAAAGGGTGAGCCACAGATCCATCCATTGTTGAACAAAGGGAAAACCCCAGAAAACTCATTTTAATTTATTAGGGGGTATCAAATATGACGAAATCCACCATTAAAACCTGTTGATTAGAAATTGCCAAATCCACAATTTCTAATCAACGGGTTTTCAAAAAGGGGTAGCTAAAAACCAAACGGATTTTGAAAATGAAAAACCCTGGTTTTCCATCCAAATCCTTCATTTCCAAAATAACCCAATTAAATCACATCTCTCATCAGCTCACGCTGCACCGTTCAATCCATTTCCTCTTGTCAAACCAAGCAAACATCACACCTCACCTCAACCAATCATGCGACAAGCACCCTCTCAACACAAGCAACTATTTCAAGCGGCCAACTCTGCTGCAACAGTATTGATTTTTGACTCAGATAACGAAGACTCAGGTCTTGAAGATTTCTACCGTTATTGTTGATCAAAACTCCAGAAACAATACCTCAATGCCAGAGGCACCACTACACAATTCCATCCTTGATATGACCTTTCAATCATTCAAGAACTTCCTCAATCATGCTTCCTCCAGCTTTTTCGAATGTTGTTCCCATGTTTCCTCAATCTTCTTCAACTGATTGAGTCAAATCCAATCTTTCACAACTCCTCTCAGAATCCTCAACGAGACCCATCAGTCCAACTTGCTATTGCTATGTGCCGTCTTGGATCAAACGGAAACGGTGCTGCGGTTTTCAGACTCAAGAATCTCTTCCAAGTTGGCTATGGAACAATCAACCTTTACACATGTCGGGTGATCAAGATTCTTTATCAAATGCGCTTGCACTTGGTATCATGGCCGACTCAAGAAGAACGTATGGAATCATCTCAGGTCATGCAAGATGAAGGCTTCCCTGGATGTGTTGGCTTTGTTGATGGAACAACCATTCCACTGAGTCAAAAGCCTCCGGTGGACGGTAACCACTACTGGGATCGAAAAAAATGGTTGGATCGTTTGCATTGGTTCCACTATTTTACCAATTCTGAGCTGATGTGTTGTTTGCTTTCAAAACAGTTACTCTATTTCGGTCACTCTTGTTTGTGACATAAACAAAAAGTTCATATCGTACCTTGCAGGCTACCCAGGATCCTGTCACGATTGTTATGTCTTCTCTAATATGAAGCTTGCTCAAAATCCAGAACGATTCTTTGACCAACACCAATTCCTCCTGGCCGACTCTGCTTATTCAAGTGATCAACATACTGTTCCAGCCTACAAAGGTTCTGATTTGCTTATACCTGAGAATGTGGATTTCAATTACCATCTAGCCCAATCAAGAGTACGAATTGAACATGCCATTGGTATTCTAAAGGGACTATTTGCCAGTTTGCGAGAAATTCGATCACAAATCAGGAACCCTCGTGAGATGAAGGCAACGGTCAAGTGGATCATCACCTGCATTGTTCTGCATAATCTTCTAGCCGACCTCAAGGATCAGTGGCATGAACTTTACAATGAGGAGGAACCAGAAGCAGCCCTGCCCTTGTTGGAAAATGTTGAATCTAGTAACGATGGATTACGTGGACTGTTACGCCCCATAACACTTGCACTCTTCAACTAAGGTGAAAAAAATTCAACATTGACTTGCAGAACAATACACTTCCAGCTTTCTGACGCTTGCATTTGATTTGGCATCCTCACAGAGCCAATTTATTATTGATTGCCCTGCTTCATTACAGATATTTGTTCTCTTCTCATCTTGAATGCCAATAAAATCAATAAAGTTTTTACACTTATATGTTGGATCAAAATATGTTTTCTTGCCTAAGTAAGCACATCTCTACAGGACAAAACCACCCACCGGTACAAAAAAAATGCTTCTTCCACTAGCTCAATTTGTTTCAATGTTGCAATTGTGCACGATACACTGTCATGGTAACATTTCCTCTGATTTTTCAATTCATCTTTTTACATTTCACGCTGTTTATTCATTAAACAATCATCAGGAAAAACTTGGCTTGCTCATGTGCTTTGTGGCTGAAAAAGGTAAGCCAATTAACCCATCATCCCTCCTCTTTGGTGCTCAGATAATTTGCTGACATACATGCTGTGAATCAATCCCTTCCACAAAGGTGAGCGTGATCACTATTTTTTTCACTATTTTTTTTATTATCTTGACTGTCTTTGGCTGATGCCATGCTGACTTTTTGATTTTTCCCTCCTTGAAAGAATATCTTTGGCAGGACGGTTGCCAACGTTCTTGGAAACAACAGATGCTCAGGAACAATTAAACGACGGCCCAATTCAATTGGATCAGGCCAAGCCACTTCGTTGTAGTTTCATTTGGGCCAAGCCACAGGAGATGGCTGAAACAGCCCAGACGGTTTGGCAGGCCGATTTGGACCTGCCAAAGGTTGTCTGCAACTCTTCCATTATCCAATCATTGAATCATCCTGCTAATTTTATATTGTTTGCTCTCCTCTCCTCAGATTCTAACTAGGCTGCTTCTGAACATATCATCGCCGAGGACTACTGCTCAGGATAACTACGAAGGTGAGCGACGCTGCTGCTGAGGATCACATCGGCGAGCGACACACGCTGCTGAGCTACCAAAAACCGGACTGCTGCTGCCCTTCACACCGCCGAGGGACGCTGCTGAGGATAACGACCAAGGATAACGACCAGCTGCTGAGCTTGACATCGCCGAGCTACGCTGCTGAGGAGGTCTACCAACTACTTTCACATCGCCGAGCCTCACTATTGAGGATAACTACCACAAGCTCATCTTTACATCGTTGAGCGACGCCGCTGAGCTACCTAACACCTTGCTGCTGCTGTGCTTCACACCGCCAAGGGACACTGACGAGCATCGCCGAGCTTCACTATTGAGGATAACGACCACGAGCTGATCTTTACATCATTGAGCTACGCCGCTGAGCTACCTAACACCCCACTCCTGCTGTGCTTCACACCGCCGAGGGACGCTTCTGAGGAGAAAGACCAAGGAGAACGACCAGCTGCTGAGCTTGAAATCGCCGAGCGACGCTGCTGAGTAGGTCTACCAACTACTTTCACATCGCCGAGCCTCACTATTGAGGATAACTACCACAAGCTGATCTTTACATCGTTGAGCGACGCCGCTGAGCTACCTAACACCTGACTGCTGCTGTGCTTCACACCGCCGAGGGACACTGACGAGCATCGCCGAGCTTCACTATTGAGGATAACGACCACGAGCTGATCTTTACATCGTTGAGCTACGCCGCTGAGCTACCTAACACCCCACTCCTGCTGTGCTTCACACCGCCGAGGGACGCTGCTGAGGAGAACGACCAAGGAGAACGGCCAGCTGCTGAGCTTGACATCGCCAAGCGACGCTGCTTAGGAGGTCTAGCGACTACGTTCACATCGCCAAGCTTCACTAACAAGGAGGACTACCACCAGCTGAGCTTTACATCCCCAAGTGAA
This sequence comes from Puccinia hordei, assembly GCA_007896445.1. Classification (NCBI taxonomy): domain Eukaryota; kingdom Fungi; phylum Basidiomycota; class Pucciniomycetes; order Pucciniales; family Pucciniaceae; genus Puccinia; species Puccinia hordei. The sequence continues at coordinate 376,681 of RDRW01000226.1, read as the reverse complement.
GCTGCTGAGCTACCAAACACTGGACTGCTGCTGCCCTTCACACCGCCGAAGGACGCTGCTGAGGAGAACTACCAACTACTGGAATCCTGCTGGGCTTCACATCGCCAAGCAACCCTGCTGAGGAGAACTACCACCAACTGCACTGCAGCTGAGCTTCACATCGCCAAGCAACGCTGCTGAGGAGCACTACCAGCTGCTGAGGTTCACATCGCCGCGCTACACTGCTGAGGAGAACTACCAACAAGCAACGCCGCTGAGGATCACATCGCCGAGGACGGCTGCTGAGGATCACTGATCACTTAATCCATCTAAAACCAATCTGACTCTAACTATGACCGCATTCGTGAACAACGTCTCAGTCAGTCCCTTTGTAAGTGGGGCTGCAAAAAGAACTCATGAGGGAAAAATAAGGAATGCAGAGCTTGGGTACCCGCTTTATTTCTCTCTTCCAACTGAGCCACCTGTGTATTGCTGATTTATTCTTTCTTGTATCTTTTTTTTCTTTTTGGATCAAACAGCATGGAAGTTACACAACTGGAATCAGTGACGGAGGAGCTCAGAGTGGAACTGGAAGAACCTTGACAGAAAACCATTGAACTCAAAGAACAACTGCCCACCCCCTCCCCAATCCAAGCTGATGTGCCGCTGACTGTTCAAAGATCAAGTACGAACTGTAACATCCATTGGCGATGTGCTATTCCTCTTGATCTAGAACAGTCACAGCACATTAGTGAGGAGCAAAGAGGGGATGATTCTCGCCACCAAGACCCGCTGTCACCACGCTTGCCCACCCCCTCCCCAATCCTAGCTGATGTGCCGCTGTCTGTTCAAAGATCAAGTACAAACTGTAACATCCATTGGCGATGTGCTATTCCTCTTAATCTAGAACATTCACAGAACATTAGTGAAGAGCAAGGAGGGGATGAATCTTGCCACCAGGACCCGCCGTCACCTTCCGTTTCAACGTACAATTTGGATTCTGACAGCCCCTTCTCAGAGGCTGGCTCTACGGACAATGAAAGCAGTGACCACCATTTGGAATCATCCAATTTGTCCTTGAAGAAAGCCAAAGTCAGCTGTCCTCCTCGCCCACCTACTTGCAAGCAACACTCCAATCCGAATCCCCACGTGCCTCCTAACATGTCTCAGATGGAATCAAAGTCTTGCGTAATTTGTCAAATCTATCGCCGATGTGATCACTATCGAGAACAAGATATACGTGGCAGCAAAGGGTTCAATGAAGCAGAAGGGTCTTGTCTGGCTCCGCAATCACACCTCAGTAAAAATCAAAGGAAGCGGAAAAAGTACAAAGCCGCCACTCAAATTCTTCGCCGTCAGAGGGCCAATGTACATTTTGCTGGCCAGTCCCATATTCCAGTCCACATCTCCAACCCCAATCCAAATGCCAACATCCAATTCTTCAACAAGTCCTTTATCTGCTGGGCCGATGGAGCTTGTAAGAACGTTATTGCTGTGGTAAAGTTTCGACCATTCTCAACCATGGATGCAAAACTCAAAGAACAATACCAAAATCTCAGCCAACATCTCATCCAGCAGGCCAAATTCCAAAATTCCAATAAATCCAACGGACCAGCATACTCAGGTGAAATGTACAGTCTGGGATGGCGAAAAGGTTACGAGGCACAATCCCAAATTGGTATAACAGGCATTTCTTCCAAAGTTGCTACAGATCGACACGGTTATGAAGCACTTCAAAAGGATGTTCCAAAAATAGATAAGTTTCTTGGCCGGTGCTTCCGATCTGTATCCAAACCCCTATTCCGTGAGGTCCAGAAACAACACATTCGACTCAAAGCCCCTGGACTAGCTCCCCAATATTCAGCCCACCGCAAAGGATTCACCTCACACCTGTCGTTTACCCTTGGCCAGTTTGCAAACACGCCACACCAAGACACCGATTCTTCACCCTTCAGCTTTGTCCTATGGATTCCCATTGAGAAACACACTGGGAAGCTAGTTGAGAATAATCTTCAAGTCACTGGAGGTGAATTTGTCTTTCCAGACGATTCTTGTGGCATCAACTTTGCAGGATTTGATGGTATAGTTGAGTGTGCATGGAAAGCCACTTCTTATTCTCACCTGACTCTTCCCTCAAAAACTGCTCCCAACTCTTCACATACACGAATGGGGTTATCTTGCCAACTGCCCAAGAAAACCCAAAAAGCCATTCAGCTTGTTAGAGATGGTCACTATATTAATAATCCAAATGAAAGCAACTGGACTATTAGAGATATGGATGCTATTTTAGATAACTCTTTGAAATATAATCGATAGTTTGCTTTTTTTTATTTTCTTTCTAACGTGTAACATGCAATGTTTCAAATGATTTGTTGGGTGCGAACAAAGCCAAAAAAGGTGGACTATTTGAATAAATTTGCCAAGCGTTCAATCTCTTCTGTACTCTTCCCATGAGCTACACACTGAGTCACCAGGTCATACTTCTTACCGATGTGCTCCTGACAAGCCAAACGTTCCATCTTGGCCATCTCAAACCTTCTGTCCTTATCCTTCTCCTCCCTTTCCCAGTCTAATTTCCTCTCGTCTAATTTTATTCCTTGATCCCACTTCTTTTCCTCTAATTTAACTCCATGTTCCCACTTCTTCTCCTCAAGTTCAATTGAGTGGTTGAATTTCCTTTCCTCCAACTCGACCCCCTTATTATCGTTGTTGACCTGTCGTTCAAACTTCAACATCTCAAAACTGAGGGTGTCTCGAGCCACTTGTGACTTTCCTAATAAAGAATAAGTTGAAGAAGCATGTCAGTTAATAAAATTGGAACAAGGATTACATCTCCAACTGGCCTTCATCCCTCTTCAACGCATACTCTTCATATTGAGAAAAAGGATTGGGTGTGTTGGGCCCTGAGGTTGATCGGCGCTTAGGATTGATATTGGCACTGTTGGATGCCCTTCGCTTGTCCTTGGGTGTTTGAGTTGGCAACGGTTTACTTGAATTTGCAGGAGAATCCAATGCAGCGTCGTTAGGTGTCAAAGTGGTGCATGATTTGTTTGTCTTCTTCTTGCAGGGTGACTGAGTATCTTCTCGAGCATCAGATGGACAGTAATCCTCTGAATCACTTGTGTCAAGGGCCCTTTCTTGGGCAGTGAAGGAATCCACAGCCCTTCGATAGCACTTAGATGATTTAACCTTTCCACTAGGACGAATACTTGCTTCCTGTCCTTGCTAATGTCAAACATGGGAAGAAATGGGGCTTTAGCTAATCAATCAAACAACAGTGATTAATTGATCCAATAACAAACCAGGATTGCCGCTTCATTTTCATCTGACGGATTGTCACAAACACTGGCCGGTCCAACTCTTTCCTAAATTATTTAGTGGCAAGGTCAATCGTTTGAAGAAGAAATGGCATAAGTGATAAAAAGAAATTCAAACACACCTCTTCACCGTCCCTGCCTCCTTCAGACCTATTCTCACCAGTTTCTAAAGGTTCCAAGATTGCTGACTGAGTCATCACGTATAAACAATATTGAATATATTAGCAATTATCAAAAAAGACAATGAAACAACTGATCGATCTTACAACTGGAGCCCTAGAGTTATTGGAATCCACAGATACATTATCTGAGTCATCTTTATCAACATTTTCGTCCAAGTTGATGGCCTCGGGACCAGAAGAGTCAGAGCTCTCATCACCGTTTTGGGCATCGACTTTGTACAAGGGCGTCACAAACGGTTTCTTACCCATCAGCTGATGCATAGAATGGAAATGTGGACACATTTTGTCAAGCTTCTCGTCAATGGTGACAATTCCTGCCGAGTGGTCTTCATCGGTGAGTCCAAAGCCAGTGGAGAGGGATTGGGTATGTGTTTTCTTGTACTTGTCCTTGTAGCTGTTAAAACGATCTTTCATCTGCCTGGCCGTTAGTTTGATTTGTGAAGGGGATTGATTTCTCAGATTGATTGCCATAAGCTCAAATCCGTTAATCTTCCCTTTGGCTGGCCTTCCAACCGCCGGTGCCTTACCAGTTCCAAAGCACAAATCGTAATTCTTTTGGATTTTGAGCCAGTCGATGATTATGAGGAAGTCGTCCTTCTTTAGGTGAGAAGAAGTTTTTCCGGTTGTATCATCGTCAGAGACATTTTGTGCTCGCTTCTTGATGGGTGTCTTCCTGCTTGCTGACGTCTTTGGTATCACTTTTCCTTTTCCAGTGATGAATTTATTCGTTTTTTTGATAGGCATCGTTCTGGGATCAGGGAATGATTGATTAATGTTTTTTCTGCAAGCAAGTTTATAATTGACTAAACTTACCAAATTTTGAGGAAAACTGAAGAACAAGTTTGGGTTTGTGACTGGGTGGAGTTGTATTGGCAACGATTTATTGTTGGTGGGGGTTGAATCGTAGAGGATTATTGATTGTGTTGGGAGTTTTATTGGCAACGATTTATTTTTGGTTGGGGTTGAAACGTGGAGGATTATTGATTGTATTGGGGTTGTATATTGCAAGTTTGGATCCTGAGTTGTGATTGGTTGAAATGTGGGGGATCGTGGTTTTTGTAATTATATTGGGGTTTTTGTTGTTGATACTTGACACGTCTAGTGCAAATAATGGCATTATTTGGATTTTTTATCCACTGGTTTCATAATTGTGGATTTCGTGAAACCCGTTGATTAGATAATCGTGGATTTGGTCATATTTGATACCCCCTATTACAGAGCTTTTAAATAGGACAGAAGTTGATGATGCAATAGAAGGTATTTTCCCTCTTCTCATAAATATCTTCCACATTTTCAAAATAACCTCCAGGAAAAAATAATTATATCTGATTTTTGATGATTCTTGCAATTCTAGCTTTTTATGTGGCTAATAATGTGTTTTGGAGATATGAAGTACCAATGAAACCATTCCTTTCATATTCCACAAAGGAATTTAAGTCTTGAATTCATCAATTTTCCACCACCTTAATCCTCAAGTGATTCCCGTAAAAGCCATAGTGTTTGAAATTGACAATGAGCTTTTTCCGGAAAATGACAGCTCTGCATGTAATTAGTCAACTTAGGGATGTGAGAATATACGTAGCAAGATCAATAGGAGAGGTATTCAGAGCTCAGCTTGCACAAAAAGAATCAGGTACCATCCAAATTTCAGAGAATCTTCAAGAATTAATGCATATTCAGGATCTCCTCTTACCACATGTGCAGACTGAAGTGTCCAGATTAGGTGGAGAAGATATCAGTAAGTGGGTAAAACAAGGAGATATTCCTCAAATCATCTACTATGAGTATGGATATTCTCCCATACTCAAAAGAACAAAAAATCCTGAACACAAATTCTCGTACCAAGACTTTTTGAATTTGAAGATAAAAGGGAATTTGTCCAAGGCCAAGGTTGATAGAATGAAATTAGGTGCAATATTTGAGGGTAAAATACCATTTTTGCAGGGATTTTATCAGATTCTCCAAGATATTTTCCAAACACAGCCTACAATTCCATACAAAAACTCTTGTAGTGATTTGGTTGGAAGGCTGTATTTTCTCCTACATAATTTAGGTTCATTTGAAATTGAGAAAGCAGCAAATTACAAAGCAAATATTGATGCTCAAAACACCTTCCGCCTCCAGAATTCAGTTTTGATGACAGCAAATTTTCTACATAAAAACAATTTGATGAGTACTGAAGCCTATGAAGAATTCTTCAAGAAGGAAAGCACTGTAGAAACTGCCACAATTGGTTTCTTCTTTGGTGATGATCAATATGGGAAAACATTTCATCACAGAAAATATTTGGATTTTCCAACCAAATACATCCACTATTCACTAGGGGAGAATGCTGTCCCCTACAAAGATATGTTAGAAGGTGAGAATTTTCATACATGAAAGAGTTCCATATGTTTGACTGACATGAAAAAATAAACGTTTTATTCTTAATTTCTCTTGGATCTTAATCAAAAGTTCTTGATACTAAAAAGAAAAAAAGAAGAGCAAATTATGGTTTACTTAAGCTGAATTTCATCACTGATGATAGATTCCATGCTAATGGAAAATTGAAAGATTTTGAAGATGTGCATGATTCTATTGCAGAAGAATTTGCACAATTAAAAATAAATGATTCAATTTTTGATCAACATAAACTTTTAGATACCTTAGAAGAAAAATTAGTATCCAATGAATCCCAACCAAACGGTTCAGATCAACTGACCTCCAAGATACAGGAAGTAAAGAAGAAAATTACAGGTATAGCCAAACTCTTTGTAAAATTTGGGGACCTTGAAAACATCAAAGGAAAGGAAAAATACCGCAACATTCTCTTTTTAATTTTAGATTTGGTTATAGAAAACTATGGGGAAGATTTAATTGAAAAAGAGGAAATTGGTGGCAAGTTCATGGAAAAATGCAAAGCTATGTCTTACAGTAGTGGTTTACAAGCAAGGTTACATAGTGCTGAAGAAGATGCAAAATATTTTAGACCTGATCCTCAGGGTACTCTACCCTCATCAACATTGGAACAAGAAGAAAAGTTTTCTGATAGAATCAAAAAACTCCTTGCAGAAAAGGATACGTTGAAAGAATCTGCCAAGAATTCTGACCTACGTAATTATATGGTGCTTGAGCAGATTGAAACAAAACCCAGCCTTTTTTCTGATGATACATGCTTGAGAGGTTTTTTAATAAATCAGTAGAAACAATTTTGGCATTTAGGTGGGCCAGAACATGTTGAAGACCCAGGGATAAATGTAAAAATTATTTCCAAATTGGGGGCAATATGGGAGAAAGGATGAAGAATACACACAATTAGAATAATAAAAACAAGAAAAGTGCAAATGCACTGAAAAAGGGAACTATCTAGAAAAAATAGAAATAAACAAACAAAACAAGAATACAACAGAGAGTATTCTTTATCTTAGACTGATTTATTTCAGATATTAAAAAACACAAAATTCTCAAGTTTCCAATCTTTCATAAGCTTATTGAAACATGACTATGAGTAACTCCTGGTATGCTGTTTATTGTCCCAAGGCTTGCCTCAATATTTTGGGTCCTTTGTTGTTCGTTTTTTTGGAAATATACAAGTTGTCTCACAATTCTGTTCCTTGTAAATAGGTTCAAAAAGATCACACTCAAGAGTACCCCTCCAAGCACCGGAGTGGGAATTAGAGTATATACATTCCCATATTCATGTGCAGTTTCTCGGTTCACACTCAAACCCTTTCCAGGGTGTACAATGACCCGGCTCAAGGATGCACATGCCCTTGGGAAAGGTGCGTGTTTCCAGGTGCTTTGTTGGCTAGCTGGTAGGACAAATCACACAGAAGGTTAATGACTGAATGTGGAAAACAAGAGTTTTTTTTGGTGAGCTCGTCTAGCAACACAACACAGGACCTCACCCTCATGCATCCTGAGCCACCTTTCCCCAGAGCAGCTGTTTGAATCACTTGACGCACAAACAAGACTGCAGCGTCTGTCTGAGAGGCATCAAATTTAGAATACATTTTGTAGGCCAAGAAGCATTGAATTTGTAGTCTGGGCCAGTAGAAAGATACAGGCTCAATCCAGGGTATCCTTGAGGGGAATCTGCTTCAATTACCCTCCGGGTCCCCGCTTCATGATTAATCAGATGACATCCATCAGGATATTTAGAGAGGTTGCTGGAGCTGCGCCGCTCCGAGTTAGAAGAGCTGATGATGACTACTACAAGCTTCCTTGACTGGGACCTAGGAAAACGGAAAAGGAAGCTCTCTTGAATTCAAAGGAATCCTCCTGAGTGTCTGCGGAACCATTAATACATAAGGTTTACAATTACCAATATTGAGCTTACAGCTCAGGGGTTCATTTTCACCCTGCTGCGGCACAAGGGTGGTTGCGGAATAGTGGGAAGATTATGTTTATGAAACCTATTTTATTTTTATTGGATGTATATAGCTATCTCCTCATATGACATTCAAAAGCAATAAAACATGTCCCCTTCTTAGGTAATCTTTCTCCTCAAGGCCAAATGTTTGGGCACCAAGATTTCATGTTGACCATTGTACAGAAAAACACTTTGCTTTTGTGTTGTTCGTACTTCTCAATACTTTCTGTTCCCCTTCTGTTCTTCTGCTTGGTGTTGGAAAACCTTGCTCATCTTTTCCCTCCTTCTCATGATTATTTTTGCTCCTTGTCTTTTTCTATCCTGTTCTTAATCCTTCAATATATTCATATCCCTCTCAATCAAAAGACCCCTTTCTCCTCATATCTATTCCATTTGCCAGTGGTAAATTTCTTTCCCTTTCTTTGTCTCTTTGTACTGTACTTATTTATTTATATTTGGTTTTATTTCTTAGTCTACGTTTTGTTAGCAATTATTTTGTCAATATTTCTTATAAGAAACGATGATAAATAAGATGAATAAGAGAAATCATATTTTGTGGAAATTGAAACTATATATAAATCAAATTGTTTATGGGTTAAGTTCCAGTCCTTGTGCTTCTCACAATTCCGCCTTATTATCTGAGCCACTGTGGATGGGAAATGAATGCTCAGAATGCAAGTCCAATATTTTTCACCACATCTATATACTCTTGTAGACATAAATACCTGAAGTTGTAAATGATTTGTAGTGATTCAATCATAGTACATACTCTGAATGTCAATCTCTTTTTCATTTCTTCTTGCATGAACCCTTATTCTTTATACTTCTATTATTCATTTCATCTTCAAGCACAACTTGATCTAGATAGCCTGTAAACAGTAGCCTATTATATGGAATCAAATCACATCGGTCCCCTATCAATTTTCATCCCGGTCCTTGATCCCCCCTGAGTCCTCCTACAAGGGTCCTTTCACTCGTTTCTCTCCTCTAAATCTGTAACTCTGACACTTTTGAATTTCTTCAAAAACAAGCAAAAACTAGTTTCAAAAATCCGAAGAGTACTCGCATTGTCTTGAATTCACGACCATACTTGGCGAGGCCAATGTTGAGCTATCTATATCCGGAGTCACTTCGACCAGAATTCCAAAAACCTTTTGGCGATCTGCGTCCGTAGTGTAATGATCTTTGATGATAACAGAAAGCAGATCCAAAAGATTCATAAAATTTGTAGCACCCCGCACTCGGAGCTCGCGCGCCCCGTAAGACGGATTACATAAATCATGGGATTGCGCAGTGAACCAGGTTCAACATAGATCCGACCATCATCTCATATCCTGAACTCCGTAATCGATCGAACTGTTGGAATCTCATGTCTTCTTCACTTTCATCATCGAGCGGACTGCCAGAGGCTACCAGGGCTCTCGAAGAATTCAAACAACGTGATGCTTCCAAGGGTATGTAAAAAAATGCAACATGCTCCATGTCTGGTATATTCTTCAGCTGTTTCCCCTTGGTGCTCCTTGCCGTTCGCTGATCCATTTGCCTTTCTTATGAGCCTAGTCGTTGTTCGATTCAAAGCAACAGGTTCTGCACCAATCATGAAGCAAAATTTCTTTAAAATTACCTCTGCAAATCGTTTTCAAGCTGTGATCGCGTTTCTCAGGAAGGAATTGGGATTAAAATCGACGGATCCTGTGGTACGATTAGTGTCCTCCATCTTACATAACCACTGTTCTATTCTAAACACGGAAGAACAAGTGATTGAGTTGCAAAAGATGGACCCAACTGATTCGATGATTCCGATGCTTTATTCCATATCGATTTTCAAATCTCGACAGTTCCTTTACATTAACTCATCCTTCTCTCCAGCACCTGATGAAACGGTAGCAAATCTATTCAAATGTTTTTCTACGGATGGCCATCTGATTGTGAATTATAGGTAAGTTAATAAAACCCTTTGCCAGATCTGACGTGACAACTCATTTCTCTCTTCTCAAAGTGACATGCGTGGTAGACCCACCTTACGATTCCTGATAAAATATTCACAAGACAATTAACAGAAAATTTACGGACCAGCTGCTGATTTTGAACTGTTTTTGATGCCCATTTTCCGATAATTAGTTCGACAGCGGCTTGGGGATGATATCATATTTTCCTATAAACCTCATTGCACTTCTTTAATGACCAGATGTACCAACATGAAATTTCAAGCAGCAATGGCTTTAGTCTTCTGTGACTCCAGAGTGCTCCATGTGCATACTCAAAGAATCGACGGTTCTAAGCAAAAGTATGTACAGACAGCGCTGGGCTAAAATAAAAAGGTATTGTCCGTTGCAGATTCTACCTCCACTGATACTTTTCCTCCCCAACCCAAACCCCAGAACCAATTTCAATGAATCTAAATCCATCAGCCCTTAGCAATCTTCTGAATGTGCTGCAGGTTTTGGAGGGGCCAACATTTTGCGGGTAAATAAGATTCTGTGAGACCCTTCAATACATTACCAGCAATGATGGGTAAAATGTCCCAGCCTAATTTGCTATTGGTCCAAATTAAGAAGTAAAAAAGGTACTGGTATCATGAGGAAAATTGAGTGGGCAAGCACATTTCTTTGTTTATCTTCTGTTCTTGTTGTCCTTCTAACCAAAATGGATATTGTTTTGGTCAAAGCCCAAAATAGGCTTGCTTGTATTGATGGTGGGCCTGCTATGCTATCATTAGTGTAGTGTAGTGCAGTGTTAAATTTTTAAGCTATGCTAACCAGAATTTACCATTAGCTGGAGATTTGGGCAGCTAACAGTAAAAAAATCATTGACAGAAAATCAGCAGTTAGTGTAGTGTAAGTGCCATTGAAACAAAAACACTGCAGAAATATCCTGTTAGCTGATTTTTTGCAGGTTTAGCTGGAGCATGTTGAGTTGCCTGTTAGTCTGCTACCATGATTTATCACCAGCTGAACCATGAGCACTACCAACCAACACCCTGGCAGTCACAAGCGTCTGTAGCCTAGTTGGTAAAGGCAGCACTCTAGCATGTGTCTCAGCTTAGCTGAGGTCGTGAGTTCAAATCTCACCAGACACTTCTCCATTTTACAGTCTCTACAGGTTATGAGCCCAGATTCTACCTAAGCGCTACTCGTACATAAGAGACTGAATGAAGATGTGAATGCTTCATGTAAGACCAAAAACCCCTCTAAGCCTACATCAAGGTCCCGGGTTCAATTCCCACAGCGGCCACACCTACATGGGTCTAAATCCCCATCCTTCCTTGGGTCACATCCCCACACTTACTGGGTCACATCCCCACACTTAATGGGTCTAATCCCCATACCTCTTGGGTTCAATTCCCACTCTCCACATCATGTAGCAAGGGGGGGTGTTGAGTTGCCTGTTAGTCTGCTACCATGATTTATCACCAGCTGAACCATGAGCACTACCAACCAACACCCTGGCAGTCACAAGCGTCTGTAGCCTAGTTGGTAAAGGCAGCACTCTAGCATGTGTCTCAGCTTAGCTGAGGTCGTGAGTTCAAATCTCACCAGACACATCTCCATTTTACAGTCTCTACAGAGCAAACACTGTGCTAACTGTGAGCATGGCACTCTTCTCAGCTAAAAAAAAAAAAAAAAAGAAAAGAAAAAAAAAAAAAACAAGGGCGTTAATAAAAAAACCCGGTTTTTCCGCGTTTACACCCGGTTTTCTGCGCAGCTGCGGCTGCGCAGTGCACCCGGTTTTCCGCGCAGACACCCGGTTTTTTTTAATTTTTAATTTTTATGCAAATAGCATATGGAGGGCAGCATTTGATGCGTGTGACCCCAAAACAAATGAAATAAATAATTAGAACAAGTAAAATAAACAAAATAATATAAAATTCAATAAGAAAATAAACAAAATAATATAAAATTCAATAAATAGAATAAATGAAATGAATAAATTAAATAAATAAATTAAAAGCAAGAGACATAATTGCAAGTTAATGATTTATGAATAACGCAACCTCCCCAATCATCCTCATTCAATATTTTATTCAAAACAAATAAAATAAATAAGTAAAACAAGTAAAATAAACAAAACAAAATAATATAAAATAAAATAAAATAAAACAAAATAAATGGAATAAATGAAATGAATAAAATAAATAAATAAATTAAAAGCAAGAGACATAATTGCAAGTTAATAATTTATGAATAAATAATAAATGTAATCAACAACATGTAACACTCCAAAGCATTATGCAATATACCATACCTCTGTGTATCATTGTATTTCCATTTCTTTGTCATGAAATCTGATAAGAAGTTAATTTTATAATCAGTATTTTTTTCCAATGAATTCTTCACCCTCTAAAGCGTATGAATCCATGTAAAACTCCCTGAATATCTTGAAAGACAGACGTGAAGGTGTTTGGAAATAAATTGAGTCCAAAAATCATAAAAATCCAACCAGTGATTTTAAAAAGAAAACTGTTAGTCACATTAAATTCTACACCCCTTAAAGTGCTTTAAACAAGTTTAAAATGTTGAGAAATCCTGGAAATTAAGCTGTGAGGATTTTTTATGAAAAAACCGGGTGGATTGGCCAAAAAAAATAGAAGACATAGTTTTTTTGCAAAATGAAAAATTACTATAAAGTTCTACACCCCTGTAAGTATGATACATAAATTTAAAACTTTGAAAAATAATGAAAATCCGCCTGCAAAAAATTAAATTAAAAAAAAACCGGGTGGATTGGCCAAAAAAAATAGAAGACATAGTTTTTTTGCAAAATGAAAATTACGATAAAATTTTACACCCCTGTAAGTATAATAAATAAATTTAAAATTTCAAAAAATAATGAAACTCCGCCCGCAAAAAATTAAATAAAAAACCGGGTGTAAATGCGGAAAACCGGGTGTACTGCGCAGCAATTTGGACGTCGCCGCTGCGTAAAACCGGGTGTAAACGCGGAAAAACCGGGTTTTTTTATTAATGCCCAAAAACAATTGGTTGCCAAGTACAACAATCCAAACAGAGCTGTTTTTATTTTTATACTTGCATGATTACAGCAATCAAAAACAGGGCTGTTTTGATAGTTTTACTTGCACAATTACAGCAATCAAAACAGAGCTGTTGAAATTACAGCAATCAAGAAATCTGTTTTGATATTTGTAATTGCACAGTTACAGCAACCAAAAAGAGCTGTTTTGCTTGTTGTACTTGCACAAGTAAAGAAATACAAACAGCTGTTTTTATAGTTGTACTTGCACAATTACAGCAATAAAAGCAGATGTTTTGACACTGCCAGCATAATTGCCTAGGTTGAGTTCATCCCAGTTAAACTAGGATGCAAAAAAACTAATTTAAAGTAGGTTGACCTCAACCAGTGAAATATAAAACCAAGGGGGGTCCCTTGGATTTATATTTCATCAGTTTATTCAAACCAAATTTAAATTGGTTGAGTGCATCCCAGTTTAACTGGGATGACTTCAACCCAGGCAATTATGCTGGCAGTGTGATTAACAGATTTTTAGGTGAAAAATAAAAGAGTTATTTATTATGAGCAAAACAATCAAAAGAGAACAGAGATGAGACAGTAGAAATGAAGAAGAATGAGAAATACCTGAAGGACCAGGATGATGTAAAATAAGAAGAAGACTGAAATAAACTTGACCACACACTACCCACAATAATTACTATCAGACAACAGGACTGAAGACAACATGATTAGCAACTGAGGAGAGGTGAGAGATGAGTTGAATTCAAAAAAAGAAAATTACTGTGATCCTTTTTGAATGGCAGAGGATGATCTCAAGATCAATGACAATGTTGGTTTGATTTCTCTTGTCCAAGTTGATGATGTTTCTGCTCAAGATGGGGAAAGGGAATGAGATGAGGAAGCAGAGCTCTTTTGATTTCACAACAGCAGAGCACAAGAGAGCACAGACAATTGGTGCAGAGCGTGTGATCCAGGACAAAAATCTGACATTGATTTCTATCCTTATACAATTACAGATGGCTGTTTTGATTTCTATACTTGTGCAATTAACTTGTGCAATTATAACAATCAAAAAAGCTCATTTATGATTTTTTTTTCTTGTTGAATTTCTATGTTTTTTCTTTTTTTTCAAAAGAAATGTATTTTTCTGTGTGGCTTTCAGGCTCATAAAGAGATAATCTGTCATAATTATAGTGTCTGTACGCTCACAGTTCTGCTTGGCCAAGTGGCCTTGTTCCTTTCCTGTCAGACCATGTGGTCAATGTCCTGTTTGCCCATGTGGCCCTGTCCTGTCCCAGTTCCAGTTCCTGCCACCTGTTCTAGTTCCTGTTCCTGTTCCTGTCCCCAGTACCTATTCCTGTTCCCTTTTTCCTTTTTTTTCTTTTCCCCTGTCCTGTTTGTACTTTCACTTGTTTAGGCCCCCTTTGGATCTTGCAAGGGGGCTCTCTAGTTGTCAGTATTCAAGCTTTCTCCTCATATATAAAATAAAATCATTGATTCTGAGCATTTTTCAATCTCACCTTTCCAAGGAAACACAGCTCCTCAATCCTTTCTCAGGTTCCCCCAAGAAAGTAATTTAATTTCCTTTTCCTAAAGAGCTGAAATCTTAACCATGCATCTCTGAGCCATCCACTTGGCCATCCCCCCCCCCCCCCTTTTGGCTATAAAGGGAGCTGCATTTGGCTTCAAATTTATGATTATTTCCTTATTTTGATGTCTGAATTAGTTTGATGGAAATGCCTTTGATGTTGAATGATGGATCTTACAATACTGTTCTGGGAACCTGATTTGAATAATCAGGATCATGAGAATACTAATTTACAAGCATCAAAGTCTCAAAACAAGATGATTTGTGTGAGGGAAAAACTTTCACCATTCCCACATCCTTTTCTTTGCCCAACCACCTCAAACCAACTATTGATAAAATAAAATGGTATGTAATCCACCCAGAAAAGTCTGTTCAAATTTTTAACTCAGCTGGCTCCAACTTTTTGATTCCGGTTTCAGTTCCAAACAATGGGAGTGTCATGAGCCGTATTGCGGGCCTGCCCGCACCAAAGCCCGCACCACATGTAGATAGTCTATCACGTACATGTCACAGACAGACCACTATATAGTCTGTCAGGACAAGGATCCACATCTCTTCCTCATCCTGCAATCTACATTATAGGATCCCGAAACCCCAGAAACCCCAGAACCCCAGAGCCTTCCTCTCCACAGATCAGACCATAACATATTGCAGGATCTAACACTACGGAGACAAAGGCAAGAAACCAACACCCAGACACCTGAACAAAACCAGACAGACAACCCGAACGATCCCAACTCCACCCGCACCCAAAAGATGGACGAAGTAGAGCAACTCCGACAACAGCTTGAGGAGATGACCCAAGCAAGGGAGAACGAACAATCCCGCCGAAGAGCGGCTGAAGCACAGCGGGACCAACCACCCCGACCAACCGGTTCCACCCCAACCCGTGGACCAAAGATCGCATGTCCCGACAAGTTCAATGGTGAACGCGGGACGAAGGCAGAAACGTTCGCCCGCCAAGTGGCGATTTATACATTGGTCAACAGCGCCATGTTCCCTGACGACAGGAAAAAGCTGTTATTCGCCGCGTCCTACCTTACCGGACCCGCCGCCGTGTGGTCCGCCCCGTACATTGACCTAGTCACGGAAGGGGCAGACTTCTCGTACGACGGGTGGACGAAGGATTTTGGAACGATGTATTTCGACTCCGAGAAGAAAGGAAAGGCGGAACGGGCGTTACGAGCGCTACGATAGACAAGGACAGTGGCCGACTACACCCACACATTCCTCACCCACGCTACTGCCACCGGATGGGAAGTCCCGACCCTCATCAGCAGATACCGGCAGGGCTTAAAACGGGACATTCGGACGGCACTAGTACTGGCCCGCACCACTTTCACCACTGTCAATGAGGCAGCGGGTCTAGCCATGGAGCTTGATTCGGAGATGCACGGGGCGGAAACGACCACTGGATTTGCGAAGACTCAGCCAGATCCCGACGCCATGGACACATCTGCAATCAGCGGCCGACTGTCCGAGGACGAGAAGGCCCGCATGATGCGGGAAGGACTTTGCTTCCGCTGCGGGACGCAAGGACATATCTCTCGGGAGTGTCCAAACAAGAAAGGGAAAGGACGGACACCTGCCTCAGTCTCCGCACTCGAGGACCAGATCCGACAGCTAGCCAATGGATTGGCGGCGCTTAAAACGGAGGGACAGGCGGACAAGGCGAACAAGGGACGGGCCGATAAGTCAAAAAATGGAGACGCTCGGGAATGAAGGTTGTGCCCTTCCCGAGCGTAGCGAAGTTGTCATGCAGTATTGGTGCTAGTCAGACATTACATGTAAATGAAATTGATCCCCGATATTTCCTTTCATGCACCATCACAACTCCCAGAGCCACACCCCAAAGCCCCTATCCCCCCCTATCCTTCCTCATAGACTCCGGAGCAACCCACAACGTTCTGAGTGAATTGTACGCATCCCGATGGGGACTCCTCGAGGCCGCTTCGGCCTCGGGGCGAACCGTCTTCGGATTTGACGGGTCCGCAAGCAGAGCAACCCATGAGATAGACCTAAGGTTGAACGACGAACCCCGCCCGTCCTGATTCATCATTACACGACTGAAAGACTTGTATGATGGGATCCTAGGGATGCCCTGGATCCGCCAATATGGACACCGAATCAATTGGACAAACCGTACCCTATGGACCCCGGACATTGCGGCCGCTTCGGCGGTTTTGTCTATTCCGAAAAACACCCCAACCGGCAAGTTGGGGAAAGCTAGGAAGATTGACGAGGGGGTGTGTGTTTTGAACACAATAACACCCCCGCAATGTGAGTTCAATATCCCTATCCCCCACATCATTCCCGAAACGGCTGGCAAGCTTGTACACCCTGTAGATAGACCCCAGAACCCCACATGGAATCCCGAAACCCAACACCCCAACCACGTACCCGATGAAACCGTATCCAATCAAACTTGTGCTACTGCGGCAGCAGTATCATCCTACCCGCCAACATCCCCGCAGAAGGTCGAAAGGCCCATGGGGAAAGCTAGGATTAGTGACGAGGGGGTATGTGCTTGCAGCACAATAACACCCCCGCAATGTGAGTTTGACAATCCCCCACCCCATACTTTACCCCCCGAGACAGTTGGCAAGCTTGTAAGCCTTGTAGATAGATTTGCAAGCCCCGCCAAGAACCCCAAGACTCGACACTCTGACCAGGTACCCGATGAAATTGTTGCTACTGCCAAGGCAGTATCGTCCTCTCCGCCAACGTCCCCGCATACGGTCTACAGGCCCATGGGGAAAGCTAGGATTAGTGACGAGGGGGTGTGTGCTTTGAGCACAATAACACCCCCGCAATGTGAGTCTGATAGATCTCCCCCGCATTTGAATCCCGAAACAGCTTGCAAGCCTCTTTCCCCCCTAGGACATACCCCTGCAGTGATCAGCACGGCCAAAACATCGTGGTCGACATCGGCCCAATTGGCAGCAAAAGGGAAAGCCACGACTGCGGAGCGGACTACGGAAGAATTAGTACCGCGGTGCTACCACCGACACCTTGACATGTTCCGGAAATCAAGCCCCATGAGACTTCCCCCGCGACGAAAGTATGACTTCCGTGTAGATCTGATCCCAGGAGCCACCCCACAGGCCTGAAGAATCATCCCGCTATCCCCAGCAGAGAACCAGGCACTTGATATTATGATTGCCGAAGGACTGACAAGCGGGACCATTCGACGGACCACATCCCTGTGGGCGGCACCGGTACTATTCACTGGAATGAAGGACGGAAACCTGCAACCCTGTTTTGACTACAGGAGACTCAACGCGGTAACGGTGAAGAACAAGTACCCGCTCCCACTGACAATGGACTTAGTTGACAGCCTTTTGGATGCGGACACATTCACAAAGCTCGACCTCCGCAACGCATATGGAAACCTCAGAGTTGCGGAAGGCAACAAAGATAAGCTGGCTTTCATCTGCAGGGCAGGACAATTTGCCCCGCTTACCATGCCCTTCAGTCCCACGGGAGCGCCAGGATACTTCCAATACTTCATGCAAGACATCCTCCTTGGACGGATTGGGAAAGACACCGCTGCATACCTAGATGACATCATGATCTACACGCAGAAAGGGTCGGACCATGCAGAAGCGGTGGGCAGTATACTGGACACATTGAGCAAGCACCAATTGTGGCTGAAACCCGAAAAGTGTGAATTTTCAAGGCCGGAAGTAGAATACCTAGGATTATTGATCTCATGCAACCGGATCAGAATGGACCCCGCAAAGGTGCAAGCAGTAACCGACTGGCCCGCACCGAAGAATGTCACGGAACTTCAACGATTCATTGGATTTCTAATTTTTACCGCCGGTTCATCGACCATTTCTCAGGAAAGACCAGACCGCTCCACAACTTGACAAGAGTAGAAACCCCCTTCGTGTGGGACGCCAAGTGCAACTCCGCGTTTGAATCCCTCAAAACCGCCTTCACATCCGCTCCGATCCTGAAAATTGCGGACCCGTACAAACCGTTTGTCCTCGAATGTGATTGCTCCGATTTCGCGCTTGGCGCAGTACTGTCCCAGGTTTGCACCAAGGACCAGGAACTTCACCCAGTAGCTTACCTGTCCCGATCCCTTGTACAGGCGGAACACAACTATGAGATCTTTGACAAAGAGTTACTGGCTATTGTGGCTGCCTTCAAAGAGTGGCGGCAATACCTGGAGGGGAACCCACACCGCTTGACAGCAATTGTATACACCGATCACCACAATTTGGAAAGCTTCATGACAACCAAGCAGCTCACGAGAAGACAGGCAAGATGGGCGGAGACCATGGGATGTTTTGACTTCGAGATCATATTCAGACCAGGACGCCAATCCACAAAACACAACGCCCTATCCCGCAGACCGGACCTTGCCCCAGCACCGGGAGAAAAGCTGACCTTTGGTCAGCTTTTGAAGCCAGGTAACATCACAGAGAGGACGTTTGAGGAGCTTGCGGAATGTGCGGAATTGCACAGCTGGTTTCTGGACGAATCGATTCAAATGGATGAGGGGGAACATTGGTTTGAGGTGGACGTGATGGGGACTGACTTGGAAGATGCGGGAACGGACGACCTAGCGTTGTCTGACGCCGAAATCATTGCCAGGATTAGAGAACTGACCCCACATGACCCAAAATTGGCTGACTGGATTAAGCTGTTACAGAAACCGACAGGGGACCACAACAGGTATGCGGAAGCCAATGGGGTACTCTATGACAAGGGACGGATAGTGGTACCAGCGGACTCGGCATTGCAGACGATGATCCTCAAAAGTCAACACGACACAAAGTCCGCAGGCCACCCAGGCAGATCCCGCACGTTGGCATTAGTACGGAGAAGTTTTGTGTGGAATGGAATGAAGAGATTTGTCAACCAGTACGTAGACGGCTGTGATTCATGCCAAAGAGTCAAATCTAGCACTCGACGGCCATTCGGAACGTTAGAACCCCTCCCGATCCCCGCAGGCCCATGGACGGACATTAGCTATGATTTGATCACTGACCTCCCTGAATCCCGCTTGAGTGACAGCATACTAACAGGAGTAGACCGACTGACCAAGATGGACCACTTCATCCCATGCAAGAAAACCATGAACGCGGAGCAACTAGCAGAACTGATGGCGGAACATGTATGGAAACTCCATGGAAACCCCAAGACAATTGTCTCAGACCGGGGAAGTATTTTTGTCTCCCAAATCACACGTGAGTTGAGCTCCCGCATGGGGATTAGACTACAGCCATCCACAGCGTACCACCCAAGGACAGATGGACAATCCAAAATCGCCAACAAAGCAGTCGAGCAATACCTGCGGCACTTTGTTTGCTACCAACAGAACGATTGGGCCCCACTCCTCCCAATGGCCGAATTTGCTTACAAAAACAACAACCACACATCAACAGGAGTTTCCCCGTTCAAAGCCAACTAAGGATTCAACCCGGCATATAGCGGAACCCCCTCAACAGAACAATGCATCCCCGCAGTAGAAGAACGACTCCGCAAACTTGCGGAGGTCCAAGAAGAACTCAAGCATTGCTTAGAAGAGGCGCAAGAAACAATGAAAGGCCAATTTGACAAGAACACAAGGGAAACACCGGAATGGGACGTAGGGGACAAAGTATGGCTAGACGGACGCAACATTTCAACGACCCGCCCCAGCCCAACATTGGAACATAGATGGCTGGGACCTTTCTCTATCTGTAAAAGAATCTCAAGATCCGCGTATAAACTAACACTCCCTATATCCATGCGGGGGGTACACCCCGTATTTCACGTATCAATACTCCGCAAACACAGACCCGACGAAATTGCGGAACGATGGAGGGAAGACCCGGAACCAATTACAGCGGACGGCGGGGATGAGTGGGAAGTTGAAGAGGTACTGGACTGTAGAAGACGACGCGGGAAGACCCAATACCTGGTCAGCTGGAAGGGATTTGGAACAGAAGACAACTCATGGGAACCGGCGGAAAACTTGAAGAATTGCGAGGAACTGGTAGCGGGATTTAATTCAAGTTTTCCGAATGTGGCAAATACTCATCGGCGGATGCGGAGAAGGAAGTGAGGAACAAAATTGATAAGAGGTGGATTTTTTTTCTTTTTTCTTGATTGGCGAATGAGTGGAGGATTTAGCATTAAAAGGGGGATAATTTCATGAGCCGTATTGCGGGCCTGCCCGCACCAAAGCCCGCACCACATGTAGATAGTCTATCACGTACATGTCACAGACAGACCACTATGTAGTCTGTCAGGACGAGGATCCACATCTCTTCCTCATCCTGCAATCTACATTATAGGATCCCGAAACCCCAGAACCCCAGAGCCTTCCTCTCCACAGATCAGACCATAACAGGGAGAAATAGGATATCTCTGCCAATACTTTTATTGTTTCAGTATTTTACATGAAGCTACAACCAGATTTATGCAGCAGCCATTTTAAATACTGAAACTAAAAGTTAACAGGAAAACAATCTACTATTTGAGCATATTGTAGAGGAAAAAAAATCAGCTAACAGCTAAAGTTTTGTTGAGTTTTTTGTGATCTCGTACCCCTTATTTGCCTGAAACTGTCCTCCGCCTGTCACAATCAAGAAAAATCCCTTCCTCAAATCTTCAATGCTTGCCGCAGTCGTGAGTATTACAATATTACAACCACTTAGGGCTAATGAGTGTCGAGTGTTAATAGAGATCAAGATCAATACACTTTTTCTTCAGACTCGTCAAGATTCTCATTATTTTACTTGACAATCAAGAAAACCTTCAAGATTCAAGATTACACATCAAGACCTGACTCTGTTGATTCTTGACTCCATCAAGACATCAAACTCAGAAATCAGGCTATTATCTTAGAAAACAATTCATCAAGCATTGTTCTGTTTGTTATTCTCTCTCTTATTATTCTATTCTCTTTCCTTTATGACTCATTGTTGTTTGTTGAGAAAATAACTAATTCTTTTTTTTTATTAAAAAAATTATCTTATCTCAGTCATTGCTATTTCTCCCCTGCTTCTCACTTCTCTTAAAAAAGTCCTGACCTCATTCCTCAATTAAGTCCATTGTTAGCGGTATGCCTTTTTTTATCCTGTTCTCTTTCATCATCTTCTTTGTTCTTTTTTTTTCTCTCATCTAACTCTGCTGTTTTTCTATAGTCTGGTTTTTGTTTCTCTTATAATTTTGGCAGAAATTGAACAAAATGTGTTGAATATTGTGATCCACAGTGTTCCAAATATCAGCACATTGGATAATGACTTGGTAGCCTAGTTGGTAAAGGCAGCACTTCTAGTATAGTGTCTTAGCTTCTGCTAAGGTCGCTGGTTCAAATCCTGCCCAAGTCAATCATTTTCTGCTAAATGTCTGAAAATGCTCTGTTAATTCTAACAAGTTTAGTGTAGCATAGTGTAGATCTGATGCCGCCATTCTTATTGCAACTTCAAAAGGTGTTAGCAGCAAAAAATTATGCTAATTATTAGTGTAGTGGTTATTTTTCAAAAGCTAACACTCCAAAAATTTTGGCTGAGAAATTTCATACTACAATAACTGTTAGTTTAGCAGAGTGTAGCGGCAGCTAATACTACAACTTTTCTGGCAAAAACAGGATTCTATACTAACAGTTAGTGGTGAAATATCATAGCAGCACACTGTTGCTTTTGTCGATGTTTGTTTCTCAGATACATATTGTGTTTTTTCAAAAGCTTGAACTAATTTGCAAAACTGTCATGAAAGATGTTTTTTGTCAAAATCTGAAGATTCATGCTAAGTTTCACTGCTTTTTTTGTTTTATGTTTACAAACTTAGCACAATTGTTTGAATTCCTGATATTAAATTTAATTATGAATTAACGATACTATTTTGACCTGTCATTGATTAATTTGTCTAGCTTGACTAAAAGAGACTGAGATGGTACAAGGTTCTTTTTGTGAACAGATCTAGAAAGCCTAGTCCAAGCAAATAAGAAATTAGTTCTCCTCATAATTAATCCGTCCCATTATTGGAGTTCAAATCACTTTCTCCCCATTCTCACTTCTCAAATTTTCTCACTACCCCCCAAACATCATAAATTTGACATCCAGAAATCATTGAGAATCCCAAGAATTTGTAAAATCACAGTCAGTGCCTCAAATGTTGGATTTTGTTTTGGGAAAGGGAGGCTAGTAACCAAAAATGGAACAACAGCACTTGCTTTCCATAAATGAAAAGAAGCCAAAAACTCCAAAACCTGTACTACTGGAGGCTCTTTTCACAAAACAAAAATGCAAAAAAATCCTACAGGATATGTCAGCCTTAGAGCCAGAACAGCTAGCCAAAAGCCTGCTATGTTGTCTTCTTCAAGATAAGAAATCTTTTATATCTTTTGAACCTGAAGAGATAGATAAATCATGAATTCACTTTTGGAATCCTCCTAAAAATAAACCTTAGTTTCTCTAATCATATTCTCTGTTACTCTTCCCATTCATGGCTTTCCTGAATTCTCCATCAGCTTTGATGCATGCACCCGTGTGCCATACCCAACCATTTTTTCCAATTTTTTCATAGAAAAAAATTTCTTCTGAAACATTCCAAATTATGAAAATGTTCACAAAGAGGCTGGCTCTGAGCTTTCAGCCTCTCCTCAGATAATAAACCACCAACCAAAACAAATTTTGGACTATCAAGTCAAAGGAACCCTGCAACCTGCTGCTCATCAAACTACTGGAGGTCCCCTACTTCAAGGCTTGGCTTTCCCACTAAAAGTGTCATTTCCCCTTCTTTGTAAGTCACCTACCAGTTAACTGATTACACTTAATTTCACTTCATTCTCCTTCTTTCCTTGGTCATCTTAGGTGCTTGACTCCCTCACCCTTTTGTTCAATGGCCATCACTGCCTGATAAAAACTCAACTCAATAAAAAAGGAATATAATCCATTGGCTTTTCTGTGGGCTGTCCCAAATAAAACCTACATAGGTTACTCCTTAAACAACCTTAGTCTCATGACTTAAAAAATAGAGCTGGTGCTTGGGCATATCCAACACCAGAACCTCTGTGATACTTATCCAGAGGAGGCAAAGTGTAAAACACTGCTATCTCCACAGCCATCCCCAAGAGAGGAAAGTACGACTTTGTTCAATAAAACATAAAAAAATACAAGAACTTCTTCTATTCCTTTTTCCTTCTTCTCTCCTCAATTTTTTTTCCTCCTTTTCCCCCTCCTGAAAACAATCCCCACTTTCCCTTGTGATATGTTGCCATTTAGAGGCGCAGACTCACAGGATAGCACACCAAAATGTAGCCCCACTCAGTGAAAAAAGAGAGAGAAAAACATAAAAATTTATTTTGGAAGGATACCTGTGTACCTGTGTCCTTTTTGACCCCTTCCCCATTGAAATTAATTATTAGACATAAAATTAAATGTATTGTGAATTTTAGAATTCTCAGAAAAATTGAAAGTTTTCAAGGCTGTAAAGTTATGTGCTTACTGTCAGCCTCCATTTATTATGTGATGCAAGGTAGAATATAAATAGACTTAGGTATATTGTTTAATAAACTTATATAGTCCTTTAGGTTTTCACTATAACCATGAGTTCAGTGGAAAGAAGCCCCCTCAATTCTAAGAGTGGAGGGGCTAGCACCTTTGTATACCAAAGGGAAACAGCTTAATTTAAGATTCCAGCACCATTGCTTGAACTAATCCCTGAAATTGGGAGAGGACTTATATTCACTCAAGGCAATTCTCAGTGACTAGGAGGAATAAAGGATGAAGAAAATTTAAAAGATTTAAAGGATTATAATTGAAACCCCACTCCCTAATGTATAGTAAGGTGAACAGGTTTGTATGATAATAATCTGGAGGAAAGTCTTTCCAGAAGTTAAGACCTTCCCTTTAAATATTACAAAGAATAATAATCCCAAAGTAAAACTCAAGGAGTTTATATTTATTGGGGTAAGTTTGAGAAAATAGTCTCCTTATGAGGAGATATAATTTCATTGTAATTCAAAGGGTAAATCTATGGAGAGATATAAATCTTTCCAAAAATTTGAAAGTCTTGTATGTGATAACACTTAGTTCATTATCAAAATGAATATTATAAAAAATGAATATAAAACAACATGAATTAAGGAGGAATCAAACTTGTAACCTATTATAATTTACTAGTTCATATTTTAAATACCATTTCTTAGCCATTTTACTATATGACTTGTACTATCTGTAGATAATAGATTTTCAATTATATTGCTAAAAAACCAAAAGCCAGACTAAAGAAAAATAGGGATCAGATTGAGAAATAGATGATAAAATGAAAAAGAGGAAAGTTAAGCCCACCACCAATGAGATGGAAAGATATAATATAAAATGAGGAAAGGAAGTAAAGCACAAGAGGCAGACTGAAGAAAAAGAAATTAGTGATTTAATCATCAAAAAAAATAGGAACAGAAAACAGAAAACAGAAGTATAAAGAAATAGAGAGATAACAAACAGCAGTAAAGAAAAATTGAGACTTGGACTTGACTAGATTGGAGAGAAGAAGCAAGTGAGTTAAGCAGAAAAAGCTGCAGATATTGAATCTTGAGTGTTTATCTTGAGGAAGTTGTAAAGCCAAGAATCTTGTTAAGTCTAGAGTTTACAGATAAATAGAGTTTGGTTTTGAACATAATGATGTCTTTCTGTAACCAATGGTGCTTGCCTGTCTAATTACTGTCCTGTCAATTGAAAATTATTGCACAGAGGGCGCGCACACATTGAAGGTGAAAACTCAACAGTAGACATGTGGGTTATTGTCTCAGTGTTTGACACTTACAATGCACAGTAGGGACATGTGGCTTATTGTCTCAGTGTCTGACACTTAAAATGGACAGTAGGAATTTCATTTTGGGTTCCTGCTACACAAAGCAGGCTCATTGGGCTGCTTTTGATTTCACACACAGGGCAGAAACAAGAAAGAGATAAACCAGAAATTATGGAAGGCCATGATTTCTGAACAGCAAACCCAGGTGTCCAAGCATTCTTCAAATCACAATACAAATCCAAGTTTTGGAAAAACTCTAAGTGTCAACACCTAATAATCTGTGTGAATTATGGGAAAATTTTCAGATTTTTGTTCAGTTATCTATGGGATTTCTGGGTCCTTCTTAAATGGATATAAATAAGCATAATGTATTGTACCTTTTAGATTGATTCTATAGTGTGCAATATTTCTGAAAGGGTAGAAACTAGATTTTGAAGCAAATACTGGTTAATTAGTTCAGAGTTTATGATGTGTTCTAACATCCAGATCAAGCTGGGAAGTGCAGCAAGAAAATATGAAATAGGAAATCATTTCTAAAAATCTTAACCAAGTCAATTATGGACTGATTTGCATCAAGATTTGTTAAAATCTGTCAAAAAAACCCCTTTATGTTTTTCAAAACCCATGATCTGCTCATTAATTCTCATCATGGCAGAATCCTGGTGCTGCACTGCCAGCATAATTGCCTAGGATGAAGTCATCCCAGTTAAACTGGGATGCACTCACCCAATTTAAACTTGGTTGATATCAACTGATGAAGTATAAACCCAAGGGACCCCTCTTGGTTTTATATTTGATCTGTTGAGGTCAACCTACTTTAAATTGGTTGGTTACATCCTAGCTTAAATGGGATGAAATCAGCCTAGGCAATTATGCTGGCAGTGCTGTGTGTGGCAGTAACCTGAAGATTAAACTGTGGCTTTGTCCCTAACCCCATACCCTTGCCATCCAAAAATCTTCGAAAGTTCCAAGAATAATTAGTGGTGATGAAAACAACATTAGGGTTCAAGGCTTTGAAGGTTCTGATCCATATGCTGGTGGTTGATTAAGCTTTATTCTCGGATGGAAACCTTTCATAATACATACTCCGCCCCAGTGGTTCAGACCACAGGAGCAAGCTGGCTGATGCCCCACGGGAAATTCCAGTTGGGTTGACGGTTTATGTATGCAAATATTGCTATGGCTTATGGAGATAAGAGTAACTCGGATTGCAGTGGTATGGCTTAATCGACCGAGCGGCCAGCACTCTCCGTTGACCATCCCACACGGCAAGCAGCCTGCACAAGATCTCGAGACTCTGAGAGTAACAATAAACCTCTTCCATCAGGAACCCCAACCCAATCTTGTAGGCCTTCGAATCTCACCACACGATCTCAGAAGTGTTCCTGGTCTCAGCTAACCTACCTGTTCCATTGAATCGATCTCATCCCTCCGTTTTCTATACCATCAATCCTTACGCAAACCGACTCCTTCTTCCTTTACTAGCCAATACCAGACACCAATTCATCTTCACCATGGCCCCAGCAGCAGCAGCTCCCCCATTGAAGCCGGGAGAAAAAAGAGGTGTCAATTGGTCTAATGTCGTGAGTGGTTTTTTTCTTTATCTCTTCATATCCGAATCTGAAGGTAACCGAAGTGTCTAATGTCAAGCGGTAATGACTGACACGATGACTCTGACATTCCAGGCCGTCGGAGGTATCATGAACATGTTTGAGGTGAGCGTTTGCTCAGTTACATAAACGTGGACGCACTACATACACCACCCCGCAATAATGTAAACCCCATCAAAAAATGACGTCATGCTATCCCAATTCACGAAAACGATTGTTACCAATCCTACGATGTGTTTTTAAATGGAAAGGTTACTACATTGGGACAGCCTCTTGAGGTCAGTATGAGCTTCTTATAATCGAAATTCGACAATCGTGACGACTTGTTTCTTCTACTTTGATTTGGATTTCCTCCTGAAAGCTAACTGTGACAACGTCTGTAATGATTCGTCTTTCCAGGTTGTCAAAACTCAAATGGCTTCTAACCGATCCCAATCGATGGTCAATGCGCTTAAGACAGTCTGGTCACGAGGTGGTCCAATGGGGTAAGTGGTCTGCAGTTGATCGCTCGATACAACCGGACACGGGTGCTTGTCAAAGTTAACCATCTTCGTGTTGATATCCAGGTTTTATCAGGGGCTGATCCCATGGGCTTGGATCGAGGCTTCGACCAAGGGGGCTGTCCTGTTGTTTACTGCAGCTGAGATCGAAACTGTCGCAGTGTCGAATGGCATCAGCCCTGCTGTTGCAGGATTACTCGGTGGAATGGGTGGTGGAATCTCCCAGGCCTATGCTACGATGGGTATGTTGTTGCACTAAACGTTTCAAGCTGTTCAGCAAGCAAAGCAGAAAGACAAAAAACTGCTTACTAACCAAGTCTGAGCTTTTCTAATATCCAGGCTTCTGTACGTGCATGAAGACAGCTGAAATCACTCGTCATAAACAAGCATCAGCGGGTATCAAGCCACCGTAGGTGAAAATTAATTAATTGGTCTCGAGACGTTTCCCTTTACTCACCCAGTTTTGTTCTTCTGGACAGCTCCACTATGGCACTATTCATGGAGATGTACCGGAAAGATGGGATAAAAGGGATCAACAAGGGAGTGAATGCAGTTGCTGTGCGCCAATGTACCAACTGGGGCTCCAGGATGGGTTTCGCCCGACTAGCAGAGGAGCAGATCCGAGTGTTACGTGGTAAGACTGACGGCCAACGTTTGAGCGCTGTGGATAAGATCTTGAGCAGCTCAGTCGGCGGCGCGCTGGCTTGTTGGAACCAGCCGATCGAAGTCGTCAGAGTCGAGATGCAGTCGATGGCTAAACAAGCACCTGGTGTCACTCGACCCGCCAAGCTTACCGTCTTCAACACCTTGGCATACGTTTACAGGTTCGTTTCATGCCACTCTCTTTTCACCACCCTAAAGCACCGGCTGACCTTTTGCGGAGCTTGTGCTGCCCTTGTTTGATGTAGCGAAAACGGTGTCAAAGGACTTTATCGAGGTGTGACTCCTCGGATCTGTCTGGGGATCTGGCAAACCATTTGCATGGTCTCCTTCGCTGATGTTCGTATATCCTACTACCTATTCCGATCCGCTTTGAGCTAATAGACTGATAATCTACTTAACTAACCACCGTCTCGTTTTGATCTAAACAGTACGTCAAGGAATGGTGCGTTCTGAATTCCTTCTTTCCTGTGCTGCGAACTGATTTCAATTAGAGTTGAACAAATTGTCTTAATCTATTTTATAGGGTCAAAGCTTCCAAGGAGAAGATTTGAACCACCAATTCAAGAGACGAGCTGACTTTATTTTCCCCGAGCGAAGGCAAAACGACACCTCGAAGGGGCTAACATAAACTTGGCCGGAAATCATTGGAGCAACAAACTGATCCACCAAGAAGATACTTACCCCTTGGTCCAAATAATATAAAATGGCAGGCCAAAATGGTCGAACTGCTAAAGTGAATTTCTCAGATGGTTTGTTCAACGGTTGCTTGGTTCTTGTGCAGTTCATAAGCTTTTCTTTGTCCCCGTCCTGCCTTCTCGTTTGAGTTCAAGTGCATAATTCCTTCTCTATCCACCCTTGAAAGACACACCTCGTTAAACCCACTTTTTTCAATTTATAATTTATCTTCTTTTTTGAAGGATTTTTCTTTCCCTTTTCCTATTTTTTCTTCTTCTCTACTGCCATTGTTTTCACATGAGTTACCTTTTACCAATACTTCTGGTAACAAAAAATCAATAAAAATTTGAACTTGAGGGTACTATTACCCAAACACCCTTCACTGAAGGACTTCCTATCCTTGATGATTGTTAATTTAGAAGGAAGGGCAAAACCTTACTTCCTTCTGGTGGAAATTGATCTTGGTTGATTTTCAATAGTTACCAAGTTTTACCTCCTCCTTCTAGGATGAACTACCCGTCGGCTAAATCGTTTGATTGGGTTCTAAACCCTATTTGCTGCTGAAAACTTGATTTCAATCAATTCTCACCAGTCAACAAAGCCTAGACCTTCCCTCTAGGATAACCAATCTGGACCAGGGCAAGCCCTCCAGTCCTCCAATAGTTTGACACTTCAACAGTGGGTCTGGGAACAGGTTGTGGGATTTGAATAATCAAAAAATTATTGAGCTGTGGGCTCCCTTCGAATCGCAAGCCATTAGATTCTGATGCCCCTCGATCGGAACAATGCACGTCACTGATTCATGTATGTATGTACATAGCTTGCCAGGAGATTTTGTAAAGTCGTGTGGTTGATGATGGTTACCATTAAATGGGGTCTGCTGGTTGGCAAGTATCATGGATTTTGAGTTGGTCACCGTATTCCTGCTGATAGCTTGAGTACATAATATGCACCCAGCCCGGCTGTGACGACAGTGGCGAACCACTCGACTGGTCACTCCAGCAACCAACAACAACAACCAACTCATCAAATCCAAAATACAACCATATTATTCCAGACATTACCACTTGGAGATATCGACCATTCGAATGTAAGAAATCGAACTCAAGCCGCACTGATAACTATGAAAACCACCTCAAGTCTTCCGCTCTTCATCTTACTCCTGTGGTCATCGATCAGCTTCTCAAATGCCTACCAAGTCTTAATCTCAGATACTGTATGTTGTACATTCTCTTGGGATGAAAAACAGCACCTCATTGGCTTCTGACATCCTTGTATCGCTGTTTTTGAAAAATCGCTCGTAGGATGATCTCAGGCAAGGTGAGTGCTCGTGACAATAATCGTCAAAAGATTTGCCTTAGCCTCTTTTACTGATTCAAGATTTTCAATACTTATCATGATTTCACACGAAAACGTCAAATAAATCGCCCATTCAACCGATGGATTACTCATGATGTTCAGTGTGTTCCGGAATGTGGCAAAAGTTGGCCAAATCAAGAGATCCCTACATTGAAAGTAAATAAATCGTTTGATCGGATCAGCCAATATATCAAGAAACTCACTCAAAGCCGCCGTGTTTTGTTTTCCCCCTTTTGTTTTGGATCCATTACCAGTCATCTTTGGACCGGCCTCTTCTGGTCAACTGGCTCTGGTGGTCTATGAATGGCAAGACGCCAAGTGGCTAGGAATCAACCCTTCGAATAAACAAGCAGAGAACTCGTGGCAGGAGGATGTTAGTAGTGCTTCTTTCTTTCACCCTTTTTATTTGAGAGTCCAAGTGGTTGACAACTCAATCCGGTCTGCCTGGTCATCTTCAGAGAGTGTATGTTTGCACATTAGATGCGATAGCACAATCGCTCTGCACGAAGGCGGAGCTTGGAGAATTTATCATCTCGCCTTTACCATCTGACGTAAAACGAGAATCACTAAACATTTGGACCCAACGGATCAAGCTAGAAGCCAAAACCAACCCAGCCGACTCATCATCAGATACCGGGACACAGATGGGCTCGGGACCATACCGATACAATGTCACCAAGACTGGTTATTGTGAGTTCATCGACCCTGTCAGCAGTTTTTTTTTTTTTTTTTTTGCTTCTATTCACCACTTGACTTCCCTCAACACACATCCTCCCTGCAACTCCCTCCCTGCCCAAACCGTTATCAGACTGCGTAGGAGCCGTCCCTCTTACCGTCGGTCTCCCATCGACCTCTAATACCACCTATAGTACATACACGGGTGTGGTGGCGTTCGAAAATGTATTCAAAGGTAATCTACCTGCTGGCGAATACCCCAAAGTAGCTGTAAGCTGGCAAGTAATTTTTTTTTTCTTGAGTTTTTGAGTCTGATGATTTTTGGGCTTTCCGGTTCCTTTTTGTTTTTCTTTTTTCAACGGATTAGTTCTATGGATTTGTGACAATAATCTACGTGCTGGTCGGAAGTTTATGGGGATATAATTGTTATCGACATCGGACTGAAATATTACCAGTTCAGGTGTGCCTTCTGTCAATTTCAGTCCGAATTCCCGAAGTATCATCTGATCAGTCGCCCGTTCTGTTTCAAGCATTATATCTCCGGAAGCATAGTGTTCCTGATCATCGAATTGACGACTGTGTTTGGGTATTACAAATATCTGAACGACTTCGGAAACCCCTCAATGACTAGGGCGTTGCTTGTCTTGGGTTCGTCCTCGTTAATCACAGCAACTTTTCCGTGTCGAGTATATTTATGCACTTCTCGGATTGTACTGATATAACACGCCTTTCAATTAATTAGTCTCAATCCTCAGTGCCGCAAGAAACGCAATGTCATTTTTCATTCTGCTGATCGTTTCGCTGGGCTACAGCATCGTCAAAGCTTCATTGGGATCGGTCATGTTGAGGGTTAGACTTTTGGCTGTTGCACATTTTATCTTTGGTGTAGTGTAAGCAGGATTATGAGTTCTAAGTTCGTATCGGACAAGCTCACTAAATTCCTTTTCTTTCTGCGCCCCAAATTATTTGAATTAAAAGATATGCAATCGGAATGGCTGTCTTCCCATTCGAAACAGCCGGCTTATGGATATTCTTCATGGTCTTCCCACTAGCATTTACTTTGACTGGGTTCATGATGTGGATCATGGCCGCTCTTGCTCACAGTAAGGGACCACTCGAACACCCGCCTGCACTCATTCTAACTATGTCCTAACTACGTCGATTTATTTTTTCTCTCATCGCAGCCATCCAGGACTTGGAAGCGCGTAAACAAACATTCAAGACTCAGAGTAAGAAACTTGAACGGCATGGATCACATACTTGACAAGCGCCTCACATACTTTTTTCTATTGCCATTTTTCCAACAGTGTTTGTTAGGCTACACCGGGTCCTGATCGGCGCGGCCATAGTCATTGTGATATTCTTTTTCGTATCATCAGTTTCGTTCTCTAATCGACTACAGCAAGACTTTGCGCCCGACACATGGCGGACGCGATGGTTCCTGCTAGACGGCTGGCTGTCGCTATTGTACATGGTCTGTTTCGTGTCTATCGCGTTCCTGTGGCGTCCAACAGAACGGAACCGATATCTGGCGATGAGTGATGAGCTGGCGCAGGACGAGGAGGCAGCTGATGAGTATGATGACCAGGCGCCCGCGCGGGATGGCGCTCTTGGGGATGAGGATGATGGCGGAAAAGAGTGGGTGCCCCAGGGTGACGGACGAGACGCTGTGCCTCTGCAACTGCGCAGGGTCGGAGATGAGACCGTTGTGGTAAATTAGCTTTCTATCGGTCTCTTTTTCCTAAATGGATCCATGTCAATTGACCCGTTATCTCAACCTTTTCAGTTTGATATCGGTGAAGATGAAGATGATGAAGATCTTCACAAATCCAAAGATCAGTTCAATGGGCATGACAACGAGCATCGACCGCTTCGAAGATCAACATCCACCGAACGACCCCCGGATTATCACTGAAAAAAGTACAACCAGCTTATATTCCTATCGAGTAATGAAAGTATAGAACATCTGCTGTATTAATTTGTCTTGTTAGATCTGCGTTTTTTTACTCCTGAAACTAAGGTTTTTGGACTCGTGCATAGCTTTCCCTACTCCTTTCAAGAACAACAGAAATTCGACAGTCTATCCCATAACTAAATCCATGCAACGCGTCCTTTACTTTTCCTTCTTCTGATCAACAATAATGAAAAAAGAGAAACGTAACAAATACAAGAGAATGGTTCAGAGGGGCAATTGAAATAACTATCAAAGCAGAGCCTGACAAGGTTGTAAATACGTACATCAATAAACTTTTTTTTCCATCTGTTAATTTTTTGAATATGTGCAAATATCAAGGGTGAATAAATGAATACGATTCCATGAATAAATACAAAGCTGGAGTTTTATAACATCCGCGCTGAATCAGGTGGACTGTTTCCATGTCCAGAAGAGGAATCCAAATAAAAAAGAGTCCATGTCCAGAAGAAGAATACAAATCCAAAAGAGTCCAAGGTCCAGAAGATTTCAAAGTCCAGAGAAGTCCAAGGTCAGAAAAGAGCCTGCTGGTCTCATCACTGCTCTCCTTTTATGGCATGTCTCTGGCCCCTGAGTTTCAACTAGAAAATCCAATAAACCACACGTGCAGATATCACCAGCTTAGAGTCATAGATTTGTCACCAGGAAAAATAAATGTCCAGAAGTGACATGAGAAAGTACAAAGGACACTGTGTTCTTTGCTATGTCACTTCACTGCCAGCATAATTGCCTAGGATGAAGTCATCCCAGTTAAACTGGGATGCACTCAACCAATTTAAACTTGGTTGAAATCAACTGATGAAATATAAATCCAAGGGACCCCCCTTGGTTTTATATTTCATTGGTTGAGGTCAACCTACTTTAAATTGGTTTTTTTGCATCCTAGTTTAACTGGGATGAACGCAACCTAGCCAATTATGCTGGCAGTGCTTGCAAACAATAGATTGTTGATTTTGACTGGTGTGCATGTCTTTGTTTCTCCAGTGTGTTATCTGTGGATCTGAATGCTTAGAGCATCCACCATTGTCTTGCTAACTTTTCTGCAACTGCGGAGAGGTTAGCAAGCGCAATGGTTACCCTACCAAGAAACCACGCCCTTGTGACTTGGTAGGGGGGCTCTGCAGCTGGCTAACCAAGAGTCCCCACCCTTGGGGACTCTGCATGTCACTCGGTAAGGCTGTAGGGGGGGGGGGGATTGAGGATTTGATTGTGGGAACAGAGGAGATTGGGTGGATATTACCGTACCAAGCTTGTTAGAAATTTAGAGACCTCTAACAAAACTCTTAGCAATTCCTCAGTTAAAGAGGCCTAAAGAGGCCACAAGGGTGGCGCGCGGGGGCTTGGTCTCTGTAAAGTTGGCATACCAAGCAAGCCACTTTACAGAGATGGTGGTGGATGCTCTTATGTAGCTTGTTGCTTGAATGTATATGGAACTATGTGCTTTCATCATACAGACACAACAGAAAAGCTTGCAGTTCCAGCAGCCTGGATATCCAACCACACCTCAACTTCAGCCACTGAAGAATACATATCCTGTATCCTTACAAATATTTCACCCAATTCCCTCCCATCCCTCCTTCTTATAGAAGCATGAAAAGGTACTGACAGCTATGGGTGCCAAACCCATGTCAAACTCCTTCTTAAACCACTTAGCAAAGCCATCTGATGCATGGTGTAAGAGGCTACAAAACTCCTCCCTCCCATCTGTGGTCAGCACATTTCAGTATATACACTTCCAATTTCCTAGTTTGGTTTCATCCAATTTAAACTAGAATTCAACAAACCAATTTAAAGTAGGTTGACCTCAACCAATGAAATGTAAAACCAAGGGGGGTCACTTGGCTTTAATATGAATCAGTTGATATCAACCAAGTTTAAATTGGTTACATAATACTCTATTTTTTATGCTCCAACAAAGCTGTCTCGTTCCTTGTGATCCTGCATTTGTATATTAGAACCACACTCACAGTGATAGTACCTGGATTTTTATAGGCATTAAGCCATATTTTTATACACACAGCTTACAGCTACCCTGGGCTTCACTGAACCACAGAGGATAGGTTTTGGGAAGCGTCTGGCCCCATGTTGTTGTTGGACAATCCTGCCAATTTAACCCCACCAGGCCTTCTTAGCTCCCCTTACTTGCCATGCACCACTCCAAAGATCCATTGGAATTGGGCCCATGGGCTTCTCCAGGTTTCACACCAAGTACCCAACAAGACATAAAGTCTTGGGGAAATTTTGGAATCCTCAATCCCTCCAATGTACAACTTCCCCTGGTCCCTGACCATTCCCACCAAAAAAGGGGACTGTCCCTTAATGTAGTGTTCTCAATTATGGCCACCAAACTGCTCCTGATCCCACATACCAACCCCCTGGAGGATACAGCAGACAAGGGTGAGGTAGGTATCAAGGCACACAGCAAGGATCCAGGGACCACGGGGGGGCTCAGGTAGATACCAGTGTGGCCAGAACAAATATTGAGTATGTCTGTGGTGGCCCCATGATTCTATCTATATATCAATTACCAATTGTCAAGATCCCTTGCAACTGTAAAAATCACTATCTTGTCATGTCACATCTGTGACACTCCTCTATTACCTTTCTCACTCGACTCCTCTTTCTTCCTTCCTTCTTACACTCGACTCACTCTTCTTTAATCAACATCAACCCCTCTATCTCAATCAATCTCAATCTCCTCATCAATCTCAACTCAACACCTCAACACCTCAACAATCAATCAACACTCACACTCACTTCCCTTCTCATCTCTCAATCCCTTTTCTATTCTTTCATCTTATACTCTGTTATCAATTCCCTACTTCTGCCTGGTGAGATTCCCCTTTACCAGACCCACTCAACACAATCCTCTCAGCTAATCTCTTTTTTTCCTTAGTCCATATCCCTTTATCCTGTCCTCCTCTCCAGTTCTCAATTCATCACCGCCTTTATTCATATCTCTATTGATCTACATGTTGCTTTCCCATTTCATTCATCTTTTCTTACTTTTTCTTTATCTTCTTTAACTCTCATATCTAACTTGTTTTCATCCTAGTGTGCCGGCTCTTATTCTGCAATAAATCATCAAACAGATTTCTTTTACGGTTAAAAGCCTACAACCGAGGAATTTGATAAGAGCCAGTGCGGGAAGATAGTAGATTCGTCGTAATCAACAATATGGAGGCATCATCAAACAACGATGGTTTCCGAAAAGCTATGCTGAAAACAGCACTGGAAACAACTCCACAACTGTCGGAAGAGAACTACTCAATATGGAAGGATAAGATGACATCGCTGCTAGAGTTACGAGGGGTCTTGAACGCTCTAGAATCACAACCTCCGAATGACACACCTCTAACAGAAGATGTCAACGCAGAACTGAAACTTCTCTTCATATCAAAGATGGACAGTGTGACACACAACAATATTGTCACGGCAGAAAATCAGGGATCGGCAAAGAACCTGTGGAAGGCAATCAAAGATTGATTTGCTTCCGACGAGTCGTCCAATCGAGCGCGGGTATTCAATGAATTCCTATATGTCAAGTTCAAGGAAGATGCCCTCGAATCATTTGTCACGGATATCAAAGTCTCAATCAAGAAACTCGTTGATGTAGGAATCGAACTTCCTCAGGATATTCTAGCCTACCTTATCCTCTTCAAGCTACCAGAGAATCTGCATCTTCTGAAGCGACAGATCATGCACTCGGACAAATCTCTGACCGTCCAGTTTGTGTGCAATCATCTAACTCAATTCAATAATGAAAACAAAGCGGAAGTCAAGGAAGCATCATCTTCAAACCAAGCGGCGCTCGTATCAACTCGTAATCTGAAATCTGGCCAGAAAGGAACTCAATCCAATGCTGGATCTAACTCTGGAGCAAATACCGGAAAGCAATGCACCACCGGTTATCACAACCCTGAACAAGATGGGAATCACTCAGCTGATTCGTGTTGGCACCTGCATCCCAACAAGGCACCAGAATGGTGGCAGGAATCTCAGGCGAAATGGCAAGCAAGCAAGAGAAACTCCAATGTCAACTACTACTTGTCACTCGTCACGCTTTGGACCGAAGTCGCAAATCCAAAGTGCAAGATGGTACTCGACAGCGGAGCATCTGCACACATCTTCAATGACCCAAAATTCTTCGACAGTCTGGACCTCGGTGACCGAGATGTGATCCGTACTGGCAAAGAGGGGGCTACTTTACCAATCAGAGGATCGGGAAGGGTAACCCTACAATGGGGAAAGTCGAAAATGTCAATAACCGACTGCCTGTACGTACCAGATATAGTCATCAACCTGATCAGCGCGGGGGCTCTGTTGAAGAAAGGATGCAAAATAACTGCTAAAGAGCAGGCATTTCAAGTGTCAAAATGTGGATTCAAAGGCAAGATTGAAAATAATCTACTCGTTTTGGACACTCCAGACGCTGTCGGGGGTACGGTCAATTATGCGGCTAATTTCTTGCAAGTCCCGGCGGATACTCTCAGAGCGATTCATGAAAAATTCGGTCATGCATCCTTAAAACGAATAGAACAGTTCATCCCAACCTCAATTTCCAAGGCCGAGAAGGACCATTTCGAGTGCAAATCTTGCACCCTTTCAAAGATCACCAAGCAGTCATTCTTGACGGAATCACAACCAGCGTCAAAGGTCTTCGAACGTATTCACTTGGATCTGATTGGTCCAATCAATCCAGAATCAAAAATCAAATCCAGATACATATTAACACTAGTGGACAACTTCTCTGGCTACTTGGCAGGATTTCCCATAGGGAAAAAAGACGACACAACAGACGTCTTGATCAATCTGCTCGAGTCGGAAAACAAGAGACGAGGCTACTTCCCAGATTTGATTTGCTCCGATGGAGGAGGAGAATTCACGGGGAATAGGTTAGTCAGCTTTCTTGATAAAAATCACATCCACAGGCTAATATTGGAACCCTACCATCCCGAACACAATGGTAGAGCGGAACGTTCTAATTGCACGATAGTCGAATCAATGCGGGCAACTTTTTGTTCATTGGGAATTCCCAAAACGTACTGGCACGAGGTGGTAAAATCCTGTTGCCTAATGTTAAATCAGATTCCCCGAAACGGCCAATCTCAATTGCCATGGGAAATTGTGCATGGACAAAGCTTCCCTCAAGATCTCCTCAGACCACTTGGCATGACAGCAGTTGTCTTGGACATGAACAGATTGAAGGGGAAGAAATTTGAACCTAAAGGGGAAGAAGGCATTCTAGTCGGATTCAACGTATTGCTCCGATCATATCAAGTCATCAACAAAATGGGTACCTCAAACTCAAAAAGGCATTGTACGGTTTGAAGCAAGCTCCGAAGAACTGGTACGAAACCCTGGTAGCCTGGCTTGAATCGCTTGTCTTCCAAGAATCAAATTGTGATCCTTGTCTGTACTTAAGCAACGATGGAGTATCTCGTCTGTTTTTCCACGTTGACAATCTCATTTTGGTTGGATCAGGGAACGGTTTGAAGGACAAATTCAAAAAACTTTTCTCAAATTCCTCGTGCCATGAACCAAACACGATCCTGGGGATGAAGTTCGAGAGAATTGGCAACAAAATTCTCCTCTCACAACCAAAACACATAGAACACGGCCTTGAGGAACTTGGATTAATAGACTGTAAACCATCAACCACTCCGCTCACACCCAACCTCAAGCTAAAAGAAGCCTCAGATGAAGATCACCGACTCTTCAAGAAGGAGAACATCAATTATTGATCCGCAATCGGTCTGATGAACTACATAGCTGGGTACACTCGACCCAACATAAGCTTTGCAGTATCAAGTCTAGCTCGCTTCTCCATCAAACCTGGCATGACCCACTGGCATGAAGTCAAGAAGGTCTGGCAGTACATCCGACACACCAAGGACCTCAAACTCACTCTCGAAATCCGCAATCCCAATCAACTTCTTGAGATTTACAGCGACGCCTCGTGGGGAGACGATCCAGTCTACAGAACTTCCCAATCCGGCTATCTTTGCTATCTATTTGGAGCTCTTGTCTCCTGGAATATCTGTAGACAACACAATGTGACTTACTCTTCTACCAAGGCGGAACTCAACCCACTAGTGGATTCTTTCCACGAAGGAACTTGGTTAAAGGCTCTCTTGTCCGACATCTGGAACCTTCAAGTGGACTCGGCCACACATTACATCGACAATATCGACCTCAATGAACACCTCATGATGAATGACGACGAATTCAAAGAGAACTTTGCAAATTCTCATTACATCGACAATAAGGGACTCGATGACAAATTAAAGAAATTTGGATCAAATCTGAAGACAAGACACATTGACCTCAAAACTAAAGGTATCCGACAGGAACTCAAGCACAAGAAAATCAAGATTATTCTAATTTGCACCTTTGATATGCTCGCCGATGCCTTGACAAAAGCAGCTCCCAAGTCTTCTATCCTCAACCTCACCAAAACCGTAGACCCAAATTTCTCAGCTGACTCAGTAAAATCTCACCAGTCACGGGGAGTGTAAAAATCACTATCTTGTCATGTCACATCTGTGACACTCCTCTATTACCTTTCTCACTCGACTCCTCTTTCTTCCTTCCTTCTTACACTCGACTCACTCTTCTTTAATCAACATCAACCCCTCTATCTCAATCAATCTCAATCTCCTCATCAATCTCAACTCACCACCTCAACACCTCAACAATCAATCAACACTCACACTCACTTCCCTTCTCATCTCTCAATCCCTTTTCTATTCTTTCATCTTATACTCTGTTATCAATTCCCTACTTCTGCCTGGTGAGATTCCCCTTTACCAGACCCACTCAACACAATCCTCTCAGCTAATCTCTTTTTTTCCTTAGTCCATATCCCTTTATCCTGTCCTCCTCTCCAGTTCTCAATTCATCACCGCCTTTATTCATATCTCTATTGATCTACATGTTGCTTTCCCATTTCATTCATCTTTTCTTACTTTTTCTTTATCTTCTTTAACTCTCATATCTAACTTGTTTTCATCCTAGTTTGCCGGCTCTTATTCTGCAATAAATCACCAAACAGATTTCTTTTAGCAACCCCGCGCCCCAAGGGGTTTCTCACACTCTGAGCCACCTAAATTTACAAAGACACTGGTCGCCCCAGCAGACCAATAACATGTTTCTAACTTGGAAGCAACAAGGTTCTGAGGACTATTTTACCGGGTGGCCAAATGACCAACCTTGTATTCCCATAAGGGCCAATTAGGCTTCTGAGATGGTCAAGCTGCCCCACTGGTCCGTATTGAAGGTTTCTAACTCCCTAGCTGATTGATTTGTGAGGAAAGAAACCCATGCACTAGGCCTGATTTGAAAATTCTGTGGAGTATCAATGCAGTAGTGTGCCACCTCACCATGGACAACTTTTTTAATATCTGCAAATTTGCCTTTTAAAATACAAAACCTTGCTGGTTGATCAACCTTGCTCACATGAAAAACTGGAGCTTCTTTGCTGATAACAAATTTTCCAAGTTGAACTTGATGAAATTCCCCATCAAAATAGATTAAAATTTATTAAGAGGGCCTGACTGCTCCTACCTACTCAATTCTTGGTTTAAGAAACACCTAGCTAAGGTCTCCTAGGTATTTTGGGCTTTTACATACAAGGCAAGTGTCTGAAAATAATTGCAGGGGTTATTTCTTGAGCAAAATATTTTTTTCCCTGCTTATGAGATCCCAATCACCATCTCCTGATCCCTTCTCCTGGTTGTATATATATATAATTCTTCTTACTCTTAACTTTCTGTTTAGGATTTTCAGATTACTCTGATTTTACTATATGAATTTTTCTGATCATGTAAAGAGTTGTTATCATATTCCTTTCTCAAATAAAATAAAATGAAATTTAACCTTATATATCATGAAATCAAAAATGATTTAAATTTCCCTTTACCCAACCCAAACATCAGTTTGATATAACTGTGGATTTTTTCAATCCCACACAAGTGGTTTCTAGGAGAGTTCTCAACAGAAGTGTGTGAGCCCTATGAGCAACACTCTGAGCCCTATGATCACATCAACAGATAAATGAGCTT
Organism: Puccinia hordei; assembly: GCA_007896445.1. NCBI lineage: Eukaryota > Fungi > Basidiomycota > Pucciniomycetes > Pucciniales > Pucciniaceae > Puccinia > Puccinia hordei. The sequence goes on along the minus strand of RDRW01000226.1, from coordinate 336,018 downwards.
TGATTTATACTCAATTCACCATCTCATGCAGTAGCCCTACTTTCTCTGCCCAAGGGACCAGGGCCATGGTTTGCGAGGGGGGGATTTTGTGAAAATAAGGCCTCACAGCTCACAGGGATGCTCTGGGTTACTCAGTTGGTTGTGGGTAATCCCAGGTGGAATTTGTGGGTTTTAATCCCAGAACACAGTGGCCCTTCAATAACTGGACTATTACATCTCACACAGACACAGGAGTGCATGCAGGCAGGGTGGGGGGGATAAATAGAATTCAAGAGGTACATGATCAACTATAGTAACAATAACCCCACAGTGAAAGACCATTGGGGAATAAATGGCACACAAAGGGGATATGATGACATATACTAAAAATAACACAAGTGATACCTAAACAGAAAATCCACTCCCCATGAAGAGTTTACTCATAAAATTGGGGGTGACCAAGCCTGGGAGGAAAACCTTAATTGAGTTGATGTTGAAATCTTTACTGCCAAGGATCCAGCAGTTTTTGATATTTGACTTGAGGACCAATAATATCTTCTCAATGAAATTGATGTATGAGGAGTAGGGTGAGGAATAGATAAGCATCATGTTGTGTTGAGATGAACTGGATCAGCAAGCAAAAATGTGAGTTGAGTGGTTGAAGTGTTGGAAGGATAAATTTCAACAAGTGAAAATAAAACATAGGAGTAGATAAAATAAAGAGAACTACCTGGAGCAGAAAGCAAAAATGTTATTTGAGTGGTTGATGTGTTGGAAGGATGAAGAAGGTAACCTTACAACTGCTGCTACTGCAGGTAATATAGAGAGAAAACATTAGTGTCACAGTATGTTACATGATAGTGAAATGACATGATGAAATGACTAATATAGAATACTGTAGCTATGTTTGAGATTGGAGCAGAAAAAATAATGAGAAATCTAAACATGTTGTGATCCACATAGATGTTAAGAATTCAGCAACCATTATTAATGGCTGCAATTTGGGGGTTGATAAACCCACGCCCATGGGCGCACGCCCACACCCAATGCAGGCCCATCCCTGGGTGTCAGCACGCCCAGAGATGGGTGTTGTGGTAATCCTGTTCCTTCTCACATCATTCCTTCTAGATCTTATATTCCATCCATATATTCATCAACATTATTCCAGATTCAGATTCTACACCACATTTTACCCCTAGTCACTAACTCAAACCACCCTTGATTGCCTTTTGGATCAGAAGTTATTAGCCTTCATAGTTTTCATAGGTACATTCTTTTTGTCAGCCCTAGAGATACTCCAGAGTATCCTAAAGACTGACTTCAATGTAAAATATTAATAAAATATTGTATTAGCAATAATATATACTATAATATTATTAAAGTAATCAACTTTTCATGTAAAATTAGGTGGGGTACCTCACTCAAACCACCACCAAATTCCAACTCCTTCTATTACTTTACCATATCTCAAAAGGTACTTAGTAGGAGATGGAATAACCGTAAAAATATAGATTATAAAGTATTGTCATAAAAGCTGAGAGACAATAAACTTATTTGCATAAATATAATAATATTACAGTTATGCTTATAAGAAAGAAATTACCTGAGTGCGTGGTAATTTCCCAGTATTGTTCTATTAAATGAATTGGCCCATGATGTGATTGGTTATACATACATGTCATGAGGTCATGGGGACATAGAAAATACTGTGCTCAATTCAATACAATTCCCATTACATCATTGTACATTTGAATTGTAATACATTAGAGCAGAATTTAGAATAAACATTCTAGAACATTCCTCAAGGAATCTCTAGAATATAAAAGGAGGCCATTTCTGGCCTAGGATTGGTTCCTCAGCATATTCCCCAGTACCATTTTGTAAGTACTCTGAATATTCTCCTCCTACTATTAGAGTAGTGTATCCCCTTTATATCCAACCCAACCTTTATTACTGGAATAGTCTCAAGTTACCTTAGAATTCCCCATCTCTTGGCCTTGATCTGTTCCTTAGAAAGCAGTTGCTGCAAGACTACCACCTCTGACAGTAGCCAATCAGCTTAAGTGCTTGCCAGCTGCTTAATAGCAATTCTTATTGCTATACCTTTCCCAAAAAGACAAAGAATAGCCAAACCTACACGGTTAACTATTGGTCTTCTCCAATTGAGTGATTTGTATATCAAATATTCAATTATAAGGAGTTTTAGGTTATCCTCTGTGCATATTTTGGACACTATAGAGAGAATAAATTCAATTTTTTATTCAGATAACCTTTCAGCACAGTGACAGTACCTGGTTTAATTGTAAAATTAAACCAGTGTTTCATACACAGAGCTGACAAGTGGGGGCCTCATCCAACTTCCCTTGACAAAACAGTACGTGAAAATTTCTATAAGAAATATTCTAGATACTTCCAAACTTAATAGGGCGTTGATAAACGCACGCCAACGCCAACCCGCACGCCAATTTTTTTTGGCGTGCGGGGCCTACACGCCATTTTTTTTTGGCGTGTGGGGTCTACACGCCAAAAAAAAGGGCGTGTGAGACCCACACGCCATTTTTTTTTGGCGTGTGGGCCCCGCACGCCAAATAAAATTGGCGTGTGGGCCCCGCACGCCAATTGTTTGGCGTGCGGGTCACCCCTCGCTCACATAATTGAGTGGGAGGGACCACTCGATTACGTGAGCGAGGCCGGCTGACAAGGTTATACAACCTCGTCAGCCGGGAGGACTTCCTCCCGGCACGAGGCTGTATAACCTCGTCAGCCGGGAGGACTTCCTCCCGGCTGACAAGGCTATACAACCTTGTCAGCCAGGAGGAAGTCCTCCTGGCCGACGAGGTTGTATAACCTCGTCGGCTGGGAGGACTTCCTCCTGGCCGACGAGGTTGTATAGCCTCGTCGGCCGGGAGGACTTCCTCCTGGCCGACGAGGTTATACAACCTCGTCGGCCAGGAGGAAGTCCTCCCGGCCGGCGAGGCTATACAACCTCGTCGGCCAGGAGGAAGTCCTCCTGGCCGACGAGGTTGTATAACCTCGTCAGCCGGGAGGACTTCCTCCCGGCTGACGAGGTTATACAACCTCGTCAGCCAGGAGGAAGTCCTCCTGGCCGACGAGGTTGTATAGCCTCGTCGGCCGGGAGGACTTCCTCCTGGCCGACGAGGTTGTATAGCCTCGTCGGCCGGGAGGACTTCCTCCTGGCCGACGAGGTTATACAACCTCATCGGCCAGGAGGAAGTCCTCCCAGCCGACGAGGTTATACAACCTCGTCGGCCAGGAGGACTTCCTCCTGGCTGACAAGGTTGTATAGCCTTGTCAGCCGGGAGGAAGTCCTCCCGGCTGACGAGGTTATACAGCCTCGTGCCGGGAGGAAGTCCTCCCGGCTGACGAGGTTGTATAACCTTGTCAGCCGGCCTCGCTCACGTAATCGAGTGGTCCCCCCACTCGATTATGTGAGCGAGGGGGGACCCGCACACCAAACAATTGGCGTGCGGGGCCCACACGCCAATTTTATTTGGCGTGCGGGGCCCACACGCCAAAAAAAAATGGCGTGTGGGAACCACACGCCATTTTTGGCGTGCAGGTCTCACACGCCAATTTATTTTGGCGTGTAGACCCTACACGCCAAAAAAAAATGGCGTGTAGGCCCCGCACGCCAAAAAAAATTGGCGTGCGGGTTGGCGTTGGCGTGCGCGCTTGGCGTGCGTTTATCAACGCCCACTTGATATTGGACAGTTCTTCTCTTGAGAATTAATTCTCATCAGCTGCTCACTGCAATATTATTGGATTATTTTGAGAAATTCTCAAACTCAAAAGAATTATCATATCTTGCACAATAAAATTTAGTGCCATAAAAAAGAATTTCCCAGCAAATTCTAACTGTACACAGTACAAAATTCAGTGAAGACACTGATCAATAAATTTCTCAGCTAAAACAACTGAGGAAAGTCTCATTAAAATTTTATTTTATTTTTTCTCAGATTCCATCGAAAAATCACATATAAAACAGAAAAAATAAATAAAATTTCAAAATACATTGACATCAGTGTATTACAAATTCTTAGACTATAGAAAATTTCAGCATGTTTTTCTTTTATTCTTTTTTCTCGAAAAAAAAAAAAAAAAAAAAAAAACTTGTGAGCAAAAAATTCAATTCAAATTTGAATTACAGCGGTTCACAGAAAAAGCAGGGAAAAAACAGTGACACCTACATTTCCCATTACATCACCGCACTCGGGGTATCGGGTGTGAAACCCGAATTTCAAATAAAAAAGAATAGAAATATACAGTATCGTCAGGCGTGTTAATTCAAACCAACACATCAAACCAACAACGACGACACCATCAAAGCACTAGAACATTCCAAGGAAGTATTATAAAAGAAATAACTAACAAGATCGCCTTGTTTTCTTCCTCCAGAATCATATAAATCAATTCGAATAACGAGGAAAGAAATAGTCGAATCGTATAAATAATACATAATAACAAACGACAAAACAAACAAGTCAGTAAATAAGTAGTAATTTTTTCTCATCATAATAAGATAATAGTTACTAATATAAAACAAAATACACACTAGTTTCTAACAGCGGCGACGACAGAATTAACAGGACGCAATCAGTCCCTCCAGGGTTAGCGAGTCCAATTACTGTTGACCAAGAAAATATAACGGCACCGGCAACAGTACCGGCTAGAAACTTGACGAAGGACTTTGCGGCGATTGAAGCAGCAAAGGCACTCCTAGAAAGTAAGCAAGAAATACATTCACATCGAACTAATAAATAAGAAATAAATACTCACATGGCTCCATCTACCAGGTCAGGAGTTGACCATGCGTCAAAACCAGCCCCAAGGAACAGAGGCAACAAAAAGAGTAGAGGAGCATATGGACAAAGACGACCTGATGATCGTGACGGACAAAGCACCAAAAGGTCAGTGGATAATCGACAGAATCGCAGTGATTTGACACTAACATTGTTGGAATCCAGCATTCACAGGACAACACCCGTTATCAAAGAGCCAGGCGGAAGCGATTGAATTCCTCATGGCAGCAAAGAAAGCCTACCACAACGCGAAAGACGCAGAGGAATGGGAATGACTCCCGAAGTATATCGAGCAGGTTATCTCGAGCTTCCTGCTCGTAACCAGCTTCCTAGGATATCCGGAGACAATCAAGACCCTGGACAACTGGAATCCTTACAAGGAACAAAAAATAGCGAAAATCTGGGCCAAGAACGCGCCGAAGAAACCGGAAAACACGAACCACAATCAAGTCGATTCGGCGAAGATGAAAGACAAGATAAAAAGCTACAAGATCCCGAAGAAAACGGCGGAGCCATCCAGGAAAACGAAGATCAAAAAATTTCCAAAGGAAAAAAGCGCTTGGAAGAAGAGAAACAACCTCAAGATAATAGACAAGAAAGGTTGGAGGAAAATCGCAGAGATCAGTCAAGCGATGATCGACTTCAAGGAAGCGGTCAACTAATTTTCTCTACTACACCCCTCTCTTCTAATTCCTCGCCATCCCCTTTACTAAATAAAGAAAAAGTTGTAAATAGCTCTAATCAATCTTGTTTGTCAACAGAAATTGAATTCTTTGACCAAATACTAATCCAAAACATTGCCCACATTGACAGAAAAGTCAATGAAATTAAACAAAATACTTTAAATAGTAATTATGACGTGAGAAAACTATCAATATCTGTTGCTGAGTATAATAAAGAGTTTAAAGGAATGATATTAGAAACTAAAAAGATTCAGAGTGTAATACAAGCAATGAAAGATTTGAAAAATATTATGGTAATAAATCATAATAATATTATGAAAATTGATTCTAAATTATCACAGAATGATAAAGAAGAACAAAATATCAACAATCCTAGTGTGAAAATGAACCAAGAGTATTCCTTGTTCAACATAGAATTACATAAAGTCAAAGAAGAAATTAATTCAAAAATTAATTCCACACCTAGAAGTACAAATGATAATTCATTAATATTAATAGAAATACAAAAGTTAAAAAATGAATTACAAACAAAGCTTCAAATCCAAGATACATCCATCACAAAAGATATTAGAGATAAACTTGATCAATTTCATATTAATAGTGATAATGCATCTGAAGAACACATAGAAAATATTATGAATGTTCTAGAAAGAACAGAAACTATGGAAATAAATATCAATACTAAAATAAGTTCATTAGAACATAACTTGAATAATAAAATAGATAGTATGGAAGAAAGATTGTCTAAATTGATATGTGACAAGATGGGAGAAATTAAAAATAAAGTACAAGTTAATGAAATCCCAATTCAGACCAATACAACAGAAAAAATTAATCAACAACATCATAACATGTTTTTACCCACAAAGGAATTCAATACAAGTAATATAGAAGACCATTTGAGAAAAACAGAAGATAAAAGTATTCCACCACATTTTCTAATCACGAAACAAACCACACCTGTGGAGTATAAGGAGAAAGAATCTCCTAGATTAGAAATACCTAGAATAAAAGAGTGGCCTAAATTCTCAGGTGAAGGAGAATATGATCACTTGGAATTTATTAGGACTATAGATCTCTTACAAGAAGATTTTGAATTGTCAGATGCTTCCATTTCAGGAAGACTGAGTGGTTTATTCAAAGGAGCTGCTAGAAGATGGTTCAATGATGTGAGATCAAGTAGTGGTAAACAATCTTGGGATTGGTGGAAACTACAAATATTAAATAAATGGGGTAGCCCAGCCTGGAGGTATAAATTAGAAAGTAAATTTGACGAAAGTATCTTTGATGCAGAAAAAGATTCACCTATTAAGTGGGTCCTTACTCAAAAAGATAGACTCCAAGCCTTATGGCCCTACATGAACCTTCAAGACATGCACCAAAGAATCCTTAAGAAATGTGGAGGTGAACTGGAACATGCCGTAAAAAGTAGAGCATGCATCAACAGAAGATATCATAAATATAATGGAAGATATTGTTACTAGAACCAGAATTGGTAGGAGATACAGAATTTCCAAAATCAATTACCAAGACAAGTCTGACAAGAATGAGCAGAAAAGCAGTAGCTCTAAAAGTAAAGAAATAAACAAAGAAATGAACCCTAGCAAAGACAAAAAATGCTATAATTGTCAAAAAATGGGACATACATCAGTGACATGTCCACAGAAGAAAAATGTGAACCAAGTGGATATAGAAGCACAAGATGAGCAAAAAGAAGAGGAAGCAGAAGAGTCAGTTCATGACTATGATGATGGATCTTCAATATCAAGTGCTTCAGCAAACATGATACAAGCTGACTTAGACATAGCTGACGTGATTCATGATATTCAACTACCTCAAGAATGGCATACAGGTCAAGAAGTTACACACGTGACAGAAGCCAGAATAATGAAATCTAAACCAGCTAGAGGAAAGGGATATACAGCAGGTAAATCCAATATTATCTCAGTAATTTTCCAGGAACAAGAGGCAGATATGCTTTTGGACAGTGGAGCATTTTGCTCAATAGTATCTAAAACATACCTACAACAATTCTGCCCAGACTATGAGAATCAATTGATACCTATAGGATCCATAAAATTGAATAGTGCAAGTAACACCATGAAAACACTAGGAATATTTCCTTGTGCAATGATAATACCACACCCAGGAGGATCTGTAAGGATACAAGTAGAATTCATAGTTGTGGAAGATGCAGTCAGTAATTATTTTATACTAGGAAATGATTATTTGACTATATATGGATTTGATATCAACAACAGCAGAGAAAGATATTTTACCATAGGAAATGACCACAAGAAAAAGAAATTTCTTTTCAAAACAAAAGAAAAATTGAGAATTAACCAATTATCAGTTGAACATGAAATTGAAGAATTTGCTAAAGAACAGTTGAGTGAGAGTAAAATATGTGAAGAACTTACCAGTTCACAAAAAACACAATTAATCCATAAACTATTTGAATATAAAAGTGCATTTGCCACAGAAAAAGAACCTCTTGGAGAAATTATTGGTCACGAAGTAGAAATTACTCTTAATATTGAAAGACCATACCCACCCTTGCTTAGAAGACCAGCATATCCAGCTAGTCCAAGAGCAAGAGTAGAACTAGATAAACATATAGAAGATCTAGTAAGACTCAATGTGATCAGAAAGATTGGCCATAATGAAGAAGTAGAAATCACTACACCAGTAATCATAGCATGGCATAATGATAAGTCTAGGATGGTAGGTGATTTTAGAGCACTCAAAAATTATACAGTTCCTGATAGATATCCTATACCAAGGATATCAGAAGCATTGACTAACCTTGCCCAAGCTAAGTATATTACTAGCATGGATGCATTAAAAGGTTTCCATCAGAACAAAGTAACAGAGAAAGCTAGGAAATATCTAAGGATAATCTCTCATAAAGGTGTGTATGAATATCTTAGAATGCCATTTGGAATAAAGAATGCCCCATCCCACTTCCAAAGAATGATGAATTCTATATTTTTCGCAGAATTAGCAGAAGGATGGCTAATAGTATAAATAGATGATATTATTATTTGTTCATCCAGTTGGGAAGATCACTTAGAAAGGATCTCTATGGTGCTTGGAAAAATTATTAAAGTTAACATGAAAATTTCTTTAAAGAAGTGCGCATTTGGATTCAAAGAATTAAAAGCTCTAGGACATGTAGTATCAGGACTATCATTATGTGTAGACCAAAACAAGGTAGCAGCCGTAATGAAAAAACCAATACCCTCTAATAAGAAAGAGATGCAGAGTTTCTTAGGATTTGCAAGTTACTACAGGCAACACTTGAAAGGATACGCAGCAATAGCTAGATGTTTGTATGAAATATGTTCAAATTATTCTTGTTTTGAGATGACTCATGAAAGAGTATTAGCATATAAGACAATTAGAGAACATCTGACAAATGCACCTCTATTATTGATGCCTGATTTTACAAGACCTTTCAAGTTATATGTAGATGCTTCAATGGAAGGACTAGGAGCAGCACTACACCAACTGCAAATCATTGAAGACATACCTAAAGAAGGTCCCATATGTTTCATCTCCAGACAACTAAAAGACTCTGAAAGAAGATACGGGGCTAGCCAACTAGAATGTCTATGTCTAGTCTGGGCCTTAGAAAAACTACATTACTACTTAGATGGAAGTGTATTTGAAGTCATTACTGACTGTACAGCACTTAAATCTTTATTGAATATGAAAACCCCAAACAGACACATGTTGAGATGGCAAATTTCAATTCAGGAGTATGGGGGTAATATGACAATTATACATAAAGAAGGAGCATTGCATAAAAATGCTGATGGTCTTAGTAGATGGTCACTACCTAATACTCCAGACAACCCAGCATGGGTACCAGAAGAATCAGAAGAGCTACCAATAATGGGAATTAGAATCACTGATTTAGATGAAGAATTCTTTGAGAATATTAGACAAACATATAAAGAAGACAATAATTGTGCCCTTCTAGTACAGATCCTTAAATCTAACCAAAAAGATGAGGAACTCATAAATGCACTAGATACAGAATGGAAAAAATCCTATCAAGCTGGAAGATTTCACCTGTTTGATGGTATTATTTATCATAGAACCAAACACACATGTGTAATGACTATCACAGACAGAACTATAATAAATACCATTCTGCAGGAATGTCATGATTCCAACTTTTCAGGACATTTATCAGAAGATAGGACAGAAGAAAGAATTAAAGATATAGCATGGTGGCCCAAATGGAGAGATGATGTCCACTTATATTGTACCACCTGTGACAGATGTCAAAAATCTAATAAGGCAACAGGAAAAAGATTTGGACATATGATACAAATAAAAGAGCCTTCTATGCCATGGGAAACAGTAAATATGGATTGGGTTACTGGACTACCACCAGGAGGAAAGAAGAACTACAATGCTTGTTTAGTAATTGTAGACAGATTTAGCAAAACACCTATATTTCTACCATGTCACAAAGATGACACAGCTATGGATACAGCTATGTTAATATGGGAGAAAGTAATATCATGGACAGGATTATTTAAAAATATAATTAGTGATAGAGATCCAAAATTCACTTCAGAACTTTGGAAAGGACTTTATAAATTATTTGGGACCAAACTTTCTTTCTCCACAGCCTATCATCCTCAAACAGATGGACTTGCAGAAAGAATGATACAAACATTAGAAGATATGCTTAGGAGATTTTGTGCTTATGGATTGGAATTCAAAGACTCTGACGGATTTACTCATGACTGGGTTACACTTCTACCTGCACTAGAATTGGCATACAAAACATCCATTCACTCTTCTACAGGAAATACACCTTCATTACTTGAGAAAGGATGGAATCCCAGGTTGCCGCAAGATAGCCTTAAGAAAGACCTGATAGAAATACATCCTACAGCAGCTAGATTTAAAACTATGTTAGATAAAGCCAGGAGTCATGCTCAGAGATGTATAGAGGACTTCTTTGAATACAACAAAAGCAGATGAGACAAAAAACATAAGATCCCCTCCTTCAAAATAGGAGACTTAGTACTTATCTCCACAATTAACTTCAAGAATATTAAAGGACCAAAGAAGCTACAGAATGCATTCATAGGACCATTTGTGATTAAAGCATTGCATGGTGACAATGCTTTAAAAGTAGAACTGACTGGAGAATTACAGAAAAAACATCCTACATTCCTGTAAGCCTGTTGAAACCATATGAAGAAGCAGACAAAGAATTATTCCCTCTAAGACAAGATACACCAGAGGCAGGAATCCCTCCATTAGAACAACCAGAAGCTAAAGAAGTCAAAAAGATCCTAAAAGAGAAAATTATGAGAGGAGTTAAAGATAAACTTTATCTAGTAAGGTATAAAAATCCTATTCATGAAGATGAATGGATTACAGCTAAAGATATACCCAATGCAGATAAACTCCTTAGGAGACATAGGCACTCAAAGAATTAATTATAATTCATAATTAATCCTCTTTTGGTGGTAGGGAATGTCAGCCCTAGAGATACTCCAGAGTATCCTAAAGACTGACTTCAATGTAAAATATTAATAAAATATTGTATTAGCAATAATATATACTATAATATTATTAAATTAATCAACTTTTCATGTAAAATTAGGTGGGGTACCTCACTCAAACCACCACCAAATTCCAACTCCTTCTATTACTTTACCATATCTCAAAAGGTACTTAGTAGATGGAATAACCGTAAAAATATAGATTATAAAGTATTGTCATAAAAGCTGAGAGACATTAAACTTATTTGCATAAATATAATAATATTACAGTTATGCTTATAAGAAAGAAATTACCTGAGTGCGTGGTAATTTCCCAGTATTGTTCTATTAAATGAATTGGCCCATGATGTGATTGGTTATACATACATGTCATGAGGTCATGGGGACATAGAAAATACTGTGCTCAATTCAATACAATTCCCATTACATCATTGTACATTTGAATTGTAATACATTAGAGCAGAATTTAGAATAAACATTCTAGAACATTCCTCAAGGAATCTCTAGAATATAAAAGGAGGCCATTTCTGGCCTAGGATTGGTTCCTCAGCATATTCCCCAGTACCATTTTGTAAGTACTCTGAATATTCTCCTCCTACTATTAGAGTAGTGTATCCCCTTTATATCCAACCCAACCTTTATTACTGGAATAGTCTCAAGTTACCTTAGAATTCCCCATCTCTTGGCCTTGATCTGTTCCTTAGAAAGCAGTTGCTGCAAGACTACCACCTCTGACAGTAGCCAATCAGCTTAAGTGCTTGCCAGCTGCTTAATAGCAATTCTTATTGCTATACCTTTCCCAAAAAGACAAAGAATAGCCAAACCTACACGGTTAACTATTGGTCTTCTCCAATTGAGTGATTTTTATATCAAATATTCAATTATAAGGAGTTTTAGGTTATCCTCTGTGCATATTTTGGACACTATAGAGAGAATAGATTCAATTATTTATTCAGATAATTCTTCAGCACAGTGACAGTACCTGGTTTAATTGTAAAATTAAACCAGTGTTTCATACACAGAGCTGACACTTTTCTTTTCTTTTTCTTTTGGCTTACATAATCCAATTCATTATTATTTCAGTAAATACAAACATATGACATAATCTACAACAAATGCTCATCATTACTACATACATTCACTTCACTATTACACTTTTAGTCTTTTGCTCATCACTATTACTATTATGATCATTGCTCATCATCATATTTTTTAATAATGTGCTCATCATGTGTTTCCCTCTTTACGGGCCTTTACACCATATATACTCCACTCTGTTGTAGTATTACCACCATGCAATTTCTACCCCATACAACCTTTATGACCTTTTCCCCCAATTATTAGATTCAATTTCATCAAAGACACTTCTTACCTAGAAATTTTTAGATACCCTTGCCATTAAACCTTTTACACAAACCATTTTCCAGACACCTCCTCCTCAAACACTCCCCATACCTCAGAGGTAATAGTAGTCAGCTTATTAGTACTACTCAGTCTACGATTAAAATAGAAAAGCCACACCTTGATTTTTATTCTTAGTGTTAAACTCTTCTCCAACAGCATTAGTCAGGAAGGCAGCTCTTATATCAGCACCTTTGTCTTAACTTACATTAGTACTAGTGTATTTATACATATCCCTTCCAAGCTCTATTCTGGCCTTAGAGTGGTTCCACAGCGTGCAACCCACAAGCCCATCTACAGGCGTGCAACACCAGGCCTTCCTGCAGGTATGCGGCTGCATGCCCTGTTCAGGAAAGGGTGTGCAAACCGCACACCCTTTCTATGTATATAGGTAGGGGCACACCCCTGCCTATACACATAGATTGGTGCACCGCCAATCTATGTATATAGGTCAGGGGTGTGTGTGCCCCAACCTATATACATAGAATTGGTGTGCTGGTGGGGTTGGGGAGGTGGTGGTTGGGGAGGTATTTGAGGAGGGGGGGGGGAGGACTGATTGTCAAAGGGATTGGGGGGAGGGGGCGGGGGGAATGCTGCACTGACAGCATAATTGCCTAGGTTGAGTTCATCCCAGTTAAACTAGGATAAAAAAAAACCAATTTAAAGTAGGTTGACCTCAACCAATGAAACATAAAACCAAGGGGGGTCCCTTGGATTTATATTTCATCAGTTGATTTCAACCAAGTTTAAATTGGTTGAGTGCAACCCAGTTTAACTGGGATGACTTCATCCTAGGCAATTATGCTGGCAGTGCTGATGTCATGTTCACATTCCGTTTTAAACATGACATTATCATGTATATAGGTCAGGGGCCTATGTGCCCCCACCTATATACATAGAATAGGCATGCAAGCCACACACCAAGTCTATGTGTATAGGTTGGGGCACACACACCCATGACCTATATACATAGATTGGTGGTGCACCAATCTATGTGTATAGGCAGGGGCACGCCCCTGCCTATACACATAGAAAGGGTGTGTGGTTTGCACTCCCTTTTCTGAAAGGGGTGTGCGACCGCACACCTGCAGGCAGTCCTGGTGTTGCACACCTGTAGATGGGTGTGCAGCCCGCACGCCGATAAACAAAAAGGTGTGTGGGCTGCACGCCTTTTTTTTAAGGGTGTGCGTTGGGCGTGGGCTTATCAACCCCCCTTCAATTTACAATAAAATCACACTGTTATTCATGAAAATCTGATCTCCAACCACTTTTTGTTATCTAAGAGGCAAAGGAGAGAATAAATGGTTTGCAATACACACCAGTAAGTATTCCAAGAAGTAATTTATATAAATGTACACAAGGAACCCTCTGGTGCAATCATTCTCAGAATACAATTGAGGCCCACTTCTGGAAACACAGTGATACATACGGCATCGTGTGGACTTGGTTTGTTTTCCAACCTCTGGTTTCCCAAGCTCAATCACAGGAGTACTTTCCAAGGGACAAAAACATAGTAGCTCTAGGCATAAGGGTGCATTGTGGTGGTATAGAGGAACAGTTCATCTGAATATTGATCCAGGTAGATAGTGTGTGCCACCTTTGTGGTCAGGTTGAGGCGGCTCCTCAACTCATCCACAATGGATTTCAGGGGGCAGAACTCCCCCATCATTGCCTTGAGGTGAGATTGACACTTTTCCAGTTGCAGATTGATTTTGTGATCTAGTTCCACGAGAATGAACTCCCATTCTTCAGCACTGAAAACTTGTTGAATTATCTATATCAATTCTCCACTCATGCGCTTGTGCCCACCAAAACTATGACAAATAATCACTGTGGAATTTTCCTGAATGAAAATATATCATCTGGATCAAGTCTCTTCTGAATAAATCAAGAAAATAAAAAAAGGCTCAAATCTATCATAAACTTGATAATCCTTGAACTCAAGATTGATAATCATCAACCTCAAGAATACTACTAGGAACAAGACTTGTAAAGTAATACTATCACAAATAAAACAGATTAAACTGAATCCATTTTTACCAATCATTCCCTCTTCATTTATCCTCTTTCCCAGAATGAGAATCTTGAATCCTATCCCCTCCTGTATACTCACAAAAAACACATCAATATTCCTGTGTGCTGCTTGTTCTAATTTTTACTTCTTTCTTTCTCTTCTCCCTTTCTTCTTCTTTGTGTCAGTTTCCTAAAGAGCTAATTCATTTATTCTCATCTTCCTATTCTCAGTTTTACTTTCTCAACTGTTTCCTACCATCTTATCCTCATCCTCAGCAAATAGTCCTCACGTAAATATTAAATGTAGTCATTAGGGGTATTCTTATTTGTTTTTTCTTCTTCTTTCATTCTTTCATTTAAGCTTCAAACTTCACTCTGATTTCCTTCTTTCCTAGGTCTATTTTTTTGTATTTTAGAAATAAATTCAATACCTTCAACAATAAAGGCCATTATTCAGTGTAGAGATCTGGGTTGTGTAAAAATCTGCAGGGAGTCCAATGGAGCTGGTCCCAGAAGGCAAGTGATTCAGGTGATATGTGGTGTTCAAAGGTGCTGATGATCTCTGGAAGGATGAGTCCCTGCATTCTGAGCTTCATGGCAAAATTTTACTTCTCAGGAGTACTTCACATACACCATTTTTAATGCCTGTGCCTGGAGCAGGGTGATTTTGTGGTGCAAATTCAGTTGACTGTCTGGTTAAGGACGGAAAAATGAGCTTAATGGTGGGATGCAAAAGAGTTTCCCAGAGCAACCTTCTGGGGGGAATACCGGCTGGCTGGGGGGGGCGAAGCTGAGTTCCTGGGTGAATCAGTGGGACTTCCAGGAAGGCTGGCTGGAAGGGGGGTTGGTTGGGCTGGCTGGAAAGATATCTATTCTTCCAGTGGCTGAATTCAAGGGGGTGTTGGGTATTCAGGCTTTCAGAACCGCAAGCTTTTCCATTTTGGCTGTAGATCTGTGTGACTATGCACCTTCTTATGGGGATATGGTATATTCAAAATTATAATTTCTATTGCTGTAGCGTACTGTAAACAATGGGCCAGTATACTAACACTGTTAGTTTAGTTCTACGATTAGACTACACACACGATACTTTGGTCTTGCATTTTCTGCACATAATAGTACATTTATTTTGTCTATATTGTATTTTATTTTGTAGGGAATTATTGTTAGTGTAGCTGAAAGGTTTTAGTTGAAGAATCATCAAGTCCAATTTTCATGGTTGTAATTATTATCTACACTATTTCTATGAATAGGAACAAATAACTGTTTGCGGGTCTCCCTCTGTGATTACAAAAAATAAACTGCAAGTGTATTTACGTTTCCAATGATAAAGGTGCCTGAGACTGAGATTTTTAAAAAAAGAAACCCGCAGCATATTTTTTTCTGGAGGAATTTTTTCTAGAGGCTTAAAAATCATGAATGATAGTTTCATTATTATAACTTATAAGTTGTTAATTACAACTTATGACAACCGGCAGGTGAAAATACCTCACATAAATTTTGAGAGGAGATAATTGTTACCTCAACCACACTTGAATCTTTGCCAAAATGAGCCGATTTTTAATCAGCTTTATACTCTTGTGGTATGTATGTACTCGTGATCGATCGGCGACAACAGTGTACGTGTACGTGTCGTGTCGGTCGGTATTTCGTCATCGATAGTCACCCGGTCCCCGGGGCAAAGGGCACTCGAGCTTCCAGCTGGAACCAAGATAGACAAATTAATAACTCTGCTCTTGTTTACCACTCTCCTTACCACTCTCCCCAGTTCCCCTTCTTCCTTTGCCTACCCTCATCTTCAAGGAATTTGAAGACTGCAACTGAAATATTACAAAATAACCTCACACCGTAGTCTCATCCTCCCCGTTCCTATTCAACCTCTCCAAAGCTCACCGATCAGTTTCAGTCATGCGCTACACCAGTCTCCCTCGGACTGCCACCTTTGCCTGGTCACCCGCTCCATTTGTCTCCTCCCAGAACCCTTCGTCGTCTGCTTCCGGTAATACTACCTCAGAGAACCAGGTCCAATTAGACCAATTCAACTCACCTCTTCTTGCCACCGGTACTGCAAGCGGCGTACTCGATTCTAGCTTCAGTACGGACTCCAAGCTCGAAATATGGTCTCCATTCACCAACGACTCGGCCGAGGCCAAAGGTACCGTAAACCTCCAATCCCGGTAAGACTAGCCCTTGTGAAAGAAGCTTCTGATATTGTCAGACATGCTTCATTTGCTCATCTTCCACCCATCCACCCGTCCAATTCAAATATCACCAGATTCCATCGTCTAGCCTGGGGTCATGCGGCTGGCCTTCGACCCCGAGGTGTGATTGCAGCTGGTATGGAAAACGCCGAATTAGACATCTGGGACCCAATCAAAATTCTAGCCGGTCAAGGGTATGTCTGTATATTTTCACTTCTCACGCCCGTTCTTTCAATGTTCAATGGCTGATCCATCTCGCTTTCCTTGCCCTCGATCATTCACCGATTACGTATTCAATAGCCCTGAAAAAGCGCTGGTTAGCAAAATGAAAAACCACAACGGTCCCGTCAAGGGTCTTGACTTCAATCCGATCAAAAACAACCTGCTGGCTTCGGGTGCTAGCAAGGGAGAGGTATGTAGAAAATTTATCCAGATCTCGTGTTTTCATCTCGATTGGTTAATTCATATCATTGGCCTCGACCGTCTTGGTCGAATCTCATTAGGTCTTCATCTGGGATTTGAATAACCCAGTCAAGCCATTTGCCCCTCCATCCTCGCGTTCGTTGGACGATGTTACTTCGGTCAATTGGAATCACATCGTCCAATCAGTCCTTGCTGCCTCATCCAATAATGGCTACACCGTCGTTTGGGACATTCGTGAAGCTAATGGTCAAAAAGGGAGAGAAGTTGCCACGTTGAGCTACAGTGGCGCTGTGAATCAAATGCCTGCTTATGGACAACCCCAGCCAGGTATGATGGGTGGTCCGCAATACGGTTCTCAATGGATGGGCCCTGCAGGTGGACGACCCGGCAGTGTGAGCTCAGTAGTATGGCACCCTGAAAATGTAAGCTCGAGTTAGCTCAAAGGATATTTCACAGATTCCATCAATCTCATCGGGACCTGTTGTATATCCTAGCCCACCAAATTGGTCACCGCTTCTGATGACGACGCATCCCCTATCGTCCTGGTTTGGGACCTGAGAAATGCTCGAGCGCCTGAAAGAATCCTAGCTGGCCATGAGAAAGGAATTCTCAGTCTAGCGTGGTGCAAGCAGGATTCAGATCTGTTAGTTAGTTGCGGAAAAGATTGTCGGACAATTTGCTGGAACCCTTCGAGTGGCGAGATAGTCGCAGAGGTATGTGATCTTCCTTGTCATATATGATCTCTGAAGTGATTGGATCTCAATACATCGCACTTTGTGACCAGCTCCCTCCCAGCAGTAATTGGTCATTCCAAAGCGATTGGTGTCCGAGAAATCCTGATCTCATAGCGACCGCATCTTTTGATGGGAGAATAGCGATCAACTCTCTGCAATCAACTGGCGAAGAGTCTGAGACCGTGCAACCCCCGTTGAATTCGGGACCTGCAGTCGATGGCAGTGATATATTTGGTGATCAAGGATTGCTCGCACTGAACAGTGCCAAAGCAGCCGTAAGTTGCAAGCAAGCGCCCAAGTGGTACAAACGTCCATCTGCTGCTACCTTCGCATTCGGCGGGAAAGTGATCACGATTGACAACAATTCGGCTCAGCAAGCGTCTACTGATAACATCCCACCGAAAATCTCACCAGTCGTAAACATTCGACAAATTGTCACAGAGCCTACGTTGGTTGAGCGTGCTCTGAAACTAGAGAATGCGAGCCAGGCCCGTAACTTGCAAACTCTTTGCGAAGAGCGGGCCAATCGTCTCCCTTCGCATGCTTCAACGATCGAATCACAAAGCTGGAAGCTGCTATCGACTTTGTTCAAGACAGATTCATCGGAGGAACTTGTGAACCTCCTAGGATTCTCCAAAAGCGAAGTAAAGTCTATGGTGGAACGACAAATAGAATCGTACAAACCGCCGAAAGTGTCGAATTCCTTATCAAGGACTGCTAGTGAGATGGGTCCAACCTCAACCACCCTTGAGACCACTCATTCAGATAACGACTCGATGCCCCGCGAACCCTTGGTCACTTTTGCCGATACGCCTCGCGAGGGATTGTCTGCTTCTTCCGAAGGCGGTGGAGATGCTGCACCTTCTGAAGCTAGTGTCAGTGCCATCTCAGACGGAACCAAGCTCGCCGAAGCCGAATCAGAAATTACTGAACCAAGCTTATTTGGTGACGACAACGCAAACGCCGCCGGACAAACTGCCGCCTCCGTGGACTTTTACAACTCCATGCGTAGCAACCGTCCTGCCGGACTACCCGATCACGTGTTCAGTAGAGTCAGCGCTGCCGCTTCTTCCGTCGGTGCCACCGTCGGGTCTCAAACTTCATCGATTGCATCCGAGACCACTCGGAATAACATGTTTCAAATATATCCTTCTGAAGAATCCAAAGGAGATCGGCTTATCACGCGAGCCCTCGTTGTCGGCGACTTTGAAAGCGCAGTTTCTCTATGCATATCAAGCGAGCGTTGGGCTGACGCCCTCCTCTTGGGTGTCAAAGGTGGACCTGAGCTGCTCCAAAAAGCCCAGAAAGCTTATTTCGGAAAGCAAACAATTAATCACCCATACCTCCGTCTTTACCAATCGATTGTTATGGACGACCTGATGGATGTGGTGCAAAACGCGGACCTTTCCGAGTGGCAAGAGATCTTTGTGGTTCTCTGTACATTTGCGAAGAAGGAAGAATTCTCCAATCTGGTCGAGCAGCTGGGTCAAAGGCTCGAATATATGTCACATCCATCTACTCCTACCGAGAATCCAGATCAACAACCAAGCTTGGTCTCAACCGCTGAGTTTCGAAAAAACGCCATTCTTTGCTATCTTGCGGCTGGCAAACTGG
Organism: Puccinia hordei; assembly: GCA_007896445.1. Taxonomy (NCBI): domain Eukaryota; kingdom Fungi; phylum Basidiomycota; class Pucciniomycetes; order Pucciniales; family Pucciniaceae; genus Puccinia; species Puccinia hordei. The sequence goes on along the minus strand of RDRW01000226.1, from coordinate 316,616 downwards.
AGAAAGTTACTTCTATTTGGATTGAGCAGATGGAAGAAGAAGAAGCAACACTGCTTAAGAGCGTGGACACTGAAGACCAACAATCTGCATTCAGTATACACGCTGAAGTGCTTCAAACTCTCATCGAAAAAGTGACGGTATTCCAGAGTGCTATCAACTATGTCGATCTCGACCTTGCTCAAACCAACGAGGTAGGCGATCCCGCCAAGACTGGTGCGAAGGAGTACAAATTGTCGATGCTGTATGACTGTTATTGCGAATATGCGGAATTGCTAGCTTCGCAAGGACTTTCCAATACCGCCTTACGTTTCGTTGCTCAAACCCCCCTAGGTTATACTCCGTCTCGCACCTCGCCTTCGTCCTCCACGCGAGAAAGGCTTTCAAAATCTGTTGGATTGGCTTCACTAACAACGGACCGACAGTTCCCCCCTGAGCAAAGAACACCTACCAGCGCGACCACCGTTCCACCTTTGGACAAACCTTTTGCCGAAGTTCCCTCGACCCAACACGCTTACCAAAACGCTTACAGCCAGCCCAACAATCTGTCGGCTTACTCAAACACTGCTTATCAGCCACCTTCTATGGGTGGTCCTGGTGGAAACATGGATGTTAATTATTCCAATCCGTATGGCTCGTCTTATGGTCAAATGCCAATGGGTCAAAATAACTTTGCACCCATGCCAACTGGCTCCTTTTTACCCCCTCCTCCTGCACCAATCGGTACTTCTCCAATCCCCAGCAGAGCTTCTAGCGTTTCGCAGCTCCCACCCGGCGCTCGACAACCCTCCAGTCAAGTAGGAGGGTGGAACGACGCGCCAGTTGTTAATAACACCCGGAAGAATGTTCCACCACCAGGTGGACCGAAGGCGGTGATCACCTCGCCGTTTCCCAATGCCCCCCAAACAATGTCACCCGCGCAACCATATCCTAACCAATTTGGCGGGTATGGTGCACCTCAAACTGGTTATCACCAAGCGTCACCCAGTGGGCCGCCGCCCCCGCCACGCGGGGGCTCCCGCACCCCAGGCAACGCCTCCACTGTGGCACCGCCCCCCAAGTTCGGACAACAACCCCCCGGTGGTGTTCCGCAAACTCCTCAGCAGTATGGCCAACCCGGTCAGTATAATGTTCGGTCCAGTTCGCAGGATCCACACCCGCCAAACGCCGCTGCCTATGGAACTCAAGGCAGTAATGCACCTCCTCAATCTGGAGCTCCAGGGCCTTATGGGCCACCGAAGGCACAACACCCAGGAGTAGGCCCTGCTCAGCCAAGACAAGTAAATTTCTCGACTCCGACTCAGCAAGCGGGCTATCAAGCACAACCTATCATGCAAAGTCCGATGCAACAACAAACTCCTTACGGATCGACTGCACCTCCTCAGATGTACCCTCAACAACGAGCATCTTTATCAGGTGCACAGGCCACCGGACAGTATGGCATCCCGCCTCCTGGCCAGGGTATGCCACCAAGCGGACAAAACATGCCTTCCGGTCAGGGTCCTCCTCAACCCGGAAACGGCATGAAAGCTGGTGGTTTCCCAAATCCCAATAGCGACTCACAACGCCCTGGTACCGCTCCACCAGTGCCCAAACCTGAGCCACCCAAGTCCAAGTATCGTTAGTATCTTGATCCCTCGTCTGTCATCACTACCTTCACTTCGAAATGTGACTGAGATCACCCCTATTTTTTGGATTAGCACCGGGTGATCGCAGCCATATCCCTGAAGCAAGTAAACCGATTTACATCAGTCTTCAGCGATTAATGAATCAGATGAAGCAAGGCCTACCGGTAAGCTACATGATCCGATTCCCAAAAACAAAAAGCAGACAAGCGTCAAGCTCTGATCGTTTGTTATTATCACAATTTTTCTTAATCAAACAAATGATTAGGCAAATCAAAAGAAATTAGTGGATGATACCGAACGTAGATTGAATGTGCTATTCGATGCTTTGAATTGCGAAACCGCACCTGCCAGCGTGATCGACGAACTAACTGATATTGTCAAAGGTTTGTTCTTCCCTTTCCTTCTTACGCTGCGAAGCATGAAGTGCCATGTGATTCTGATTTATGAATTTATTCGGTAACTGTCTGGCGATATGCAAAACCGAACTCAACTTGGAATGAATAGCAATCGAGGCACGAAATCTTCAATTGGCTCTACAATTACACGTCTCCCTGTTAACTTCTGGTATTAAATCCGATGAACTGACTACTTATATGCCTGCCATTAAAATGTTGATAACGAAATTACAATAAAACAAACATACATTTCTTTTCTCTCTCTGAGCTTTTCTGATAAGTCTTGCTTTTCATTTATTTCTATGCAAATGGTTTCAGTTTTTTTTTGTTTGCTCTCTTTTTCTTAGATTGAATTCAGACACAACACGTATTAAACATATACAAATGACTTGATAGCTTCCTTTGAATTGAATCGAAACAAATCTAAATGGATGTTTGTCGAGATCTCTAATCCCTTGTTCTCATCTTCTCTCGACATGTTCCTGTTCCTTTACCATCCTTTCTGTCAGAGTATACGCTCTCATGACATGTCATTGTGGAAAGTGAATAGGCACTTTATCCACTGACATCGAGCTGATAAAGTGCATTTAGAAATGCACTTGAGATTGTGTTATAAATGCATGAAACCAGCTTTCATACTCAAAGTTATCTGGCAAATATACATACATTCATCGGGTTTTCTAGTCCACTAGTGTCCTACAGAGAATAAACAAGAGGTGATCCAAACCATTGGAAGACAAGCTCTGTGGATATTAATGGCAGAGCATCCATGTTTGCACAGCGTGTGAGGAAAAGGAGGTAAGTCTCAAAGATAGCTTTGGAAATATTAAGATAAGTTCAAGTCAAAGGATTTTGACAATAACTTTGAATATGAAGAGATGTGGACTCTAGGATGACTTAGTACTCAGCCAGGATGATGGCTAGCTGAATTCTCAGTATGAAACATAAAACAATTTTATGTTAATTATCTGAGGAAAAAGAGAAATGGGTGAAAAGGTACAAGAGCATTTATAATCAAAAAAAATCTACTGTTATTGATGGATAAGTATGAAGATGTGCCAAAGACTAATGACAGAGTATGTACTTGAGGTTAGATTTAAAAAGATGATTGAAGATGATCAGTAAACTGAGGAGTACATGATGATCAAAGATGACCTATAGAATGAAAAGAACATAATGACCAAAGATGAGTTGTAATGTGAAATGTCTTTGAGTTGAAGGTGAGATTTCCCAGATGGGAGGGTTAAGTCTGAGGCTATTGGAAAAGGATAGGTGCCAAGCAGTACACGGTGCATTCAAGCTAATACGGAAAAGGGTTATTGGATATCTTTGAAGCTGAGTCAAATCACCAGAATTGGTAGTCCATAGGGCTGACTTCTGATTTAGGTAATTGTCAAAGATGAGGTTCAAATGTTCACCTTGTTTAGGTTTCACACAAATAGTAATTGGAATGGAGTGCCTGAATGTGGCAACAACAAATGGGCCGTATTGCATAATGAAATATGGCAATCATGCGTACTGGTTACGCAGATGGAAGATGTCCCTGGGTTCCATGACTCAGGCTCACAACCAAGTAACAGATGAGTTCCATGACTGGGGCTCACAACCAAGTAAGAGATGAGTGGATTCGGACAAGTGATTTATTTCCCCTGAGGAGGGCTTCTTATAAAGCTAGCCTTTCATTGCTGTCTACATGCCTATTCTCATGTCCAATAGTAATCACAAAAAGTCGCATAATCTTTTTGAAACTGCCCAAGCTCTAGACCTATCTTGTTTATCACAAGTCATGCCCACCGACAACCAGAAATGCAACACACAGAAATATCTACATAAATACTTCCACTTCATAAAACCCATCTCCACTAAACTTCTGTATCCCTCACCCAGCCAAACGGACGTCACGCTTCCACAGTCATCAAACTTGCCTCCTTGCTGCAAGACCCGGACACATGTTTTCCAAGCCACCCAACAGCTCCCAGCATTTCACCCTCAAACATTCAAGATCGGGTATTGACGAGTTAAGGAGGAAGTTGGCCTTGCGTTGTTTGTGATTGAGGTGGCCTTGCGCTGTTGTCAAGTCTTTCCAGCCAGCTTCCAGCAAACGAGTGATCAGGTTCTCTACTTCTCCACGAGGTAGGCATTGAACAACCAAGATGCCAGGGAAACGGCTTGCTTGCGATTGGGGTGCTTTCGGGCAGCTTGAGAGAATCTCCTGTAATATCTTGTGGGAAGTATCATTGAACCACCACATTGACTCGGGCGAGCTCGCTGATACAATTAGGCGGCGGGTTTTGGCTGTCTTGAGGATCTCGCTTGCATTCCTCAATGCAAGAATCATTGATCTGGCCAGGTTAGAATGATGGCGTACAAGTTCTTTGTCTGTCATTCGCAGCCGTTCATCGCTAGTTGTGAATTGTAGACAGGTGTTGCTAACTGTTTCGACATGAGTTGTAAACAACTCGGTCATGTCATCCAGTGACTCTTCAAAATCAACGATCTCTTCGGCCAAGATTGAGAAATCCTGTGGATCCGAAGTCGTTGGGTTTAGTTTATGTTTCTTATGGGCGTTGTTCAGATCGAAATTTGAGTACTGTGGGGCCATAGTTGTGGGTTCCTCTGATCTAATCGATGAATAATCTAGAATGCAATCGGTGATACCAGAGATGATGTTCTTTTCGGCTGGATATGTAGAGGGTTTCAGCACAAACTTCACTGGATTCTCGACAACCAGAAGCTTGTACTGCTTAGAAATGTAATACATATGCTTGCAAGCCGATCCATAGCGGAAAAAGTATTCGCAGGAGCAGCTGGTCAGGTGACCAATACTGTTTTCTGCTGGCTTGTGATGCTGGACTAGATAGAACTTTGTGGTTGGCTCGGTAAAGGAGGAAATACAGTACTAGCACTCCCATGTCAGTTCCTGGAGTGCATTTAAGCCATGTAAAAATCAAAATACTCACATGGGTTGGTGTCTTCATGACTTGAATGCCAAGTAGAATCATTGTTGCTGGGGTGTAGCCATCGGCATGGGCCTTTGCTCGTGATTGGAAGTTGTTTGTTCGCTGGAGTTTGACTCCCTCAGAGACCTGAATTTGTGCCAAGAGATAAGATGTTTGTACCTCGTCGGCAAGAATTTGGACAACTTCATCAATCCGCCGGCGCTCTTTGGTGTCTATAAAGTGGGTCTTGAGAACCCGATGCCATGCTTCTACATAATTGTTTGTATGTATACCCTGATGGGGGGTCTACAGTTTGGCTTGTTTAGATTTTTGAAAGAGTCAACATGCATCAAGTGAAGGGAAGTTTTCTTACAGATCGATAATAGATAGCCCAGTTGAGTATGTTGCAGTGCCACTGGGTCTTAACATAGTCAACGAACGAGACATTGACTGCAGCCCACTTAGTGTAGAATGGTATGAGCTGGATCTCTGGGTTGCGCTTGTCATAAACGATCTTTCTGAAATCCACCATTGCCTCTTCAGACCGGGTTCCAAGAAAGAAGACTGCCCGATTCTTGAATGCCTTGAGAACATGGAAAAGGCACCAGTGTAATTTAGGGGCTTGGATTCCTAGGTCGGAGTAGGCATCTGTGGCTGCCTTCTTGATTGCTTGGGCGCAATCGCTCATGATTGCACAGGGAACAATACCAGTTGATTGCCGAAGCCACTTAATGATTGCTTGGAGGGGCTCGCTGCCAAACTATGAATCAGTTTGATGATACACTGGATGATAGAAGCTAGCAGTAAATTTACTTACGCAGAAGCTGAAGAGGTGAATGCCCAGCCAACTGGCAGACCCTTTCCTACAATTGGGTCGCGAATCACAAAGGTGTACAAACTGAACTTTTGGCTTCCAGAAAGGCATTGGTTGTTGACTGAGTTGTGGGTGCTATCAAGCATAATCATTCCCCAGCCATGTTCCAAAAGTTGCTGTCTCTGCCAGGGGGATTGGAAGGCAAAGATAAAGCCTGGCGAGTCATGTAAAACAGGGAGGAAAGTGTTCCACCCTTGTTGCCGAAGGTTGTTGTTCCATAGCTCGATGGATTTGAATGCATCTGGGTCCCGCTTGGCCAACACACTCATTCGAGTGCGGATGAGGTAACGGACACGGTCAGACTTCACAAAGGTTGCTTCGGGTTTGATTTCTGAGCTGGAAAACTGGCCGGAGTGTATATATGTAAGTCAGAATGATGGATTACTTTATTTTTGCAGAGGAAAAACACACCAAAAAAATTTCTGGGCAGAGAGTCAGCTGATGTATGGCTTTCCAGCTGAGTCCAGATATAACGCGTTCAGTGAGCCAGTCATCAAGCATCTTGGGGATGCGATTCATTTTCATCTCTTCCACTGAGAATGGAAAGTGATTGTGCCTCCATCGCCATTCCACCCTGAGACTGTTGGTTTGAATGTGATGGTAGATGCTGAATCCACTTGTGCAGCCACATTTTCGGGTCAGAGTGTGCTTCTTCCGTGAGTTTGGGGCTGCCTTGTGGGTTCCACTGCGAGGACATTTGAAATCGAGCCGAAATGTGTACTTGGCTGGACGGCCCCTTTTGCCAGATACAGGGGTGAGACCATCAATGTTAGTGCGAGATCGTTGAGAATTCCAGTAAACAGTAGCCTGCATTGCAGTGACAAAAGCTTGGGCAGTGGCTAAATCACTACCAGGGATTGTAAAGCAGTGAACTTCTCTTTCAAAAGAGGGTGCACTGGTGCCAACATGTCGAATCATGCGAAGGGAGTTGGGGACAGTCAGGTGAGAGGGCCAAGCCGGAACAGTCTGTGTCAAAGGAAATGGAACTATGTCATATATATCGGCTACTAATGGGTATTTGTCATGGTCAAGATGGCTGGCAGTTCGTTTCATGGTAGTTGATAAAGGAAAGTAATAATAAGAAATCTTTCTTGGAAGAATAATGGGAAAATGGCCCAGCCAGAGAATGAGTAAATAAAAAGGAATTAAAATTAGTGCAACTGGAAAGTAGATTAATTGAAGTTTGGAAAAGGACTAGCTCTAGGTTCAACTTTGAGGAGAAAATATTAATGTCTGAGTAACTGCCCGATAAACTGACCTCCTCAGAGGTTCTTATATAGTTTCAGGTTCTCCTTGTGAGGACCTAACTTGGGAATATCTGGTGCTTTCCCAAGTCAGCAGATGGTCTGTGAGGGACCGCATTGGGAATGACTATCACCAAAACCGGGGAAATACGTGTGTTGCCACTTTGAATGAGCAGCCCATAATTGTGCTTCATTATGTAGCAAGGAGTGACGTTTTATGGATTTTTCTTATTATTAATGTTTCTAGATTCGCCTACCGATTGGAATGTTTGAAGCTGAGGTGCATTCAAAATTTGATGGAAATGGAAGTGACTGGGCCATGGTTGGCTGAGCCCATTAGAGTTGCAGTGTAAAAGGGGTGGGAGAGGCATTATGTCAGTGGACACAGATCTGTGTTTGCTTACATAATCCCTCCTGTGTATATAGGTACGGGGAATAGGCCATACTATATACATGGAAAGGGCATACAGCTTGCATGCCCTTTCTATCATGCAGCAGGTTGAGAGAACCACAACCTCATTTTTTAACCAAAAATGGACTACTCTCAAATATTCAGTCAAACACAACAGAGCAAGAACACCATAAATCCCATGCCTCCCCCCTCCTATCCCAGATCCCCCCCCCCTCTTCCTACCGAACAGGCACAGCATGGCCCGACTCACTCGGACTCGTCGTTGAAGAGTGTTGGCGACATACTCCTTTTCCTGAACAAGGCTCTCTCTCCCAGAAACCCAGATTTGACAATTCACAAACATCAAATACGAGCATTACTTGATCAAAAAAAAATTGGAGACCACATTATCTCGCAAAGTACAATCCTCAGATCAGAAAATTGATAATATATTGGAACAATTTGATTGCTTGGACCTTCAAACCTTGATCCCAGCGCAAACTGCTGCTCCTTTGGCGTGGGCTAATGTCGCTGCAAATAAACAGAAACAATCACCAGCGAGTAAAACCAACTTTTCAAAGAAAACAAATCCACCATTGGTACCAACCAATCAAGAGATAAACAAGTTCAAACCTGCTAGTGTAGTGATCTGAACACTGCCGGGGTTCACCAACCTTGACTCGATATCAGCCAAAGATATTACAAGCAATATAAACTGTATTCTATCATCAATAAACACTTCCATTGATTCTCAACCTGTCGACGTTGCTGGGATTGCAATCCTAGCATCCAAAGATCTAAAACTCCTAACTAGCTCTGGAGCAAAACCCAATGGCTTCTTACAAACAAACACCGATGGACTGAACTATTTTTCTCCGATCTCAAGACATTCCCTTCAAGATTCCCAGTACTTCTGCATGGAATACCAACCAACTTTGAACCATCCAATCAAACTCATCTACAAGAACTCGGCATACAAAATATAATTGATCCATCCTTGATACAGTCAGCCCAATGGCTAATTGGCAACCCAACAGAAAATGAAAATAATGGATCAATTATCCTTCACCTCCTCAACAAATACATAGCGACCAAAATAGAACGATCAGGGCTATTCTTACAAAACAAATTTTATCGCGGTGCTCACTATGTACAGTCAATTCCCCAGTGTTTCAAATGTTGGAGGATTGGTCACACAGCTCAATGGTATAAGAGTCACCCACTCTGCAGCAAATGTTCTGGAAACCACAAATCAAACACTTGCAAGGAATCTTCAGCTACCAACCCCTCTTGTTGTGTGTGTATCACTCAAGAAAAGGCATCCTCAAATAAAAACATCAATTCGTTAGATGAGAAACTTGCTCACCACCCATGGTCTGAAATCTGCCCACAATTGAAACAAGCCAACATCAGCCGCAAGCAACATCGGTGGAACACTTGATTTAGTTCATTCTCCCCTTTGATACTTCTTTTTCCTTTTGCTTGTTTGCTTGACCCTCATCCAATGTTACTGGCATTTTCATATTCACTGGTTAGTTTTTATAGGCAATCTACATCACAATATGCCATTTTTTTGTACATAGTGAATGACATACACAACAGTGTGCAATGTTAAATCAAATCTGCACTTAAAAAAAACCCCCTTTCTATGCCCATACCTATGTACATAGAAAGGGTGTGGCAACTGAACACCTGTTTCTTGACAGTGGTGTGCGGCTTTACACCATCCTTAGGTGGATATCACACTCCTAAGGATGGGCCTGTGAGCTGAACACCAATCCATGGGCATGCCAACACCCAAAAAAGGGCATGCGGGGTGCACACCCCTTTTTCAAACAGTGTTTCCCTGGAATGGTCATGCATTTATAATGCCTACACACATAGAGGAAGGGTTGTAAATTACTATTAATTAACTTTTCAGATTTATGAGGGACTTTGTGTTATAATTTTTAAGGGATTTTTGGATAATAACTACTCAGATCCTTACCAGGAAAGAGGCTGGTACTAAGGCTTCTTTGAAAGGGTTTAAACTAGGTAAATAATATTTAATAACCTGGGGAATCCTTTCTTGGGGGAAAAGGGAGCTCCTTAAATACCTGGTTGCACCCATTTTTTCAGATCATGGTCAATCTGTGGGTTATACCGCTAACTTGCAATTTTGGGGTTGTATTTTAGCTTTATTTGGCTGTATTGTGGGTGAAAACCCACAATTCATCATATTTTGAAGTTTTCAGTGGTTCACCAAATTTTCATGTGTTTCATCCAGAATCTTTTAGGTTTTTGATCATTCTGTTTCATATATCATGACACACAGAGGTTTGGGAATTTATGGGATATTCTGGAGTTTTTCATGGAAGATAATTATGAAACACTCTGGTTTTTTTTATGTGTTCCAATGTGTTTCAGGACAAGAGGAACTATCACTCCTTGAAACATGAGTTTCTGGAGTCCTCATTGATCCTGATTCTACCATCGCCGACCCAGTGTGAGATCCCACAGTGGATGAGCAAGCTGCACACTTGACCACTGAGCCCAATGTTAAGCAAGAAGACGGTGTTTCATCCAGCACACTGGAGAGTGTTTGGATTGGACATGATCCAGGATTCAATAGCTCTTTGGTCAAGCGGTCTGGTGTATATTGGCTCTCTGCCTGGGAGATCAAGGTGATTTTGGCCAGTTTGCCATCCCGTCCTGCCCGCCCAGCTTCTTGAAACACTTGGTTGATTTTGTCGAGGTTGGGAACACCAACAATCACTACCTGCCGCCCATGAGCATAGTTGATGCCTGTTCCAAATGCACATGTTGCTACCATGATGCATCGGCTCGTTTGACTCCACTTGTTGGCTTGCATCTTGGCTTCATCTTCATCCAGAGATGCATGGAAAAATGCACAGGGCAGTTTCTGTCTTTGCAACTGGTTGTAAAATAATTCCACCAGATCCTTGTGTTGAATAAAGACCATTGCCCGAGATTTGTCTTCTGTGCAGCCTTGTTCCCATTCCATACGCACCAGTGGAGATAGTCCCGCCAGATATTTCATCTGTTTATCTAGCACTTGCCATTGGAGGTCAGGCCGGACAGTTGATTCCCGGAAAGTCTTGACTTGCACCAGATTGAATATGTCCAGGTGGGTTTTCCTAAATCCTGAGAGAAATCAAAGGTACTTATGAGTGAGGTACCCTAGGTTAATGTATGTCTAGATTCTGAATATGTAATAATATTCTTGCTTTTATTACTTCATCTGGATAATTTTATAATGATTGTATAAAATTTGTTTGTTATTTGAGTAACCATGTCTCTATTTTTTTTATTGTTATTTCATTCAAGCTTTTGTTCCATTCTGTCTATTTGGCTCTGAAAGAGTAGCCAGCTGCAAAAATGAAAGATCACTCAAGTTGAATTGGAATCAGAAGAGCCAATCAAAAACAATTCCTTTGCTCAGAAATTGACCAGCTTCCCAATGAAATCAACACCCCAACCACCAGGAAAAAAACAATGATCACTTGTCTAAAAGTGACATCAGAATGTACAAAGGCCCCTTTGTCATTTGCAATGTCACTTGTAGCCAAGTGATCATTGTTTTTTCCTGGTGAAATGCTTTTCCCTCAGCTGAAGGCACACAAACCTCAACACAAGCAGCTAGTGGTACAGTGGGTTCTGGAAATTGAATTTATTTGCCTGAGCACCCACCCCCAGCATACAAGTAGTCACCACCCTTGGTTTGATTTGATTGTGTTGGTCAAGGTTGAAATTACTTGTAGCCTTGGGAACATTGAAACAACTCTTGAGAATCTAGCTTTAAAAAAATGAGGCTGGAAGAGAAGGTAGCAACCAAGAAGAAGCTTTGGAGACTGACTGCAATGACAAAGGAGAAAAAACATTAATGAATATGTAGAAAATCTAAACCCAGATGATGAATAATATGTCACTTGCAATTTCTTCCTTTCTATGCTCTTTTATTATTGTGTTATTATTTTATCTTTTTATCAATTTTTCTATTTCTCATTTGACTTTGTTGCTGTTGTTATTTCAGTTTTTTTATTAATTTTTCTATTTCCCACTTGGAGATTCTATGGAACCCACTATGCAGTTGACTTTAAGCCATTTGATAAATGTTCAAAATGTAGTTTTTTATGAGTTCACTTTATTGCAACACAGTAATAAAAACACTAATAGTAGTAAACAAACTTGATAAGAGAAAAATAGTTAGATTTGTAATAAAGTGATATGAATTATAAATGTTCAATAGTTTACCTTTTTTATAATGAGACCCTAGTAATACTCAAGATAACCAGTTGAAGAAATTTTTCGCAGAGAAAGAGGTGATATTCACAAGCCTGAGAAAGAGAAAGAAACTGTTAAAGAGTGTGGTTGTTTTCTTACTGTGAAAGATAAGATATAAATAGTGAGAAAATGAATTGGGTAAAGTACCTCCACTTGAAATAAAACCATGCTCCTCCTGAGTATTCACTGAATTGATGTTGAGTGGTTGTATTGGGTTAGATAGGCAGATAAGGTGCTTGACATTTAATGAAGGGAATCAGGGATGTCTGTAGGATTGTTTGTGTATTGTTCAACTTGTCAAGTCTGAGGAACTTGACTTTGACTTTGAGATTGGTTAAATACATTCACCTGCCACGGTTTGATTTATGCATAGAGATTAAATTGAATATTGGTCAACTTGAGTTACTCAACTCTGAATTATTCATTAACACAAAATCATACAAACAGAGAATAAAAGGTACAATATTGTGAGAAATAATAAAAAGAGACATAAAAAGAGACAGCCCAGAAATCAACCAGGAATTCAAAAATTTCTCACGTGGCTGATGTGTGAATGAGTGTACAAAATGTTTGTAAATGATGTTTTTTAAGTTGATTTTGTAATGTTCTAATTTTGTACTATTATGTTGTATAAAAATGCATGTGTCTTTTGTATGTGTAGGGTTCCTTGAAGTGAGAAGCTGGTGGGATAGGTGAGGTGGGGTGTGTGTGTGGTACAGGTGAATTTTGGCAGAGGGAGGAGTAAATTTTGGTGTCATTCTAGGCTTTTGGGATTTCAGTAAACCAACTGCAATACACCCTTTGAGGCTCCTCCCCATGAAGATTTCAATTATTTTGGAGATGCCCACACCACATGGAGCTATCCTTCAACATATACACAACACCTCAATTTTGTTGAGTTATTCATTTCTCATTTCTCATTTCTTCTCTGCTTCCTACATGTCTTTCTTATTTCACTTTCATGTCACATGTTACATGTAGAATACCTCAGGCAGCAGTCGTGGAAGGAGCTTTCACTATCCTTCCACAAACCTTGAACACCATCATCACATTGTGCCTGTTTTCCTCAGTAAACATCATCTCATCAAATTTTGTCACTGAAATTGGGTATAAACATGTATGGGGAAGACATGTAAGCATACAGGTCATTCCTCTTTTGAGGAGTACCTGCCAAATTATCAAATTTGGTTTACAAATTCAAGGAGTGGGAACTAGGGGTACTTGTAAGTGTGGTATCCTATGTTATTTTTTTACAAAAATTCTAAATGTCTAATAATATCCTAAGTTTTTGTTTTTGTTTTTGTTTTTGTTTTTATTTACGTATTTTTGTAATAATAGGGGGTATCAAATATGACCAAATCCACAATTAAAACCAGTCAATTAGGTTTTTACATAAAATTTCACTTTTGTGAATTCTGAACCATTTTGTATTGATATCCATGGTTTGTAAAAATGGTGGATTTTCAAAACCAGTTGATTAGATAATGGTGGATTTGGTCATATTTGATACCCCCTAATAATGTTTTATTCATATATTTTATCATTGTTGTAATTATGAAAAGTTATCTCTGTCACAGTAGCAAGCTGACAGATCAGGTTCAACAAAGCTATAACCCATGCCACAAGATCCACAATATTATATTCCTGCCAAATTGGGACTATCATTTCATTTTATTAAGTGGCCAATAGTATAGAAAAAAAACTATTCTCTGGAGATCCATGAATTGAAACAGCAGCTACAGCGTCAGTTGATACATTCTATCCTGATCGCAATGCCCACTCTGGATTATTTTTATGTGTAATTCTAATACAGACAGCAAGAAATTACAAAGAAAAAGAGTCCAAAAAATTGGGAACTATATAAATGTCAACTGTAAAGCCCCAGTTATTAAATTAGCGTCGGGAATGAAATCAAGGAGACCAGTACCAACACAAGTCTACTTGGTAGAGGTATATGGCCATCACTTCGCATTGGAAAGCGAGAAAGGGATGGGTTTATTTCATGGGAGTGAGGGGGTGTCGCATCCATAGTTTCATTTCTGTGGTTCGACGGATCAGCCTGCGAAGAATTTGTACCGTTGACGGGAGCCGTGTGGTTTGCAATCAATGGCCTCTTCAAGAGCGGAAGGATTCCAGCATGGGTGTAATTGGACACTGGCTCTTGATACCAGTCTAGCCTGGAGTCACCCAAAACAAATTTTAGGTATCAAAAGTCAAAATTTACCTTCAACGGTTCCACTGTTAAACATTCCAAAGCGCACAGGCAAGTTCTAAACTTACCCGAAAAGATCTGGTATGGATCTGGTGTCCCAACCGACGGATTTGGCCAAAGGGTATGTCTTTATGAAACTCTTGACTGTTCTGTAGGATAATTCGTGCTCCAAGCTTATGATTCCGTGCTTGGGAAACCTCCTCCTTACAGGAACACCATGAACACCATGGAGTATCCGATATTCCAGATCACGGATCAGTTGCTTCATATTTTGTGGGCCTGCACCCGGCGTGCAATCAGAGCCAGGTGAAGATTCATCAGAGAGGCACCAATCATTCGGATCCTAAACCGCAAAGACGAATTGAATTGTTTGTTAAAAACTTAATACATCGTCTTTATATCCAGGTTATATCTCCAGTCATTAGCTGATCTTACCGCCGACCACATGACCGTCTGAAGGCCAAAGACATGTCGACTGATCGCTCGGATGCGATTATCAATATCACCTAATTCAAAAGCTCTCAATATGTTAAGCTTTTTTCTACGAAGGATCAATCACAGCCCAAGAGATAAAAGATATACCTACCGTATGGTGGTCTCCAAAAAGCAGGTACCAGACCGGTTAGATCATTGATAATTTGCATCGTCCATCCAATCTCACCCAAGACCTGCTCATCTGTCATCGTTGTCATGTCTACATCATACTTATTAAGATAAGATAGGTGTCCACCTCGTCTTGATGCATCACACAATGTTTACTCACAAGGATCTTATTGATAGAGAGCCTTGACGTCAGCCGAATACTTGTAGTTCTTCTACATCGATAGCGATCTTGGAGAAATTAAGAGACTCACGAGACCAAGTATGGACTGCAATGTGGTCTCGATTCTCGGTAAACGCCTCGAGTAGCAAGTTTGGGTTCTGATGAATCCTGGAGCCAATCATAAAATGAGTTGCGCTCTGATTATTCTCCCTCAAGAAAGACAAAAGCTCAGCAGTCGGCGGCTGGGGGCCGTCATCGAACGAAATTCCCATTCTCCCCCTGGGGCGCGGTTACGATACTTAAATTGTAGTGGAAAATGTTAACCTAGTTTCTTTGAGTGCAATGTGCAGGTGAAATATCAAAACTGACTCTCTGCGGGAATTGCATTTAGAAACGGTCCAGCTGCAGACTTTCCTAGGGTTTGAGACTGTTGAATCGGAATAAAAAGGGTATTCGGGCGCGCCGTTGTTTAAGATTGAAGGCCTGATAGAGGGAATGAGGCCTCGAGATTTAGCTTTTTGATAGCGTTTGACCCAAGCAGGCAGAGGCTTTGGACCTCGTTCGTCTTCAGGTGGGTATGAGAAATTATTTATGCTGTCTTCGCGATGCCGTGCCAAAGCTGATGGTGCTAAAGTTTCGCAGGAAGGGGAGCCAAGTAGTATTGGAGTACAAGCCAACACAGCTAGGATCATGGAAAACATCCCGGATTCGTGATCTCCGCAGAAATTTGGACTCAAATATTATTTATGATGAGACGACAGGACTGCTACCTTCGTGATGCCCAACCTTTCAGCACGAAAAGCGGATAGCTTTTTATATCAAACTTTATCCTTCGATCCACCTAGTTTCATATGAGCTGGAAAGACAACTTGAACCTCAAGTTTCTTGATTTAGGATTTTCAGTCATGTTGGCATATGCTTGAGCTCATGATGTATATGATTCAAGGGATGGAAGAATAGACATTTTCAGAAACTTGAGAGAGAGCATAAATGCACGGGTAGGAACGAAGATTGAAGCAGTCTCTTTCCCTCTTGACAGAAAAAAAAGCACATCTTTTATCCATCAGATAACGCATTAGACAAAGTTCGGTCCCGCGTGAAAGACCAAGAATGTGTCCTAGAAAATCTCAAATTCATTTTGGTTCAAAAAGGACAAATAATGTGTTGTGAGCCTTACTTGTGTGTATTCCGATCACGCTGTCCTTGTTCTAGCGCCCAAGAGGGCTCATTGGAATGAAGTTGGTGTTTGAGAATTGCGCCGCAAATCGCCTCACCGTTCTTGCGGTCAGAGTAGACGATATGGTGAGTTTGACCAGAAACTTTCATGCCGAGATCAAGGGCCTCTTTTGCACCAGAGTCACACAACTCATGAAGTCTTGCTTTGGCATGGGTACCCGAAAGAATGATGCTGATAGCTCGAACTTTTAGGATCCTCGGAAGGTGCTCACTGATGGTAGAAACATATGGTAATGTGTGTATTTAATGGTCCTCAAACATCTGGAGATCTGCGAGTTGCGGCAGGTAAATTTAGTATCATCCTTAGATCGTCTATCGCTGACTTGTCTGCTTAAACTCAACTAACTCGTGGTTGCCGAGTGGTATACACCGTTAGCCCCCGTGGATAGGCGCCGATTTTGTTTCTCATCGGGCGGTTCAGCTCACCATGCCAGTGTGCTGGCTATTTACGAACCGCGGCAGCTTTGACGGAGTGACGGGCACGAATATGGATGGTCGTGGGTGAATCTTTGCCTCATAACGAATCAAGTTTTGGAAAAGCTTGCTTACAGCGTGACAGTTCCACCGGTGAGCGATCGATAGATTTTCAAAGCCGATCCAGCATTGACACCTCTTTGCCTCTGTTGGGCTGCCGTCAAAATTGTGACAGCGGAGTTCCTCAACTTTCCTACCTGGTTCATTGCGATATATCCATGATCAGCACTGAGAAGAAATCGCGAGGGCATTCTTTATCCCTACCTAGCCTACTTGCATCACTCGGTGATGCTCTCTCGAGGACGCATGACATGGACCTCATTTCCTTACGAATAAGCTTTTCATCTCTTGTTTACAATCGCTCAGCGCCAAAGATAGGCCGAATGCAGAGCCGCACCCAAATCAGTGCATCCTTGTGCAGTGAGCCACAAACAAGTAAGTCGCCTAATAGACACGAACATTTGGCCCGGCTGGATGATACTCATGCGACCGATGTGGTCCGACAAGTCTAGTCTTGTGTCGCGGTAACCACTTTGTTCTACAGAGCATTGGACCAGATTATCGTCCACGATCATCTCGGATTCAGCCAGTCGAACTGTACTGGCCTGCCCGACATAGCATCGGACCATTCTGCCTGATACCGTGTCGGACAAGCCGGCAGGGTAGATTTTTACTAAGGTTGCATCAATGCTTGAGCTACTTCAGTCCAAACCATCGCAGGCCAAGGTTGAACTGAAGCCTTTCATGAGGCGTACTCGCCATGATACAAAAACTGGGCTGTCTACGAGCAAGCCCTTGGCTATTACCCCACCAGACTTAGATTGAAGATCACGGCTTCCCATCCCTTCTTCTTGACCCAGCATTCTCCAGGATAGAAACAACCGATCTCAGAAAAATCTTCACAAGCGATTTGCAATCATTCTACTTGAACACTCTATTTCCATCCCCAACTTCTTCATACCTCGAAACTAGCATGCCTCTCAACTTATCGTATGTCGGCTTGTTCCTGTTATTAAGTGAGCCACCCATATGATCCTACCAGGCACCGAGGGCTATTGACTTAATTCTCCTTGTGCCATAGTAGGTTCTTTCAGCGATATTGAAACACGCGTCATCACCAGGTCCACTCCCAATAGGGTCGCGTAAGTTAATGTCACACCTCTCCCACACCTCCACCCGCAGACACTTGACATGTGAGACCCCCCTGACTCAGGCGCATCGTTTTTTCCACATTCATTCAACAGATACAATTACGTCCAACGAGAGGAGCAAAGCTTCCCAACGCAAGCGGGGTACTCTTCTGAATATCCTGAGACGGTTAGTTGGTCCTTGTCACATGTTGAGACGGCATGTCATTGGTCATGCTGACTTATTCAAACCTTTTTTCCAGACTGAATATTTTAGCAGAGAATTACCTGCATATCAAACCAGCCGCGCTATTACCTTAGATGACATGCTACCCAATTCACCAAATATGGCATTGCAACGCGTATCATATCCCAACGAAACACCGGTAGAGCTGGGAATGCCTGTCCAGTTTGCCAGCTACGAACCGCCACCGCAAATCGAGAAAGCAGCGAAGGCCGCGTTCAAACCAACAGGAGGAATTAGCAGAGCGCAAAACAACAATGTTCCGAACGCCCCCATCAATTTACTCTCCGGAAAAGACCTTAAGCCTGACTTTGGATTTGTCAATAACAAAAAGGTCGATGGCCAGCTGCGAAAAGTGACTTACAGCGTTGATGACCAGGGAAATATCGTGGAAAACTCTGCACAGGTTGTCAATTCTTGATTTCTGATTTTCCTTCATAATGGTATTTATTTATATGACCAATAGCCTTTTGGTTCCAGTTTGGAAATCTATTTTCCTATTTCCTAAATTTGTTCCTCTCTCCTTGTTTCCACATCTTGTTTATGTGTATGGCAGATTGACCCGAAAAATTCTCCCCAAAAACATCATTCTTTTACAAAATTCGTTTCCTAAATTTTTTCACATCCCAATATATCTACTGCCGTTTATAATCCAAAATATGAGGGGAAAATGCTTTTAGCCCAACATAGAAACATTAGCAAAGTTTTGGAACATCGGTGCAAGAAACATTGTTTTACCTCACACATGATGGATATGTGCTGGGTGGATAGAAATATCTCAACCCCCAAAAACACAGGTTTGGGGTCAAACTCAACAATTTTTGGCCAGAGTGTTTTTGAGGGTGGGGCTGAAGAGGACTGAAGAAATGATCGAGGTGCTGAAAATAATTCATTGCATCAAAGAATAATAATGACAGATGAATAAAAGGTCTTGGTTAGACAAAACAAAAAAATTGGAGGAACAACTTGCAAAATTAGTTGGCACCAGCGGATTCCGGAACACTTCAGAAAGACCTTGGGAAAAAAATTGTATTATTTTTCTTCTCCAATTTGGATTCAAAAATGGGGAGTTTGTTCAGTTGTTCCACCTGGACAAAAGGGATATTAATCTTACTTTTATATCTATAGAATAGACTCATTAAAACAGAATACAAAAGGAAGAGAAAGAAGTCAAATAAGAAAAAACATCAATTGGTTACTTTATCAATCTATATCTGCTTAAGTTAAGGATATATTTCTAGTCTATGAGGCTGCATTATTCATGATTAACCTTGGCATCTTCAGGGATTGACACTGAGGGGAAAATAAATAATGTGTTTGAGATTGGATTTAATGTTTCTTTCTGGATAAATTGGAACAAACAGGTTATCACCAACATAATCAAGATTATTTCAGGTAGTTGAGCCATTTTTTTTGCAGTGAGTGGTTCATCTGACTGGTAAAATGAGATTGAAGATAAAAAAAATATTGTGTTTGGATTTTTCTTCTCATTTAGAAGAGAGAAAAAAACCAAAGTAGGATTATGTAGAAATATTTCTTCCTTGCTATGTTCCCTCAATAAACAAATTACTAATGTATTGTTTGATATTCATATTATCACTGGCAGCATGTTTATACCCTTTCTTCATTTTTTGCTACACATAGGGTGTCTTGGTGTTTGACCTTGGCTATGGTTTGTTGTCATGAATTGTCAACTGATTCATTTTCTCCCCTTCTTTTAAATATCTATCTTGAAGTAATTTAATATAATTCTTTTTTCTTTTTTTCTTTTTTTCTGTCTATATTATTGATTATTTATTCCATGATATTGGAACCTTTTGGAAATTAATTGTGTCTCTAAGGTTGATGGTTGTCCTGCAAATTATGAAGATATCCAATAAATTCTAAATTATACTTCCAGTATGGTTGGATGGGTTGATTGTATTCTTTTTATAATTGTATGCACTTGATGAGTTCAAAATGGGTTAATATCTGTTGAATGTATGGGACATCCCTGTGTAAATTGGAGAATCAAATTTCTCTCTCTTTCTTTCTCTTTTCTACTCTCCTTTTCCCCTGTCCTTCCCTTTCTTTCCATTTCAAAATCTTCTCTAATTCTGTTCCAATCTACTGTACTATTTTTTCCAGTTAGATCTCATCACTCCTCATTATCTTCTTTATCTACTCTCATTACTAACATGAATTATCTGATCATTTCTTCAAGTCCTCTGTCTCTCTTTCTACCTGTTACTCGTGCTGTTAAATTGTTCATACTTCTCTTCTTTTTTTTGTATTGCTGATTCTGTTTCAATTTTCATTTTGTCTTCTATTTAGAAATCTAATGGGGACTGCAAGCCCGTCAGCCGGAGGGATCCCCCCGGTCAAGGAGTTTGTATGACCTCCTTGACCGGAGGGAATCCCCCTCCGGTCCAGGAGGTTATACAACCTCCTCAACCGGTGGGGATCCCTCCGGCCGAGGAGGTTGTACAACCTCCTCGAACAGAGGGATCCCCAGTCCAGGAGGTTGTACAACCTGCTTGATTGGAGGGATTCCCTCCGTTCGAAGGGGTTATACAACCGCTTTGACCAGAGGGGAATCCCTCCAGTCAAAGAGGTTGTATAGCCTCTTTGACCGGGGGGATTCCCTCCGGTCAAAGGGGGTATAAAACCACTGCAACCGGAGGGGAATTCCTCCGGCCCAGGAGGTTGTACAACCTCCTCGACCAGAGGGAATCCCTCCGGTCGAGGAGGTGGTACAACCTCGTCAACCGGGGGGGATCCCTCCGGCCAAGGAGGTTGTACAACCTCCTTGACCGGAGGGAATCCCTCCAATCGAAGAGGTTGTACAACCCCTTTGACCGGAGGGAATCCCTCCTGTCGAGGAGGTTGTACAACATCCTTGACCAGGTGGGATCCCTCCAGCCGAGGAGGTTGTACAACCTCCTTGACCGGAGGTATTCCCTCCAGTTGAGGAGGCTGTATACCCTCCTCAACCGGAGGGATTCCCTCTGGTCGCTGATGTCATGCGTACATTCCTGTGTACGCATGACATCAGCATGTATATAGGTAGGGGCACACCCCTGCCTATACACATAGAAAGGGCGTGCGGTTTGCACGCCCTTTTCTGAAGGAGGCGTGCGACCGCACGCCTGTAGATGGGCGTGCAGCCCGCACGCCAATAAAAAAAAGGCGTGCGGGCAGCACACCTTTTTTCTGATTGGTGTGCGTTGGGCGTGGGTGTGCCCGGGGGGGAGTGGGTTTATCAACCCCCAAAATAAATAAACCAAAACATACCAAATAAATAAGCAATCAGGAAGAAACCAATCAACAAGCAAGCAAAAAATGTCTCTCATGATTATAAAACCAAGAAAACTACCAATCACCTAAAGAAAGAAAACTTTCTCATAGGCATTGACTGACTGAAATCCAAAAGAATTATGATTTTTGCTGTGGAACTGGTAAGGCAGGGGGTTGATAAACCCACACACACCCTTAAATAAAAGGGGGTGCAGCCCGCACGCCTTTTTTTTTATTCTGGAGGGAATCCCTCCGGTTGAGGAGGTTGTACAACCTCCTTGGCCGGAGGGATCCGCACTGGTTGAGGAGGTTATACAAACTCCTCAACCGGTGGGGATCCCTCCGGCCAAGGAGATTGGACTACCTCCTTGACCGGAGGGAATCCCTCCGGTTGAAGAGGTTGTACAACCCCTTTGACCGGAGGGAATCCCTCCGGTCAAGGAGGCTGTATAACCTCCTTGACCGGAGGGATTCCCTCCGGTCTCTGATGTCATGCGTACATTCCTGTGTACGCATGAAATCAGCATGTATATAGGCAGGGGCGTTCCCCTACCTATATACATAGAATTTGTGTGCAAGCTGCACGCCGATTCTATGTATATAGGTAGGGGAACACCCCTGCCTATACACATAGAAAGGGCGTGCGGTTTGCTCACCCTTTTCTGAACAGGGCATGCGACCGCACGCCTACAGTGTCGCATGCCTGTAGATGGGCGTGCAGCCCGCACGCCCATCTACAGGCATGCTGACGCCCAGGGATTTGCGTGCAGCCCGCACGCCAATAAAAAACAGGCGTTCGGGCAGCACACCTTTTTTTTTATCGGAGTGCGTTGGGCGTGGGCGTGCCCAGGGGAGTGGGTTTATCAACCCCCGGTAAGGCATCCATGGTTGGAAGGCCAGTCAAAGGTAAGATTAACAGATTCAATCTGAGAAATAAATCTTCTTCAAGAATAAATATAACCCCCAGGAAGATGATGAAAGATTGTTTTAAAATTTATAAGGACAATTAAAATAAAATTCATACCCCATCCCTCTTTCCTGGCTTTGACTCACTGATAAAGACCAATTGGCAGGAATTATCACAATTGAAAAGGAGGTTGAAAACATGTGTCCAAATTTCCAACACTTTAACGCCTTCGGGGGTGAAATTGAGAAGACTAGTCTCTTGGGTGGATGGGCTTATGCGTGTCTTGAAAACCTGTGCATAAAATCTTTGCAGAATCAGCAAGATCAAGAAAGATGATTTGGGGATGGGAGACAGGTGTGAAAGAAGGGTACCAATTTCATGTTGCTGGGGATACTGTTTCCACCTTGGACTTTAAAATCAACACAACACTGACATTTCTTGGCAGCGCTGAAGACACATCCATCTTTTTCCAAGAAGTAGTTAAAGCATTGAGAGTGTTTGGGTGTTCCAAAAGAGGTGGTAGCCTGTGTATAGGTGGGGTTACTTTCATCCATGGGGGTGACATCAGGAAGAATGTCATTGGAAAGGATGAAGGCAAGCCAGCTAAGAGAAAATAGAACAGTTTGGCAGTTAATCTTCATAGCAATCCGTTTGATGATGAAGAAAAGGAATTGGCACAATGGCGGAAGGGTTGTTGAATATTGTGATCCACAGTGTTCCAAATATCAGCACATTGGATAATGACTTGGTAGCCTAGTTGGTAAAGGCAGCACTTCTAGTATAGTGTCTTAGCTTCTGCTAAGGTCGCTGGTTCAAATCCTGCCCAAGTCAATCATTTTCTGCTAAATGTCTGAAATATGTGTTGTTAATTCTAACACGATTAACAGTCGAAATGTGCTTTGTGCATAATATGCATTTACATATGAGACTATACACTATGCACTTATGCAATATGCAATTATGGACTTTGTTCTCCAAATGCACTGCAATTTATTATGGACTTTATCTCCAACTTTGGAATATGCAAAATGCTATTATGCAATATGCAATATCTACTTATTATGCAATATGTATAGTCTCAATGTATAGACTAGCTTGAAATTGGTTGACTTTGGGGTCTCTTGTTCTCACACTGTGGGTCAGGGGGTGTGTTGAATATTGTGATCCACAGTGTTCCAAATATCAGCACATTGGATAATGACTTGGTAGCCTAGTTGGTAAAGGCAGCACTTCTAGTATAGTGTCTTAGCTTCTGCTAAGGTCGCTGGTTCAAATCCTGCCCAAGTCAATCATTTTCTGCTGAATGTCTGAAATATGCGTTGTTAATTCTAACAAGGGTGGATGTGCGGGGTTGGTAGATCACACAAGGGTAATCTGGGTTGGGTTTACAACTCTGTGTAAACAAGAAGAAGGTTGTGATCAAAGATCTGATTAGTAAAAGCAATCAAGCGTAACCAAACAACTATTTGAAAGATTTACCATCCAGCATGTGTACCCTTGTTTGCTACCAACCATTAACGTCCATTCAAAGTAACAGTAACTGGAGTTTTGCAGCTCATTAGTTGCCAATGGGTTAGCTAAGGAGATCAGCTTGAGTTTCAACAAGAGATGTTGGAAGGCTCTTAAGGGTGCTAAGGATGAGGCATGGTATAGTTCCCGTCTAATCTTGCCACCCTATAACCACCACAAATCAGTCTGATTTTCCTGTGAGAAACTCTGGAGGAGAGAACTGTACGCACTGTGGGTACCGTGAGGCGGAAGTAAATGGGCTTGCCGGTATATTCTTGGATCAGCAATAATTTATTGGGCTTGTTGGTAGACCAAACAAAGCTAAGAGTGTAAAGGTTAACATCTAAAATCCCAGGAAGATGGTGAGCAATGAGAGATACAATACAATATTTTGTTGCTGAGGGGAGGCGGTCTTGTTGATTGATATAAATAAAAGATCCAAGGAAATATTCCCATGAGACAATCAGGAGGAGGAAGAGGCATCAATTGGGAGCCAATTTAGAGACTAGCCACAATTCTTTCAAGTGGGCCGGGGCAGCTGAGCCAAGAGCAGGTCAGGAGTGTTTGAAACCAACCAGCTTGAGAGGCACACACGGTCTGGTGTTTGATAAGTGGTGCCACTTAGATGGTCTAGTGCAGTATGAGAGGTATCAAGTTCTCAAGGGTGGGTCTTGGCACGCGTTCAAGACACCTTGTTCTGGTTCAGATGTGGGGTTGATGTTGAAATTTCAGTCGAACAAATGAAGTATGCGCACTGGACTCGCTTCAATATTCAAACAATCAACCGGTTAGGGTTGTTCTTGATTCAATCATCTAGTCTGCTGGCCTCAGTCGCTCCTCTCCCTAGACCTCGACTCTCAATTAATATTCACAATCAATCAACTCGAACGACTTCAAGATCTCAATCTTAATCGACGAGATTCCGGGAATCAATCAAGTAAAGTTTAATCTTAAATCTCATCAAGCGCCAACTGTACTTATCTTCGATTTCCTCCTTCCTCATCAAGTTGACTCGCCGGACATCAAGATATCATCTTGATAATTTCACTTATTACAAAATCTTTCAATCTATTCCTAACTGTTTGTTTCTCTTCATTTTCACATGTTCTCCTTCTTTTTTCTTCTTCTTGCTTGTTGCTGAATAACTTTTTTATTTTATTCTCAAAAATCAGACTGCTTCCATCCTGCCTTCTTCTCTTAAGTCCTCAATTATAAACAGTTTATTAATCCATTAGCTGGTGGTAAATATCTTCTCCTCATTTGTTATCTGTTTCATTTCTTTATCATCATTCTTCTTATATTAACATTTTCCTCTTTCTAGTCTGGTTTCTGTTAGAAATTCAACCTTCAAAATTTATTCACGATTAACAGTCGAATCCCGCTCAACCAGTGCCAAACAAGGAAATATCAGAACCAGTCACTAGCTTATTGTCGCAATGGAAAATATCAACTCCACGATTCTCAAGACGACGATTGAGGCAATCCCAATTCTTACCGAAGAAAACTTCTCAAGTTGGCGTACTCGCATAACGGCTCTCTTCAAACTTGGCCAAATTAAAGACTCCATGCTCAACGGTGTACCTGCTCTTCAAGACGACGACAACACCATTGTATGCGCTATTATATTGGCAAAACTCTCTCCAACCACCCACAGCAATGTAGTTACGTCGGTTAACGAGGACAACGCTCAACTTCTCTGGAAGGCTATCTTGAAACGATTCATTTCATCAGAGCCGTCCAATAGGGCGAGAGTATACAATCAGTTTGCCAATATCACCTTTGACATCAGCAATATTGAGAAGTTTATCACGGAAGTAAGAAGCAGTTTAATCAAGATGGAAGACGTTGGAATCACTCTTCCCGAAGACATTATCACCTATGAACTTCTACGAAGGTTACCCAACAGTCTTGAAACCATTAAGCAGAATATTACTCACTCCAAAGACGGAGCCGATATACGTCCAGAAATCCTTCTAGACCATCTCGAAATCCACTTGAATGAAGTTAAAGTGACGACCTCCTCTCGAAGCGAATCTATCGGTGCCACTATGATGACCGCTCAAGAGAAAAAGTGCCGACCAGGACATCATAACCCTGAGGCTCCTCACTCCCGCAACCGATGCTGGTCTCTGTACCCTGAGAAGAAGGAGGCTCATTTGAAGAGAATCCAAGAAGCCAAAGTCAGCTCCCTTTCAACTTTTTCCTGTCATCAACCCAATCTGTTTGTTCTAGACTCCGGTTCAACCTCTCACATGGTGTCTGATAAAAAACTATTCACATACCTAGACAAAAGCGAATCAGAAATGATCAACACAAGTTGCGGCGATAACACGCTGGAGATAAAAGGAAAAGGAACTATCTCATTAAAATTTCAAGATAACTCTCTTCAATTCCACAATGTTCTCTATGTACCAAAAATCACTATAAACCTTTTGTCTCTTCGTCAGTTACTGCTTGAGAAATACACAGTCAATTTTCTCATAAACCATTTCACCATTCTTAAGAACGGCCGAACATTCCTTGAAGGAAATTACAGTCAAAACTTGCCTTTGCTGAAGCTCGATCATGACAATCATCACAGTCGAATCAGTTCTGCCGAGCATATTCACAAATCCCTCGGCCATGTGAGTTACTGCCGAATTCGAAAGAAACTTGGTATTCCCGTTTCTGCACCTGAGATATGCAAGTCGTGTGCACTTGTAAAAATAAAAAGAGCCTCATTCAAGTCAAGAACATCCCAAGCTTCAAGACCCTTCAAAGAGATTCATTTAGATCTTATAGGGCCCATCAGTCCAATGTCTCATCGGAAGCACAAATACATCCTAACAATGGTAGATTCCTTCTCTCGATTCTGTGCTGCTATTCCTCTGACTGGAAAAGACGACACATTCTCGGCGCTGACCTTTGCGTTAGATGTTGAAGCTAAACGCTTTGGCTACTACCCATCTATCTTGCATTCGGATTGAGGAACAGAATTCACTAATCTGGAACTGGAAAATTACTGTCATCAACATGTTATTCGACAGAGATTTTCGGATGCTTATACGCCACAACAGAATGGACTTGCAGAAAGATTCAATCGAACGATTCTTGAATCCCTTCGAACTAACATTCTGGATTCGGGAATTCGTAAAAATCTATGGAACGAGGTGCTGAGTGCAACTACGCTCACATTGAATCAAATTCCGGCTCACGTTAGAAAAAAATCTCCCCATGAACTCTTCAAGGACGAAAAAATCTCCCTCAGTTACTTTCATCCAATTGGGAACCCAGTAGTAGTCCTTTCCAATGAAAAAAAATCAAAACTTGAACCCCGTGGACAAACAGGAAGGCTCATCGGATTTAATGTCAAACTCAAATCTTATAAAATTCTGGCTGACGATGGTCAAATAATAAACTCCAAGAGTGTTCAATTCTTGGAATATGTTCCTTACAGTCAATCACCGGTCGATCACGATGAGCTTATAATCAATGAGCAGGAAGTATTGCAGGTTGAAAAGCCGCCAATAGCTATGATTCCAGATGGCCCAATAATAAAAACCGAAGATGAGGAAGATAGTCTGAAAGAGAACGAAGTTCAAGAAGACATCATAAATCTTAGCGATGCACAAGAACAACAACTTGACAAATCCTTGATACCAATCGTCAACCCTCCCGAGGGTAGAATTCTTCGAGACAGCACTCTCCAAATCAGACCTGCTAAATACTCTCATCTTACGACAGACCCAAAAACCTTCAAAAAGGCAGTTGCCTGTGAAGACTCTGAAGGATGGCGAAGTGCAATTGACGCCGAGCTTAACAACATTGAACAACATGATGTCTGGGAGGATCAACCAGAAATGCCTAAGAAGATCCTATACTCTACTTGGGTCTTTAAGACAAAACCTGCCACGTCCTCCAGACCGAAAAAACAGAAGGCTCGATTGTGTATCCAAGGGTTTCTTCAAACCTTTGGAGAAGATTTCTTCGAAACCTTTGCCCCAACGGGTAAATTTCCCTCCTTATTAACTCTCCTCGTTTTGGCCATCGACCTCAAACTTCCTATTAGACAGTTCGACGTAAAAAGTGCTTTTCTTTTTGCTCCACTAGAAGAGGAGATTTTTATCAAGACCCCCGAGGGATCAAATCGATCAGCTCCTTATCTAAAACTCAGGAAGTCGCTATATGGCCTGAAACAGGCTCCAAAAAATTGGTACAATACTCTGACTGCCTGGTTTGAAGAGATCAACTATGCACCATCAATATCCGATCCTTGTCTGTTCGTACATGACAAGAAGAACTCCTTTGTCTTCTTCCACGTAGACGACCTTATAGTCGTTGGACAAACAGACGAATTTGAAGAATTATTCCTCAAACGTTTCCCCAATTCGACTGCTCACGCGCCAGACACCCTCCTTGGAATGAATTTAACAATTCGTGATGATTCAATAGAACTCTCTCAACCTTCTCTTATTGAAAAGGGATTAGAATTGCTCAATCTTTCCGACTGCAGAACAACAAAGACTCCGCTGTCTCTTGCAGTCCAACTCTGTACCGCCTCGGATGAAGACCATCAAGCATTCCTCAAATTGAATATCAACTACAGGTCCTACACAGGAATGTTAAATTACCTGGCTTGCCGAACCAGACCTGATTTGGCAGCGGCTGTCTCCATTCTCTCCAGGTTCAATCAGCGACCTGGTCTCTCACATTGGAAGGAAGTCGTCCATTGTTGGAAATACTTGAAAGGAACGAAGGGATTCAGTCTGCTGTTAAAACCTTCGACTCAAACCCTCCCCAATCGCATCAATTTCTTCACAGATGCAACCTGGGGTGAAGATCAAGAAACCCGTGTTTCTCAAAGCGGATCATTGGCTTTCTGGAAATCTTGTCCTGTCCTGTGGAACAGCAAGAAACAACGAAACATAACATTGTCATCAACGGAATCTGAAATGAACGCTCTATCCGACGGCTAACAAGAAAGCCAGTGGCTCAAATTCCTAATTGAAGAACTGTGGAAAACAAACCTACCTCCGACTCTATTTCATATCGATAACAAGGGGCTCATGGACAAAGTGAAAAACTTCGGCTCGAACTCAAAAACAAAACATATAGACATTAAATGCAAATCACTCCGACAGAAATACAACAACAAAGAAATAGACGTTCAACTGATCCCATCAAGTGAAATGCTGGCCGACTCACTCACTAAATCATCACCTCATGACTCTCTTCAAAGACTTCAAGACGCTTGCTTCAAAGGTTCTTCATCATCAAGCAACGAGGGCTGTTGAAATTTCAGTCGAACAAATGAAGTATGCGCACTGGACTCGCTTCAATATTCAAACAATCAACCGGTTAGGGTTGTTCTTGATTCAATCATCTAGTCT
The DNA here is from genome assembly GCA_007896445.1 of Puccinia hordei. NCBI lineage: Eukaryota > Fungi > Basidiomycota > Pucciniomycetes > Pucciniales > Pucciniaceae > Puccinia > Puccinia hordei. The sequence continues at coordinate 287,747 of RDRW01000226.1, read as the reverse complement.
GCTGGCCTCAGTCGCTCCTCTCCCTAGACCTCGACTCTCAATTAATATTCACAATCAATCAACTCGAACGACTTCAAGATCTCAATCTTAATCGACGAGATTCCGGGAATCAATCAAGTAAAGTTTAATCTTAAATCTCATCAAGCGCCAACTGTACTTATCTTCGATTTCCTCCTTCCTCATCAAGTTGACTCGCCGGACATCAAGATATCATCTTGATAATTTCACTTATTACAAAATCTTTCAATCTATTCCTAACTGTTTGTTTCTCTTCATTTTCACATGTTCTCCTTCTTTTTTCTTCTTCTTGCTTGTTGCTGAATAACTTATTTATTTTATTCTCAAAAATCAGACTGCTTCCATCCTGCCTTCTTCTCTTAAGTCCTCAATTATAAACAGTTTATTAATCCATTAGCTGGTGGTAAATATCTTCTCCTCATTTGTTATCTGTTTCATTTCTTTATCATCATTCTTCTTATATTAACATTTTCCTCTTTCTAGTCTGGTTTCTGTTAGAAATTCAACCTTCAAAATTTATTCAGTTGATTGGCAAACAATTTTAACAGGTTTGTTTTTGGCACCATTGATTACTTGAAAGTCATCCATGGTGCCACAAACAAACCCCTCAAAATGGTTGGCACGTCTGAAATCATCCTGAAAATGGGTGATTTCAGCTAGCTCAGGTACCTTGGCCTGAGGAACCAACTTGGTCCATAGGTTGGCCATTTGTTTGTTGAAAGCATTCAGAAATTGTTAAGCCTGCACCCCAATAGATACTTTTCAGTATGTTCCTTGCTCAATTGGCAACCCAATTGTGCAAGGAACTTGAAAAACTGTTCAAAAAAAAAGAATAAAAGCCCCTACTTACTGTCAGACATTGAGACAATAAGCCCACATGTCTCCAAAATAATACAAGTCACATAAACCAATTGTTAAGAACTTGTGTTTACAAAAAAAGGGAAATAAAATGAACTAAGTAAATTATCTCAGATTTATAAGTTCAATTCCCATATGACTCATAATTTTTATACTTATTTTATTTAATATTTATCATTTTATAAACTAACTATTATTAAGAAATTATAATTTAAGGAGAGATTAATATCTCTCCATCAATTTACCATACATTATTACAATTTAGTTATATCTCCTTCAAGGAGAAATTTATCATAAATTACCCCATGTAATACAAACTCCTTGAGTTATTACATTGGGGATAACATATTGTGTAATATTTAAAGGGTTGAGATTTCCTTCTAAAGGGACTTTCCCCCAGATTATTACCATACAAACCCATCTACATTACTATTAATCAGTGAGTGGGGTTTATTATAATCCAAACCAAACCTTTTCTACTCTTTTATCCCTTTCTGGACCTTATTCCTAGTCACTGGAATACTTATTCAAGTGACTAGAAGTCCTCTCCCACTCTCAGGGAGTAGTTGAGGCATCTAAGCGCTGAGGTATTACATACCCGCGTTCCCTTGTTAATCCTAGGGTGCCAGCTCCTACAATTTCTTGTGTAGCTGAGATTTATTTCCACTGGCCTCACCGGCTATAGTGAGACCAAATAACTTGGATAATAATACTGTATAAGTATTATTAAATATCTATTATTCAACCCCGCTTCACATAAGAGACGGGGGCTGACACTTACCTTGAGAGGTGGTAGGGGCTGTTGAGGGCCTGTTATCTCAATCCACCCCAAAAGAAAACCCAAAGCGGCTGGATCAGTCACCAATCTAGGCTAGGTGAAGAAGGATGAGATCAGATAGGTTCCTTGCTTGATTGGCGAACCAATTGAGCAAGGAACTTGCACACAGATCCAAGAATAAAGAATGACAGCTCCTACTTAACTTGAGAATTTCTAGGGGCTACTGAGGGCCTGTTTGCTTGGTTGACACCCAAAAAAAATCAATGAGATGGTGGGGGTTCTTGAGGTACTTTAGAGAAAACTTTCCGTCTGTAGAGATGTTTGCACTTACGTGTGCAAGAAAAAAGCATGCTCAAACATATTTTGATTGAACACCATTTTCCAAACAGGCACTGATGAGTGTAAAAAATTTATTGGTTTGAATGGCATTCAAGAATGGAAGATAACAAATATCTGTAATGAAGCAGAGCAATCAAGAAAAAATGGCTCTGTGAGGACACAAAATAAAATTCAAGACTCAGAAAGCTGGAAGTGTGTTGGCCTGCAAGTCAGTGTTGAATTATTCACCTTAGTTGAAGAGTGCAAGCTTTATGGGGCGTAAAATTTCATGTAATCCATTATTACTAGATTCAATTTTTTCCAACAAGGGCGGGGCTGCTTCTGGTTCCTCCATCATAAAGTTCATGCCACTGATCCTTGAGGTTGGCTAGAAGATTATGCAGAACAATGCAGGCAATGATCCACTTGACCGCTGCCTTCATCTCACAAGGGTTCCTGATTTGTGATCAAATCTCTTTCAAACTGGCAAATCAACCCTTTAGAATACCAATGGAATGTTCAATTTGTACTCTTGATTGGGCTAGATGGTAATTGAAATCCACATTCTCAAGTATAAGCAAATCAGAACCTTTGTAGGCTGGAACAGTATGTTGATCACTTGAATAAGCAGAGTTGGCCAGGAGGAATTGGTGTTGATCAAATAATTGTTCTGGATTTTGAGCAAGCTTCATATTGGAGATGACATGACAATTTAACAGGATCCTGGGTAGCCTGAAAGGTAGGATATGAACTTTTTGTTTATGTCACAAACAAGAGTGACAAAAATGGAGTATCTGTTTGGACACCAAACAACACATCAGCCAAGAATCCGTAAAACAGTGGAACCAATGCAAACAATCCAAACTTTTTTTTTGATCCCAGTAGTAGTTACCATCCACCGGTGGCTTTTGACTCAGTGGAATGGTTGTTCCATAAACAAAGCCAACACATCCAGGGAAGCCTTTATCTTGCATGACCTGAGATGATTCCATACCTTCTTGTTGAGTTGGCCATGATACCAAGTGTGAGCACATTTGATAAAGAATCTTGATCACCCTACAGGTGTAAAGGGTGATTTTACCATAGCCAAATTGGAAGAGATTCTTGATTCTGAAAACAGCAGCACCATTTCCATTTGATCCAAGACGGCACATAGAAATAGAAAGTTGGACTGAAGGGTCTTGTTGAGGATTCTGAGAGGAGTTGTGAAAGATTGTATTTGACTCAATCAGTTGAAGAAGATTGAGGAAACATGGGAACAAAATTTGAAAAAGCTGGAGGAAGCATGATTGAGGAAGTTCTTGAATGATTGACAGGTCATATTGAGGATGGAATTGTGTAGTGGTGCCTCTGGCATTGGGGTATTGTTTCTGGATTTTTTATTGACAATCAAAATAGAAATCTTCAAGTCCCAAGTCATTGTTATCTGATTCAAAAATCAATACTGTTGCAGCAGATTTGGCTGCTTGAAATAGTTGCTTGTGTTGAGAGGGTGCTTGTTGCATGATTGGTTGAGGTGAGGTGTGATGTTTGCTTGGTTTGAAAAGAGGCAATGGATTGAACGGTGAAGCGTGAGCTGATGTGAGATGTGATTTTAATGGGTTATTTTGGAAATGAAGGATTTGGATGGAAAACCAGGGTTTTTGATTTTCAAAATCGATTTGCTTTTTAGCTACCCTGTTTCAAAAACCTGTTGATTGGAAATTGTGGATTTTGAAATTTCTAATCAATGGGTTTTAATTGTGGATTTGGTCATATTTGATACCCCCTATTGACTTCATTAATCAATAATAAATAAATTATACATATTTTATAAATAATTATGGATATAAAACTGCATAAAACTCATTGAATAATGCAGGGAATACCCCTGAACATTCCCCAAAAGATAAAAGACAAAAACATAAATAAATAAAACTCCAGCCAAGACTGAATCTCAGAACAACAACAATCAGCAACCTTTGAATGTGACACCAGCCACAGACTCTGTTGGCTCAAATATGATGCTGGTGGTGGCTGAAAGGCTTACAGTCTTGAATCAACAGCCACAGCTCCAGCCCAGAAACTAACTGATAAATCCCACCCTACAACTGATCAACAACCTCTAACCTTTCCAACATCTGTAGAATCCATTGGCTCCATGTTAATTTTGGTGGTGGAATATGTTCTGGACTCAAAATCCTTTAACCCATACCCTTCTGCAAATCCAAAAGAATATATTGGGTTGACTGAAGTTCAGCTAACAGCTTCTGGTTCCCCATACATGAATAAACCCCATCCCAAAAACAACCAGATATCTTTGAATGTGATGCCATTTTTAGGGTTAGGTTTAGAGCTAAGTGCCATACTTATGGTAACAATGTATCATGGCATGTGAATGTATTAATCATTCCCTGGGTCTCTGCATGGAAGAAATTAAATGATTATCTGAAAAAGAACCCAAAATTTATGCAAGCCAATGACTCCTAAGGGAAAGGCAAGTCAATTTGCATAACTGGGGGTATCAAATATCACAAAATATACCATAGTGTAATTGACTGGTTTGAAAAAATACACCATTTTAAAAACTAGTCAGTTCTTTTCCTACACCATTTTGTAACCAACTGGTGAAAAGAATATCCTTGTATAATCATTTCCTGGGTTTGAAAAGTTAATCTGGCTATATTTTATTCCCCCTAAAAATCATATACAGAAAGGGGAAATTAGTAGAATAAATTTGGCACTGCTTCTGGAGTTTATTGATGAAATCAGTATTATTGCATGAAATAGTTTAAAAGCTGAGCCCCAGAGCCTCCATGAGATCCAATAAGCTAAGGAGTTTAATAAATGTATCCAGTTTTTCTACATTTATACCCTGTTTTCCTGGGTATGTCCTCCCTCACACACCTCACTTTTACCAAATTATCTTCTGGGTACTTCCAGTATTTCCCAAATATTTTTTTCATTAAAATTCATGGATTATTTTTGTTATAATTATCATGAATTTCAATTTGAATGGATTAATTTTTATGTAATTTGGTTGTTTGCACCCAGTTTTTTTGCATACCTGGTTTCTGGATTTTTTTCCTGGGTCTTTTGGCTTTTGTAAGTAATCTGAAGTGTTGTTTGACCAGAAAAAAATTTAAGTGCAACTATGGAGCCACTCTGGCTCATTTTTAATACAATTTGACACATTTCCACAGTTGTAAATATGTGATACAAAAATACTTTATGTGCTCTGAAGTTCTTGAAATGTCATGGAAACAGGTGGTGAAATACAAGGGGTGTAAAATAGGATTTTGTGCCAGCACATCTCAGTGCTCACTGGTGCAGCTCAATTTTCATTATGGCAAAGCTGATTGTTCACAATTTAAAAAATACATTTTAACTTTGGCAAAAGTGTTAACTTGGGACCACCTCAGTATCCACTCCAGTGTGGCTCATTGTTCACTTGAGCGTCGCTCATATTTCATTATAGCACAGATCAACCACAAATTTTGGGCAGGAAAGGCACACTAAGAAGGAACTAAAAGCTGTCAAAATGCTGACCATTGCTGAGCTTCTATGTTACACTGATATATGTTCAAGCTAGAAAGAGGTATGATCATCACACACAGATTCTGTGTGAAAAAGGTAAAACAATACATCAATAATGGTACTATACATAACTCTCAGATGTAGCAGTAAATAGATGGAGGATACATCAAAGAAGCTGTCAGCTATGTGTATGAAACACTGGCTTAATGTTTATAAAAAGCCAGGTACTATCACTGTGCTGAAAGGTTATCAGAATAATCACAAGTCTTATTCTCTCTATAGTGTCCAAACTATGCACAGAGGATAACCTAAAACTCCTTTGGAATTGTCCCTTTGATATACAAATAAGTCAATCAGGAGAAGACTAACAGCTAACCATATAGGTTTGGCTATCTTTCTGTCTTTTTGAGAGTGTAACAATATAAATTGTTACTAAGCAGCTGGCAAGCACTTGAGCTGATTGGCTACTGTCAGAGGTGGTAGTCTTGCAGCAACTGCTTTCTAAGGAATAGTCCAAGGTCTAAGATGGGGATGTTCTAAGATAGCTTGATAACTAGTCCAGTAAATAAGGTGGGTTGGATAAAGGGGATAACACTACTCTAAAAGTAGGAGGAGAATATTCAGAGTACTTACAAATGTGGTACTGGGGGAATATGCTGAGGAACCAATCCTAGGCCAGAAATGGCCTCCTTTTATATTCTAGAGGTTCCTTGAGGAAGGTTCTAGAATGTTTATTCTAAATTCTGCTCTAATGTATTACAGTTCAAATGTACCATGATGTAATGGGAGTTGTATTAAATTGAGCACAGTATTTTCTATGTCCCCATGACCTCATGACATGTGTGTATAACCAATCACATCATGGGCCAATTCATTTAATAGAACAATACTGGGAAATTACCACACACTTAGGTAATTTCTTTCTTATAAGCATAATATTATTATTCTAATATTTATGAAAATAAGTTTATTGTCTCTCAGCTTTTATGACAATAATTTCTTAATCAATAATTTATACTTTCATTCCCTTTTTCTTAAAGTATCTTTATCATATGATAAAGTACTAGAAGGAGTAGGAATTTAGTGGTGGTTTGAGTGAGCTACCCCACTTAATTTTACATTCTGAGTTGATTGGTATAATAATATTTTATAATATGTTATTATTTACATTAGTATTACATTATTTTTATTGTATTTGGAGTTTAGTCAGTGCTTAGGATACTCTGGAGTATCTCTAGGGCTTACAGAAGCTGTGCAAATTTCACTTGCTATCAAATGGGGCATTAATAAATGCACACCCCTGACCACATGCCCTTTTTGAAAGGGTGTGTCGGCTGCAATTCCTTTTTATGTGCATATGCATGGGGATATCCATACATATACACATAAAAATGGTGTGCAGCATACATACCCTTTTTGTAGATACATAAAATGGGTGTGCAGGCTGCACACCCTTCCTATATGTACAGGTATGGGTAACCCCATACCTTTTTTTTTTGAATGGTGTTTTGTATGCAAGCCATAATTGGTGATTGCTTACATAATCCTTGCCTCTCTCCCTTCAACCAGAGGAAATCTTCAGTTAAAAAAGACCATGTAGTCTCTTTTACCAGAGGAAGTCCCTCCGGTCAAATTACACAGTCTCTTTAACTGGAGGGGTTTCTTCTGTTTGAAAAGACTACATAGTCTTCAACTGGGGGAATCCCCTCTGGTAAAACCGTGCTGTACATTTATGGGAATAGCCCACACATATACCCATAGAATGGGTGGAAACCCTTTCTATGGGTATACAGTATGGGCTATGCCCATACCACATATGGTTTGCAAGCCCGTCTGGGCACACACCCAAGTTCAGCCCAAAAAAGGCCAAGTGCGGGGCCAACCCTAAAGCTCACTTGTCCAAATGTCAAGCTTGCGTGGCACACTCCCAAACTCCACTTGGCACATAGCCAAGTTGGGGTGGGTCAGGCTCAAGCCTTGCTTGGCCAAAGCCAAGCAAGGGTTCCACGCCGGCCACAAGTGATGCACACCTTGTAAATGTGTAGAATTATTTTATTAATTTTCTTCCTAAATTGAGCACAATTTTCTATGTCCCCATGACCTCATGTATGTATAACCAATCACATCATGGGCCAATTCACTTAATAGAACAATACTGGGAAATTACCATGCACTTAGGTAATTTCTTTCTTAATAATATTTTATGATATGTTATTATTTACATTAGTAATACAGTATTTTTATTGTATTTTACAGTTTAGTCAGTTCTTAGGATACTCTGGAGTATCTCTAGGGCTGACACATGGGGCCTCAAGGTCTGTATTTTGAACATGTTACCAATCTTCACCACACCACCTATCAATTGCCCCCATCAGCCCTTCCTGAAGCTAGGCCCAGCTAGATCCTGGGTATGGATAGTGTGCTATTTTTTTATTTTTGAAGAAGTTGGGTTTTTTGAAGTCATATGACTCCAGATGGCTGCTACACTGCCATGTTTTGTATTATGATAATTGACTGTAACACACCCTTGAAGTATGTGCACCACGCAAGGCTGGAGCATCCTTCAAGGGAGCAGATCAGATGCAGGCCTCCTGCGGGCACCTTTGATGGCTGGAAATAGTTGATAGGCTTAATACCAGAAGAAGGGTTGCAGAACAGAGTCAGAATTAATCTATAGTGTTCCAAAGCGGAGATAAATGTAGCTATGATATCTTGTGAGGGTGAAACGGTACCTAAAGAAACATTCCCAGCGCAGCAATTACTTCGCCCGCAACTTTGATCATTATGGCTGCGGAACCCCACTCGACTGACTGTACGCTCAATTTTGTATCCATTAATTACTCCGTGGAAGACCCATTCCAGCTGGCAGCATTGGTGGAAAATTCCTATTCTCCTACTTACCCCAACCGACCAGGTGCTTTCTGTCTTATTCTATCACTCAAGACACGAACAAAATAACTTCAATTTGATTACCTAGCTCAATGTCACCCCTTCCGCCAACCTCCGTCCAGGTGGCCGATACCACCGTGACTGCCGATGACCTACTGGTGGGACAACATCTCCGTCGCGTAATACAGCTACGCGAGCCCTCACGTACCCGGGCATGGATTGCGACGATGTTTGAAGCTGATCCGGATGGCGAAATCGAGCAGGTGGCACTTTGGGGCATGTATCGCATGCAGTTCGAACCCCATCATGTGGAGGATGCTGTGGCCCCTATTCCACCTTTGGCTGTTGCCACCGAAGTGATCACCGTCATGGAAAGCGTATTTAGGCCAGACAGTTATATTGCTGCCGACGGACAGAAGAGATATGTCATCAGGGGTCTCAAGCTAAGACCCGCTATCGAACGTGATGCTGTTCTTGTACGTTTTACCCAGACTCAACTCATTTTTTTTGTCAACTTCGTTTTTAACTATATTTAACTGTTAATAAAAATTAACTTGGCCCGTTTCCATTCAGGATGACATGTTCCGGGCCCCTGAGTCTACCCCATCCGTACCTGCACCTTCGACTCCTCATCATTTGGCTAATGCTGCCAACAACCTCAATACGCCTACGTCTTCTGCCCCTCTTGGTAACAGTGTGAATCATAATCAAGCACATCAAGCCCAACCAGTCCCCCCACCGCTTCCGGTTGCACGGTCGGCAGACTTACTCGAGGATAATGACATATTGAAGATCGTTTCCTTTCCCGAACCTTATCGAACGCGTTTATGGATTGCCTCGCTCTTCGAACCGGACCCTACGAGCAATGCCGGGCCCGGTGGCGGTGGAGTAGAACAAGTCACCCTCTGGCAACTATATCAAAAACAACTTACACAATATGTTGTCGAGGGCGCGCCTAGCGATAAGTTTGTTCCTCCTTTGGCTCCTGCCACCGAGGTCATCAAAGCGGTTCAAGATGTCTTTCCTGAAGGAAGAGTCGTGGTCCGGCTAGAAGATGGTAAAACACACTACATGATTATTGGTATCAAACTCCGACCAAGCAATTTTCGATCACCTGCTCTTGTTGAGTTCTGGTCCATCTGGTTCTATCAATCTGCGGAGGCTAACACCCTTTTAGTCTTATCGAGTTTGCTTACACATCCTTTGTTCTTTCCACCCGCCCTGAAGAAAAATTTGCTCAGTATCACAGCTACCAAGATACCTAATAATGTCACTCACAATGGATCAGTCGCAAGTTTACCTCAAACTGATCCCGTGGCTCCGCAATTGATGTCTAAAGTCGATTCACTTGTCAAGACTGTCGAGGAACTCCAAAATGTCATTAAAAAACAAGAATCAACAATCAGACAAGAGCTGTGAGTCAATTTATCAATATGTGTATTGGCATTGATAAAAACCCGCTTTTAGTAGAATGCCCAGCAATCACGCCCTTGATAATTTCTATAACTTGACACTCACCGATCAATTTTGTTTAGAGCGTGGAGTGCCACCAGACAAATCAACCTTCGCACTTCAGACAGTCGCACCTCGATATTGCGCCCGCTTTCTGTCGCCCCACCTCACAGTACGCCAACATTTCCTGTCGATTTCCCCAGAACTGTAGAAGAAGCGCAAAAACTCGACCGTAAGCGAAAACTTCACATCTGATCATGTAAGCTTGAAGAGTAAACTGATCCACTGATTTTTACTCGTGGCGCATATTTTTTTTCAGATACGCAATGTGTCGCACTCCTAGAAAGATATGGGCAATCTAATCTGATCATTGAAGGAAGCGAGGAAAAGACTCGGACTGGCTTATTGGAATTCATTGGCTGTGTCCCCCAAGAGTCTGCCTCAGCTGAAACTCAAGCCGCGAGCGTCCCTACCAATGCCAATTCTATGGTTTGACCTCAATCTCAACTACACATATCCAATTTCTCTTTTTTCCTCCTAATCCTTTCCTCAGAGAAAATTTTTATACAGTTGAACGGTCTTTCTTTCTTTCTCTTTTTTATGGCTCGCATGACTTAATTAAGAATCAAATCGTTGGGGATATCTTGAGAAAAATAAACGAACAAATACTTTCTATTAGGGTGTGTACGTTTCTATTGTAAGATATAGAGTTTGTTTCTCTGCACGCCCATCTTTCGAGGGGGAAAACAAATCAGGGTAGTGCTTGGTTACTTCTACACATCAGTAGCCACGCAAGTCTTACAGCAAATTACTGACCAAAACAAACCCAAATGTTCACTGTGCAAATGGCTTCATCAGATACATGCAATTTGATGTGAAAAGCCTGCAAAAAATAGCAATTTCAAGTTCTCTAGGCACTTGGTCTTGACAGGTTATTTGACCTTGGGGTATTGTTTACATGCCAGCATCTGACTGTTCCCTGCTGTGTAAATCACACACTTTCCATACACCAATAATCCCTGGGGATCCTGGGAAGTCTGTGTAGTAGCAACCTTCCACACTTTTTTTATTAAAACAACAGGCCTTGACACCTGCATTTTTTTAAAAAAAGTGTAATTTTGCCATTGGCATTGCACACTATGAATATCATTTGTTTTGAACTACAAGTTTTTAATTTTTAACAATTGTTTGAGCACTTAGTGTTATGAGGACCTAAGTTTCTGTGAGTACGTGGTAATCTAGACAGTTTGATCTGGTAAGGGTGTGATGTTTTTAACCTTCTGAGGTTGGTTTGTAAATGGGTAACGGGGGTTGAAATTGAAAGAGAGTAGTTTTTTGTGTGAAGGGGACAACTAATAAAGGGTTTGCAATTGAAGGGGGGGGGGGGTTTAGTTGTCCTGGGTTGGAAGGGGTAGTGACCAGGGGTTGGGCTTGCCGGGATTTGAACACCAGACTTGTCACTCTCTCAGGAGTGAAATAATTCATTGCACAGGGGCAACACCAAGCTTCCACGGGTGATGGTTACCACTAGACCATCCAGGCCCTTCCTGCATATTGCCTACACAGAAATTGGCACCAAGAAAAAACCAATTGTCACTAGACTACAGGTGACATCAGCCTAGGTACAATGAGCTACCCATCAGCAGTACAGTTTGCCTGATGTACAGCCCTTTGTAGGACATAAAGGGGCCATTGTAGCCTAGTTGGAGTGGAACCAGAGCTAGGACAAAGCTACAGCCATTGTTTTGTGATGTCACCAGATGTCAGGTGACAATTAATTTTTCCTGGTGTTGGCATCTTGGATCTGGTGGTTCCTGAATGTTCCAGGCATTCAAGCTTTTATCAACAATTAGACGGCAAGTTTATCTCTTTTACCCAATGGTGCAGAAGCAATTGCAAGAGGCAAACAGACCTTCCAACTTGCAACCAGCAATCCAACCAGTTTTTTCTCTTCTTGTCAACTAGTGTAACCCCAGAGGTAAAAAGATTTCTGGGAAACAGAAATCTGCTGGGATAATTGCCCTCACTTGCTTAAGTCTGCCACCTCAGCTCCAAAGCAAGATCTCACACATGTTCATTGCTGGGATTACTCCAGGACCCCAAGCCCCCAATATAATAACAATCACACATCTCATGAAGCCTTTGGTTGATTGATTTCTTGAATTGCCACACACTCAACCAGATTCAACACAAGCCTGTGCCCAAACAGGGAAAAGGAGAAACCTGATGAGCTGACTTTGGCCCCACTCAATACTAGTGTGGAAGTGGAAAGGATATCCAAAAGTGGCTAAAATAACAGCTCTCTCTGTGCACAAAAAGTTCTTAGGGTTGCATGGGTTCCAAACTTCTGCACTGGATTTCCTACCCTATTGTGATCCAGTAGATCATGTGGCATTAGGCATAATGCAAAATTGGTTTGAGGGGTTGTTGATGCATCACTTTTGTGAACACTTCCTATTAAATATAATTTATTATTATTACAGAAAATGATTCCTTATATGAACTTAAAAGGTAATCAAGGGGTAAAATCATGATTTCATACATGTATTTTAGTATATCTAATGTTGTTTTTTTTTAAAAAAAAGTGCATTAATAAAAAAACCCCGTTTTTCTGCCTTTACACCCAGTCTTACGCAGCGGCAACGTAAAAATTGCTGCACAGTACACCCGGTTTTTTTGTATAATTTTTTGCGGGCAGATTTTAATTGTTTTTCAAACTTTTAAATTTATTTGTTATACTTTCAGGGGTGTAGATTTCTATGGTATTTTTCATTTTCCAAAAAAACAATGCCTTCCATTTTTTTTGCCAATCCACCCAGTTTTTTCAAAAATAAATCCCCACAGTTGAATTGTCAGGATTTCTCAACATTTTTTTTTTTTTAAAACACTTTAAGGGGTGTATAATTTAATGTGACAAACAGTTTACTTTTAAAATCATTGGTTGAATTGTTATGATTTTTGGACAGAATTTATTTCCAAACACCTTCACATCTGGCTTTCAAGATATTCAGGAATTTTTCAAATGGTTTCCTACACTTTAGAGAGTGAAGAATTCATTGGAAAGAAATACTGATCATAAAATTGACTTGTTATTAAATTTCATGACAAATAAAAGGAAATATAGGAAAATAGACAAATAACCATTCAACATCAACAATCTTATTAATCCTGGCAGATCTTCTTATTGGAGGGAAAAGAAATGTTCCCCCAAGGTCCAACTTGGGCTGAACCCACTCTTTCCATACCAGAGCTTCCTCTTCAGCCCAATGTTGCCAATATGGATCAATCCTAGGGGAAGGCCATGTTTCAGCCTTAAACGTGAAGCTGATGAGATGAAGAAGACTGGGAATGAGTATGAGACATATGGGAGAGTGGGTGGTGGGTGGAGAAGAGAGAGAAAGAATAATGGTGGGCATTAGACCAGAAAACAAGACCACAGGTCTTTTATAAGTGTCAGCCATCAAGTATCCATGAGCAGGGAAGGTCATCCAGTCCTTCAGTGGGGCCTGTGCTTTTCCATCCCAAGAGAGTGCATCAACTTTATCCTTGTGTTTTGAGCCCCATATGTTTTTTATCATCTGATGGTTTGAATAGAAACAGTTTTATTTGAGTTCTTCTTTCATTTCCTTGCAAATATTCATCCATTCATCTGAGGAACGTCCCATGCTGACCGCAGCGGCTTGAAATCCACAATTCCCATTGCCTTTGACATTGGTAATTGTAGAGATATTTTAGATGGCTTCTTTGGGATGAATGTGGTCTTTGTACTTGTACTGAAGGATAATTTGAGAAAAGATTAATTGTATATATAAAAGGAAATTACTAACCAGATCTATAGCCACATTAATGTAAGTACTCCAACTGAGTGCCTCATAAATATAGGTGTCAGGATTAGGAATGGATCTGGCAGTCATTGAGGTCTATGAAAGAGGTCACCACTAAGCTCATAATCAAAGATCTCTCCAAAACAAATAGAGAAACTCACATCAAAAGGCCTATAAGCTTCATTATCTGTCAAAGTGTTTTCATCTGTCTTGGTCCTTTTAACTGATTCAAACTTCACATGTTTGAGTATTTTTCCAGACCTCTGATGTATCAAAAAATCATTTAACTTCAGTATAATGTACTCAAGATGGAAATCAAAACACTTACAGTCTTCAAATTTCCTCCTTCATCATCTGAGTCCTGTTGAATGAGATCATTGACCTCTGGAAGTTCTCCACTTGATTCTGACTCCTCCTGACTTTCCTCTTCTGTTGACACAACCTAGAAAACAAGGAGAAAGAATTAGATGTCATATTTGAGTGAAGAATAAAGATGAATCATTACCTCTGATTCCACAGATTCATCTCTCTTCTTAGGCCTACTATTTCCTTTTGTCTTGGCAAAAGGCTCCTACAAGTTCACAAGCAATCAATAACCAAAGAAAAACAGATAAGGGATAAAAGAATAAATACCTTGTTTTCTATCACCTGCTTCCTTGGCCTTCCTCTCCTTTTCTTCTCCAATTCCATGTATTCATATCCTGAAGGATCCCTTTGTGTTGAAGTAATTGATTGGTGTTTCCTTTTTGCACCTTTTGGTCTTCCTCATCCTTGGTGATCCTTGCTAAAGAGAGGTTCCTGGATGGCCATGAAAGAGCTTCTTGATTTTGCCAATGTAGAATTCTTGTTTTCCAGGTTGAAACGTTTGGAATTCCTTAAAGAGATCTGTTAAGAAAGTTTCCTGGTTATTTTTTTTGGTGGGAAGTAGAACGTCACATGATGCATCATTGTTGTCCTCTTCAATGAATGTCTGCTCATAACTGGAGGCAAAAAACAAATTAGAACTATAAAACTATGAAATAGAAACAGAAAGCAGGAAATTATATTAGCCAACTCACTTCAAGGTCCTTTTTAACATGCCACTGAGAATGAAAATTCTGATGGGTGAATTTGCTGCTTAGGCCTTTTGCTTTGTGGACTTGATGAATGCAAGGGATTCCCATGTGAGAAGTGAGTTGAAATGCTTGTAGCAGTTGTATTGGATATTCTTCATTATGTGCCAGGAGCAGAGGAGATGGGAGGAATTTGGGAAGACTTTTTTGATTGCTTTGATTAGGGCAGCCTTGTTGTCGGTGACTAGTACGGATGGAGATTGATTGTCCATTGATATTCAAAGCTGATTCAAGGCACAAGAGCAGTTGGCCATTTTCTTGGCAGAAAGGAAATAGAAAGCCAAGGAAAAAGATTTTTTTGAAGAGTTTATACCAACTACGTGAAGAAGGGGCATTTTAAACTTGTTGGTTTTGTATGTGCAATCAAGGAGGACAGTAGTGGGATTTGTTTTGGCCAAGTCAAGGGATTTCTGATGAGCAAAGAACAAAGAGGTCATATGGCCTTTGGAGGTCTTGATTGTGTGGTAGAATTCATGATGGCGGATCTCATGAACAAGAGCTTCAATGGGTGTACGTCCTTCAAGTTGGGTGGATCTCAAGAGGTTAAAATGATTGTAGATGGTATTGAGTGTGACAGAAGAGGGAAAATTGGTGTCTTGAAATAAGGCAGTCTTAATAGTTAACAGGAGAACTCCAGAATGGGTTAATTTGGTAACTTTGGTTTTTTGATCATTGGTTAATCAGCAATGGACGGCATGGATTGAAGGATCTTCAGAAGCTGGGTGGTTGTGGGTAGGATCTTTAATCTTGATTTGAAATTAGCCTTTCTTCTTATAAAAGCACTGCCAGCATAATTTCCTAGGGTGAAGTCATCCCAGTTGAACTGGGATGCACTCAACCAATTTAAACTTGGTTGAGATCAGCTGATGAAATATAAATCCAAGGGACCCCCCTTGGTTTTATATTTCATTGGTTGAGGTCAACCTACTTTGAATTGGTTGTTTGCATCCTAGTTTAACTGGGATGAACTCAACCTAGGCAATTATGCTGGCAGTGAAGTTTCCAGTAAGCTTGAAAGGACAGGCAATCTTTTTGGTCTTCCCCAATTGAGTACTATCTTTGGGCTGAAAAGCCCCAGATCTGTCACATTGATAAGTGGATCTGATCTCCCTGTTTTCCATGGAGGAATGGGTTATGCAGAGGGCATAGCCATGCTTCTTGGCCCAAGTTTGGAAAGAGTTATGCATTTCCTCCTTTGTTTGATATGTTAACTCAGGAGGAGGAGCAAGGTTGTGTACTTTGGGAGTGGTGGCGTCATCTTTGGCAAGGAGGAGGGGGTTGATATGAGACATGATGGTTTGGGTTTTTGTGGATTGGGGGAAAGCTTGAAAGAATTTGGGGGGGGGGGAGGTATATTTTTTGGAAGTTCTGAGGTGGTGGGCAGAGAGAAGGGAAAAGAGGAAGTTTTTTGGTGTTTTTTTTAGTGGGTTTGGGTGGAAAAGTGGTGAGGAGTGATGATTGAAGTGAAAATAGGTGGTGGGAGGAGTTGAGAAAAATTGAGGGAATAGTTGGAAAAATCTGAGACTTGAGTTGCAGAGAGGAGGAAAAATGAGGATTTTTGGTGTGTTTTTATGTGGATCAGTTGAGTGGTTGATGAGTTACGGGAGGTTGATGATTTAGGGGGGGTGGTGTTGGTTTTTGATTGTGGTGAGCGGTTTTTGATGTGGTTGATGTTGGATGTTGGATGAGGATAGTTGGGGAGGCCGTGTGCATCAAATGCCACCCTTCATATGCATATTGAATAAAAACTCAAACTTAAATAAAACTGGGTGTGCGCGTGGAAAACCGGGTTTACTGCGCAGAAAACCAGGTGTAAACGCGGAAAAACCAGGTTTTTTTATTAATGCCCTTAAAAACAGGAGTGTTCAAAAACAATGGAAGGGTGATGAAGGAAATTTATGGAAAGAATAATCTATATGTAGAAGTTATTTAGTATGTATATGTTGTTGAGTTTCCTGTTAGTCTGCTATCATGATGTATCACCAGCTGAACCATGAGCACTACCAACCAACACCCTGGCAGTCACAAGTGTCTGTAGCCTAGTTGGTGAAGGTAGCACTCTAGCATGTGTCTCAGCTTAGCTGAGGTTGTGAGTTTGAATCTCACCAGACACATCTCCATTTTACAGTCTCTAAAGGACCCTGCCCAAGCCCCCAAGAGGGGAACAGGACCCAGCTTGGCGCCACAAAGGCCATCAAACGCCTGCCCCCAAGCATCAAACGGACACAAGGGCCCAGTTTCCAGCTGCAGAGGGCCTAAAGGGCCCATCCATTAGCCCCCAAGGCCATAAATAGCCTGCCACCAAGCCCCCACAGGTCTACAAAGCCCCAACTTAAGCTACAAAGAGCCCAAAGCGCCCAGCAAGCAGCCCCAAAGGCCACCAAATTCACCGTAATGATACTAATTTTTTCAGTTCAATTTTTCACTTGAAAAAAGTTTCCTTTTTTCCACATTGCGCACACTCAACACTCCAAAATCCGCCTCTCAGCCCCTTCACACAATTTCTGGAAATAGTGAACTAGGAAGTGAGTTATTATTCTATGTTTGTTGCATGATAAGATCCCTCCAGCTAAACCTTTACATCCTGTTCATCAGGCTTTGATCTCTGGGAGAAATGCTCTGAGCTGGCCCAGAACCCGGCATTGAAGGAAGATGAAAGGATGGTCCTCAAAAAACTTGTAGCAAAGATAAAGGAGGATTATGAGAATTCAGATGATGAGGACAATCAGGCGGAAACAATTTCCAATACCTTGCTCCAGCAAAATAGACTGTTCAACCCATTCCCTGCCACAGCTAGTCCCTTACTATCAAAACAGCCCACTCAGCCAATTGATAATCCCCCAAGACCCAGAAATCCTCAGTCAGAAAACATAATCCAACAATCCCAATTGTACTACCTACCTCCACACCATACCACACACATTCAAAAAATGGTCAACCTTTGCCCATATCCCAAGGATTGCTTCTTCAATGGTGACATGGACAATACTGCCACACGGACCTTCTTCCTCCCACACACCCTGGCTACCGGTTCCTCTTGGTACAACTCACCCCAAATTCCCCATATTCACGCCACATCCCACTTCACACAAAAAAATCACCACTGAGGACCTGCGTGGACTGAAAATTACCTGTAATCCAACAAATTTGGCTCCATCCAGCTCCAACACTACCAGCATAATTGCCTAGGTTGAGTTCATCCCAGTTAAACTAGGATGCAAAAAAACCAATTTAAAGTAGGTTGACCTCAACCAATGAAATGTAAAACCAAGGGGGGTCCCTTGGATTTATATTTCATCAGTTGATTTCAACCAAGTTTAAATTGGTTGAGTGCATCCCAGTTTAACTGGGATGACTTCATCCTAGGAAATTATGCTGGCAGTGCAATAGGCCTAACAGGAGACCTCCTGGAGAAGTTATCCCTCCTGCCCCTAGGCCAGAACGGGACCCTTGTAAGTCCTATCCCGTCAACTGATTATTTATGGCTCCAACCTTTTAACAACTTTCATACCTCTCCACTTTTCCAGCTGTGGGGCTGTTTGTACCTGGGCCTCTTCTTCCACATTCAGTGGCCAATGACTTGAACATCACCCTGGCTGGAGGAATTTGTTGGTCCCCTGAATCAGCACTTGAAATTCTGAAAAATATAGGGTTCATCCTTAGCCATCTCCCCTGCATGATCTCTGGCCATCCCCCAATTCTGCCTGTGTTCAAGGATAAAGTTTGGAAGGACATTCAGACTACTCTCAAGGCTTGTAAATCAGGTAAATATATACTCCATTCCCATTTTTTCATGGATGCACCTGCTGATATTATGCTGTCACTCAGAGAGCATTCTTGCCGCTTCTGGGAACCTGTCTCTGATAACTCAAGATATGGTCAACATGGACCAGATTGCCGCATTTGAGAGTAACAAGTCAAATTCATCAATCAACAAGGTCCAGACACACACCCTAGCTTCCAACTTGGCATCTTACTTTTCCCCTTCTGATTTTGCATATTCCTGGCTCAAAACCGTGCTGCACCAGTGCTGGTCACTACAACAACTTGAAAACGCTGGCAACACTGGGAACCTCTCCCAATGGATGATTCCAAAGTCCATTTGGCTCACCTTGGCTTTTGAAGTACTTATGCAAACTTGGGAGAAGGCACTTCTGATTCATCCAACCACAGCAGTGGAATCACCCTCTTGTCACAATTCTTTGTTGGAGCAATGTCATTGTTTGTCAGCTTGCTACTAGTTCAGAGACAACCTGACTAGAACAACAAATAAAATAAATATATATTATTACTTATTTAATAAAAGATAATAAATGAATAATAATAATACAAAACAACATAAAAAAGTAATATGTAAACAATAAATACATTATTACATAGTAACATAATAATAAATAGATTAACACAATAATAAATATAAAACAATGAATATCTTAATGAATAATTAGATAAGTGAAAATATTATTAAATAATCTTGAAAAGTGTGTAAAATAACCTGGGCACTTCAGCAAAAGTACCCCAGAAAACTTAAAACTGCTAGTAGTAAAACAACTTGAAAGAATATTACCACTAAACGCTGAAATCATTATTAGATATTAAAACATATGATAAAAAGAATAAATACATATACAAAACCACAAAATAATAATGTATTGAATTGGCAGGGTTTTCTAAAACCCAGCTGGTTCACTACAGTATAATATAAATACATATAACAGAAATGATGTAATTTAAATACATATAAAATACTAGTGACAAAACCATATTATTAAATTAAATACAAGAAACACTAAGGATGATTCAGAGGGACAAAGACCACGAACAAAGGGAAGGAAACAACACGAGAACCTCTCAAAAATAACAATTGAACTACTGTTCAAAATAAACACAATACATCCTTGGTGGAAAAAAGTCTGTTGACAGATCTCTGCAGTTATGCATTCCCAAAGAGCCAGCATGACAGTGATTAAACAAGAGGCTCTTGAAGCACCCACAGAAAAAACAAATAGATGTATTTCACATTGTACACAATACAAAACATTTAAACTCTGACAAGTGTGATCAACAAGTACATGTGACATTTAATCAATACATTTTGACATGTAATTGAAAAATTGGATCAAAACATCTAACAAACGTTGGCAGAGGTTCAGAAGCTCCTCAAGATGTCAACAATGGAAAATAAACAGACTTTACCAATAGTAGACAGCCTGTACATATGGAAATTTGAATAATAACTACATGCATTTATACTAAATCTTAAACCCTTCCTTTTTATTTCCCATAACAAAAAATATATCCTGTGTTTTGCCATCAGGACTCCAGAAAGGAATTTAAGGAGCCCTTTTTTCCCCTGTATTTTGATTCCTCATGCTTTAATATATATACTAAAATTCTTACCCACATATCACCATAGCTCCACTGTTGTTATTCTGTCTGGTAAGGTCTTAGTATCTAATCTTTAGCCCCTCTTTACTCCCCTGAAATTACTCAGTGTCCATCCGGCACTTCCAACAACCTTTCCAAGCGCTTCCAACTGTCCAATTTCCCCTTAGAAGAATATCAAGATTGTTAAGGTATTTTTTACTAGTAAGTAAATAACCCTTTCTCTTGATATTCTCCACCATCTTTTGTCTGGGATTCAAACCACCCCTGTTTACAGGCCCCAGTGTTTTCAGGTACTTACATCCTCTGCTTGGAACATACCTTTGAGGGATTAAACCACCCCTGATTTATCAGGCCCCTCATATTTTTAATTATATTAAATTTATTTAATATAATGACTTATTTTCTTATTATTAAAAACCCCTCATTCCTCATATTAAAATTGGAATTACCCTTTTATAAATCATCCCAGAGATTTTTTCTCTTTATCTTTATATTTTGCACCTTGTGTAGCTAGAAGGAGTACTCCTTGGCATCACAGAGGCTGACAGTGTTGGCTTACGTTTGTGGGACCAAGGATAAAAAGAGACCACCCAAGCACGCAAATCTTCACGAGTGGTCCACCAGTTCATTCCTCATCAAACAAAATCCAATACAGAAGCTGTGATTTGTGGCCGTTTGCCCCACAACATGTAGGAGCGGGAAGTTGTTTAGATTGGTCCTGTAAGTACAATCTACGTTGACCACATGATGGAACCGGCAAGCAAGAAGCAGTGAACCAGGGTGGGCAAACCAGAGGGATTGGAGTTTGCCGTTGTTTTTGTAAATGTTGTTGTATTCCCAGTTAGACATCTTGAGGAATTGTAGGAGCTACTCAACAGGTGTGTCTCCAGCCCTTTTCTCAGCTCTTTGGGCTGACTTTGTGTTGTATGTTGTCCAATTGGTAACAAAGCGCCCCTCCGTTGTGGTGCTCCATTTGTGTGACAATGCCAAAAGCGCATGGTGGAAGCATTGGGATAGCATACACACAAGCAACATTCATTACAAGAGGAGGAATAGTATAATAAATGTAAGATACACTTCTACGCAGGACAATAGGATTACAGACAGCATGGCGTTATGGGGAATGGAATGGAGGACAAGGGGTACATAGGATGGAATGGGGTATAAAGGAAGGGAATAGAAGAGGTGGAAGGGATTTGGGAGAACATGTCTCAACCAGGAAGGTAGAAGGTAAGGTGGTAAGTAGTGGGAGATCATGTCTCAACCAGGTATGGAAGGAAGGATGGAAGGATGTTATTGGTACAGACAGTTATAAGGGTATACCACCTTTATAAGGGTGGTATATGGCATTATAAGGGTGGAGGAATCAGTATTTCGTGATTTGGAGGGAGGAATTAATTAGGTGAGGAGGAAGAAGGGAGGAAGGAGCAATGTGGGAGGAGAGGCTTTGACCCCCAAATATTCTGGGTGGAAGGAGTTAACAGCTGGTCATGCAGGCGTGTGGATTATGTGTCATGTTGTTTGGTTCCCATATCAATACATGATATCATGCTGTGCAATATATGCAGGCAGATAAGGTGTATAGATATGTCCCTGCAGCATTATTCCCTCATTGTTTGGCAGGCAGTGCAGTATGGATATCCAGGGGCTGTGCAACGGATTATATCCCTTAGCAACATAGGATATCATTTGGTACAGCATATGCAGGCAGATAAGGTGTATGTGTGGTTTCCTGCAGCTTAATTCCCTCCCAGGGCAAAATCTTGCAGCATAGCACACTCACAAGGAGCTCCCCTGGAGCTAAAATCCCTCACTCTTCAATATATAAGGAGGCCTCTTTCCCCCTTTTTCATTTCCCTTTTTTATCATCAGCCTACAGAGGTTTGGTCGCAGTGGTTATTTTATTTTAGTGGTAGTGGTTTAGTTAGTGGTAGTATTAGTGGTAGTGGTAGTAGTGGCAGCAGTAGTAACAGTAACAAATAAGTATTAGTAACAGTAACAAGTAGTAGTAGTAACAGGAGCTCTAGTATTGATTAAAGTGCCTTATCAAGAGATTGCTTAAGGAAGAGATCATTACCAACCTTCAATTAACAACCCATTATTAGTAACAATTTATATATTACAGAATTAATCCCGCTGGATTATCTTTATCCATCATTGTTAGAAGTTGTAACAGATCTACGTGAATAGTGATTTGAGGTATCTAGGTCTGATAGAGATTACTATATAAAAGTAAGATCTATCTTGGAATCAGCCATATCTTTATAAATATTGATTACAAGACTCTTAGTTATTTGCATAGTACCATTTAGAGGGGTAGGTCTTTCAAACCACCCGTAAGTTGTAATAGCCTTTCAACCTATTTTCAATTTATTTCCCCCTCAGCGGATATTTCACCAAATATATTTTAGTGTCCCACAAGAGTCCTACACCGTTGTGCTGATCTGCCGGGAAATCACCCGAGGGAGCATGCCCAGGGATGTTACACGTTCCACCTCTGCTTGACCCTCCTTACTGAGGTTCTTGTGGATAACCTCATGCTGCACTTCAATCACATTGTGATTGTGGGGGAAAGAAGTGCAGCGGAGATCCCAGTGATTTTTTGAGTGGTCCTGTGCAATCAATTTGTGACCAGATATTTGGAAAGGGCACCCAACTTGTTTATCTTGTGATTCTTGACCCCTGCTGGATTCAGGTGTTGTTTTGTCTTCACCATACAGTGTGCATGATAGGTAGACATTTTTACCAGCCTTTGATTTGGTCACACTAAGCTTATAGCCATGTGCTTTTGCCCAGGTTTGCACAAACAGCTTCAAAATGTCAACACTGGTGAACTTGTGTTTGGTTGGTGCGTCCATTGGATCTGAAAATCCCATCCAGGTCAGGAAAAGGGCAGGACAGAAAGACAAGAAGATGAATTAACTTACTGCCAACTGAGTAATTTTAATTTTCAACATCTTCTGCTGTTAACAGATATTTCTTTGAGGAGTTCTCATCAGGCTCCTCCTGCACAGCTGCATCTAAAATAGCATCCAGAGGCAAAGTTGGATGGGGTCAGATGTGCATAATAGGATATCCAAGGAAGACGTATGACTCACTAGCAGGGTATTCCTCATTTTCCTGGGCCAAGGGGGAGTATGGAGGTTGCAGGGAGTGGGATTCCTCTGCAGCCAAATGGGTGTTAAGTTGGGATGTAGGCTGGTTCACACTGGCGTGGGGAGAAAATATGGGAACGGCTTGAAGTAAGGGGGGTGAAGGGGAGGGGGCGCTTGAGTAGGCGTGAGTTGTGGTCACTGGCTCCATGGGGGTGTAGTGAGTCCAGTCCAAATGGGAGTGTTGAGAGATGGGGGCAATGGCTGTTGGGTTGTAAAAGTCAAAACAGGACTGATGAGAGATTGGCGCCATGGCCGGTGGGTTGTTTTTAAAAATTTGGTTTCCAGTGTGGTGATCCATTCCACATCATTACTATATTTTAAAAGATTACTTATCATTCATGAACCCCAAATACTTACATATATCCACACACAAATCCCAAACCTTACACACATTCACCATTATTATTAAATAATCAGATTTAACACCACTCTACACCCCATTTTAACCCTAGTCACTCCCTACAAGCACCCTCAACTTCCTCATGGTTCAAGAGTTACAGGCAAACCAAGAATAATCCAGCAAGTTACAGTGTAAAGCAAGTTAAAGTATACAATAAGTACATATTATAAGTAGATATATTACACAACCAAGATACATAATACATACTATATAAAATAAATAGACACTACATAACATACACTGCACATGACTAGGCTTTATTTAGTAACATCTTACATCATATCTACTGTACATACACTCTACATTTCCACTACTCATCTGTCACTATCATTACTATTTCATATAAGTCACTTTCCCACTACTCATCTGTCATGTTCTTCCTTTTCCCACCAGCTACATGTCATAGCCTTGTTGTTCCTCCCTCCATCCTGATGGCTCCTCCTCTTTCTCAGATTTATAAGGACAGCTGTTCCTCCCTCTTGTTCCCTTATGGACCCCTTGACTTACTAAATTACCCCCTACATATACCAAAATTATAGATCCCATAAATTAGTATACATAATTAGTAGAGTTACCATCACCCCTAGAAATATACACATGTACATAGCCGCTTGACCTCAATATAAGAAGATTTCCCCCTTTCTTGCTTGACCCACTTTGCTCCATAAGCTACCAACCCTGCCCCACATTAAACTATATGTATATATATATACTCTCTACCACTCACACCCCTCTTCCTTTCCTCCCAGTAGCAAAGCTCATTAGTACTAGTCATCTAAGAATAAATAGAAACCAGCCACACCTTTATTTTATTCTTAGTGTTACCCTCATGCCCCCTCAGCATTAGACAGGAAGGCAGCTTTACATCAGCACCTTTGGTATAACTTACATTAATACTAGTGTAGTCATCCATTTCCCTTCCAATCTCTATTCTGTCCCTTGAGTAGTTCCAAACCGGAGGGAATGGCAGGTGGGTTGTTGTAAATGTATTGGTTTTCAGGTGGCTGCAGTTTTTTGTGGGGTTGGATTGCAGGTAGGATGGGAATTTTTGTGTGGGGATGGGACTGAGAATTACTGGGTTGTGTGAAGGCTTGGGTGGATGGCGCAAACACAGATGGCCCAAGGTTTCCGTAGTTGTGTGTGTTGATGGGATGGTAACCTGGAACGGAGTAGTGATCTGGATTTGGAAGGTGGACTGGTGGTTGAGTTGGATACATCATGCTTGGGGGAATACCAGGCAAGACGGTGTGGCTGTAAGTTGCACTGTGTGGTTGGCCGTGATGGGTAAAGGGATGAGGTGGTTGATAGACTTGGTGCAAATTTTAAGGTATGTATTGGGAGTTGATGTGGGGGTACTGTTGAGAAGATGTCCATAGCTAGCCTTTGTATTCTCTTGACTCAGCCATCTCCAGAAGTGTCACAAAACCTGTCACATGAGTCCAGTGTTTTTCAAGCGTCCAATTTGGATATTGACAAACCCCAACTACCCAAGATACAGTCATTGGAACATGCAGAGCACGCGCGGATTGCTTTCAATCAACGTCAAAAGCAGTACCAGCAAGGGAAGACTAATCAGACTAATAAAAAGTTGAGTAAAGATCTGGCTGAGCTGATAGACGCTAAAACAAAAGCAATGGAAGGTAAAGTAAAAGTTGAAATAAGGTGGAATGCTTGTAAAAGGAAAGCCCATTGGGCTGAGCGTGCTACACCTAAGAAGCGTCGAGTTACGCTTGGAAAGTACAGGATGAATAGAGTGAAATGCAATGAGAAAGCCAGCCTCCTTAAATGCTTCAACAGAAGAGGTGGCCCTCACCAACTTGTGCACACCCACCAATGGTGGGCACTGGTATAAATAGACATCAGTTATGGGCCAAGTTGTAATCTTTTTTCATTCATTCATATTATTACACTTGGATATACAACCATCATTACACTAGACTGGTAGCCTCGCTCAACAGTCTAGATAGATTTATTGGGGGATTTTGGATTCATGTGTTGGATGGCAGCTGAAGCGTTGAATCCAGGGGCAAAGCTTGGACAGCCATAGATTTGTTAGAGGTCATATTGTTGGTATCAGTAAAATCATCCACAGAAATATCCTGAGTTGCCTCCCACCCCATGTGTCAGCCCTAGAGATACTCCAGAGTATCCTAAAGACTGACTTCAATGTAAAATATTAATAACATATTGTATTAGCAATAATATATACTATAATATTATTAAAGTAATCAACTTTTCATGTAAAATTAGGTGGGGTACCTCACTCAAACCACCACCAAATTCCAACTCCTTCTATTACTTTACCATATCTCAAAAGGTACTTAGTAGGAGATGGAATAACCGTAAAAATATAGATTATAAATTATTGTCATAAAAGCTGAGAGAAAATAAACTTATTTGCATAAATATAATAATAATACAGTTATGCTTATAAGAAAGAAATTGCCTAAGTGTGTGGTAAATTCCCAGTATTGTTCTATTAAATGAATTGGCCCATGATGTGATTGGTTATACATACATGTCATGAGGTCATGGGGACATAGAAAATACTGTGCTCAATTCAATACAATTCCCATTACATCATTGTATATTTGAATTGTAATACATTAGAGCAGAATTTAGAATAAACATTCTAGAACATTCCTCAAGGAATCCCTAGAATATAAAAGGAGGCCATTTCTGGCCTAGGATTGGTTCCTCAGCATATTCCCCCAGTACCATTTTGTAAGTACTCTGAATATTCTCCTCCTACTATTAGAGTAGAGTATCCCCTTTATATCCAACCCAACCTTTATTACTGGAATAGTCTCAAGTTACCTTAGAATTCCCCATCTTTTGGCCTTGATCTGTTCCTTAGAAAGCAGTTGCTGCAAGACTACCACCTCTGACAGTAGCCAATCAGCTTAAGTGCTTGCCAGCTGCTTAATAGCAATTTTTATTGCTATATCTTTCCCAAAAAAGACAAAGAATAGCCAAACCTACACGGTTAACTATTAGTCTTCTCCAATTGAGTGATTTGTATATCAAATCTTCAATTAAAAGGAGTTTTAGGTTATCCTCTGTGCATAGTTTGGACACTATAGAGAGAATAAAAATCACTTATTTATTCAGATAACCTTTCAGCACAGTGACAGTATCTGGTTTAATTGTAAAATTAAGCCAGTGTTTCATACACATAGCTGACACCATGCCTGAGGCAAAATTAAATGATCCATCACAACAAAGCTGTTATGAAACATGTCCCTTGTGTATGTGTCTGAGATATTGTTAACCAAGTGATCATTGACATCCTTTTCAGCATCTCCTGAAGATAAATCTAATTCTTGAGAGACTTCTGAGTGGTCAAACTGGTACATTGCTGTAACATTTGCTTTTTTGCGGAGAAGACAATTGAGGCAATGATAAAATACACATTGTGACTCCAAGAGGTCTTGGAGACTTTGGGGACCGTTTTGATTCTCAATACTGGCACCGGTATTTTCTTCAAATTGCTTGGTTTTGAGGTACTTGTTCCTCCAGCGCTTGATCCGTTGTTGGAGATGTCTTCTGTTGAGGAGAAGATCTGGATTGAGCTGATTTAGCCAAGAGGCAAAGACCTCAAAAGCTTGAGATTTTTTGATCTGCTTCACACCAAGAGTTGTTTGCAAACTGTTGCTGTACAATGCCGTATAATTCTGAGAATCTTCAAGTTAAGTCAAGATATTCTTGTAATTGCTGTGAACAAACAATTTCCCGCGCTCTTTGTTGTCATTTTGAGATTGAGATGATTGGGCTGATCTTCCTCTAGCTTGAGCAGCCTGGGCTAGCTTCTGTTGCTTCAGTGTTTGCTTCTCTTGCTCCTTGGCCTTCTTCTCTTGATCTCCAATGAGCTTGGCCATCTCCTGTTCTTGATCCCTGCGCAGGCGCTGCTGCTCCTGCTCAGCGCGTGAAACTTCCATCTTGGCCTTAGTACCGCGGCAACAGCGGCAACATTTTGCTGCAGGTGCAGTACGCTTCTGGAACCCAATAGGAGATGTTTCCTTGGAAGAGTTTTGCAATGACTGGACCAGATCTATATTTGAATGCAGAGAGTGATCCATTTGAAAGAAACACAACTGGAAAAAAGTCAGTGATTTCAATAAGAAAAAAGAAACCAATAATGAAGAAACAAACCATTAAAGTAGGATCTAGCCTGGACTCTTGAACGCCTGTATGGAAGGTGGGAGGATGACGGGAATCCTCTGACTGTGTCAATGGTAATTCTGGAATCTAAAAGCATTTCAAATAACAATTAGCATGATTGGATGAGGGAGGGAGACACAAAAAACACACCAAGCCTTGGTCCTGAGATTCAATTTCCATATCTTGCATCCTGTGTGATGATACAATGAATGATTGATTGATATTTTGAGATGCATTGGAAGTGTGGTTGGGGGAACTGGTTGTATTGATTGGGGGGAGGGGGGAGTTGGCCAATTGGTGGGTTGATTTTCATCAAAATTTAAGCGAAATAAGTTAGGGCAAGCAGTCACCTGCCAACCAATGAAAGCCTCAATGAATGGTTTCATTTGTAAAATGATTTTGTGTTTATGATAAAATTTAAGCAATGAGAAATTTAAATTTAGTGACATGTGCACAAAACAGCCCTACATGAACTAGGCTAATAGAAGCTCTCTGCACCCAATCTGCAGTTGTTACTCATTGAGACTGGAGAATCAAGACATTGTGTGCAGAGAGCTTACCACATTGGGCTGTTGGCTGTTGTTATACAGATCCCTGAGCTCTTCTCATAAATCCATCACAATATCAACCAACTCTCATCATTCAAGACACCATCTCCTCACAATCAACCCACCATGACCCACCTGCCCTCCCTGAAATGAAAGTAAAACTTCATGAAGCAAATAAAACCATCAAGTCAATCCAAGCCAACCTACCCATTCCAAGGTATGATCAAAAGCTACCAATCCTGGTGCACCAGGGTGAAGGGACCATTTTCCACCTGGTTGGCCTGTGCTCTGAGACAGATAATAAACAAAAAGAAGGAGAAAAAGTTCATGTTTTCATACTCATCAGACTTTAATAGATTTGAATTTTTTACACTTCTATTTTCAGTCAGCCATGCTTGTAATAGTTCAATCTCATTTCATTGACTAAAGGTTACATTATTCTTGTTTCAGTAGTTGAACACAGTTGCAAGAAGAAGACTAAGGAGACAGTACCAAAGCTTGAATCAAAACAAGAATAATGTAACCTTCAGCCAACAACACAAAATTGTACAATTAAGAGCATGGCTGACTAAAAGTGGAAGCGTAAATAATTCAAATCTTTAAAATCTGATGAGTGTGAAAAAATGAACAGAACAACCTATTTTTTCCCCCCTTTTTTTATTATACATCTCAGAGCATAGGCCAACCAGGGAGAAAATGGACCATTCGCCCTGACGCACCAGAGCCAGTGGCTGTTGATCATACCTTGGGATAGGAGACTATGAAGGTACCATGTGGTATGGAGAGGACCTGGGATCCTTACCAAGCTTATCTGTCTTGGGCCCATCAAAATCAGATCAGATGGTCCCACCAATCATTCTCTTTGGACAGAGGAGGAAGATGAAATTCTGAGTTGTGATTGGTTGAATTTTGTGAAACCCATTGATTAGATAATCATGGATTTGGTTGTATTTAATACTCCCAAGTATGGTGGAAAACAGATGATATATACTAGTTGCCTACTGTTTGGATTTCTAGTAGATGATGTAAAAAAAAGCAGTTTAAAGAGATCAGCAACATATTCTGGAAATAATGATCAAAGGGGAGAGGAGCATGAGATTTCAGAAACAAGTGCTAAGTATAGTCATTGACAAACTTCTCACCCACTGAGGAGTCTAGAAGGTCTTATGGCTTGACTCTAGTTACAAATCTTTAGCAGTCTCATCAGATGAGGCAGGGAGAGGAATAATATAAGATGTGAAGATTCATAATTACTGAAGAAAGGAAACTTACCTATAATTTAGAATTACTGGGTTGGGTAGTCTATCTTCTATGGATAGTCCCTTATAGTAAAGCAAGGGTGAAAGTTCTGACTGGCTGAGATCAAGGATGGTCCTGTTCGGCTAATTAGCAAGCTTCTTCAGTTATTGGACTATCTTGTTGGACAATCAAAATCAAACGACACAAGTTCTGGCTCAACCAACTTAACTGATATTATCAGCCCAGTGAGCTCAGCGGCACCACACTCAGTCAGTGCCAACTCGATCCTGAATTAACTATGTACATACACTGTAGTAGACCAGCCATGACAGCAAAGATACTTCAGTTCGTCCCGTTCAACTCATCAATCGAACCAGCCTTTTGGCATTCACTCACTCAACTGAAAATCGACATCCTAAAGCTTGAGGACGAGCCGCTAGATGGACCGTGGAACGAGACCAAGACTCGAAGGTGATCAATCAAGTCAGCTTTGGAAATGAATTCAGAGTCGATGGCAAGTCCCTCTCATCCGTCCAAGCCGATAACCATCCCCAGACGAGGTGTGTATCATGACCATTCTCGTATGCTTCGGCTCTCATAACCGCTCGAAACACAAACCGAGACGGACAGCAGCTACGGCATCGTATGATCGCAGGCTGAACCAAATCTTGGGCCTTGTACACTTCAAGTCCCTCATCAGGTCGAGTGGCTCTATGGGGATTATTGAAGAACTTCAATCCAACTGAAGAATTCAAAGCATGCGACAAGCAAAGCCTGTTCAATTCATTTTCAGATCAAGTAAGTCCCTTCTTCATCCTACTCAACGTTCAGCATCCAAAGCTCCTTTATTTGAAAAAACAACTCGGAGAGAAAAGTAAATGCACATGGCTTACAAACAAAATCTAACATGTGTTTCTGACTTCTTTCGGGGACGTTTTGACTCTTTTTTTGCAAAATAGCTTTGGAAAGACAAGGTAGAGAAGAAGCGACATCCAGCGAGCGACAGATCACCGGAATTTCTCCTGTTCACGTTTTCAGACTTGAAGAAATACGAGTATTACTATCGGTTTGCGTTCCCAGCATTTGTCTCAAGCCTTCCTGGAACGTGCTCTCAGATGATCACAACCAACATAACGGAGACTGGCCTATATTGCCTCTGGAGGACGCACTTCAACTGAACAGCATAATTCACCAAAATAACTTCGATCATCATTGCTGGATCGCTAAACGTAATCCAATATCTAATCAATGGTCTCTCGGCCCGATCTCTCAATGCACTGAATGCTTTACAGTATCAGAAGACAGTGTTAGTTTCTTCTTCTTTGTTATTTCTCCATGGTTCTCGTTTTACATCTCTACTCCCGGACACAACATTTTACACCTATTTCTATCACCGCAATATCTGGTCTTCATTGATCCTGCCCTCAAGCAGCTGGATGGCCGCTCCGCAATCTATTGGCCCATTTACAGACCCAGTATGGAAATCAAGCTCGAAAGTTTAAAGTGATTGGCTATCGAGATCCGTTGGGAGAGCAAGAATCGCATACGATTGGTCGAAGCGTTGTCGTGACAATTGAATTGCCTGAACAAGAAAGTACACAAAGTACATTATGTTTTGACAAAAGATAAATGCTGTGTGATGTAGAGTACTTTGCCATAACTCAAGGCACTTGGCAGAAAACAGATAGCAATATAGAAATGAGGATTTCAAATATTGTCTTGAGATCTCAGGGACAATACTTCTGTTTGCCTAAGATCAAAATAATAAGATTATTCTCCTTTGACAAATCCAAGTAAATGGTAATTTTTCAGTATCATTGTATTAAATAAGAGGGACCCCACAATGTGATTCAAATGTTCATATATGTGTTTTTTTTCTTATTTCATGGTGCATGGGAATATAGAAAATAATGTTGTCAATAGAAAGTAATTTTCATTGCATCATGGTTCATCTAGAGAATAAAAGGAGGCTTATTCCAGGCCTTGGATTGGAACCTCAGTGTATTGATCAGGTATCATCTGAGTAAGTACCCATAAATTTCTTCCTCCTAATTTGTTCATCACCTTCTTTCCCACAGCTTATCAAACCAGTTGTCATAGAGATCAGTCCCTTTTCTTAGACAGAAAAACACCATCTTTTCTTCTGTGCACATTGTGAACAATTAATAAAAAAGGAAGAGTGATGTTGGTGGTCAGTGTCCTGGGTGTGTTCAGGGATGGGGAGAGGAGAAGACCTGGATAAATGGGAAAGAAAGAGAAAACAACAAAGATGACATGCAATACAACTGGTTTTGAGTAACCCCTAATTACATAACCATAAGGACCTCTGTAGCTTCAGGTTCTATTCTCATAAACAGTTGCCTGAGGTCTCTAATAGATAAAATCTCTTGTAGCATGTGTGCTTTCCACCACACCAACTAGTAGCCTTGCCCTCAAGGAGTGATTGTTTGTTTTAATGCCAGCATAATTAGCTGGGTTGACACAACCCCAGTTACACCAGAATGCACTCAACCAATTTAAACTTGGTGGATCTGAACTGTTGAGTTTTAAACCCAAGGGACCCTCCTTATTTTATACTTCATAGGTTGAGATCAAGATATTTTGAATTGGTAGGGTACATCCTAGTTTAACTGGGAAGACTTCAACCTGGGCAATTATACTTGCAGTAGCTTTCTCAGTCCAGAGTTTTTTTTTCTCTTGAGGCCTTGTTATCACTTTATCTTCTCAACACATTTCCTGTTTTTGAATGTCACTCCTATTCAATTAATTGGATTGTATGGCAAACCAAACAGCAAAAATGGTCATTGGTTTCCCACTGTGAATATGTGGTTTGGACACTCTAGAGCAAGTCCCCTGATATTTATAAAAACTAAAGCAGTATTTCATACACATGCTGACACTTACACTTCCCATTTGAGCCGGGAAAGAAACTTGAATCTGTCAACCTTGTTTGAGGTGGGCATGATGTTTCAGCCCAATCTTATAAGATAAAACATTTGCTTATACCTCAGCCTCATGTTGGAAATTGTTATATTGGCCCCAAGAGGCCCCAGGAATACCATTATAGTCCATATCCTAAATCCATTTCATTCCCTAAATTCAGTTTTGTTATCATGGCTTCCTATTTCTGAAAGCACAATTGAATCAGAGTTTTGCATTTTGTATTACATTGCTGGTATTATACCAGATTGTTCTGCCATAATATCAGATGCTTCCATCTGATTTAGTATTTCATACTGGTTATTTTTCTTCCTGATGCAATCATCTCCAAGCCGGTGTGCCTCAGGTTGTGCAGCCTAGCAATCTGTGTGGGCCCAGCCAATATAAGAGTGGTCTCTCAGATTGATCTTATAATGGTTGGCTCTGGCTGAAGTTTGTGATTAATCCCTGATCTGCAAAGCCTATTATGGATGATTTTAATGACTAAAACAAATTGAAATACATTTAGAAACCAGCATCTCAGATAACCTCCTCAGTTTTGTTAACAAAATTTAAGAAGCCAAAGCACTCAGTCACAGTCTTCTGTATCAAATCAAAATCTCCCAACAACAATGGCTGGACAATATCCTCTCTTGGGTTAATTCTTTTCTACTTTCCTCTACCTCAGATTTTTCTCTTTCTCTCATTCAATTTTTTGTATATATCAACTGAAAAGAAATAAAACTGTTAGTAATTCATATTCTTCTAGATTTACATTCTTGAGACTCCAAGGAGCAAAACTCAATAGATTTCAGCCTTAGATTCAGTAAAGCTGACCTAAATTCTGCCTTATGTGCTCAATTTGGTCACAACTCTCATATATCTTTTTACCCTTAAGTTCAAATCTTGTTTTGAATGATTCTGTCTGCTCATAAAAATTTAACCTTAGCTTCCACTGAACACTTTGTAATTGCTCCACACTTTCATAGATTGATTTAGTGGTAAATTTCATGCTACAGCACCCAGTTGGGAAAATTGAAACAAGGCCAGCCACATCTAGATGTAAGATTACATGAGCAAACCTTTGAAAGTTTTGAGGTTTGTGTATCCTCCATTGCAGGCAGGATACACAACCTCCAGACACCCAGAAACACACACTGCCAGCATGGTTGTATCAGATTCCCAAATCTGGCATTACATCAGTTGAAAAAATCTGATATTATATCAGACAAGACTGGTATTGTATCTACCCAAACTGATATTATATCTACCTTTCCTGATGTAATGTCTATCATGACAGATATTGCATCAGTTGATGCAATTAAATATCAACATCCCTGACTTTATATCAGTTTTTTGCATCTGACATAACATTTTTGCCCATGGGTATTACATCAGATGGAAAAATCTGAGATCAAGTCAGTCATGTTGATATTAAATAGTTTCAATTGATTTAACATCCCTGATGATAGACATAATATTATAATAGGTAGATATAATATCAGTTGTGGTAGATAAAATACCAGCTTTGTCTGATATGATAAAAGATTTTTTCAACTGATGTAATGCCAGATTTGAGAATCTGATACAATAATCTTTGCAGTGACAAGACCAGTTCACCAAGGATTCACCAAGTTACAGCCAACCAAAGGCCTCTTTCAGCCAGTACCTCAAGTATTTTCAGTCAGTCCCCTTTTGAACCCTTATCCTCTTTCAGTTGCTCTTCTCTGTCCACCCCTTTTCCTCCTTTCTCCCTCTATCATCAATTATCAAAGCAGATCAATCTTCAATCATAATCCTCTCAAGAGATCAATAAGATTTGTAACATATAATTGTCTGTGGATTTTCCTTGAAACAAACTGCATAGGTTTTGTCAGCTATGTGTATGAAACACTGGCTTAATTTCTACAAAAAGCCAGGTACTATCACTGTGCTGAAAGGTTATCAGAATAATCAGAAGTATGATTCTCTCTCTATAGTGTCCAAACTATGCACAGAGGATAACCTAAACTCCTTATAATTGTCTATTTGATATACAAATGAGTCAATCAGGAGAAGACTAACAGCTAACCATATAGGTTTGTCTGTCTTTCTTTATTTTTGAGAGAAGTGTAACAATATAAATTGTTACTAAGAAGCTGGCAAGCACTTGAGCTGATTGGATACTGTCAGAGGTGGTAGTCTTGCAGCAACTGCTTTATAAGGAATAGTCCAAGGTCTAAGATGGGGAAGTTCTAAGATAGCTTGATAACTAGTCCAGTAAATAAGGTGGTTTGGATAATAAAGGAATAACACTACTCTTAAAGTAGGAGGAGAATATTCATGGTATTTACTAATGTGGTACTGGGGGAATATGCTGAGGATCAAATCCTAGGCCAGGAAATGGCCTCCTTTTATATTCTAGAGGTCTTCAGGGGAAGGTTCTAGAATGTTGTTGTATATTCTGCTCTAATGTATTGCAATTCAAATGCACTATGATGCAATGTGAATTGTATTGAATTGAGCACAGTATTTTCCATGTCCCCATGACCTCATGACATGTATGTATAACCAATCACATCATGGGCCAGTTCATTTAATAGAACAATACTGGGAAATTACCACACATTTAGGTAATTTCTTTCTTATTAGCATAATTTTATTATTCTTATATTTATGCAAATAAGCTGATTGTCTCTCAGCTTTTATGACAATACTTTCTAATCCATAATTTATACTCTTTATTTTTTTCTTGAAGTATCTTTATTGTATGATAAAGTAGTAGAAGGAGTAGGAATTTAGTGGTGGTTTGAGTGAGCTACCCCACTTCATTTTACATTCTGAGTTGATTGATATAATAATATTTCATGAAATGTTATTTTTTACAGTAGTAATACATTATTTTTATTGTATTTTATAGTTTATTCAGTTCCTAGGATACTCTGGAGTATCTCTAGGGCGGACAGTTTTCCCTCTAAAGAACCTTTTTTAATTTTCATTCCAACAAACTAGAGATTACTTGCATGAGTAAAGACCACAAAAATGATAATAAGAAGAGAGACAAATTAAACTTGTTTGACCTAGAGGATTGAGATGGTGAGATGTAAGGAGACACACACAGAGAGAGAAACAGAAGAAGAAGAACAAACAGAAACCACCACACACTAACTCACAGGACAGAGACTAGGGAGCAAGATATCAGTATAATGAACAATGACAAGACGTGAAACATAAATGAGAGAAAGAGAATAATGAGACAAGTCACCACAACTCTGAACACTGGCAGCAATGATGATCTCAAGAGCAATTTTGACCTGGAAAAGACAATTGGACAGTTGAGGTTGATTTCTGATTATCAGTGAGTTGAAGGTTCCAGATAAGATGAGGAAAGGACTTATTTTGCACAAGATTGGATTCATAAGGGGAAAAAGGAGAGCACGGGGATTGGTGCGGCAAGTGCTGAGGCATCAGAGCACAAAGCAACAGGGGTAAAATCCTGACAACCTTGAATATCCAGCTTGATCAGAGTCTGGAAAACTGGGCTTATTATACTCTGTCTTCCAATATTCCTTCCATGTTTCCATTGTGAGAAGAGGCTGTTGGATCTTTCAAAGACTCTGGCATATCTTAGCCAACTGTCCCACATTTAGCTTGTTTATCTTTTAGAGAACTCTTTAAATCATACACCAAGATAAAAATAACTTCCTCTCTATATCTCTTGTATCCTCAGTAGCTTTTTTTCTTTATCCCTTGAAATACAACTGTTTCCCCCCATCTTTGTTTCCTGCTGACACTTTAGAGACCCAGGCTCACAATTAGGTGCCTCATTGGGAAATATTCTCATTATACAGACCTTTTTCATACTTCTAGACTCTAAAATATTCAAAGGCTGATCACCTTATATAAATAAATAACTCAAAAACTTAACTCAAAAAATGAAATAAATTAAAAATTCAATAAATAAATAAAAGAGATATATATGAAAATCTTTCAAGGAAGTTTCACTAGATCACTCAAAATATAATCAAAAGGCTGATAACTTTTTTTTTTAAAAAAACATACATAATAAATAAAATAAACTAGTACAAATGTCTGCTTTTTCTTTGAAAATCTTTTTGCGCATGTACATAGTGAAAAAGAAAAACTAAAAAGTTGATCTCTTGTTTGTGTTGTTGGTACTCTCTTTTTTGTTGTTGGAGGAAGATTAAATAGACACTAGAATTTCCCCAGCATTGATCCACTCCAGGGAGAAATCCTGGGCATTCAAGTTGAACCAATTGATGCCGCTTTCTTTTCTATTCAAGAGAGGGGTTACAGGATTCTCAGACCAACACAGAAACATGAACCTAGAGGATCCCACAAGTATGATAGCCAGATGAGTTAATTTAGTTTTAGCAGTTGGGTTGAGAAGGCCTTTTCAGGTTGGAATGGGGAGCTAGCTAAATAACCATAGTAGATGAGGTGGATACATCTAGCATACATTCCTAGACCAGCACTTTGGCAGACTATTCCTGGCCTAAAAGATTAATTATATTTCAGTGATATAGCCAACTAGTATGGGCTGGATTCTAGTTAATCAAGGTACACTTGCTAGCAATTTCAATCAAGTCTACCTTGAGGCCAAAAATTTGGTCAAGGAAGCAAGAAAAGAGGACCTGCAAGAAGCAGTATGTATTTGGATTCCAAGCTGTCCAATGTTGAGATTTTTACAAGCAATATATAGAGGCAGCTGTAGCTGCATCCACTGTTGTGCTTTGGCATAGCAGCGTTCTTGTGGTATCCTGCATTTCCAGCACTTGGGAGAGAATATGGATTGTTTTTTAAGTGGTAATTAGCATGAATTACCACAATTAAATTCAACTTAATTCTGTGTGCAATTGTGGTGAGTGGGCAAGTAAGATTTTCAATCAGTCCAGGTCAGTGTGCAATGGATATTTTGCACTGAACATTTGAAATTTCTTCATGTTCTTGGGGTGCATTTATTTGCTAGTGGATTTCTGTTTGGCTATAATGGGAGTCCCCCAGTATTAATGGTTTGTGCCAAAACTCCCTGGTGTTTTTTTTTTACCATGATGGGTTGGAACCAACTACATTGAAGAAAGGTATCCAAAATTGGTTCCTTGATCAACTAGTTTTAGTAGAGAAGTTGGATGAGACTTGCTTGGCCAGGTTTTCTTTGATTGTTCACTGTAGGAAAGCTACAGGGGGACAGGGCACAAGCCACCAATCCAGTGGAATTTAGCACCCATATGCTATTCAGGAGGCAGAAAAGTCCATGTTTTGCTGCCAGGCTAGACCTGTCAGTAGTTCCTTCATCTTTTTTCAATTCCCCTTTTAGCATACTTAGTTGCAGGTAGATTTTGTAGCTGTACTATGGTACAGCCTAGGTTGTTTGTTTTCATCTATTCTTCTCTGTAGAGGTCAATATAAATAGGCCTCCTTGTTGTAGGGGTTTTTCCCCAGTTCTCCTATATCTGTTCTCATCAAAAAATCCATACAATTTTGCTCAGTTATCATCATCTTTTCATTGCACAGCCTCTTGGGTCTCTGAATACTGAAAGGCCCCCCTTGATTGCTTGTTGATGGCTGCAATCTCAAAGCTTGGCTGGTTATTTTTCTTTAGCCCAGTTTGAAACTATACTCTGGGCTCAGCCCTGTTGTAAAATCTCCTTCAGCCTGGTTGGAAACTCCACTTAGCCTGGCTGGAATCTAAACACACTGCAAAGCTAATATTATGGATTGAAGAATGTAAAGTTGATATTATGCACTTGCAACATACAAAAGGGAGCAGTTGCCTGGGCTGTGGTTTTTGGCTGTGGATGGGGAATTTCTGTGCAGCACCTGTTAAGATGAGAGGATGGAGACATGTAGCTAGGGGTTGGGAGCCAGACAGACTGACTATCCTGTAGTCTCTGTGAAGTATGTGCAGATACTATTGGATAGTCAATTGGGTATTGGAAGAGGTTCTGGAGAGATGGGCTCACAGAAGCCATGTGGCTTATTATATATTTTACAATTCAGAACAAGAAAGAGGAATTAATTACCATCCACAGGGCTGACTGATTCCAAGGAGAGGGTGTGGACAAGGAAAACACAGAGGCCAAAGACAATAATTAATGAAATGTACATTGATTTTAGTCTGGTTGTTGAAATCTTTTGTATCTATCTTTTCCATCTCTTCATTTTAAATACAATCCATAGTTTGATAGTACTGAATGTTTTTTTGATTGCATTATGTATTTATCAAGAGGGAAGAAAGCAGCAACAAGCAACTAAAGACATTTATAGCCAAGACAAACAACCAAACTAATTTTCTGCTTCTAAAAATCAGCTTTAATATAGCCAGGACAGACCTGAATTTTTGCACTTCATGGACATGTACCAAGCAGCCTGGAATTTGGAGTATAAACCATTTACACTGGTCAATTATTATGGATTGTCAAATTCTGCAGTCCTTTTCTCTTGAAGGATACTTGATTGAAATAACACCTTGAGTCTTCCATGTTTCAGGCTGATTCAGGGCAATCAGTTCTTTCAGGGTACCCACAGTTTGCAACCCACTTGAAATTCTGCTGGCTGCATATGGTCCTAAGTAGAAAACACAGCTTCTGATTGAGACGTTTCTGTAGGTTGATGGATTTTGGTTTGAGTGTTCTGAGATAAATTTATCAGAAGGGCCATTTGGGGTGAATTCAGGAAGGTGCCTGATATGACACTAAATACAGCCCCAGGAGGTCAATTTGGGATCTGGTAGGAGCTAAGAGCAGTGATGTCAGAAGTTGTGATATACATCATGACTTTAGAAAACTGCCAAACAAATCTTTTATCTTTTTCAAAACCCATGATCAGGTCATTAATGATCATCATGGCTGAATCATGGTGCTGTGTGTGGCAGTAACCTGAAGATCAAACTGGGGATGTAACCCTTAAACCATAACCTTGCCATCCAAAAATTGCCAAAAAAAGTCCAAGCATTAATAAAAACACAATATTACCACTGCTGTCACTGGGAACAGGCAGCCGGTGTGGACCCACCAGATCGACAGACTCTGATCAAAGCCTTCTTCAAACTCAATTCTCCCCTTGGGAACCGACACACACAGAATCCAACCAACTCAAGCATCTCCCAGTAGACTTGAAGAGGCATCCAATCCAAAAGCTAACATCAACACTTTCTCGCACTCAAAACCGCAGGATGGATGAAGAGTTTGTCCCGATCAGCTCTGGTAGCTTTCTAGCCTATCTCCTATTAACATGATGATGTCCGATGTCGTCTTCTCCCGTGATTTTCTAGGTACGACTACGTCGTCTTGGGCACTGGCTTGACGGAATGCATTTTATCCGGTTTGCTTTCGGTCGACGGAAAGAAAGTCTTACATATGGACAGGTGAGCTGCTCGGTTTCGACGTCTGGCATTTCTTACAACTCAACTAATCACCAACGTGCGTGGTTGTCCCATTATCTAGGAATGACTATTATGGTGCAGAATCTGCTTCTCTTAATCTTACCCAGCTCTATCGAAAGTTCCGCCCCGGTCAAGAGCCGCCCGCTGAGCTAGGCCGAGACAGGGATTGGGCTATTGATTTGATCCCCAAAGTGGGTCTTTTTCATTGATTTTAAGATTTTCACTTCACACTCTTTTCAACCTCTGACCCTTCCTACTTTTTTCAGTTCATGATGATCAACGGGGAACTCACCAACATCTTAGTGCACACTGACGTCACCCGATACCTCGAATTCAAACAAGCAAGTTTAACCCCTGTTATTCTTCAATGATGCCAATCTTGGCTGAGACTAACTATGGTCTTTTCGTGCGAGAAATAGGTTGCTGGTTCGTATGTACTTGCAGCTGGGAAGGTGGCCAAGGTGCCTGCCAGTGAAGTGGAGGCAGTCACATCACCCCTCATGGGCATCTTTGAAAAAAGAAGGGCCAAGAAGTTCCTGGAATGGGTGGCCAACTACAATGTTAGCGATCCATCTACCCATCAAGGTTAGTTGCACTCTGTTTTCGGCACCTTGGTCGATCAAGTGTAATTTTTTTTTGTCACCGAACCAAAACACAGGCATCTCCCTGGAGACCACGACGATGCAAGATGTATACGCCAAGTTTTCTTTGGAGGCGGCAACCCAAGATTTCATTGGGCATGCTTTAGCTCTTCATTCCGACGAATCATACAAGGCCCGGCCCGTCAAGGAAACCCATGAGCGCATCATGCTCTATACCAAGTCTCTAGCTCGGTACGGCAAGTCGCCATACATTTACCCTCTATACGGCTTGGGTGAACTTCCTCAGGGCTTCGCCAGACTATCAGCTATTTATGGCGGAACTTACATGCTCGACAAGCCTATTGATGAGATCATTTACGACAGTGAAGGCAAGGTCTCAGGCGTGAGGAGTGGTACGGAGACTGTAAAGGCTAAGAAAGTCATAGGCGACCCGAGCTACTTCTTGAGTGGCAATGGGGAAAAGGTCGTCGAGCAGGGCAAAGTAGTCCGTTCAATTTGCTTGCTTAAGCATCCTGTCCC
This sequence comes from Puccinia hordei, assembly GCA_007896445.1. Classification (NCBI taxonomy): domain Eukaryota; kingdom Fungi; phylum Basidiomycota; class Pucciniomycetes; order Pucciniales; family Pucciniaceae; genus Puccinia; species Puccinia hordei. The sequence continues at coordinate 246,667 of RDRW01000226.1, read as the reverse complement.
CAACACAGATGAAAGCGATTCTTTTCAACTGGTTGTCCCTCAAGCCCAAGTCGGAAGAAAACATGGTCAGTGATATTATTTCAAGTTCCTGAAGCCCGTGGGTCAAGCTGAAGACGATTTACAAACCTTATACGTTTACTATTTCGACCAGATATCTACATTGCCGCCATTTCTTCAACTCACAATGTTTGCGCTAAAGATTATTATGTGGCAATTGTTTCCACTATCGTTGAAACCTCGACCCCTGAGCTCGAGCTAGATGCGGCTTACAAGCTCATTGGTCCCATCCATGACAAGTAAGTGCAGACGAATCTAGAGATGAAAAGAGTTTACAGCTGACCGGAAATTCGAATCCCCATATCATTAGATTTGTAACTGTAACTCCGATCTACGCTCCAGCAGCATCCGGCCAACAAGACAATGTTTTTATCACTCGGTCGTACGATGCCACCAGTCATTTCGAGTCAGTTTTGTTCACGTTTGCTTTAAAATTGAAAGAAGTAAATGGATTGTGCTGAAACTTCCCTGAATTTTATCTCAGAACTGTGACTGACGATGTCAAAGATGTATGGCGTCGAGCTGTCGGTGGAGAAATTGTCCTCAAGAAGCGCGAAGCAGGTGAGGATAGGTTCTTTTCCATCACAATTGCGGGGTTATTATGTTAACTTACGCGTTTTCTTTTCAGGCGATGGCGGTCTGGAAGCTCAAGCATGAATAAATTACTGCAGTTCATCAGTTGTTTTTTTCATTAAAAAAAGATTTTTCCACAGCACTTGTGTCGGTTATATTCACGTCTTGCAACTCTTTTAGTAGCAGCAGTGTATGTGTACTGGCATAGAATGGAAGCCGGAAAAATGGCAAAAAGTTATTTGAGTGTTGTTTGATAAACTTTAGTTTTGCGTTTCTGTTTTGCGTTCTTTCCCGCATCTTTCATGTTTCTTTCTTATTTTGCTCGATCTATAGCCGTCGTACAGAAATAAGTGTTTCTTTAAGCCGATGATCATCCATCTTCCCATGAATAGGTCAATCAACAATCTTATACGATATCAACTTGTCCTGATTGCTTTTATGTACTTCCAGATCAAATGTCATTGTAAAAATTAACTTATTTATCGTGTTTCCAGAAAACCTTGGATGGTTTTGCAAATTTATTTTGAGTTTTACCCAATTTTATGTGTATATTTAAACTGAGATAATCTAAGGATTCAGAATATACAACTCAAGATGGGCCCACAAACCACTCTGCCATATTCAGAGTGTGTGCCCTTAGACCACAGTATTCTGAGTCAGTTGGCTCCATGTTACATCCCCTGCCTGCTGTGCCCAGCATGAGATCCAAACAAATTACTCAGGCATTCAGGTTTAAGCCAGATGTTTCAATGCCCCCTTTACGGAATGGACCTTACAGAATTACCACTCAAAATCCTGGAGACTCTTATTCATTGGTGGAACTGGATGGCACTGCATTAAACAGAACATATGCAGCAAGTGATGTTAAAAAATATCATTCAAGACCAATTGATATACAATAAATCCCTCTGGCTTACCCTTGAAAATCCCATTTCTACTCACATTTCCTTTCTTTTTTTTCCCTCATTTTCTCTCTTGGCAAAAATAAATAAATAAATAAAGTTTATTCCCCACTAATATAACTAATAATAAAAAATAAAAATAATAATGAGTTTCCCTTTTTTTTCCCACCTCCATATCACCTTTCCCCCAGGCAAAATTCCATCCACCTCAAAATTCCTTCTGGCCAAAATAAAAGTAAAAAAAAAAAAAAGTAAAAAAAAAAAAATAAGAATAAAATCAGTACAAGTCAATTTAAATAAATAAAAACAAAAAAGGTCACTTTAAAAATTTAGTCTCATTTCTTTTCAGCCTTTTCCTGTTTTTCTTGAATGATAGTATGCATCATTGTCTAAAAATAAAAATAAATATAAATATAAAAACAAAAAAAACAAAATCAGTTTTTTTATTTTATTAGTTTTTATTGTTATTACTGAAGAATACACACAGAATCAAAGGTGTTGTGGTGTGCTAAATGTGTTCAAGTATCAAAAGTACATAAAAGCATATTTTTATATCAAGAAGGAGTAATATTACTAGTTTTTTCATGGACAAATTGGATTCTACCGGTTATTTAACCCATAGTCACTCTCTGAAACCACAGGGCCAGCTGCACTTAGACAAAACCTTTTCAGAATAAAATCAGTTGTGTTAAAAGTATAAGTACATAGTAGAGCTCAATGTATAGTCACATGTAGAGACACACGTATTGTCAGCTATGTGTATGAAACACTGGCTTGATGTCTATAAAAAGCCAGGTACCACTGTGCTGAAAGGTTATCAGAATAATCACAAGTCTTATTCTCTCTCTATAGTGTCCAAACTATGCACAGAGGGTGACCTAAACTCCTTATAATTGTCTATTTGATATACAAATGAGTCAATCAGGAGAAGACTAACAGCTAACCATATAGGTTTGGCTGCCTTTCTGTCTTTTTGAGAGATTTGTAAAAATATAAATTGTTACTAAGCAGCTGGCAAGCACTTGAGCTGATTGGCTACTGTCAGAGGTGGTAGTCTTGCAGCAACTGCTTTATAAGGAATAGTCCAAGGGCTAAGATGGGGAAGTTCTAAGATAGCTTGATAACTAGTCCAGTAAATAAGGTGGGTTGGATAATAAAGGAATAACACTACTCTAAAAGTAGGAGGAGAATATTCATGGTATTTACTAATGTGGTACTGGAGGAATATGCTGAGGATCAAATCCTAGGCCAGGAAATGGCCTCCTTTTATATTCTAGAGGTCTTCAGGGGAAGGTTCTAGAATGTTGTTGTATATTCTGCTCTAATGTATTACAATTCAAATGCACTATGATGCAATGTGAATTGTATTGAATTGAGCACAGTATTTTCCATGTCCCCATGAACTCATGACATGTATGTATAACCAATCACATCATGGGCCAGTTCATTTAATAGAACAATACTGGGAAATTACCACACATTTAGGTAATTTCTTTCTTATTAGCATAATTTTATTATTCTTATATTTATGCAAATAATCTTATTGTCTCTCAGCTTTTATGACAATAATTTCTAATCCATAATTTATACTCTTTATCTTTTTCTTAAAGTATGTTTATTGTATGATAAAGTAGTAGAAGGAGTAGGAATTTAGTGGTGGTTTGAGTGAGCTACCCCACTTAATTTTACATTCTGAGCTGATTGATATAATAATAATCCATGATATTTTATTATTTACAGTGGTAATATTGTATTTTTGTTGTATTTTACAGTTTAGTCAGTTCTTAGGATACTCTGGAGTATCTCTAGGGCTGACACGTATAGTCACATGATTCATTTCTAAGACTCACCCGCTAAAATGCCTCATATTTTATAGTCACATGATTCATCACATGCTTGTTCTAGGACTCACCAGCTAAAATGCCTCATATTTTACTATATAAAGGGGATTTTGTTCCCTCCCAGAAAGAAAATCATTTTTTTTATTCCAGTTCCCTCTGAGAAAGAAAATCATTCCAGTTTCATGCCAGTTTGTATGCCAGTTTTGGAGAGTAATTCTATTCATAGTTGCACAACACCAAAACAAACATAGCATCCAGTAGTGATCTCAATCAAGTTTTCCCTTTGAGAATACCTTTCATACCTCAGAGAAGAATAACAGGTAAAATAAGTAGTGTTGACCCTTTGTTGTGCTCTGAAAAGCAAAGTGTTATCATCACATTGCCCTCTTAGCTGAAGGTTAAGAAAGAAGGCAAGACAACTTGAATAGTTCAAATTGATTCATCATCCATCCCAGAACATACATATCTTTGCTTTGCTAAAAAATATCTGATCTAAGTCTGATAAGGGATTGCTACTTATAGTTTTCTCTATCATAAGTTTACGCCACAACAATAAATAAAATTTGTTGTAAGAATTCTGTGTAGTATAATAGAGGGGCAGGTCTTTCAAACCACCCGTAACAGTAGTATTACTTAGTTGGAATATTCTATTGGTATTTCCCCCTCACAGAACTGCCATCCGTCCCAAAGGAGTTCTCACAGCGGCCTGGAGGCGACAACTGGTGCCAAGATGCTGCCACCGCCCAAGGATCACAATTTTTGGACCGGGCAAACTTGGTTAGATGTTTGTTTACGGTGTTGTGGAGCACCGCTATCTCCTCTAAAGAAAAAGTATTGCAAACAAAAGGGCCAAACAAATCCACGTTGGCAACAAGTTGGGAACTTGATGGAATGGAAGGCAATGAAGACTCACTGCTGTTGGTCAATGATGAGAGGGAGGAACCAATTGACAGCGGGCAAGTAGGGGATGACATAATACAAGAATCTTTTTAAATTTAAAACATGATGTAAAAAAATCTACAATGGAAGTCTGGTGAGGTGGGTGAAACAACGTTCTTGTTGAACCCCTTATAAAAGCTCTTCATATTTTTTGATGCCAGTGAACAACCCGGAAAGATGTTCTTGGTTTCTTTTTCCTTTTTTTTCCTCTCTCTCACTTCCTCTAGCCTACAGATACATGTTGATGCCGGTGCACAACCCGGGTTTTCTTTTCTTCCCTTTATCTTTCATCTTCTTTTTTTTCGTTGTTGTTCTCTACCATAATGTTCTTCTCGCCAGCAAAGAAGAACAGTTTGCTTTCATCTCTGAGGTTGTTCTTCAACCAGGAGGGAAGTTCCTGCGCTTTGGAGGCGCCGGCAATTCCGCAGACTCTTCATCTTCCAGACCCTGCTTCTACTCTCTGTGCGGATTCACCTTTCCTTTCCGGTTGCACCCCTCACTCTGCCGGAAAATCAAGACCGCTCAGGATTTTTTTCATTTCAAAAAAAAAAAAAAATAGGGCATTGATAAAAAAAACCCAGTTTTTCCGCGTTTACACCGGTTTTCTGCGCAATTGTGTGCGCAACCTCCCCAATCATCCTCATTCAACATTTTATTTAAAACAAATAAAATAAATAAGTAAAATAAAATTATGGAGGGCAGCTTTTGATGCACGCAACCTCCCCAATCATCCTCATTCAACATTTTATTTAAAAAAAATAAGTAAAATAAGCAAAATAAACAAAACAAAATAAAATAAAATAAATAGAATAAATGAAATGAATAAAATAAATAAACAAATAAAAGAAAAAGCAAGAGACATGATTGCAAGTTAATAATTTATGAATAAATAATAAATGACATGAACAACAAAGAGGCATTAGTACAGACTAAGAATGCACACACAGATAATAAGTACAAGAGAGATAAATTGTTACAAACACTACTGATAACAACTAGAAAGTTATTAAAAATGGTGAATCTAAACCTAAATTAACCTATAGCCATAGGGTACACCAATCACTAGTAAACACAAAACCTACTCTGCCCATGTGTAAACCCACACCAAGGGTTACTTCCCATAATAAACATGAATTGATACAAGTGCACAATTCCATTCCTGAACCCATATGTAATGTGTAAAATTATCTTACATGTAACACTCCAAAGCATCATACAATGTACCATACCTCTGTGTATGATTGTATTTACATTTCTTTGTCATGAAATCTGACAACAAGTTAGTTTTATAATCAGTATTTGTTTCCAATGAATTCTTCACCCTCTAAAGTGTATAAATCCATTTAAAAACTCCCTGAATATCTTGAAAGACAGACATGAAGGTGTTTGGAAATAAATTGAGTCCAAAAATCATAAAAATCCAACCAGTGATTTTAAAAAAAGACTTTTAGTCACATTGAATTCTACACGGTTTTCTTATCAATGCCCTAATAATAATAATAATATAAAAAAAAGGTAATAAAATTAAAATCAGATAAAAATTGAAGCCAAAAATTGAAATTTCAAATAAATAAATAAAAAGAGAGAGAAAATTAAATAAGTAACAATGAGCACAGGGATGGAGTCAGAGGCTTTTGCACAGGCCATGTTAATTTTTTTTTTTCCAAAATTTTTCTTCCCATTCTGGAAGTCATTGTTGAAAACTCCTCAGTCTAGTCGAATCCAACGGTCAAGCCCCTAGTAATTCAATTAGTCACGCGCGGGGGGGGGCTTATCAAGAAGACACTTGACTAGGGGTCTTTTGTCTCCTATTCTCGCCGAACTCTCTGCAAATCAACCATCAAGTTCCTAGTGATTTGATTCACTCTTGATTCACTCTATCCGTATTTGTCGACATTGCTCAACCTCAACTTCGGTACACATCATCGTCAAGGTGGTAGTAATGTAATCAGCAAATCTGCTTCAAATCACCCTACATCAGATCCTGGCTTACACTTTTCTTTATTCCTTTTTTTCATCTTTTCTATCTCAGATATCTTTATACTACTTACCTCGTCATCTATCTATTAAAAAGAAACCTGCGGCTCTTTACTTCCTGTTTGTTCTCTCCCAACTTATTTGTTTATCTTTCTCTAGTGTGCTTGATGTCTCTGCTGAACTCTCATCGATCTTTTCTTCCTTTTACATTATAGAAAAATCTTCTTCTTTTCTCTCCATTACTCTCACAGTACAGTCTTTATAACTACTATCTCATCTAGTCCAAGTGGTACAAATGTCTCTTTTATTTTCATCTTTCATATTTATTTTTCTCTGATCATTTTTATGTTTTCTAGTCTGGTTTTGGTTTTTAGCAATTTCATCAAATTATAATAGTCATCATCCACCAAAAGGAATTCCCCCCAATCATCATCAAGGAAGAGGAACATAAAAAAATTAAAAAATTCTTTCATCCATCCTGGAGGTTCTTGATTTTCTTTCCTCATCAATTTCATTTTCTTCATCAATCCACCATCCTCATTCCTCACCAATCTTTCCTCTATACTAGAAATTCTTTCATCATCATCCTCATCCATCTTTCCGCCATACTAGAAACTCCTTCATAATCAACCATCCATCCATTTATTTTCCTCCATATACTAGAAATTATTCATCATTATCATCCATCCATCTGGACTAAGGGGTCCATCACCAATAACCCACCACCCTCATTTGTTTTCCCCTGAAATTTCTCCATCCTCAACAATCCATCCTCATTCATCATCATCATCCATCCATCTGGAACAAGGGGTCCATCACCATCCATTATCATTCTTCCATCCTCATCCACCCATCACCATCCATCCATCACCATCCATCCATCACCATCCATCATCATTCTTCCATCCTCATCCATCTATCACCAATAATCCATCATCCGTAGTTGGCTATTTTCTTGGCAGAAAGGAAACAGAAAGCCAATGAAAAAGATTTTTTTGAAGAGTTTATACCAACTATGTGAAGCAGGGGCATTTTGAACTTGTTGGTTTTGTATTTGCAATCAAGGAGGATTGCAGTGGGAAATTGTTTGGCCAAGTCAATGGATTTCTGATGAGCAAAGAACAAAGAGATCATTTGGCCTTCAGAGGTTTTGATTGTGTGGTAGAATTTATGATGGCAGATCTCATGAAAAAGAGCTTCAAATGGGTGTACGGCCTTCAAGTTGGGTGGATCTCAAGAGGTTAAAATGATTATAGATAGTGTTTAGGGTTACAGAAGAAGGAAAATTGGTGTCTTGCAATAAAGCTGTCTTAATAGTTAAGGGGCGAACTCCAGAATGGGTTAGTTGGGTAACTGTGGTGGTTTTATTGTTGGTTAATTGGAAATGGACGGCATGGATTGAAGGATCTTCAGAAGCTGGGTGGTTGTGGGTAGGATATTTAATTTTTTATTTGAAAGTAGCCTCTCTTCTTATAGAAGTTTCCAGTAAGTTTGAAAGGACTGGAATGTTTTTTGGTCTTCCCCAATTGAGTACCATCTTTGGGCTGAAAACCCCCAGATCTGTCACATTGATAAGTGGATCTGTTTTCCCCATTTTCTGTTGTTGAGGAATGGGTTATGCAGAGTGCATAGCCATGGTTCTTGGCCCAAGTTTGGACAGAGTTATGCATTTAATCCTTTGTTTGATATGTTAACTCAGGAGGATGAGCAAGGTTGTGTGTTTTGGGAGTTGTGGAGTCATCTTTGGCAAGGAGGAGGGGGTTGATCTGAGACATGATGGTTTTTTTGGTTTTTTTTTTTTGATTGGGGGAAAGCTTGAAAAAAATTTGGGGGGGAGGGATATTGATTGGAAGTTCTAAGGCAGTGGGGAGAGAGAAGGGAAAAAAGGAAGTTTTTGGTGTTTTTTTTGACCAATAGTTAACCGTGTAGGATTGGCTATTCTTTGTCTTTTTGGGAAAGATATAGCAATAAAAATTGCTATTAAGCAGCTGGCAAGCACTTAAGCTGATTGGCTACTGTCAGAGGTGGTAGTCTTGCAGCAACTGCTCTATAAGGAATAGATCAAGGCCAAGGATGGGGAATTCTAAGGTAACTTGAGACTAATTCCAGTAATAAAAGGTTGGGTTGGATAAAAGGGAATACACTACTCTAATAGTAGGAGGAGAATATTCAGTGTACTTACAAAATTTGGTACTGGGTGGATATGCTGAGGAACCAATCCTAGGCCAGAAATGGCCTCCTTTTATATTCTAGAGATTCCTTGAGGAAGGTTCTAGAAGGTTATTCTAAATTCTGCTCTAATGTATTACAATTCAAATGTACCATGATGTAATGGGGATTGTATTGAATTGAGCACAGTATTTTCTATGTCCCCATGACCTCATGACATGTATGTATAACAAATCACATCATGGGCCAATTCAGTTAATAGAACAATACTGGGAAATTACCACGCACTTAGGTAATTTCTTTCTTATAAGCATAATTTTATTATTATTATATTTATGCAAATAATTTTATTGTCTCTCAGCTTTTATGACAATAATTTCTAATCCATAATTTATACTTTTTATTCCCTTTTTCTTAAAGTATCTTTATCATATGATAAAGTACTAGAAGGAGTGGGAATTTAGTGGTGGTTTGAGTGAGCTACCCCACTCAATTTTACATTCTGAGTTGATTGACATAATAATATTTTATGATAAGTTAATATTTACATTAGTAATACATTATTTTTATTGTATTTTGTAGTTTAGTCAGTGCTTAGGATACTCTGGAGTATCTCTAGGGCTGACAAAAACTGGGTGCACTGCGCAGCCGCAATTGCGCAGAAAACCTGGTGTAAACGTGGAAAAACCAGTGTTTTTTATTAATGCCCTTACCAAAAATAAAAATCTAATCTTTTGTGGTTTTTTTGTGCTGATAATTAATATTGTATTTTTTATTTTTTTTTAGAAATAAATTGGGCCAATTGGGCCATTAGAATAACCAAAAAAAGGCTGGGTATAAACACAGGTCCGGGGGAAAAAACATACCCGGAAAACCCAGGTACGTTTATTTGCCCCCTATTAGAATTATAAAGCAAAGCAAACAAAAAGAAAAAAACAACAGATGGGAATATCAAAAAATGAATATAACAATTGCCTTTGAAAAATTGGAAGAACTTATTTGTAAACAATATTTGATTTTCATACAAAGGAAGCTCAAATCCAGGTTGAGGGACTACTACCTTTGTGGACATATGTTGTGACAATGCTAAATTGCCCATGACTAAATACAGGATCATGAAGTACAATAGCTATGTTTCCAATTTTCTGACCTTGATATTCATTTATTTTTAGTGAACAAGCAAGATTTACAAGGAATATACATGATTTTTAGGGCATCTCCACCGTGGTTGCTATGCTAAATATAGCACCCCAAACCCCATATAGCAACTCCACCGGGGTTTCTATATACCAGATCTACACAGCTCTGTTGCTATAGCAGTTCCACATCTGGAACTGCTATAGCAACCCAATAGCACTCCATTGGCCAGGTATCACACAGAAAAAAAATGTGATATCTGCCCCTCCCTGGTCACTTTAACTCACACACAACCGGGAGGCTTTGGTTGTTGATGTAAACAACCTGAGCAGACAGTATAAATGAGTTGATGGTTGTTGGAAGGATAATATTTCATTGATGATAAAGAGAAAATATAAAGAGAAAAACAAACCTGAGCAGACAGTATAAATGAGTTGATGGTTGTTGGAAGGATGAAGAAAAGAGACCTTCCATACTGTAGACTCAGACTATATAGAGAGAGAAATGTAGAGATGTCACAGCTAGTGATATGACATGAAAGGTAAGAAGCACACATGAAATGAGATTTGAGAGAAAGAATACATGACTGTGTCTGGATACCTCAACATTGGTAACCCAAAACCTTTCACCGCTCCAAGCTACAATATATTGCAGCTTGCGGTGTGTAGCAACCCAGCCTTGGGCTGCTATGACTCCAGCAAGGGGTGCCCCAGCACAGTCGTTATAGCAACCCGGATAGCTCCCCGGAGTGGAGATGGCCTTAGGATTGGTTGATCTGATCTTACAAGGCTAGGTTATGAATATAGCTAAAGACATAGTTCTACATAATCTTGTCTTTAAATTCTCAACACCATATTTCCTTGACATCTTACATGCGCGCTACACTCTTACAAGTGTATAAATACAAAGCTTATTTGCCTGATTCTTAGAAATCAACCAATTTATCAATGTGCTTTTTCTACAATAGAGGTTTTGACTTCCTGAACCTAAATCTTGTGCCCTAGCCTGCCACACAGCTCGGGAGAAGGGCCAAAGGAGCAAAGACAAACTCTCATTCGCCGATAGTTATTTTTTAAAATGTTTGTTTGTTTTACTAATTTATATATTTTAAAAGGATGACACTTGGATAATTTGAAGAATGAACAATACAAATAAAAGCTACAATTTCCAAACCGGATCATCATCATTAGTGGCATCAGCTTTAGGTCTAGGGGCGGGTCTGAAAGCGGCGTAGAGAGGAGTGACGGTAGCGAAGCCTCTATTCAAAGCCCAAGCGTCTGAGCCCTCGAGGAGACCGGGTGCGTTAGGGTCGATGAGAGCGCTGATGTCGGGTTTGAAGATGAATTCGAGCGGGCCATCTGGTGGCTTGGAGAGTTTGGGATTGGGGCTTGGGTCGTTCTTCGAATTGAGGTCTTCGAGATGGTTCGAGGCTTCATCAATCTCCGCCGGCTGCATCGGCTTCGGCTTCGAAGGGTCTGTCGCTGGTAGGAAGAGCCGTCCGTATCGGGTTCGGGATTCGATAGTCCACATGACCTTCGGCTGCTCTAAAATTGATGGCACTAACTGAACAGCGAAAAATAATTGTCGAACTTTAATGTCCCCCGAACGAAAACAGAAGGTAACCTCCGAACAAAAAAAAAACGAGACGAGAGGCAAAGAGAAGGGTTCTACCGGAATGTTAACACTGTAAAGGTCTGGGTAATCTGGATCTCCGGGCTGTCCAAAGCCAGTTTTCCAGAGTCGTTGAATGATCTTGACCGCGAGTTGATTGGCAGCTTTCAGTAGTGCATCTGAGATCGGTCGTTCAAAAATTCCATATGATAGTGCGATCGACCGATGATTGGATAAAGCTGCGTCCGTGGCTGATCTATGCTTGTATAAGTGATTGAATTGTTGTTTGCATGGAGAGCGTTGAATAGAAAAAAGACAAAGATTAAAAACTCAATTGATTGACGAGCTAAATTTAGGTATTTTATCAGTCTTATTCAAATACTACTTACCCAACGGTACCAGATGAAAGACTGAAGGCGCTTCCCGTATTTCTGCCATAATTTGGACCAGAGATAACGAGGTCGATTTGGCCTGGGAAGAGGCTGAAGAGGCCCAAATTTGAACAACTAGCAGGAGTACCAGAAACCAATTTCCAAGGATAATTCTGGAGAGCAGTGGCCGAATGATCGGCAGTTTTTCTGCGAGTTAATGGATCATAATTGACCACGGAGAGTTTATCTTTGATCAGGTAGGCCTTCCCGATCCACGATCTCTGCGAGTCTGGGATGACGACTCTCAATTTTGATTGTTCGGATGCCAAGAATTCGGTGATCAGCATCTCAGAAAACGAGTGGATGAATGGTGATTCGTCTTCTGAACATGGCCCGTCGTCATTGGTGACTGCGTGCGGAAGCAGAGCATGTAAGAAAGTAAGGCACTGGAATTAGCAGTAGTCTCGCTCAATGAAGTTTCTTCTATGATGAAAACAGAGTCTGAGAACATACGCAATACTGTTGGGACTTCTGGACAGCCTCGTGCCATAGTCGACATTTGCGATGGCTTGGTCTAAGTCTTGCCACACTTCATCGACCCCAGGCCGCCACGAACTGAACTAAGTCCCTCCTTTGTTAGAACATATGGGTGACACGTTTGTGATATTCGTTAACCTAACTGCCAGATGATACAACAAGATTACGTAAATAGAGAAACAGTATGTACTTCCATAAACCAAAACCCTAACTTAGGTATACCAGGCCAAACCCTAGTTATCATGCATTTATTTATGACGTAGTTTGTGCCACCCGTCCCATTCTTCTTTCTCTGCCCCATCGACATAGGAGGCCGGACGTGTGGAGAGCTTAAAACCATCGGGCTTTGAGTTCTATTAGGTTAGAAGCCGGCTCATCCGAAGTACACGTACCGTTATCCCGGGGACTGTTAATTTGCGATTGGCTTATACTATCCGGAGCCAACAGTCATGAAATGACAAAAAACTTTGGACCAGAAGCAATGCTGGCTGCTCTACAAGCACAAGTCAACAACCTCACACATCAACTTGCCAATATGAATACTGGCCCACCTGTTCACGCAGTCCAAACCAATGCACAATCTCCTTTGTTAATGATTTAATCAGAGAAAAGGATATAAGGTTACTGTGGATGAGTGCAGCAAACCAACTATCCAATATATACACAAAGAGGTTAGGATTGACAAAGATGGCAATGACATCCAATTGAATCCCCAATTCAATCATCTGTCAGCCCATGGTTTTGTCTTAAGTTGACTTGAGGAAGGGCAAAGTGTTACACTGGATAAAGGTAAAGCAATCCATAAATTAATTTTAGCAGGACTGCCCGAAACCCATGAATGGTTTAACCTCTCAGACAGATCTGAGGTAAGTTGAAGTCACCTAGCCTGCAAGTTGACTTCAAAACCTTTTGTGCATGGGATAAGTGAATGCAGCTAGCCAGCCCCTTCAACACTGGCACCACCTGCAAATGGGTATGGTTTCCTCCACAGCCACAGTCACACCCAGTGGGTTTCCAGCAGAACTTGTGCAGCTGCCAGAAACCTCAATTCCAGGTTTCCTGCACATGCATATATGCACATAACTGAAATGGTGACTCCCAACATCACATAATCTGTGGAATCAACATATTGTCAGCAATGTTCATTTAACTCATCATCCTCACTTATTGTGTAAGTTCCTTGTGCAATCCCCTTACAAATCTGTGCATTGGACCCTAACAACAACAGTGGGCCAGCTACACTAACAGTAGCAGTAGAGTAGTGTAATGTTAGGTTTTTTAGCTACACTAAAACAAAGTTACTGTTAGTGGGGAAATTGTTCAGCTAGCACTACAATATTTTTGGGAAAGAAAAAAAACTGATAGTGTAGTGTTAGCGCTAATTCCAAAAGCTAGCTAACACTAAATGGAAATCAATGTAGCGTTTTTGCAGCGGATGTAGCGGGAAATAAAGATACACTAGCCTTAAGCTTAATTGGGTTCTCAGATACGCTAACAAATATGTAGCAATGTTCCCATTTACCCCAAATGTTAGTGTAACTTTGGAAATGCAAAAAATATAACTTTACCTGAAAAAAAAAGTTCCCAGGAAAACATTGCAGGTTATTTATTGCAAAAAATAATTGCAGATAGGATGGCTGCGGCCATTTAGTGGAATGGATGGATATAAATCATGCTCCACATATGCCACATGTTGCCATTGGGAAGTAGACCTTGGTTGGGCTGGAAGATTTAAATTGGTACCAAGAATTGAATTTGCCTGCAAACTTTTGTGCTGTTCAACTCCTTGCCTTCTTTTATATTCCTTCTTTGCTAACCTGCTTGATGGTGTATGATGACTGATCAGCCATGGGTCACCAGGAAGATTTTCAGGTTCCCAGTGTCACAACATATCCCGCAATCATCACATTTCATCAATCAAGATAGTAAAGAAGAATAATAAAAGAAATCAAAAAGAAGAACGCAAGAATTTATTAATATAAGGTTAATCAAGGATAATATGAGAGAAAACCACACCGTCTTTTCCCCATAGTTTACCAGGTTGCAGGCAGTGGGTAGTGGGTGGCAGGCAGCAGGTGAGTGGCAGGAAGTGGGTAGCAGGCAGAGGGTAGCAGGTGGAAGGATAAATAAGGAAATAATCAAAAAAATGAGGCCAAATGCAGCTTGTTTTATAGCCAACAAGGGGGGGGGGAATGGCCAAATGGATGGCTCAGAAAACTACACTACATTTTCTCTCTGAGCCTGCAAGCCACACTGATTTTGTTTTTTTTTGTAAAAAAATAAAAATCAACATAAATAAAAAAAATAAATAAAACAAAGCTGAAAAACCTTGATTTTTGGAAAAAAAACATAAAATAAAAAAATAAAAATAAAAAAAAATAACATGCACCAGGAAAAATAAGTTGTCACCTGACGTCTGGTGACATCAAGAAACAATGGCTGTAGCCTGTTTCTAGCTCTGATTCCCCTCCGACTAGGCTACAATGGCCCCTTTGTGCCCTACAAGGGGCTGTACATGAGGCCAACATTGCTACTAATGGGCAGCTCATTGAACCTAGGCTGATGTCACCTGTAGTCTAGTGAAAATTCATTTTTCCTGGTGATGAAGAAATGAAAAAAAAGTTAAACATAAAAAATTCAAAAAAAAATGAAGAAAAACATTCTTTTTTGAGAAAAAATAATAAACAAACAAATCAGTTTTTGGATTGCAGTACTTGCGCAAGTAATGCAATTAAAACAGCTGCTTTTTTCTGCTGTTTTAATTGCATTGCTTGCGGGAGTACTACAGCCAAAACATCTGTTTTGATTGCAGTACTTGCGTGAGTGATTCAGTTAAAACAGCTGCTGTTTTACCTGCAGCACTTGTGCAATTACTGCCATCAAGAAATCTGTTTTGATGGAAGTACTCGTGCAAGTAGTACAGTTAAAACAGCTGCTGTTTTAACTGCAGCACTCGCGCAAGTACCGCCATCAAAACATCTGCTTTGATGGCAGTACTTGCACAAGTAAAATGCAATTAAAACAGCAGTTGTTTGAATCACATTACTTGTGCAAGTACTGCAATCAAAACAGATGTTTTGATTGCAGTAATCGCGTAATCAATGCAATTAAAACATCAGCTGTGTTAATCACATTAATTGTGCAAGTACTGTGATCAAAACATGGTTTTGATTGCAGTACTTGCACAAGTAATGTGATTAAAACAGCAGCTGTTTTAATCACATTACTTGCAAAATTACTGCAATCAAAACAGATGTTTTGATTTCAGTACTTGCCCAAGTAATGCAATCAGAACCCAATTTTTTACTCTTTTATTTTTTGATGTATATTTATTCTGTTTCTCAATAAAAAATGTTTTTCTTCATTTTTTTTTGTTTTTTTTATGTTTTTTGTTTGTTTGTTTGTTTTTACAAATAAAAATGTTTTTCATTTTTTTTTTGATTTCTTCATGTTTAATTTGGGTTTTTTTTCAAACAAAAAAAAACTTTTCAGCATTTTTATGTCTCATTTTTTTTTTTTTTTCAAAAAAAAGGTCTTTCAACATGGCTTGGCCAGTGCAGCAGTTAAAACATCTGTGTTTTGATTGCTGCACTTGCACAAGTATAGAAATCAAAACTGGTTTTTTATTTTTTTTATTTCTATGTGTAATTTTATGTTTTTTACAAGCTAACATTTAGCGGGAAAAAAGTTTAGCTAACAACTAACATTCAGCGTAGCATAGTGTAGATCTGAAGCCACTACGCTAATGAGAACTTCAAAATTTGTTAGCGGCAAAACAATTACGCTACTGGTTAGTGTAGCGGGTATTTTCCAAAGCTAACACTACAAAAACTTTGTCTGAGAAATTTCTGGCTACACTAACTGTTAGTTTAGCAGGCTGTAGCATCAGCTAACACTACAAATGTTTCATCAAAAAAAAAGCCGCTACACTAACAGTTAGTGGTCAAATAGTGTAGCAGCCCACTGTTGCTAACCATTTCAGCTATATTCACTTTATAGATGCATACTTACCTCTAGGCTTTAGGCATGAAACCTTCAAACAGACAAATACTCTGCACCTTTTCCAAGTGCCCAACTAATAGCTTTTCCAAGGAAGGCATCACACATTGGGGATTGTTTTTACATCAACAGACTTGGACCAAGCACCTCACAGAAATCAGAAGCAATGGCAGTTAGCTTTCCCAATCACTTCTTCAACTGACTCTTGAGGATTTCCCCAACATTGTCAAAATGTTATGATCAGTATTGGGAGAGGAAGGCACTGAATATGGGTGGACAAGACTCTATAATGTATATTGCAGGATGAGGAAGGGATGTTGTCAGCCCCTGTCTCTTATGTGACGTGGGGTAGAATCTCAGACTTGTATACAATACTGATATTCAGTATGTAGTTTGTTTTAAAGGTCTCACTATAGCCCATACAGCCAGTGGAAATAACCAATTCTATTCTTTTTGCAGTGGAAGAGCTAGCACCTTTGTGTAACAAAGGAATGCAGCTATGTAAAGCTCAGCGCTAATTGCTTCAACTGCTCCCTGAGTGTAGGAGAGGACTTCTAGTCACTTGAATAAAGATTCTAGTGACTAGGAAAGATGATAAGGGATAAAGAGAAAGGAAGATTTGGTTGATTATAATATAAACCCCACTCACTAAATAATAGTAAGGTAAGCAGGTTTGTATGGTAATAATCTGGGGGAAATTCCCTTTAGAAGGAAATCTCAGCCCCTTAAATATTACACAAGATGTTATCCCCAATGTAATAACTCAAGGAGTTTGTATTATCTGGGGTAATTTATGATAATAGTCTCCTTGAAGGAGATATAACTAAATTGTAATAAAGTGTGGTAAATTCATGGGGAGATATTAATCTCTCCTTAAATTAGAATTTCTTGATAATAGTTAGTTTATAAATATTATATGAAATAAGTATAAAAATTATGATTCATATGGGAATTGAACTTATAAACTTAAGATAATTTACTTGGTTCATTTTATTCCCTTTTTTGTAAACACAAGTCCTTAACCATTGGGTTATGTGACTTGTATTATTTTGGAGACATGTGGGCTTATTGTCTCAATGTCTGACAGATGTGGATCCTTGTCCTGGCAGACTATAAGTGGCCTTTCTGTGAAATTTACATGATAGACTATTTACATATGGTGCAGGCTATGGTGCAGGGGTCCTGTGTTATGGCTTGTGACACAAAAACAACCATTGGCCTTCCAAATTTCTTTTACCAAACAAGATTCAGACCCCAATATCTCACATTTTTCTGATCTGGATGTCCAAGCATATGAACCACCTCCAATTACTTACTGTGTGTTTACTCCTTTGGAAAATATTACATGATCTGCCAAACTCACCAAGTTGCTGCAATTGCAGTTTGTGTTATGTATTTTATCGCCTGGCTGTACCTCTGTTGTGGGCTAAGTCAAGAGAAGTGTCACACAGCAGTTACCTATTTTCAGCTATGTGTATGAAACTCTGGCTTAATTTCTATAAAAAGCCAGGTACTATCACTGTGCTGAAAGAGTAACAATTTCTATTACTCTCTCTATAGTGTCCAAACTATGCACAGAGGATAACCTAAGCTCATTATAATTGTGAGATTTGATTTACAAATTATTCAATCAGGAGAAGACTAACAGCTAACAGTATAGGTTTGAGTATCTTTTGAATTTTTCAGTTTAGTATGGAAATATAAATTTCTATTAAGCAGCTGGAAAGCACTTGAGCTGATTGGCTACTATCAGAGGTGGAAGTCTTTCAGCAAATGCTTTATAAGGAATAGATCAAGGCCAAGGATTGGGAATCCTAAGGTAAATTGAGAATGATTCATGGATAAAAATGGAGAATAAGACTACTCTAAAGTTAGGAAGAGAATATTCAGAGTACTTACTAATTCTTTCCTGGTTGAATATGCTGAGGATACAATCCAAGGCCAGGAAATTTCCTCCTTTTATATTCTAGAGGACTTCAGTAGAAGGTTCTAGAATTTTGTTATAAATTCTGCTCTTATGTATTACAATTCAAATGCACTATGATGCAATGGGAATTGTATTGTATTGAGCAAAGAATTTTCTGTGACCTCATCAAATTTAGTTATAACCAATCACATCATGGGCCAATTCTATAATAGAATAATACTGGGAAATTAATGCACTTAGGTAATTTCTTTCTTATTAGAATAAATTTATTATTCTTATATTTATGCAGATAGAATTATTGTCTCTCAACTTTTATGACAGTACTTTTTGAGATATGATTAAGTATAGTAGGGATTTAGTGGTGGTTTGAGTGAGTAACCCCACTTAATTTGACATCATAAGTTGATTTGTCAAATAATATTTTAGGATATGTTATTATTTACAGTAGGAATACAGTAGTTTTATTATATTTTACAGCCAATTCAGTTTATGGGAGACTCTGGAGTATCTCTAGGGCTGAAAATTATTGCCAGAGCAGTTTTAGATAGGTAATATAAATGAGTGAGGTGTACAAAATTCAACAAAAAGAGAGTACAACAACATTTGAGGATATTTATATTATATATATATATATATACTTTTTATTCTATAACTAATACCTTGACAAATATCTTTGTAGTAGTAATAGGTTTATGCAGCTACATGTGGTAATTTGAATAAGAATTTTGTTAACCCCTGGACCAAGGGTCAATCAGGTACTGTAAGTGAGTTGTTGGGGGTAACTCTCTATGGGGAATATTTTTCTATAATACAAATGAGGTATGGTCTATGGGGATATTGAGTTATTGATAATTCTGTGTGAAATATATATGGGTTACCACAGCAGAAATATGTGATAC
Organism: Puccinia hordei; assembly: GCA_007896445.1. NCBI lineage: Eukaryota > Fungi > Basidiomycota > Pucciniomycetes > Pucciniales > Pucciniaceae > Puccinia > Puccinia hordei. The sequence goes on along the minus strand of RDRW01000226.1, from coordinate 227,728 downwards.
ACAAGGAATTAAATTTCTGAAAAACAATTTGTGGGAAAAAAATTAAGGCTCATAATTCAGCTATAATCATCATTATAATTGCAGAACTGGGCTGCTGCAACACTGCAAAAGAAACTGGCTCAACTGCCCACAGTTGAGATTCAAAAGCACAAAGTCTCATTTTTACTTTTGCATGTCAACTGCAGGCAGTTGAGCCATTTTGTTTTTGCAGTGCACTGTGCTAGATATCAGCTAACTTAAAATTAAATTTCCACAGATGGGAAGAGGCTTTTCCAAACTTTTGTTTACTATTAGAGTTAATTTATTTCTGAAGAACAAAAACCAGACTAGAAGAAAAAATAATATAAGTAAGATAATGATGATAGAAAATAACAAGAAATCATGCATAACCCTTGAGTTGAACTTTATAATAAGGAAACAATGAGGAATATCCTCTATTGAAGAGGAAAGAAGAGCTGACAAGACTTGAAGAAAGTAAGTAGTAATTGATTAAGAAGAGTTAGTTTTCTTTGAAAACAAAAACAGCAATAAAAGGAAACAGAGAGAAGAAAAGAATCATGAGAGATTGAAGCATACATGTTACAGAGATCTTAGTGATCTTTATAAGGGAAGTAAGTAAGGGATGTAGATCAGGAAACTCAGTCTGAATTGGATAAGAGGGTGAAATAATTGTGTCAGGAAATATTTTGACAATGTTAAGTTATTGATTGTGTTAATACATTACAAGTCTTAATCCTGTCAGTAGTCTTGAAGTGAATGATTATTTATTTTGAGAATGGTAGCAAAGACGTAGGTCAAAGTTTTTCAAGATTATTGTTATCACTTGAGGAGGAGAACTCAGTTCAAACTCCTTCTTTTGTAGTCGCAGATTGGCAGTCTCAGCTGTGCGCACAAGCGCTCAAGAGTGTTATTGTTTTTTGGTAATTGATCATTGACAATTCAACACTTACTAACTGATGAAAAAAGTCCTGCAGGACCGTTTCAATCAGGGAGGCTCATGGAATTATCCAACCAATTCAAGTGGTGTAATACTGCATAAAGGGCTACATAATCTTCTATTAGATTTTTTTTGGTGTAGCATAGTGGCCCAGTATTTAATTAATTGGCATGCATTCAGAATTTCCAAAAGAAATTCTCTACTGATTCAATGGTTTTTTGCCCAGTTTTTGCTACCTGCTTTGGTTTTCAAACTGGAATACAAGCTTCATTATTCACTGTTCAAGATGAAGATCAGTTTTTTCAAGATCAAAATTTAAATGTTTCAAGTGCAGGTTCAGGTTCAAGATCAAGATCAATCTCTTACTTGATTTGATATTTGATTTTGGTGTTGTGTTTTGATAAGATTCTTTTCTCTGATGTTTGTTGATTTGTGTTCTTTTCTGGTGGAATTTTCTTTATTTCTTTTGTGGTGTGTTGTGTGGTCTGTGTCTCTGTTTTCAACTTTTGTTGTGTTGTGTAGGGTAGTTTGAGGATGTGATGAACATGTCTATGAAATGTTTCCTCCACACTAGGGTTTGAGTTCAAGTTTGAAATTTGATTATTTGGAGACTTCTGGTCCAAGAATACATCATCACTTATACTTTGTACTGATCCATCAGCACTTTCTGTAAAATTCTCAACTCAACATGTCAACATGTGGTATTTTTGAAGATTGAGAAACCTTTAAAAATTTCTTGATCCTTATCCTTACAAGCTAGATCCTCAACCCCTGCCAACAAATCTCAAGGTTTTTTTTCCCTCATTTTTTTTTTTTTTCTATCTATTCTCATGGGACCTCTCCAGGAATTCAGCCTGCATAAAATTCCTCCCTTCTAAGCCCTGCCTACTACCTGGCACAGTACAAAATCTACATCATGTCTTCCAAGCCAGGATCAAACCAGCAACCTCAAGATTTACAGTCTCAAAATGTGGAGCTGGGTGTAACTATTGACCAACTCAACACTAGTTTTTACACCTGAATGTACACCTCCCAAAATTATAATACTCCTTGGAAAAACACACCTTTTCAGCCATCTATCAATCCCTTACTCCCCCAATGTTGACCTATCCTCTAATCCCACTCAGGAATATTGGTATAAGAAGATTTTCTACTACAAATTGTGAACAATATAGGATATTTCAGAATTTGAATTTTTAATCTGGTGATTTACAAACAAGTTACAAACCCTTTTCTTGGCCATCATACAGCCTTAAACTTCAAAAATTCAAATCTCTGAGTGTTTCTACAGGATTTTACACACCTAATCAAGACCCTGTGGTGGAGATGCTCCAAAGGGCCTGAATTTTGAATCAAAATAATTTGATAGCTTAGAATCAGTTCTTTATAAAATTTCTTTGATAGCGTTTTGGATCTGGGTTGAACTTTATGATTGGCTAAATTTTCCCACATTTATCAAGCATTAGCCAGAATTTTAGCTTGAATCTGAATTGATTATCTCAAACATTATTTGGAGGCTATATCCCTTATCTCACATGTAAATAGCCATCAATGAGGGAATCCTAATTTGTTCTGGACAGGTGATATCTAGCCTAAATAATCCTCCTAAGCATATGGGGGGCACTCTGCCATTCAAGAGGGAATCTCTGTAGGAGACGCTTATGACTTGCCTCAGTATTTCTGCTTGGAAATAGATTTATTTGAGTCTCATTCATTTAAATCCAAGTGATGAATTGAGAGAAGGGAATTATCCTGAATCATAGTTTGCCAATAAAAAATAAAGATTTTCTATATTACTTGGGCACCATCAGTATAATTTACTGGGTAGAGGGGTAGCCCAGTAGAACTATGATGCACAAAACCAATTTATTATTGGTTGATTTTCACCTAACATCAAATATAGTTTCAATGTAGGTGCCTTGAATCTATGTGTCATTTGTTGAGATAACAAATTATTAAATTGGTCCAGTGGATCCTAGTATATTTGGGATAACTTCAACCCAGAAGATTATGTTGGAAGTGTGAATTTGTGGGTAGGCACATGGACTAGGGTATCATTGTCTGATATGGGGCCAATATTAGGAGATAAATATTACTAGCAACACTGCCAGCATAATTGCCTAGGATGAAGTCATCCCAGTTAAACTGGGATGCACTCAACCAATTTAAAATTGGTTGAAATCAACTGATGAATTATAAATCCAAGGGACCCCCCTTGGTTTTATATTTCATTGGTTGGGTTTATCCTACTTTACATTGGTTGCTTGCATCCTAGTTTAACTGGGATGAACTCAACCTAGGTAATTATGCTGGCAGTGCAAAGATATACTGCCAAATTTTCCAAAACCGGATTTAAAGAGCCAATTGTACAAGATATGTGATCCTATTAGGATTTTGCTACATACAAGGGATCAGAGAAGTGAATGGTAAAGAAGCAACCAAGCATTTGCCTTTGGGAACTAAATTAGTAAATAGCATATAGAAAAGGAAATCCCAATGTCAATGGCAATAATACATGTGATATATGCAAGAGGAAATCTCTACAGGGTGGTAATGTAGAAGGGCTTAGTAGTCCCAACATTTTGTGCAAGGAGTGAAAAATTGACGTAAGAGGTCCTTCAATTTAGGAAGCAGTCTTGCTATTCTTCAGAAAGCAGTAATCTCGTGGCACGGAACTGGATGGATTGAGTAGGTAACTGGAAAGTAAAGCCTTATATTTAGCTTGGTACGCTACCCGGTTGGAATAATGTCACAAGACTCACGTAGGGATATCAAACTTCAGCAGTGGTCCCACACCACCCTGAAGAGTCAACGATAGAAACAGTATGATTATCTGTGTTCCTCCGTCCAAAGCCTAGGAAGCATATTTGTGATAAGCTTTCCAACACAAAGAATTCAGTTCCAGGGTAGTGAAACTTACAGCCGACAAGACGTAATTATACTTGTAAAACCTTGGAAGAATCAATCCTGTCAGTTCTAGCTTTGAAATAATCGGTCATAGTGAAAATCTCAGAGCTTACCACTTCGGGTAATATCTGCGAGCCCATAGCTGAGATGCCAAACCTACTAGAATGTTCATTGTTCGTCCAGAAGAGACACCTGAAGTAATTGAGAAGCCCGAAGTTTTTCAGCCACATGGAGACGTTATCTTTTCTGATTAAAAGCGTATTATACCTAAGCTGTTCAAGGCAACGAAACCCATAACGATCGGAATGTTAAGGTCCTGGATGTATCTATGAGGCCATATCTTGTATAAAAGGTAAAATGGTATGGGTAAACATAATCCAATGGCTAGGGCCAACGGAACCGAAACCTGGGGACACGTATTTCAGTATCCTGACTGCCTTAAATAAATAATATCTTCCATCGTTTGCTCACGTATCTCCCTCCCCACGTATACAGCTCATGTGAAAATTTTCCCCAGCTTTTTTAAGATGTTTGATTTCAGACAGCAGAATTAAATTTATGAATCGAGCTTGAGAGTGGTTAGAGATTTTCTTACGCAATAGCACTTGCGCCATAATTCTGGATGATTGTGCCGGAATAGATTCCGTTGCCATTCGGTAAAAGGAGAGCCTCCCTTTGACTGCTTAAAAGGCCATGAAGAACAAAGTGATTGACGATGACACCAACGAGCCTATTTCCATTGAAAGGAATCAGTTCACTATTCTGATTCGCAAAACTAGTCTGAGTGCCATACAAGCCAGTTCCTTGAGCGGCCGCCACTGCGATCTGTTTGGGACAGTCAGAAGCCGACGTTTAACAGATAACACATCTTGCGGCTCGAAAGCAGTAGATCTTAATAATAGACAGCTTACCGGAGGCATGTGAGTGTACTGCCCCAGCTTCATTTCCTGTGATACCAACATTTTAGACCCGGGTGTAAATAGTACATTACAATCGAAAATTTGATTGCACTCACTGACATTGCGCTGAGGGCGCATGAAGCAGTTGCAGAGCTGGATCACCCAAAAAGACGAGGTAATCAGCACCAGCCGGGAAATGGGTTCGACAAAAACTAACCTATAACTGTAAAAGCAGTCATTAGCACCTTCAACAGCCGACGGGTATCAATTTCAACATTTGGGACTAACTTAGAAAACCACATGTTGCCCATCACACTGTCGCGAAAAATCAGTCCTCCTATCATTTGGCAGACCCCGTTGAGCGGAAAGGTATAGCCTGAAATTGCACATATAAAACCCATCGAAACTCTGCAAAAATAGATGAATCTTTACATCACTGGTTTTTTAAGGTTATAAGAGCCATATTCAATAAGTTTCTTACGTGAGAATTCCTGATAAGCCGATTGCTATCAGGAGGCTATATGGGTTTGCTGAATTGTCTTTGTAACAAATTACAAATGCACACAGTGTCGCACACCCGAGGCAAGACAGTGACGCCCTACACATAGGCCAAAGGTTAGTATGGCAAGCAGTACCATTGATATCTTAAAAATCTCAAGTACATTGGCCTTACCAGAAAGGAAGATCCATGTAAGATGCTTCAACCAACAGTCGATGAGGATCTTTGTACTTATCGCTAGCAGATGTGCTTTTGAATGCGCTGCATATCATAGGCCACTGCCAGAGCAAAATGTGTGTGATCGATGAGGACACCGCAAGCGATTGGAATATTTGCGTGATAACGTTAGTTGACGTGTAAATGGGAATTTTTATTTGATCTTGACTAAAACTCGTGCGATTCGTTGGGGTCGTGAAGAGCTTGATGGGATACAGAGTACCGTTCTCCTGAAATAGCGATACTGATAGGAACGGGAATTCTTCCGTTTGGCCATAGCCTATTAAGGAGTATTGCGATCCTGTCAGCGACGGCCTCTCGAATCACATCAGTCAAAAAATGCGTACCAAACCATGAAAAGCTATAGGCAGGCCAAAATACGATGGCTGTGATGAATACGGATAGCAGTTGAAGTCCCTTTCAAATAGCAATAGCAGATGAGATATATGAGATCAGTGCCTAGCAGTTCTAGAGTCTCTGAATATGATCTGGGTTCTCACCTGGGCAAACAGGGGTGTAGCCAATGGACTTCCAGCTCCAACTATATTCCAGTCGAAAGATAACTCGAAGAATCCCAGGCCTTCAAAAGGAGCAACTCCCCCAAACAAGCTGGTGATCAACGTGCTCCCGGGGAAGATGAGGCAGGGAAAGCTGACACCCTGGAGGGCCGGCATCAGGTAGGTAGGGATGATTTCGTCTTTATCGAAGAATTCAATCGCAAACAGAGTGAGGACGTGAAAGGCTTGATATTTATTGTTGATATAGTTCATACTCACATAAGCTTATTCCTGCAAACACTTTGTGGAAAAGTGATATCTGTTTTTTAGGATACTCCCCTTCTCCAGAAACGCTGTAGAACAAAGCTGCTGCTGGGAGTACATGTCTTTTCCCGATCCATGTTTGATGATACCGTTAGCTCAGAGATGGTAGGACCAAAATTGGTATCACTCACGGGAAAATTGTAGCCGATGGATATACCAATATTGAAGCACTCAGGCTTTGAGGATAAAAATTGATAGGGTCAGCTTTTCATTTAGTTTTATATCTCAGAATGGTGTTATTGGTAGCAGCTTACAATGCCCACGCATAGCCGATCATTTGGGTACTAAAAAGAATTCCCATTGACCGCAGTGCGCTTGATTTCTGGTCAAAGTACAAATCTTCAGTGGCAAGCATCTGTATAAAAGTACGCAAATAGTTCTTGTCAAGCTCTAATCCAATGTCTGGGAGTTGGAAATAATTGACTTACTACGATGGCATATGCAACGTTGCGGGCAGCCATGGAGATGAGTGAGGAATATACAGTTTCTTTCTGTGCTCAGTCAACGTATCAAGGTTAGAATTCCAGGAATGATCATTAGATTATTGAATACTTACAAGACTAAAAGCTCCCGGATTCCACCACTTGGGTCCAGGTATGAGTGCTAAAATGCGACCGAAAAACATGCACATGATCTAGGCAGCCACCAACTTTCGTCAGTAATCATGGGTGGTTTCGTTCAGAATAATGAAAGTGAGAAGACAAACCTGAAGGAAAACGGGTGCAAGGTACACCATGACTGGTTTGAAGATGAAAAGCTAGCACAAAAGAAGGTTTAGATGACGTGAGTCTCAAGGACTGAAACTTTGAGATCAATGTCCAACTCACCACCCCCACGGCTGAACCAATAATACCCATGATGATGCCCGCCAAACAGGACCTGATGGTTATGGCTTGTTCGGCCGGATCATCTTGCAGAGGAAATAATGTCGCTTCGTCGGTCACCGGGCCAGGGGGTTCTAAGACAACATACTCATCGATAGTTGCGGGAGTTTTAGCTAGATAAAAGCTTGGTCTTCGGACCCTAGTATCGTTTCTGACCGGAATGCATTCCAATGATTTAGGTCGTCCTACATGTAAGGCCGATTTGTTTGCCTCCGAAAGGTTAGTATCGAATAAGACTCTCGCTACAGTGTGCCGCCTGTGGTTTTTCTCGCTTGATGGTGATATAGGATGATGAGATAATCGATCATCTTGCAAGGCCGACGGGAATTGTAGGTTATCAGGAAGGATAGCTAGCTTGTGGGCTAGCTTGTCGGTGGAATCACTGTGCATTTTTTGACCAAGGATACGGATGACTGGATCGGAAGAGTTGAAGGGGTGGTAACTGTGGTTCCGAAGTCAGGTATTATGTATGTCCAGAATCCACCATTCTTAAAATCTCATCCCCGACTCAGATTGCGCATGAGGCTAAGATGAACCGGCGCTGAGGGCCTCGTGCAAATACTTATGCATAATTTACCGATGATGGTTGGATCAGTCGATGATGCGCTGGAGAACCTGAACTTAGTTTCAATCGGCTTCGACTAAACGGACTCATAGAAGCAGTTGCTCGGCCACCGGCTCTGACGGCCACGTACATATACATTTAAATACATATAAACTATTTGGTGTGCACATCCGAATTGCTCTTCCCGAGTAGGGCTGACCTATTTGTAACTTATCACCTTCCTAAGGCTGGGCGGACCGGTGCGACTACCGACCGCAGGAACTTGGGAAGCTACATCGGGCCCGCGGCAGCTGCCTGCGAAAGATTCAGAAGCCGTTCCAAACGTGAGGATTGGATGACGGTGGTGGTTCCTTTACCTGCTAAGAGATCAATCCCGTCTAGATAGCGGTGGTCAGTCAATCTTTCCCCCTATTACCGCGCATAATTGAACTTATTAGGGTTCAAGTTCGATTCACTCCGCTGCGCGGGGGGGAGATTGATGAGATTAGTTTGAAAGCTAAACCTTGATATTGAATGCTGTTAAATAAGCTAGCCACATAATTGTATCGCGCTTTCCTCATTCATCTATCATTGTGTTTGAAACATAAATCATCCTGCTCGCATCCTTCACTCGCCCTTCTAGGTTCCTGTTGCTGGTAGTCTCAATCGGTACATCAACACCTCTCAGGAGATTCTCTCAGATCCCTTATAAGGCGTCACTCGTTCAATTCATATTCCACCCCTTGCGGGCGGCCCGGATGAAGGATATGATATTCGAAAAATGATATCATTGTCCGTTCAAGAGTTTGTATGTATGTACATAAGTGGCTTGGTGGTGTATTCGGTGATCACCTTGCTCCGGTGTGGCTGGGAGGAGACAGATGTATGAGTATCTCCTCCGGCTGACTGAGCCGCAGCCGAGTCAACGACAAAGTTGAGGTTTACAGATATGCTAATACTAAGTACATATGTATCCGTTTTTGTGACACAGTATTCTTAAATATTATTATCTATCCACATCTCAATAGGCATTCGTTAACTAACTCAGACCTCGAAACAAACTCGATCCCTCAAGATGGGACTACTTCCCCGAAAGACACTTGAATCGTGTGAGCTATTTCTTCATCCCTCGTCGTGATTCCTTGGTCTCGCCTTGCTGAATAAACGAGGTTTTTTTTTACTTCAGTCAGCAGAATCCATACCTCCAATTTCTGGTTCGCCACGTCCGACATCGACCCGTAATATTCTTTGGGTTGCCCTTCATGAGTTCGGTCTCCACCTTGTTTAAATTGATCATCAGCAGATACTGACGCGATACTCTTTATCTTTTTCTCGATCGTCTGTCTAGGTACCCTACTCGTCGGTTCAGTGATGCTCTCAAATCTAACACAAACTCGATACGATTACCAAGCCACGAGGGTCCAATCGCTCACTCATGCAGATAAGCTCAAGCTTGACCAAGATCAAGCCAATCGGAAGCCCTTCGATCTAAGGGAAGAGTATTTTAAACTTTCTCAGCCCTCAGCACCTGAACTCTCGCATGCATCCCAGCTCTCTACTATACCAGACGAAAGCAAAAAGCAATCAAAGTCGAAACGGTTAAAGAATTGGGAAGAGTGGGATGGTGAACAGGTTAGAGTACAACGTCCTCCTGGCGCCCCCGAATGGGGTGGAGTTGATCCCAGGCAGCAATCACCTGAAATCGAAACTCGGCTCGTTTAATTATCATCAAATGCTCCATGTTCTTGATTCACAAAAATTTGGCTCCACAATAGTCTATTGGTGTAGCCTCAGTTAGTTCAATAGATAAATATGTAGTGTAGCCACTCTTTACCTTTGTAACAGATTAATCATTCCGAAATCTCCCCAGTTCTCAAACAAAGCTGTAATCTTTTTGTCACACATACATTTATTAGCATGATGGGTAGGACTACAGTTACATTTGAAACAAACCTCTTGGTCTGGATTACCCTACGTCAAAGTGCAACATGAAGATTTTAGAACTATTGCTACTTCTAATTTGACTATCATAATGAGAAGATTATTGAAGGTTTTGAAACAGTATCCCTATCCAGGAATCTAACCACTAGCCTGGCTATGCTGCTGCGCTCAAAGGGTTCTGAGGCAATCGTTTGCCCCTCGGGGCCCACGTCTGGTCTTTCACTACAAACGAAGTCTACCCCCATGAGATTTTGTGTGGAGCTCGAGATAATATTCCAGGTGTATTAATCAAAAGTGTCATCTGAGTCTTTGGATGGTACTTATGTGGACTATATAACGGGTAGGCGCAGAGAGTCTTTATAAAGACCAGCGAGTGAGTTAGCACATGATACGAGACTGTGTTGAGACCACGGGCGAGCACAGGCGAGCACACCTTATGTGTGATACAAGAGTCGAGACAGAGATGAGTAACTGAATGAAGAAAAGGAGAAATAGAAAGCAGTACATGATTACTATTTATAACAACATTCAATTAGGTTCCATCTAGGTTACAACTCCGAGTATCACTACATGACCGGTTGAAGAGTATGTCTACTACTGAGAACCCAATATGGACTAGGTCTATCACATCTTATCTTCCCGGAAATGAAACCTTGACAATCCTGTGGAGGTTTTCTGATTCAAGAACCAAATATCATATTATCTTTGTATTGTCAACTCATGATGGGGGATCAAATGCTAATGAAAAAAACGCAACACCATGGGAGAAGAAGATTGTCAAGACGTGCGAGAGATAAAATTTTGTAGAAAAAAACCCGAATTCGGATGAAAAGACGTGGCAAACCATAGCAGTCTGAACGCAATGTCTAGAAACAGGGGCAAAGAAGGCACTGCTCACGCCATTGAGGAAAACACCAGCCAATAAAAGCAACGTCATCTACATCTTCAAGAGATTTTGGTCTTCTGGAATATCTGTACAAGAAAACTTTCAAAGGTTGTATAGGATCTAATTGGGCAAATAGCACATTGATTTGTTGACTGGTATATGAAAATGAATGTATTGTGTATAAGCAACGGTGGGCCCGCTACGCTAACAATAGCTGTAGCGTAGCGTAATGTTAGCTTTTGTCGCTATGCTAACACAAAGTTACTGTTAGCGGTTTTTTTTTCAGCTAACGCTACAAAATTTTTGTCAAAAAAAAAAAATAGCTGTAGCGTAGCGTTAGCGACTTCAAAAAAAAAAAGTTAACGCTACAGGAATTACCTGTTAGCTGACTTGTAGCGGTGTTAGCTGGAACAAACGCTACGCTAACTGTTAGCGTAGCGCTCTTGTCAGCTACGCTAACTGTTAGCGTAGCGCTCTTTTCAGCTACGCTACATGTTAGCGTAGCGCCCTGCTCAGCTATCCCACTCACCCATAGTGAACCAGAAGAGGCTCTCATAAATCAATATTAAGGAGTAAAAAAAAAAAAAAAAAAAAAACTAGCGAATAAGGATAATAATAATATGAAGGCGGTCAGATAGCAATTATTGTGCAAACTATTTGTATATACATTATTTTTTTTTTCTTTAATCCATGAAACAAGGAAGAAATATTGAGACCAATGAACAAGAGCAATAAGAATTTTATTTATTTTCATTATTTTTTTGGGAAAAATTTGTATAGTTGTTAACAATGCCTTGAGCTTGTGCAAACTTTCCAGCCACCTGTATACTGTCTTTCAACCACATGTGACTACTAACACACCTCTCAATTGTCCGTGGGTTCAAGCTTCCTTGGCCACTTGAGCAAACATCGGCAGCAGAAGAAAATGTACGCTCTGCAGCACAAGATGATGCTGAGCTGGCCAAGTAGTCCCTGGCTAATGATGAAAGAACTGGATATGTTGATGAATGAACCTGGAAAGTTTAAGTAGCATTGTTAAAGTCAATATGAGCTAACAAACACAAGTGGACAAAGCTGAGAACAAATAGAAGCTATACCTTCCACCACCTCAAAATACTATTGGGATCCTTTCCATCTGGACCGGTTAAGCGATCCATGTTCTTGACATATACTTCTAGCTCTTTGCTTTCATCTGATGTTTCAGGAGTGTTGAACAAATCAAATATATTATCCTTTTCAACATTTGAAGTATTCTCGTCCAAGATGTTAATGTTTGATTTTTTCTTCTTGTTCAACAAATCCCTTCGTTTAGCAAAAAGGCGGTCCAAAGTTGCTTTGGCTTCCTCTGCTTTTTCAGGCCAGCAATGAGAGAAGATTTTGATGTGAAATGTTGGGTGAAGAACAGTGGCCATTACGAGTGTTTCACATTCAAGCGCCTCTTCTTGGTAGACCTCAAGCTTTTGTATCATTTTCACATACATTGGATGTAATGGATGCCCTCGATTGCATCCTGCCTCTTTCTTCTTTAAATCAGAGATGGTTTGATAGTAGTTTGGCAATACAAAAGCACCTGTAGGACCATTTCCCTCCATCTCCTTGGTCAAACAGTTAAACGGCTATCAAAAAAAATGAGCATTATGTATGAAATATATAAGTGGATCTGTGGAATGAATATATCTTACTTCCAACTCCTGATTCAATTCATTGATCATTATCCATTCCTTGCTGGTAAACTGAATTTCTTTGAAGTAGCCAAACTTCTTGCAATTTTCTTTGCGGCTGGACCGAACAATTTGATCTTGGAATTTACTATACTCATCACGGAGCATTGCATTAATAACCTGAGTTTAACAATATGTCTATCAGTACCATCACATTATTTGGAGGTGAAGCTTAATCAAATACCTCTCTTGCCCTGTAGGCCCGCTCTCGGCTTTGATATTTGATGTTCCAGCGGATTCCATAACCAGCAATCAGACCATTCACTTTTGTTCCCCCTTTTTGCTTCTGGTCATCCTCCGCACGGCGGTCAAATTCAGCTCTCCATGCACTTGGTGAGGTAATCTTTTGTACTACAAAGTCCAGCTATATATCAAAAAAATAAGAAGGAAAGATTCAGTAATTGATTGCTAGTAAAATAAGAAAAATATAAAATATCCAACTGACCGCTTTGGTTAACTCATTCAAGTCATTAGAATCATTTCTATTTGCAGATGATTTCTCATTATTTTTATTCTTTGAGGTGATTTGATCATAGTCTTTGTATCCAGATTCAGTCCCCTCATCATTGTCGTCATTGTCAGTTTCAAGATCTGGCTCATCCTCATCAACATCCGTCTCATCTTCCACCCTGTCTTCAACCAATAATTCTACCGATTGCTCTTCTTCGTCCTCTTCAATTATTGGGTCCATTGTGTCGGAAAAAGGGAAAATTCCAAGGAATGACTTTTTGAGCTTTGGTGGAGGAGGAGCTTCAAGGCCCAATTCTTTCAATCCAGCATTGACAACAAGCGCCATTTTATGACAAAAGCACTTGATATGCATTGTCTTGTAGTTCCAATCCAAATCTGTGGTTTGGGGAAGGGCAACGAGTTTGGAGTGCATTGTTTCGGCCATTGTGTTGTTATTTGATCCCGAATCAGTTGTCTGGCAAAGCATGTGTTTATAGGACAAAAAATAAATAAGTTTTTGGCAGATTACCGGTATCAAATTCCCAATCAAACAAACGACAAGGCCCTGCATCAGAATCTGTATCAAATTCCCAATCAAACAAACGAAAAGGCCCTACATCAGAATCTTCAATTGAAGAACAAAGCCCTCCACTCCCTGGAAAGAAACAGAACAACAATAATCTGAGTCAGCCCTTATCAACCTCCGAAGTTCCAAGCTCACAGGTGATTGATCTTGCTCAAGACTCCGATGACAAAAACACAAAGGCAAAACCCAAACGTAGAAAGAAAAACCCTGAATTTGATGATCCAAAGGATTTTTTTTCCAAACCAACTCAACGTCCAGGTGATGTGTGTAATTCTTGATAGCTAACTGTTTGAAATGAATGTATACTAATATAACTGTTTAAAAAAGCCTTTCAGTAAAGTGGCATCAACCTATGCCTGCTTGTGGTGCAAGACGGATGTCAGGGTGTCTTTAAGCAGCTTTTCAAATCTTCAAACTCATCGTGATGGTTCCCGTCAAAAAGGAAGGATTTCTGATGGATGCCCCAATCGTCATCAAGCAATCTCTTCTGGCGCCAAGCTTCCACCAACAGCACTTGAAGAGGAAAGAATCAAACAGACTACCCAATCTGGATCGCTCACCAAACATTTTGCCCCTGTTGAAAAGTTTGACAATCAGGTTCTGAATCAAATAATAACTCTATGGCTGTTACGGCAATCATTACCTTGGAACCGTGTTGAAGACCCCTATCTCCGAGCTGCCTTCTCCTATTGTCAAGCAGGAGCAAATTTGTTTAAACAAAAGTGGGCTGCAACTTCTGGATGAGTGGTATACTTGGATTTACAAGAGGCTATGATATGCCGGTTGAAGGTGAATGATACCATTGCTTTCAATTACATTTAAAAAAAATATACTTATTTCCCTTTAAACAACATTTCAACAGGATTCTGAGAGCAAGTTAAACTTGATACACGATGTTTGGACAACAAAAGGAAATCGCTTTGGATTTATTGGAGCTTCTGTCTCTTTTATTGATAAGAATTGGAACTATCTAGTGCTGCATCTGACTCTCAAGCTAGTTGCCTGACACCATAAGGGAAGCATGCTGGCTGAACCTGTTGTGAACATATTGAAGAAACATGATTTACATAATAAGATAAGCAATGATGCTGATGAAATGTGACTTCTTTGTGATAAAAATGGGTGCACAATTGACCGGCGTGAATCTGGCGAGGGATGAATCATTCCGGATCGCCTTATTGGTGTGGTTACTCGTGAAGATCTGCGGGTATGGCCACCTGATGAATCAGACATATTTCCATCTTGATTGGGAATTGGTGCTGGTTGACTAGATTGAGATATGTTTGGTTCAACAACAAGAAATTAATTGGAGAGTTGACTCTGAAGTTCGGATTTGAAAAAAGTCTCCTGTTGAAGTTGAGCTCCACGTCAGATGTTTATTGCAAATAGAAACAGTGTATCATCTTCAATTCCCCCTGTTGACAGAAAACTAATCTACACACTGCAATTATTTATTCAAGGCCCATTCCATTTGGTAATTTTTGGTTACCGGTTTTAATTCTTAAAATGAATTCCCAAGCTGATTAATTCCAGGACTCTTTTTCCCTGCTTGAATATATATTTGAGGCACATTCCATTTGGTAATTTTTTATTACCTGTTTTAATTCTTAAAATCAATTCCCAAGCTTACTATTAATAATACCATGGCTCTTTTTCCCTTCTTGAATAGATTTTTATTAAGATTAACTGGTTAGATATAAAAGAATAAACCACAAAAAAAACGCATTCAATATTTAATGGTAAAAGCCTTGGAAATTAAGAGTTTAGAAGTCAGAAACAAAAAGAGGAAAAAATAGTAAATAAAAACAAGATTGGAAGTGAACTAGCTGTTAATGTGCTTCTAGCCATACTACAAAACATATAATAAAAATGATCAGCAAAGTAATGAGCAGAATCTTGATAAAAACCCTTCAAATATTTACTAAAAGTATTAGCAAGACTAAAATTGATTTGGATAGATAAACCAAGACGAGTGAAAAAAGAGCTTGTGGAATGAGGCATAGTACAATGAGTATACTTATTAGCTTGCCAAATCATTTTAACAATAACATGCTGCTGATCAAAATCAATACCAATACGGTGATCAGGAAACATGAATGGACCAGATGTGATATCATAGTTAGAAGAGTCTACCAGGGTATAATCAGAAGTGTGAGTGGGAAGAAATAAAACAAACGCAAATTGGGATATATCTTCAGTATCAGTGTGTGGGGGATTGAAGAAACCATTTGTAGTAAAAGTAATGTGAGGAGTGCAGGTGCTGTCTTCAGGAAGTTCACCATAAGAAAGATTGGGAAAAGAAGGGATATTATATTTCTTCATAAGATCTTGATTCTGTTGAAAGGGAGTACGAGCAAGATCTTTGAAGAGATTACCAATAATATTTCCAACTCAAGAAGATTTAATATAGTGATCATTGTATGCTTTCATCTCAGTTTCATCAAATGCCTTGAT
This sequence comes from Puccinia hordei, assembly GCA_007896445.1. Taxonomy (NCBI): domain Eukaryota; kingdom Fungi; phylum Basidiomycota; class Pucciniomycetes; order Pucciniales; family Pucciniaceae; genus Puccinia; species Puccinia hordei. The sequence goes on along the minus strand of RDRW01000226.1, from coordinate 211,983 downwards.
ATACCGGCCAACTATTTGATGCTCATCATAAGACTTTCTCCAACCGATGGCCCACATGAGCCCACTCCAAATTCGAGCACAGGATGAGACAGGGTTCAGGAAACGTTTAGACTGGTGGAGGAAAGTCGAAATATAGTTGAGATCGTCCAATTGAGAAGGGGTGAGGTCTTTATAAGGAGTGAATTCTACAATAGCAATCACCTCAGTCTTGTCAAGAGGATCAACAATAATATTAATCCCAGACTTCATAAAGTGATAGGTGTTGATTTCATTGTATGCTAAGATGATTTCTGATGGAGTTGGGTGGCGAGTTGGTTTGTTATTCTTCATAGGGATGGTTGGATAGAGATTGTGAGGAGTGTATTTGACGGTGTGCCATGATATGGGTGCATCCTTGATTCCTAAACCCTCTCTACATAACAAACGCTTTTCCCTTTGACGCTTCATCTTGTTTTGATGCTTGGTTGCCTTAACACTTTTATTGTTATGGCTTTGATGATTCAATCAGGATTCCAGAACAATATTGTCCCGAGATCCATCATTCAAAATTAAAACCAATCCAACAAAAGTAATCAAGGCATTCAAGGATCAAAACAATAAGAAATGACAAAAGGAAAAGAAAACAATAACTAGTATTGGTATCATAGTAAATATAATGAAATACATACACTGATCTTTTCCCCATGGCAGATATGAGACGTGGTAGGCCTGCAGGAGTTGAAAATAAGGTCAGCTGATGATTCTGAGGTGGGGGCTCCAAAAAAAAAGGCCAATTGATCAGAGCAAGCTGATCAATTGGCCAGGGATAGTAATTGGGGGGGTTAGGGGACTTACAGAGGCTTGAGAAGGGTAGCAGGGCAAGGCAGGGTAGGCTGGGCTGGGCAGGGTAGGCTGGGCTGGGCAGGGTGGGCTGGGCTGGGCAGGGTAGGCTGGGCTGGGCAGGGCAGGGCAGGGTAGGCTGGGCAGGGCAGGGCAGGGCAGGGTAGGCAGGGCAGGGTAGGCTGGGCAGGGCAGGGTAGGCTGGGCAGGGCAGGGTAGGCTAGGCAGGGCAGGGTAGGGTAGGGTAGGCTGGGCTGGGCAGGGCAGGCTAGGGTAGGCTGGGAAGGCTGGGCAGGGCAAGGTAGGCTAGGGTAGGCTGGGCAGGCTGGGCAGGGCAGGGTAGGCTAGGCTGGGCAGGCTGGGCAAGGTACAGTGTTAGTTTGTGTTTGATCGATTGGTTGATCGTTCAAACGTTGAACAATCAACGTTTGATTGTTCAAACGTTGAGCGATCAACGTTTGAACGATCAAACGTTGATCGTTCAACGTTTGAACGATCAAACGTTGAGCAATCAACGTTTGATCGTTCAAACGTTGAACAATCAATGTGAGGGAGGGGGGTAGAGAAAGAGGGGACTTACAACATGTGGTTGCCCCAGGGTAACGAAAACGGTAGCGAGCGCGGTAGAGTAGCTGGTATCTGGTGGCGGTAGGGTAGCAGAGGTGAGGGTAGTGGACAGGGTAGCAGGGTGGAGGGGACTTACAAGGCAGGTGGCCCCAGGGTAGCAGTTAGTGGGTAGCTGGGCAGCACTGCCAGAATAATTGCCTAGGATGAAGTCATCCCAGTTAAACTGGGATGCACTCAACCAATTTAAACTTGGTTGAAATCAACTGATGAAATATAAATCCAAGGGACCCCCCTTGGTTTTATATTTCATTGGTTGAGGTCAACCTACTTTAAATTGGTTTTTTTGCATCCTAGTTTAACTGGGATGAACTCAACCTAGGCAATTATGCTGGCAGTGCAGATAGTGGCAGGGTAGGGTAGCAAGGTGGTAAGTAATGGTGGGTGGAGGAGAAGGGGAGGGGACTTACCAAGAGGGAAGGGGTGATCCTGAGAGCTAGGTTGAGCCTGGTGGGAGGGATTTGGGAGGTTGAAGCTATTGGAGGAGCTGAGTGAGAGTGCCGGTTGAGAATCAAGAACTTATCTCAAAAAAAAAAAAAATCTTGAAAAAATCTCAAAAAATAAATAAAGATTGAGAATTGAGGAAGTTATCACCAGCAAAAAAAAATTGAAAAAAAAAAAATTCAAGTGACAAATTTTCGAAGGAGACTGGAATTGATAATAAAATAAGAAATCAACCAGGATTTGAAAAAAAAAAAAAAAAAATGGAACCTGAGCTGCATGGATGGGATGTACTCCCACCAATCCCTCCAACTCTCAGGGTAGCCGTGGTGTAGTGGTCAAGATTGACCACTACGCCATGGCTAACCTCCCTCTTACTCTTGAGCACGGGATCAATTCTCACAAGAGATATAATTTGAATTACACAGCTAACAGTTGTCTTGTTAGCTGTCAAAAATCAGTGTTAGCGTGTAATCCAAAAAGCTACGTAGCGGAAAAAATATCAGCTAACAGCTAACATTTAGCGTAGCGTAGCGATGATGCCGCTACGCTACTGAGAACTTCAAAATCTGTTAGCGCCAGAAACATTACGCTACTTGTTAGCGTAGCGGTGAATTTTCCCCGCTAACGCTACAAAAAAATGGCTTGAAAAATTTGTCGCTACGCTAACTGTTAGTGTAGCGGAGTGAAATTTCAGCTAATGCTACAAATTTTCTGGGAAAAAAAAAACCCGCTACGCTAACACGTAGCGGTCAAATAGCGTAGCGGCCCACCGTTGGTATAAGTTTGTTCAAAATGAAAATGAGTGGATGTGTTGAAATACGCGAATAAAGAAAATGTAGGATAGTCGAATCACTACAGAGGGTGTTGACACCAATTGGTGTTCTCCTGGCCGCCCTTGAAGTTGCCATGTCTGGACGAACCTACTTAGGTGAAGCTGAAACCAATAAAGCAGAGCTTTCATACGATAGAATGTGTACTCACAAACCGATCAAACTTAAAGTTCAGTCAGTTTGTCCCGACCCTCACCCAGCTCAGACTCAGGCAGCCTGAAGACCGAAGGCAATCCATGAATGTATCTGCTGGGCGGCTTCCCGTTGAGATGTGTGGAACATGCAGAATCTTTTTAAGAGCCTTGATGCTTGATTGTCGTGCAAAGCTGACCACTACTTTTCGTGGCTATATCGACATCTGGGAGACAAACTAGAAAAGGCCAAACATCAACCCGATGGGACCTGGATTCAGACCTTCCCCGGACACGATAGCTATGCAGTGTATGAATCAGGTCGAGCAGCACAGGTTGTTTCGCAACCGACGTCGGAGCCATCATCAAGGACGCCGAACTTGTGTCATCTCACCGCAATCCACCTCAAAACATCTACTTTGGCCAGCAGAAACAAATCTCAACCGGCGAGCTTGCACTCGTCAACCCCCGGAGCGCTTGTGGCTATGACGGATTCGGCCAGGGTGGGCAATGGTGATGTCTAAAAATGCAATCTTATTATGTTGGATGTTATTAATCACTCCAAAAGCTTCCTAGCTCCCCAAAGAAGCTGGAATGTTTATTCGCGAATAGAGTTGTTAGTAGTAGTGGAGGACTACCGGTCGTGGTCTAGATTGCTAGTTTAAGAGGAAGAGCCAAACTTTGCTTGCTGGCGAAGATTGGTAGCCCTCACCAGCCAACGAGGTTTAGGCTCAGATGTTCCGCTCTCAATCAACCCATTTGAGAAACAGGAAGTGCTCCAGTGGGCAATTTCCCGATGAATTTAGAGCTGTCACAGATGTATTCAATCACAACCAATCTGTGCTTTGATTTAATAGATCATGATGTTAGAAACCACCCATATTTGTAGATATACTAATTAGAAACCCCAGAATCCCTCAAACAACTACCTTACCAGACTTTTAGGATACTAATCCCTAACAACTAGACCTAAAGCCCAAAGCCTAGTCCTAACTCTAAACCCTAATCTTAACGAGGTAACAAGGTTCCAAGAGACTTGGTGGCAGATGAGATGTAAATTGAAGGGGTATGTTTTGATTCGCTCCCATTGCCCCTGTTTGCTTTTAGCTTGGCGACCGTGCTAGGTCCTATTCATCGAAGAATGAAAATAGAGATCCGTTGCTCACAAGTATGAGAATAAGATTGTATTTCTGGTCACATTGTATGCAACTGAAATGAATGACATTTCCTCATGATAGAGTTAGAGTCTAATGTGTGGGAGTGGATTTCTCTTCCAGGCTGATGATGTACGCCTGCCCATCCGGTAGTCCAGTCCGATCATTCTGTTGAGGTATTTTCGCGACTCTCATCCTACTACCCAGGCCTGCACCGTCTCGGTCTGGGGTGCAAGGTCTGCCTTTGCAAGAATCTCGGGCCATATAAGCTTGAAGTCACATCACACTTGGCCCTGCTGCACATATACCACCACTTCAATATCGCCTCATCATCTTTACCCGTGTAGAATAATTGATTCTTGATTTCATCCGTAAAATAACTCAAACATGTTCCATTTTGGCCTCTCAGTCTATATCCCCCTCTGCTTGCTGGTGCTTGGTATGGTTCAAGGTCTCAGCTTAGTCAGCCGCGGCGATCCCTCCTCAAGTGGCACCAATGTAGCCTCGGCCTCATTCACTGGATCAGGCATCACTGCCACTTTCAAGTTCTCCTCTAACCCATTAACATCTGCAACCAGAGTTGATATCAACGTCACTGGACTAAGGAGTGGATTTGACAATCCCTATCATAGTAAGATATTGAAGCTGTTAAATTCTGACTAATTAAACCGCTGAAAATTTAACTATTATTTTTCTGCCTAAACTTCAGTCCATTCATATGGTGTTGGAATGAACTCGAACTGTACTGCTACCGGGCCTCATTTTAATCCTACCAAAGCTGTAGATGGACACTGCGATCGCACCGATCCAAAGCGGTGTGAAGTTGGGGTATGTGATATGATATTTTCCTGCCAAAGGATCTCTTTCTTTGCCATCGTTTTGGACTAACTGACAAGATTTGGTTCTTCCTTCTGATGGTTTGCATGACAGGATCTGGCAGGCAAACACGGAAGCCTTTTGAGTAGCCAAACAGTTTTCAGCACCACCTACGAAGACAGCTCTTTGCAGCTCTCCCGCACTGCGGGCGGAATTTTCTACCGAAGCATCGTCATACACGGCCGAAACAAAACAAGATTGGCCTGTGGTACGTCTACAAAACTTGGCAGCACGGCTGAACCACACATATTTCCATTTTTCACTTAAAAAACACGTTTTACCCTACAGGTACGATCATTCCTACAGCGGCCTCTCCTGCTGAGAAAAAAGTAGCCGAATTTCTGTGATTGCTATGGGAGCAGAAGCTTAGGAAATCCATCTGGCGACGGGGCTCTTCATGTTCCACTGAAGAAATTTCGTAGGACACACTTACTTCAACTTCATATTTTCACTTTTTTGTGTTTTTTCTGTATTTTTTCACCTTTTTGTGTTTTTTCTGTCATCAATGTATTTGTAACTTGTTTATTGTGATTAGGGTGCTTATAGCGGTAACATATTCTAAAGTAACCATTCTTGCTAGAGGGCTTTCAAATGATTAATTGGAACCTGGAGACACTCATAGTGTGTAGGTTCTGAGCATAAATTCAACCACTGAAGGGCATTTCACATGGAACCTTGAATCACATGTTCAGAGCGGTAAAGGAATAAAAGAGAGGGAAGAATTGCACCAGGTGAGCTCGATTGATGCTTTGTCAAGCAGTCGGGCCAAGAGAGATGAAATTTAGGCAGCACGTGCCTACCTATCGAAGCCCGAGGATCAATTTTACTATGTGCAGTGCCAGGATGCATCACCGGCCTCTCAGCCACAAGTCTCAACCGGGGAGCTTGCTGATGGCCGCCCTCGGAGGTCCTCCGGCCCAGACAGCTTCTATGGCATTCTAGGTCTGCATGTACTTAATTGCATCTTGGCATTGCCGACAGGATTGACTCTTAGCCCATTGATAATTCGGTGCCAGTCTATCGGGAGGTCCTTCATTATACTCAGAATCACTGTGTCAGTCTTCAAGAAACTTGGGAGTGCATGTATATGTACTCTAAGCTAGACACACACAGGCCAATTTTGAAAAAAATTCCGCTAATCAAGTATGACATGTTTAGAGCACACATCGAAGTGTCGGGCTTAAGGTAAGGGTGCCGGGAACGAAACCGGGCTTCTTTGGGCTAACACCGCGGTATTGGTTTCCTCCCGAATCAGCACAACCCCTTTCCTCCCCCCCCCCAGATTAGACTGGAGCTGTCGGATCTTAACAGTCGGCTTTGCCACGACGTTTGGTTGCCACTCACACTTGGCTCAACCTTGTCTCTCCCTCTTATAATATTACTTTGCTCCCTTACATCCACTGGCCCTTTTCTCCTTTCTCTTTTTTTCTGGGAGGATTTTCAATCCCTACTCATGTGCTTTTTACTACATTTTTCTAGTCAAGTATTCCTAGGCACCTACTTATCTCATCTACATATAGTTTTATTCTAGTGAAGCGACATTTGTTTCTGCTATAAATCATCGCATCCGATATCTTATTTTTTATTATTCTGTTCTGTGTTGTTCAGTCATCAAGAGTATATATCCATTCGTACATATTTCTTTCTTCAAGCCAAAATACTCGAGGAAGAAGTACACAAGCATGGATAGATTATTGAAAGTGCTTGGACTTATTCAGCAGTCGATCTTAAAACCTATTCAACTAAACGAGAAACTAACGAATGGCTTGAGTCTGAGTGGGAGAACAAGGACGATGCAGGTTGACAAGAATGAGCAGGAGACACGACGGCAGGTGGAGAAATCGAGGGATGAGATCGAGGAGCGAAAGGACGCAGGTCACGAGAAGCTAGGCACGAGGACAGAAGCGAAAGGTCGACCGCACTCGTCGAGCTCTTGCTCAGAAGCCCTGACCCACCAAGAAGATTTGTCCCACTCTTCCACATTGTCTTCGGAAGATGAGTTGGCCTTGATCCCGTTGACCGACGATAGCGAGTCTCCGATCATCACCGTCCGGTCCTGCTTGGTCGGCTTGCTTGTCGCTATCTTGGGCGCCTCTGTCACTCAGGTATGTTTCTCCCACACCCTCATGCTCAAGCTTCGATTTCTCCACAACTTACCTCTGATGTACGTATTGTTTTATGCAATGTGTGTTTAGCTTTTCTTGTTCAAGCCGGTCCACATGCGTCTCCAGCCTGCTTTTCTCCAAGTAAGTGCAACAAAACCATCAGAAATGGCTTTTTTCAGGTTGCATGTGTTTTAATTTGGTGATGGAATGAAACAATTGTAGATCACTGCGATGCTTTTGGGACGTGCAGCGAGCTTAATACCGGGACCAATCTGGTGGAATCCAGGCCGATTCAGTATGGTAAAGATATAAATCATACTCTTCATTATTATGTTTTTTTTACACAGTTTGAGGATAAGGTAGAAAAATCTGAGCTGGGCACATAATGATTTTATTTATCGCAGAAAGAAACCGTGTTTTCTTCTCTAATAGCAACCTCAGCCAGTGTCGGCGCATACGCGATAGAAGTGGGTTTCTTTCCATACAATCACTCATAACCTGCTTACATAACCTCCTTTTAACCCTAGTTACATTTTGTTTTATTGTGATGAAAAAGTTACTTGCAGCCCGAGAATTATTTTTCGATCAAGTGTCGAGTTTCGGGAGCTCATTTGTGATTCTCCTAAGTTCGCAACTAATAGGATACGGCTGGGCAGGACTATTACAACCGATCTTAGTCTATCCTACTCATGTCTATTATCCGTACGTCTTTCGTTTCTTTTTGATGACTACGAAAATCGAAATATTAAATCAAACTATTGTGATTATGTTAGAGAAATCCTTCCTTCGGTTTCACTATTTTATTCTCTTTGTGGAGACGGACCAGTTGCCAAGGACCAAATCAAGTTCTTCAAGCGGGCGTTTCTAGCGATGGGAGTATGTAAGTGGTAGTAATTCACTCCCCAAAACCCTGTGATAGTCAATCTAACTCGCCTTTACACATGACAAACAAACAAAACAGATGAAATTTTTCCAGCATATATTGCCCCGGCCTTCCAAGCGATCAGTGTGTTTTGCTTAACTCTCCCCAAGAGTCAGGTGGTCACGAACATTTTCGGGGGCTCCCAACCATTCGAAGGCTTAGGGCTTTTTAGCATCTCCGGGGATTGGGCGCTCGTTGGAGCCCACGGTCCTCTTTACACTCCTCTCATGGCTCAGGTAAGAAGTAATTGCAGTTTTTTTAGATACTGAAGTTTAATTAAAGTTTTTCTTGCTTGGTAGGTTCATCATATCGTTGGGCTCTTGCTTTCTCTGTTTGTTTTGTCGTTTGTTTACACTTATTCTTGGTATGGTAAGCCGCCCTTTCCCTCTTCTTGCAAATCAAAAACTAAAAAAAAAAACTTGCGAGAGTGAAAGAGGACTTATTTTGGTACAATAGATGCTGGCATCGACCAAAACTTTCCGTTCATGTCGGTCTCATTACTGACCTCAAATGGGACGACCTATCCGATCAAATCGTTGATTGATGCGGACGGCTCGTCGAATGAAGAAGTGATCCAAGAGTTTGGCGTGCCCTTCTTTACCTCGACCTATGTGGTTGTCCAGATAGCTGCCTCCTTGGCGATGACTTCTGCAATCACCCATGTGCTCTTGGAGAATTACCCACTGATCTTTGGGATATTTAAAAAGTCTCCGAAAACTGCACCCGTCGATCCTCATAGACTCTTGTGCCAGAAATATAAAGATTTTCCAAAGTGGTACATGGTTTTTTTTTCTCTCTCTCTCTTGGAATTCACTTGAAAGATACTTATTCAGTCACCATGATTAATTTGATTTTCTCCAGGGCTTTTGGGTTGATCTTGGTTTTGTCGGTTGGATTGGCCATGGGTATCTCTTTCTTGAGTCAATCAGGACTTCCACCGCTCGGAATGCTCTTTGCGATAATCCTATCGAGCGTCTTAACGTGAGTGAGGTCATTTATATAAATATATCAGTCTGAGAGAGAATGGGAAACTGAAGTGGGTTTGCGTGTGTGATAGACTCGCGGTAGGTTTTCTGAATGCGATCACAGGATTTCATTTACACGTATCAGGGGTAGTGCAAATGTTTGGGGGGTTATTATTCCCCGGGAATGCGTTTGGGAATATGTGGTTTACGACCTATGGAGCTTCGACGGTGAACCAATCGATGAACATGCTCAAGGATCTCAAGCTGGGACAGTATATGCATCTTCCTCAGAGCTTTGTTGTTCTTGCTCAGATGCTTGGTACCCTGATTGGTATCTTTGTAAATTATGGGGTCATGAAGACTATCATCCACAGTCAGCATGAAGTTCTTTTTACTTCTGGAGGTGATGGAGTTTTTTCTGGTGTTGCCATTACCTCCTTTCAATCCCAAGCCGTCAGGTAATTTGATTTTCTCTAATTTTGCCCAAATTGAGGGGGGATAGAATTGATCTTTTTTCATTTTATTTTTTTCAAGTTGGGGAGCTTTCGCCCAAAGAATGTTCCTTGCCGACGAGAAATATGTGAGTGGTTGGGTACTGTCGATATAAACAGTGGTGGGTTTGGAGAGAACTGATTTTTTTTTGACGGTGCGCTTAGGGAGCGATTCCATTGGCATTAGTTGTTGGCCTATTCCTTCCGATCCCGTTCTTTGTCTTACATTGCTTCTGGCCAAGATACGGATTCAACTTGATCAATATGCCCCTTCTAACTGGAAGTATTGCCGCAGGATATCCAAGTAATAAAATCAATTGAAAACATGTTATGATCAATAGTTTGTCAACTGATTTTTCTTCTTTTTCTTTCTTTTTCAAGTTGCTACGGCTGGTAGATTTTTGAATGTCTTAATAGGACTGGGTTCACAGTTTTGGGCACGAAGATACAGGACTCAATGGTATGTGGTTAACTTCAACAAGTCAGACTAAGAGATTGATCTAGATTTGGTTTTGTGTTTGATTTGTATGGATTAATTTACTTGATAGGTTTATGAAGTACAACTATGTGTTGTCTGCTGCGTTGGATGGTGGTGCTCAGATGATGATCCTGTTTCTCTCAATGGTTTTCCAGGGTGGAGGTGGAAGTAAGGTGACCTTTCCAACGTGAGTGTGTAGAGCTCTGATGTCAGTGAGTGAATGAGGAGGAGTGCTGATGTGATTGGGTTGGGTTGGGTTGAGTAGTTATTTCCTTAATCCAGATCCAGCTGGGCCTAAGGATTACTGCTACATGTCACCCAAGTTGTAAAACATGAGATCAAAAATATTTACATATTCATTTAAATTTAAATAAAAATAAAATATTGGAGTCGGAATATAATCCGAATTACATAATAAATTCAACTTTGAGTTTTTGGCTCTCTTGTTGAGTTTTTTGTTGTAACCCAGTTAGGGCTACCTTTAGAGCTCTCCTAGACCCCCTGTAGACACATGTATATATAAATTATGTAGTAGTTCTACACTGATATAAAATATAATCAAGAACAAGTTCCACCCTTTGTCTGTATTTGGCTGTGCCTGGGATGTCGGTGAGAAAGAAACAAAGAGAGTCAGGAAAAGAGAGGATCACCAGCATCACAGGGAGGAAGAGAGAAAATCTGATATAAGCAATTGGACGTAGTATATGCTAATAGGATGTAATAGTCTGTTGCACATCATTTGTAATCTCTCATGAGATGATGACACTCCCAGCCAAACTTTAAATGATGTCATCCACTCTCAAACCGGCCATCGACTATCCGAAATCCAGCTCCTCATCCAAACGGCCATTAAAACCCAGCTCGAACCAAATAAAATAAAATAACCACCATGGACTCAACCGGTTACGAACAACCCCAGAAGCAAACACTCGAACAACTAGACTCACTAAGACAATCACTCAAACCAATCGAAGTTAGTAGTTACTCTCCTAGATAGGAACATTTTACAGATCTAAAACTAATCAAACTTATCTCTAACTACAGTTTGACCCTTACCCACCCAGGAGAACCCAACCAGAAGTCTTCTCACTAGGACGAGTACAGTCAGTCAGTCAACTCATAGCAAAAAATAAAATAAAAAAAAGAGCTAAATGAAACCAAACCACTAACCAAAAATTAATAATAACAAAAACATCAACTCTCCACTCAGATTCTCACTCGAACAGCCACTCCAACTACTACTCTGCAATGCACACATCCTACTCTTCCTCATCTCACCCGGTTCACCTACCCCTACCAGTCCACCACAACTGGTCAGGATCGACCTCAACGAGCCAGCGATCGTCGACTCAATCCCACTCCTCATCCCATCACTCGTACTCTCTCAGACAAACAACAACCAGCCGAGCTCAATCTACCGCATCCACTGCGATCCAACCGGAAGGCATCTAATCATCTCACTACACTCAGCTCAGAATTACTACGTCTCACTCTCACCAGCCTCGATCAACCATCAACGCGCTACAGCCCAGCATTCCCTCAACAGGAGAACCCCGATCACCCCTGGGCCGGCGATCAAACTACTGCCAAAGCTCAAGGGTCTACTCATCAGCTCCGTCGGCTGGCATCACTCTAGCTTCAACGGACTCCCCCAGAGCTCAACCCGAGAAATCATCCTAGCCACCTCTACCGGCGCACTCTTTACTACCCTCCTCGTCGACCATCACAGCCAGGAACCAAGCTCAGATCTCTCGATCACCGCCGCATTCTCAAGAATCGATCGGCCCACCGTCGATCGATATCTTAAACCACTCTACACCCTACCCAACTCATCCGATGACCCGATCATCACTGGCATCCACTGGGATCTCTGGTACCAACACACCCCACAAAATACTATCATCAAACGCGCCCTCGCCATCGTCGTCACTTCTACCAGGCTCTTCCAATTCGTCGATCAGGTCGGCATCCTCAAGAGCAGAAGAGATGAGGATCCAAATGATCAAGTACTCGAACGTCTTTTTGCCTCATACCAATCCAATCGAGTCTTACCAAGTCAGTTAAAGCCATTTTTGGATTTCTCTCTTTCTTTCTCTTTCTTCCAGCACTCTCACATTCTTTTCTTCCGTTTCTCCACATTTTTGTCTTTCTCATCTCAGAATCTCTCGAGCTTCAAGGTGCCAAGAACAGTCAGCTTTATGTTTATAACCCAATCAATCCTACCTCCAACTCCCAGTACCTGCCCAATCCACCGATCCTCTCTTGGATGACAGGCGCGGGGATATACTGTGGGGAGATCGTACATGGGACGCAAGAGGCCGGGGATGGAGTCATCGGTCTATCCGAACTCGTTCACTTTCCATCCCCCAATCAGCCCCAAACCGCTCTCTCATCTTCATCAACACTACCAAATCCCAACCCAAATACTTACTCAGAACCCCCACTCGCATTCTGTCCAACCGAATATCACATCGTTCTTCTATTCCCCGACCAGATACAGATTGTTTGTCGACTTGATAGTCGGATCGTCCACGAAGAGACTCTTGACCTGGTATGTCATATTTCCTGATTAGAGGCAAATAATCATCTGCTAATTCCGTGGATTCACTCCACAGAAACTAGATGAGAGGATTATAGGGATTACCACCGACTCGGTCGAGCAGACCTACTGGCTCTATTCAGAGGAATCAATATTTGAGTTGGTTGTTAAGAACGAAGGCCGCGATATCTGGAAGGTTTATCTAGCCCGTAAAGATTTTGACAAGGCATTAAGCCATGTGGATGTAAGCATTTCTTTGAAAACAAATCACAATCCCATCACTGGCAGACACCAACCATTTCAAATTGAACGCGGATTTAGATGGCGATTGATCGGGACAAAATCTTGGTCAGTCAGGCCGACCATTATCTCGAAACAGCCAAATACATCTCGGCCGCCCAGATCTATGCTCAGTGCTCGAAGCCTTTCGAGGAAGTCGTCCTGGGCTTCATCGATCGTGGCGAACGAGACGCTCTTCGGTATTATCTCATCAGCCGTCTCGAGCGCCTGAAACGGCAGGTTTGGCCCTTCGTGTTCCCGCTCTATAATTAGATGACTTAACTCTAACTCGAAACGGGATTTTCTTTTGTCAGGATTTGACTCAGCGGATGATGTTGGCTACCTGGTTGACTGAAATTTATTTGGCCAAGATCAATGAATTAGAGGATTTGGCCGGCGTAGATCTTTCTGCTGGCGATCAGACTGCTAATATTGTTGCCGAGCAACAATTGATCGAAGATGAACTGCAGCAGTTCTTGAGGACTTACAAAGTTTAGCCCCAATCCTTTCGGTAGTTTTGCCTGCATGTACCGAGAGACTAACATGTTTTGTTTTTTGTCCACTTTGCAGGCCGATCTAGACCAGCGCACCATGTTTGATCTTATCACCAGTCACGGTAGAAAAGACGTGATGATCTATTACGCCAATCTGGTTGGTGATCATCAACGTATCATTCGACATTACATCCTCGAAGAAGATTGGAAGAAAGCGGTTGATGGCCTCAATCGACAGGCTGATCTCGAGTTATACTACAAATTTGCACCCGTCCTTATCAGTAATGATGCCCGCTCAGCTACAACCGCGTTCATGCGTCAACCTAAATTGGATGTCAAACGCCTCATCCCGGCACTAATCCCTCCTCGATCATGCGTCAAGAGAAGTACCAACACTGACGAGAATTCGGAGATCGTGATTGAATACTTGAAATTTGCCATATCAAGACTCAACAACTCGGACGCACCAGTCCATAACGCTCTCCTAACACTCTATGCCACACAAAAACAGGCTGACGAAGGGCCACTCTTGAGATTTCTAGCCACTACGCCCGATAACCCGTTGACGGGGAAGCCGTACTACGATCTCGACTACGCACTTCGGATCTGTAAGGTCAATAATAAACTGCAGTCTTGTGGATTGATCTACAGCAAGATGGGCCTCTATGAGAGCAGTGTTGATCTGGCTCTTCGGACGGGAGACCTCGAGCTTGCAAAGATCAATGCGGAGAAGGCGGAGGATGATAGGTTGCTACGAAAGAAGCTGTGGCTGAAGATTGCGGAGTATGTGGTACATCATCAGAAGGATATCAAGACAGCGATGGAGTTTCTAGAGTCGACGGATCTACTGAAGATCGAGGACATCTTACCCTTCTTCCCGGACTTTGTGGTGATTGATGAGTTCAAAGAAGCGATCTGCAACGCCTTGGAGAGTTACTCGAGCAATATCGAGAAGCTTAAGGCAGACATGGAGGAGTCGAATCGGACGACCCAGTTGATTGAGGAGGATCTCGGAAAGCTTTCGAGTCGGTTCTTGGTCATCAACCAAGCCGACGAATGTTGCGGATGTCAACAACGCCTATTGAGCCGGCAGTTTTATCTATTCCCATGTCAACACTCATTTCATGCCGATTGTTTAATCAAGGAAGCCATGGGTCACATGCCCTCGTACCAGCTCCGGCGGATGTTGGCGCTACAGACCAAGCTTGGAGCCCACCAAGCCACCATCCAGACCGGGCCCGCCCAGCGCTCCTTAATCCCAGCTGGGATCCTGTCGGACTCGAAAAAACTCGCTCTTGCTAGCGTACATGGTCTAGACCATGTCCGCAAATTGATCATCCCCGACGCCCTCGTGGGTCTTATTGGCGGAGGCGTCGGCGTGTTTGGATCCGGCGTAGAAGCCTTGGGAGGCGTGTTACCTATTTCTAAACTCACTAGATCTTCTTCTTCTCCTACTACTACTAATATAACCAAAGAAGAGGTTGTCGATCCTAAAAAACCCGCCAGTCCATTCACCAGAATCGTCGGGCATCCTCCCCCATCAACTGCTACTAGTGGTAGTCGAAAGGTTCTTAATGGCACTTCGGCTTTGGGTCCCTCGATGGAGATCGAAAAACTTAAAAACGAACTCGACATTCTTATCGCTTCTAATTGTCCGCTTTGTTTCGGATCTGTTGCTGCCATCGATCTTCCATTTGTTAAAGATGGGGAAGTAGAGATATAAGACTGACATGCAATCTTGTATTTAGACTGGTTATATGTATATATTGAAATTACTTGATTCTTTTGTGAAACGAAGATTGAACATGTAGTTGCATTTAGCTATGTTTGTATATTAATCACTTCAGGAGGGAGTTACTCAGATTTGATTAGAAAAGATTATAAGAAGAGGAAGTAACCGACCACATTTCGAGCAATCATGCTGGTCATGTGTAACGAGATTGACATATCCAGTCGTTGGAAATAGTTAGATTTTTAATTAATTAACCGGGTTTTGAACAAATAATTCAAAGATTACTTCTAGAAGGCGTTTTTTTTTCTTAAGAAGCGGTAAAAAAAAAGTAATTATACCCATCCATGTTTAATTTTCTTAGATAAGATTTAAAACTTTTATAACGATCTATGCCCTACCAAACAAAAACAATCTAACTGAATAATTATCTAGAGATATACATATGTATGTATGGAGAAAACATATATAAAGAGAAGAGGAAAGGAATAAGATAAACAAGTTTTCAAGTGTAACATTGGGAATCATCAACGAATAGAATGTGCGAATTGGAAAGAAGTGATTGATAAAAGTCGGATCGACTCGACAGAGGAGAGCAGAAGAGATATACAACAGAGAGGGGACCAACAGGCAGACTAATAATCATCCTCGACTGAAGATCGACTTTGCAAGAAGGGGGCGGCGGCCGAATCGGAAGCTGCCAATGGATGGTTGCTGCTGTTGTTGTCAGGTCGAGCAGACGAATTAGTAGGCCTTCTCAGGAAATCTTCTTCTTCGTCGAGGTCTAGGAAGAACGAATGGGCATCCGAGTGGTGGATCGCTCCCTCTAAATCGATCGGTTGGATGGTCGTGAATATATTCTTTCCACTCCTGCGATTACCAATCATCGATGTGGACATGTATTGGTTCGAGAAGATTAGAAAGGAACAGATAAACCAATCAATTGTGTTAGTTTGTACTTGTTGGGTTATTCTAGCCCTCTTAGTCAAAAGGGTGGGGAGGGGAGGGGATATGCTGACCTTCTTAGCATGAGTGCTAATCTAAAGAACTGGATTCCGTTTCTGATCACTAACAAGAACGTGTCAAAGACCTCTTCTTTCTTCGCCTTGCAGCCTTGAGAAAAGATCACCATCACCGTCACTACACAGAACAGGGTGATCATCAGATCTAACCAGTTGAATGGCGACTTCCAGAATTGCTATACCCGTGAACCCAAGCCAAGATTGTTATTCGTCAGTGGTTCTCTCAGGAAGATGCGATAAGACAGTATGGGGTTTTTTTTTTTTTCTTCTTTTCCTAAAAAATAATAATCTAAGAAACGGACCTTTCCAAAAGCTACCAGCCGGATGACCACTTCCAATATCATGGCCAAATTGACGATTATTTCGAGGATGTAGAAGGATAAAGTGGGGCATTCAGATAGAAGCGATAGGATAACGGTTGTCAGCTATCCTTTTGAAGATCGATTAGATCGTATTAAATTGATTTGATTTTATTCATCAAGGTCCATAGGAGGGAGGGTGAGAGAGAGGATGGGTGAGTTGAATGACAGATGTTTATGTCAGCGAATAGATTGCCGATGGAATAGAGAGTGTGGAGTGTGGTGGAAGAATTATATCTGGATATAGATAGGGGGGAGCTTACAGATAGGATGGCCATGGAGAGATAGAGGTAGAGGTATATCTGACTGAACACGAATCGGTTAGCGATTCCCTTGATCCATTCTTCGCGGGATAGATGATAATGGGACCTAGAAGGCCTGAGATCGGGAGGGGAACAGTCAATGAGACGGTCAAGAGAGAGGAGAGTGAGAGGGGACATTACAGGAAGCTGTTTGGGTTTGAGCTCAGTCGAACCGAATCAGTAGGTGGCCGATGAGAGTGGTCGGAAGGCTCGATTGGATTCATGAGATGCTTGTTCCTGCGTTGGTGGGTTGATGAAGATGTCGAGTTGGTGGTGTTCGTTCTGTGTGGACTGTCTGCCGCTGTCGGCCGGCTAGTATAGCCTCCACCCGATCCGGACGGGATGCCCGTGGATAGCCGGTCGAAGAAAGTCAGGTTGAATAAATTATTAGAATTTTTATTTTTTATTTTTATTTTTTGGTAAGTTATACAAAATCCTTCAGGACGAAATAAATAAATTTCTAAAAACTGATTTGATGAACAAGAGACCTAAATTTACAAATTCAAATTCAACAAAACCCATCTGTCGTACATACATACATGATACAGCATCATTATAAATACATTGCTCTCATTAAAACAATTTCCCAGCTCTCTCCTGATCTTACTGAAGTGCTCTACTCCAACTACTTCCCAAATCCAAATGGACATACATACAATTAGCTGACTCTTTGAAGCTCATAAGTCTTAATCCTTTACGGTTCTTTCGCTGAGTTTTAGGGTTAGCGATACCCCCGGGGGCTCCTCAACTGCCGAACCGAGCGTCCCCACACTGATCGGGGAGTACATAGAAGAGGTCTTTGAAATGGAGGAAGAATGTGATTTCTTGAATCATTTCCAACCAAGCTCCACCCAATTATATACACATCACAAATCCCAACTGGGCCATAATGTTAAGAACTAGAGTTGAAGGCCATGAAAGACTTATTTTTAAAGAGTCCTAAAATTGTGAATTGGTAGGACTAAACTATTTGTAGATTGCATAAGGAAAAAAAAGAGGAACACTATATTGTATTTATAGGATGTGTTTATGTAAAAGAGAAATTAGGCTATTATTAGTGTGAGAGAAAGTACAAGCTTGTTGAGAATGTCAATCATGACATATTCTGTAGTTAAGTATAATCACTTATGTAATGATTATGTAATTGACTACAACAATTTTTCCCTCAACCCATGTGGACAATCAAACACATTTTCAAATGGGCTGAAAATTGTTTAGTAGAACCTGCCTCATGATAGGTATTGGATTAGGAGGAAAGTGAGCATTTTTTTTTTCAACCAATAATTATCTCCAGGAGAGATATGGTGCTTAAACTGCTTCACTTCAACAGGATTGCTGTGACCAAATAGGTTTATCACCCCATCAGAAAATCACTTCAGCATTGCATTAACTGGCATATGGATTCTCTCCACAAAATGTAGATGAATATTTTTGAGTGGGAGAGACTGTTTTTCTCTACACTCTGATGATGTTTGTTCACAACATTATCTCATTATACCAGGATGAATAAACCTGAGACCACCTAACCTAACCCTGCAGACAAATATTGTGAATATGAGGACCATGGGTTCCCTGGTTGGCTTGGATCAACTGATGGGATGAATGCACTGGGTGTGGAACAATTGTCCTCAGGGTTAGGTAGGTCAGTTTAAAGGCAAGGAGAGAACTAAGAGAATTGAGGTGGAAAAAAATGGGGGCTTATTATCATTTAGTTAGGGGCTTACTTGTATCTAGTTGTATTTCCCAGAACTCTCATTGTATTCCTCTTTTTTTTTTCAAGAGAAACAGAAGTGATAAGGAAAAAGAAAGAAAAAGAAAAGAGGAATACAATGAGAGTTCCGGGAAATACAACTAGATACAAGTAAGACCCTAACTACATGATCATAAGCCCCCATTTGTTTCCACCTCAATTCTCTTAAGAACTACCACAATGATACTAGAGATTTTTGACAGCCAAAAACTTTGAATCTGGTGCTGTTTTCTTTTTGGTACACCTGGATCTCTCAATGAAATCAATGTATTGCACCAGAGCCACTTACCTGATGCACTCCTATCTGGAACAGAGGATCATGTTTTTTTCAAAGTCAACAACAATCAGTAAGAACATCCATAATATTTAGCTGATGGAATCTATCCTCCTGGGTCAACACTTGTCAAGAAAAAATTTCAAACCCCCAAGGTGATGCCAGCCACCATTATGCTAAGCTTCAAGAAGCTGCAAGGAACAGTATTGAGAGAAAATTGTGTGTTTTTGAAATCAAGATGAAGAATTATCAAACAAACTTGCTCATTATGGGATATAGAAGACATGATCAAGAGAACAATGCCATTTTTGCATTATTTTATGCAACATGATTTTTTAATCAAGATCAGATCATGATGAATCTATTCGAAAACATCCTGCATCTACTCAAGTTATATCAAATCATAGATTAGAGACCCCTCTTTTAGAACATTCATAAATGGCTTATATCCAAATAAACCAAGAACTTCACAATTATGTAACCCATTCCAGGTTAACTGAGCACCTGAAGATCCACAATTGGCTTGCAAGGGGGATGATGGCTGGAAAATATATATTTTTTGCATATAAACTCATAAGTTTTCAATAATAGTTATTTTCATACTTACTCACACAATATTTAAATATTCATTTCATTTTGGAATGAAAAGATGTTTCTTTGAAAAGTTATTTCTCATGTTTATATCTGGTTATAATTTTTTTTTATATTATATTATATTTTATTTCATTTATAAATCATATTAGGGGGTGTCAAATGTGACCAAATCTACAATTAAAACCTGCTGATTAGAAGTTGCCAAATCCATGATTTCTAATCAACAGGTTTTCAAAATGGGGTAGCTAAAAAGCAAACAGATTTTGAAAATTAAACACCCTGGTTTTCCATCCAAATCCTTCATTTCCAAAATAACCCATTAAAATCACATCTCACATCAGCTCACACTTCACCGTTGAATCCATTGCCTCTTGTCAAACCAAGAAAACATGACACCTCACCTCAAACAATCATGTGACAAGCACCCTCTCAACACAAGCAACTATTTCAAGCGTTCAACTCTGCTGCAACAGTATTGATATTTGACTCAGGACTTGAAGATTTCTATTTTTGTTTTTGATCAAAACTCCAGAAAAAATACCTCAATGCCAGAGGCACCACTACACAATTCCATCCTTGTTATTTACCTGTCAATCATTCAAGAACTTCCTCAATCATGCTTCCTCCAGCTTTTTTGAATGTTGTTCCTATTTTTCCTCAATCTTCTGTTAAGTTAACTAGCTTATCTTAGTCTATGTTATATCTCCTACATACATTCTATTTTATAGTCATTCCTTTTTCTCTCCCTCATTTCACTCCTATGTCACATACATGTTACTTAGTCAATCAGTGTACTGAGAACAGCAGACGTGGAAGGATTCCTCTTCTCATCCTTCCACAACCTCATCCACTCACCATTAGCCTTGTGTCTGCTGTTCTCAGGTGAGCTCAATGTTTCTCAGTTTCTTCATGTTTTCATTCTCTTCTTTCTCTCTTTCACAAATGAAAACAATCCTTCCACAACCTCATCCACTCACCATTAGCCTTGTGTCTCCTGTTCTCAGGTCATCTAGCTGTTGGATTTATTAACAACTGTGCAACAGAAGATTCCTCAACTGAATCATGGCATGAGTGCAAGAGGTTTAGGATCTAGGATCCAGAGTGTGAATACTTCATTTTTGAAGACTGAAGTTTGAACTTGTTTTCACATTGATAATTCATCCGGCAAAGAAGAAAGAAGTCAAAACCATCAATATCAGCAACTTCAAGATACACCACACTACAACAACCCTTCTCCAATAAAACTCAATTCCTGGTAAAAATACTCAACTGATTCCATCAAGATTCTCAGCAAGTGATATTTCCAGAATTTTATCATATTATTGAAGACAAACTGTAGTGTTATTATTAAGGTATTCATTCTACTTTTCTCAATAACTCTACTATGATCATTCAATTATTAAGCTGTTTATATTATTATTAATTTTGCAATTCAGACTTGATAATTTATATCTAAATAAGAAGGAGATGACACCTAAGGAACTAAAACTAGCTTATCATCTTCTTCAACTGATTGAGTCAAATGAAATCTTTCACAACTCCTCTCAGAATCCTCAACAAGAACCATCAGTCCAACTTGCTAGTGCTATGTGCTGTCTTGGATCAAATGGAAATGGTGCTGCTGTTTTCAGACTCAAGAATCTCTTCTAAGTTGGCTATGGAACAATCAATGTTTACACCTGTTGGGTGATCAAGATTTTATATCAAATGCGCTCACACTTGGTATCATAGCCAACTCAAGACAAAAGTATGGAATCATCTCAGGTCATGCAAGATGAAGGCTTCCTTCACTGCCAGCATAACTGCCTAGGATGAAGTCATCCCAGTTAAACTGGGATGCACTCAACCAATTTAAACTTGGTTGAAATAAACTGATGAAATATAAAACCAAGGGACCCCCCTTGGTTTTATATTTCATTGGTTGAGTTCAACCTAATTTAAATTGGTTGTTTGCATCCTAGTTTAACTGGGATGAACTCAACCTAGGCAATTATGCTGGCAGTGCTTGGATGTGTTGGCTTTGTTGATTTAACAACCATTTCCCTGAGTCAAAAGCCGCCTGTGGATGGTAAACACTACTGGGATCAAAACAAACGGCTGGATTTTTTGAATTGGTTTCAATATTTTATGGATTCTTAGCTGATGTGTTGTTTGGTTTCCAAACAGATAATCCATTTTGGTCACTCCTGTTTGTGACATAAACAAAAAGTCCATATCCTACCTTGCAGGATCCCAGGATCCTGTCACAATATTTATGTCTTCTCCAATATGAAGCTTTCTCAAAATCCAGAACCAATCTTTGATCAACACCAATTCCTCCTGGCTAAATCTGCTTATTCAAGTGATCAACATACCATTCCATCCTAGAAAGGTTCTGATTTGCTTATACCTGAGAATGTGGATTTCAATTACCATCTAGCCCAATCAAGAGTATGAATTGAATTTGTATTCTAAGGGTCAATTTTCCAGTGTGCAAGAAGTTCAATCACAAATGAAGAACCCTTTTGAGATGAAGGCAATGGTCAAGTGGATCATCACCTGAATTTTTCTGCATAATCTTCTAGCCAACCTTATCAAGGATCAGTGGCATGAGCTTTATGATGAGGAGGAACCAGAAGCAGCCCCGCCCTTGTTTGAAAACAATCAAACCACTAATGATTGATTACATGGAATTTTATGCCCCATAACACTTACACTCTTTGACTAAGGTGAATAATTCAACATTGACTTGCAGAATAACAGTTTTCTGAATATTTTGTTTGTTTTTGGGTGCTCACAGTGCCAATTTATCTTGATTGCTCTGCTTCATTATAGAAATTTGTTCTGTTCTGTTCCTAAATTGCAATCAAATCAATAAATTTGTTACACACATTGGTGCCTTTTTGGAAATTAGTTTTGGATCAAAATTGGTTTGAGCATGCTGTTTTCTTGAATTATTTAAGGGCAAACAACTGATTATGAAACCTGAATCATTTTTACAAAATGTTTTTTTTGGTACATTCCCTGAAGCCATCATCTTTCTAGCCCTGTACAAAAAGCCACCAAACTCTGAATTTTGCATCCCACAAAAGCTGAAACCCTTTTTTTTCTTTTCAATTTTTTTTTTGGCATGCACAGTCAACCCAGCCCCTTGAGAGCCCCCACCATCTCAAGGTAGGCATTTTTTTTTCCATACTAGGTATCAAACAATGGCCCCCTCAAGAGCCCCTACCACCTCTCAAGGTAAGTAGGGTTGTCTTGTTTTTTGACTGCTTCCATCTTCCTTGCTCAATTGGTTCACCAATTGAGGAAGGAAGATGACTCGCAAGATTTTTTTTGCTTCAAGGCTCAAACAGAAACCAATCAAGCCTGGATTTTTTTTCCACTGCAATAAAACAACAACCACTCCTGAGCCCCTACCAGCTCTCAAGGTAAGTAGGGGCTTGTTTTTTCATTCTTTCCATCTTTGTTGCTTGATTGGGTTGCTGATCAAGCAAGGAAGAAGCTGAAAACTTTTTTTCCATCCAGGCTCAAAACCAATTGACCCTGGACATTGTTTTTTTGCACTGCAATTGAAAAACAAGCACTGCTGAGCCCTTACCACTTCTCAAGGGAAGTAGGGGCTCTGTATTTTTGTTTTTTTGATTATATCCATCTTCCTTGCTTGATTGGGTTGCTGATCAAGCCAGGAAGAAGTTGAAATCTTTTCTTTCATCCAGGCTCAAAACCAATTGAGCCTGGACTTCATTTTTTGTGCTGCAATCAAACATTGAGCACTTCTGAGCCCCTACCACCTTGCAAGGTAATTAGGGGCTCTGTATTTTTGTTTTTTGATGGCTTCCATCTTCTTTTCTTGATTGAGTTGCCAATCAAGCAAGGAAGAAGCTGACAGCTTTTTTCATCCAGGCTTGAAACCAATACAGCCTGGACTTTATTGTTTGCACTGCAATCAAATCACAAGCACTGCTGAGCCCCTACCACCTCTCAAGGTAAGTAGGGGCTCTGTATTTTCTTGAATCCATAGCTTCCATCTTCCTTGCTTGATTGGGAATACATTTTACATTTTATTTTGGCATCCAGGCTTGAAAAGCAAAAAATTGAGCCTGGATATTTTTTTTTGTGCTGAAATCAAACAAAAACCCCCTCAAGAGCCCCTACCACCTATTAAGGTAAGTAGGGGCTGTAATTATATTCTTATAATTGACAAGTGTATAGCCCCCAATTTTGGGGATTGGGGAGGGAGTTCTAGAAAAGGGGGCTTGATGAGAAGGGTGCACAATATTTCATTTGTGTAAATATAAGAACAAAGATAACATTTCATGTTGAAATCAAAAAGCAATGAAATTATGAAGCAAAAAAAACAAAAAGGATGAGAAACTAAAAATATTAATATAACTATTGCCTTTGTACATTTGAAAGAACCTCTTTGTAAACAATATTTGATGCTTCATATGAAGGAAGGCCAAATTCAGGTTGAGGGACTACTACCTTTGTAGTACGTCTGGACTTACTGTGTGACAATGCAACATAGAGTTGTCCATGACTAAATACAGGATAATGAAGTACAATACCTACATTTCCAATTTTCTGGCCTTGAGATTTGTTTATAGTTAGTGAGAAAGCCAGATTTACGGGGAATTGTTTCCGTATGAGCTTGAAAAGCAATACAGACTCATCAGGGTCTGATATGAAGGGAATGTGTGGTATAGCCACCAAGTTGTTGACTCTATTTCCTGAAATTACCTTTGCATAAATAACATTTGGGCCCAGGTTTTCCACAATCAATGTAGTCCCATTGTTTTATCAAGGTTCCTCAGCATTATTATTGGGAAGCCCCTTTTCAATTTCAAAATATGAGGTGAAAAGCCTGAAATTGTTAGACTATTAATTTATTCCTGTAAGTATAGGTTTTGGGGGTCATCTTCCACTGAATCATAGCTTGTATAATTCCTGTCTTCTGATGGAATATCTTGCAAGATCCTAGCATTTATATGGTTGACTGAAACATTCTTGCAGCAAAGAATAGCCCAGTCCAAAAAGTAATCATGTTGGGAGAAAGTCCTGGAAATATGTGGGAATAGTTGTGTGATGAGATGATCCAAATTTTCCTTGTGGGATCCACCATGAATTACCATTGAAGCAGGCAGCTGTATCTTGTTTGAAAAATCAGTGATACCTTCTACGTTCCCAACAGATAGAAAATTGCTGAAAGTGAGGATCCCCAGCTGCACACACGTTGATGGATTGCGGAAGGCCAACGTGTAAGCATAATATTTCAAGGCAGTTGAAAGTGGCATTTCCTGCTTGATTTCAGGACTCTGACCAAGATCTCCATTTGGATGTAAGAGCACATAATTGAGAGGATCATATTTGCTGTCTAATTCAGATACTCTTGCAAGGGATTGACCACAATACTTGATGATAAAATCCCTTGTGGCTGTTTTCAAAGGGTCATTGCCTTCAAGGTAAGAAATTTCAGAGCATGAAAACTTAGTGAAAGTGAAAAAGAAAGAAATACCTTCTACCCAGATGGCTGCAATTTGGTCCCCTGTTGGGAGGTGATAAACTCTTTGGTCCACATTTGTTGCCGTTTCTGTAATCCTTATTGAGCGGTTTGGAGTGATTTCAGATGCTAAATGCTCAAATTGGCGTATGAGAGGATTGCACTGGTGAAGTATTTATTGAATCCTTGTCATAAGCTCTGGGAGGAGATGTTGACCATGAATATGAAGGTTTTCAAACTCATGTCCATTATTGTATATGTAGAGCTGCAAGAATGTTGGGAGTTCCTGAGACATTGTCATGAAGCTTCCAATGTTGTGGTGAACTTTCCCCTTCACCTTGAAAGTATATATACCTTGTCCTTGGTTTTTCAACGCAGCTGTTGTAGCACAATTTATACCAAGTGAAGTAAATGCATAGCTGCTATTTATAAAATGTATGGAACTTATCAGTTGATTTCCTTGAGGCAAGTGGTCTTGAGTTGCATCTTTGAAAAGCTGGAGTAAATCTGGAGGAGGGGGTGGTTGATTTATGTTGATCCTCCCAGAGAAAAAGCAGAGGGCATTGGTCTTGCCTTGAAATAGTATGGCCTGGCATAATGGACATTGCCTCTCTCTTCTCAGTGTGTGTGGTCTGAAACTTGGAACCTAACCCTGCAAAACTTTATCTGGGGAATGTTTTTGGCTACATAGTTTTCATTTTCATTCATTACAGGATGGTCATCCAAAACAGAACCTGCAGGATTTTCAAATCCAATCTGGGAAAAATGATGATCAAACTGATTTAGAACCTGTTCCCAATTGGTTTCTGGAATATCATCCTCCAAGTGTGATGTTTGCTCTACAGAAGGAAGGTTTGAGGAGTTATCATAGTTGGCATAGATATTAATCTGATTTTTGGGAGAAAGATTTTGGGAATGGACCAAGTTAGAAATGGAAACCCTGGAGGGAGATTTAGGATTTTTATGAATTCTATTGGTCCAATTGGTAATTCCACGGGTGTGGTTATGAGACATCAGTTGAGTGATTTGAGACAATGGATGCCTTTGTGATGGGACATGATTTTGATTCAACTGGATTGGGGAGTGAGTGGAATGGTAGTTTTGATGGGGAGTAAGTGAATGGATATGATGAGATCTCTGATGAGAAACTGAGGCTGGTAGTTGATAAGATATTTGCTGGGACATTGGGGATGGAACTTGCTGAGAGATTGGACAGGACCTTGAGGATTGGAGTTTGTGAGAGATTTGATGAGAATGTTGAGAGAATTGATGGGAATGTGGATGGTGTGTTTGAGGGTCACTGTGTAGATGCTGAAGATGGGAAGGGTGATGATTAATGATTAAACTAAATTGGAAGTGCTGATGACTTGGAGAATTGTGAGAGTTGGAAAAATAATAATTAGTTACAGGAGATGATGGATGGTGGAAATGATTGGGGTTAGAGAATTCAAGTCCCTTTGACAAAACCTAGCATTTATTTCCCTGTTGTATGCTCCTCTCAGTTCATCAATATTCCAGTTCATTGTGGATTAATGGGAGCAGAAAAGTAAAATGCAATAAGAGTATGTGTTAGATGAAATAAGAGTATGTGGTGGATTATTATTTTGAAGAATGATGGTAGTAAAAGTGGGATATTATTGGGGGGAATGGAAGATTTCAGGTGAAGAAGAGCTCTATTTGTGGCTGGAGAAAGGGTAGCAGCAGTTTGATTAATTAGTTGTTGGTAGCTGTTGGTAGCAACATTAATTAAATAATGTGACTTGGTTGCCAGCAACAGTCTACAATATATGTACTTTGGTTGGTAGCAACATGATTGGTTGTTATAATGTGTTATTGGTTGTTGGCAACAGTATTGGTTGCTTTAGTGAAGAAGTGTGCACAATGTCAAAAAAAAAGACCAAATACGTATGTAAAACAAACAGAAAAAGAAAGAGCAAAACACAAAGAGGGAAAAAAGAAAAAGAATACAGCTCATGAAAAAAAAAGCAAGAGAATTAAAAAAAGAGCAAAAAAAATAAAAAAAGAGCAAAGAAAAAAGAGGGAAAAAAATTGCAAAAACAGAAAGCACAAAACAAAGCAAAAACAAAATAGGCAAAACAAAAAAGGCAAAAAAAAAAAAAAAAAAAAAAAAACAAAACAAAACAAAACAAAACAAAACAAAACAAAACAAAACAAAACAAAACAAAACAAAGCAAAACAAAACAAAAAAAGCAAAACAAAAAAGTAAAAACAGAAAACAGAAAACAAAACAAAAGTGAACAAAAAAAAGCAAAAAAAAAAAGCAAAAACAGAAAACAAAAAACAAAAAACAAAAAAAAAGTGAACAAAAAAAAGCAAAAAGGTGCCAAAAAAAGTGCCAAAAAAGTGCCAAAAAAGTGCAACAAAAAAGTGCAAAAAAAAAGTGCAAAAAAAAGTGCAAGAAAAAAGTGCAAACAAAAGGGACAAAAGTGAACAAAAAGTGAAAAAAAGTGAAAAAAAAGTGAAAAAAAGGTGAGAAAAAAAGTGAAAGAAGTGACAAAAGTGAAAAAAAGCAAAAAAAACAGCAAAAAAACAATCAATTATTTAAGTTTCTAATGTTGCCCTTGGTGTTAGAAATTAAACTGGGAATGTTGCCCTTGGCATTAGAAACTGAACAAAGGTGTCAGGATTCGTTTGGCTTGCAAAGGCCATTCCTTTAGTTATATGTAGATTAATTTTGAACTGACTTGGACTCAGTGAATTTTTATTTGTCTGGACCCTCAGGAGCCCTTACCTCCCCAAAATGTCACAAGATTTGCCAAACCTCAGCAAGAAAACACGGCTCAAAACATTTACTTGGCTGAAACAACAGGAATATTTGGCTTCTGAAACCAACCTACCACAAGACCCCTTGCTCATATCACCAGGAAAAAACTATTGTCACTTGTCTACAAGTGATGTATCAAATTACAAAGGTCCCTTTGTACTTTTTGACATCACTTGTAGACAAGTGACAATAGATTTGTCCTGGTGTGCATACATTCCCCAATTGAATCTAATGTGCCAGCCCCTATTATCACCATTGTATTATCTCTATAAATTTTCATGAATATTCAAGGCCTATTTATATAATTGATATCATCTCACTGGTGCACTTAATTTTCTTATTCTTTTTTGGTCTTTAAAAATTCATGTGCTATAATATTTTTTGTATGAAATTGCCATCTTAAATTATAGATTAGAGTTTTATGAACAATTTATAATCATTTTTCACTAAGCAAGCATGAAATTTCATTGCAATCTATTCTGACTATGCTACAAAGCTCTAGAACTATACCACACTATACAGCAATCTATCTTAATCAAGACCACCAAAATCTTCTTAAATTTGATGGGTATCATATCTCATGTTCTGTTGAAAAAAGTTTGCAGTGGTTCATGCTTAGACACTCAAGTCACCCCGGGCAAACCGGGTTTATGAGAAACCTACAGGTTGCATAGTCCTGCATGCATATCATGTGATGGAGGTCCTGTCACATAAACAGGAAAAGCTGTCAGGACCATGACATGCAGCTCACACGGGCAACCTATCACATACACAGTGACTGTGCGGCGGGTTTCACAGGCCTGTCCACCACAGGTTAAATACATGAAATGCAGTCCTGCAAATTGTGTATGACACAGAGCACTGTGGAACTCCTAAAGGATCAGGAAAGAGCTTGAAGGGGAAATAGACAACAATTCTAGTAAGTAGAAGATGTTGAAGCTAGAGGTGCTGATGAGGCTGCCCTTCTTGACTAATGCTGAGGGGAAAGGGTTTCACTAAGAAAAAGAAAGAAAAGAGGTGTGGCTATATTTCTACTAATCCTTAGACTGCTGCTACTAATGGGAACTTAAGTTGCCTAATCAATCTGAGGCAGGGACCTTGAGAGGAGTGAGAAAAGCACTGAGAAAGAGTATGGGGTATGTGTTATTTGTGTAAAGGTTGATGCAAAGGCAAATGTAAAAGTTTTAAAGGTAAAATGTAAATGTAAATTGTACTTTGGTAAAAGGGGGGGTGCATGCCTCCTCCATAGAACTAAGGGGAGTTCTAATTATACAAAAGGGCACAAGATGGCTGATCCTGGCAGTAAAGAGAAAGGGGAAATATGTTCAGAGGTATACAACCAAAAGAGAGTGGTGAAAGAGTAAGAAAGATGAGCCAATGTAACTAGTAACTATGTATATAAGGAATGTAATGTGACTAGTAACCAAAGAGAATGATGATGGCTGAAGATGTAACTATGTAATATGCATGACTGTGCTGTACAACTTTAAACCAAAGAAGATATAAACTAAAGAAAAGTATGTAATATCTATGTTTTATTTATGTACTGTATATTTATAAATCAATACCTTGTATAATATCCTATGGGGTTGTAGTATTAGTAAAGTTATGTAGTTATAAGTGGTAATATTCTAAGAATACTAATAACTTCTGAACCAAAGGGAAATCAAGGGTACTTTGAGTGAGTGACTAGGGGTAGTTTTGTATGTAGAATCTGATTATGTAAAAATAATGAAGTATATGTGAGAGGAAATGTAGGTTGTTGATGATTGAATGTGAAAAGGTATGGATTACCACAGCGCTGTAAATTTTTCTGTGACATGCAGGACCATACAACCTGTATGTCAGTCATGGCCTTGATTTGCCTGTGGTGAGTTGGAAGTGTAGTACCATGCAGTCAAATTTACTACTGGCTTATGAAATAATGTGATATTTTTCTTTGTCTATCAAATTTTTTCTTATCAAGATTTTGATACATTCTTCCCAGTTTCAGATCTCTTAATTAATCATCTGGTTCTGACTGAATTCAAGACAGGAAGAAATTTCAATCAATGGTTCCACACTCTCAACTTCAACTCCTCATGAACAAGCCTGAAATGTTTTAACGGTACATGGGATCAGGCCATTATAAAAGTATGAAATGCCAAAATGGAGCAATGTGCTACGGACGAATGATGAGACTGAGATAGCGAACTGAGAAATGATGGGCACCTGATGGTGGTACAGGAGAACAAGAGAGCGAAGAAAAAGAAGAAACAAACAACCATCTCAATACACAGAAGAGAAACCTATTTAAGTAGATGATGATAGTGATTGATCCCCAGTATTTCCTCGTCATGGTTCCCGGTGAGGTATTCCTCCTGTGACAGGTTGCTACAAATCAACAAAAAGCTCTTTATCTTTGGTGTCCTTTGGGGTTGAATAATCATTGGTGATTAGGGCCGGAGTCAATCAGGTTTCGGGCTCCCAAATAAGACAAAGAACTCCTAAAATTCTGTTCCGAAGAACGTCGCAGGAGAGTCGCAGTTTACTTATTCTGCATACTGTCTTTTCCCCCATTGCTGCTGCTGGTGTCTTGAATATGGTTTAAGCCAACATCACAACAGGTGTGTATAATTTCACTTTTTTTTCTGGGCGAGTTTCATCCTTAAGAGAACAGATTGAGACGCAACCCAACTCGGCTGATATCGCCTAGGAAATATCATGACGGTGGCAATAGAAGTGCAGGTCGCGACCTGGTGGTGAATTAGCTCCTTTGCTTTGGTTGCACCTTGCTCCCTCCGGTTCTTGGACAATTGAGTATGTGTCTTAATGATGAGTTGCTTACCGGCAACCAAGGTGGATGGGTTTCCACTCATCCGAGCTCTCTCAACTCAGCCCTGTTGGTTCAAAGATGCAATCCGAGAAATCAGTTGTGATAGCTCCCAATGAGCTCACTTCCATTTGGATCCCATGACACCCGGCTGCCCCTTCCGTGATCAGGTCCCACAAATGTTGGCAAGGTACACATCGCCACGGCTCGTTGCCCAAGGATAGGCCTGATGACAATATAAATGAAATAGAGATCCCTTTTCTTCATTTCAGAGCGCTGCTTTAGAATTCCACAAGAATCGTACATACTTCTCACCCAGACAGATACTCAAAAGATTAATTCCTTGACCAAGCAAAAGTCTTATCTTCATAAAAGTAATTAGGTCCTTTTAGAAATAAAACCGAACGAACCGCTCTACAATAATTTGCGCTAATAAATAACTATAAGAAATCCCAGTTGTTTATTATGTATTCATCATACAAGACCTTCCTCACCCTCAGTGCTATAATTCTGGCACTCGCCGTTCAATTCCTATCCATCTCGGCCCACGAATCGATCTACACTGGGAATGTTTTGCAGAAGCGACAATCCAATCACATCTTGGAAGCCCGACAGGCCCCTACGCCTCCCCCCAATAAGGATAACAATGGCCAAGCTGTCAAGCCCGGTGAGAAGCCGAATCCAGTGGAGGAAGCTGCTGGCCAGCTGATCGGAATGCTCCTTCAAACCTCGGAGGCCCTCGATGCGGTCACTCACATGGGCTCCAACTCAACTATCGTCAAGCTAGGCAGTGATGCCCTCATCAAAATGCTGCCTGAGTTGAAGCTTGCTAGACAAAAAGTTATGAAAGAAGCTAAGAAAAATGGGGATGAGGAATTCGATAAGAAAATGACTTCAGCTACTGGAAGTATGATGTGAGATGCTAATTGTTTAGTCAAAGTGTTTGTATTAATATTTTACTCACTTAAAAAATCCTTAATCTGATTACAGCGAAGTACTGAAAGGTATCAGTGCCAAGCCAGAGGATTGCAAGTAAGTCACGAATCTTTTATTTTCATAAAAGCGAGCCTGAATCGGTCTATTTATAAATTTTAATCGGCTTCGGCAACTGGCCCCTCCTTCCACTTCTTTCAATGAATCTCAGTTTCATCAAGGCGAACTTCCAGGGACTAGTGGGACCTTTCAACATAGTGATTGCAGGTAAGTCGACCGAGAGAGAGCACATCGGCTTTTATCTGCCCCCGAGTGGTAATACTAATTATATAAACGACTTCTTCCCAGCTTCCGAGGGGACGATTAATTTGGCTTTGCCCGAAAAGGCCGCCGAGTTCGAGAAAGAAAAACTCAAAGCGAAAGATCAAGGAGGTCCCAAGAAAGAGACCCCAGGTGGAAAATGAAAAAAAGGAACTTGAAGTACCCCGTTTTGATTCAAGCACTTTCACTTAGGTCGAATAATCTCGACTAACCCATCAATCCCTGAAGCTTATTTATCACCAACCGGATGTAAGAATTTGAAAGGATACATCTGGTCTAGTAGCTTCTTCTAATGTAAATTTTAGTGTACAAATACCAAACTGTTCCCAGGACCAGTTTCTATGGAAATCCTTTGTTAGGAGCGGGGCAGCCAGTCTTTTCAATTGATAGTAGACACTCATAGAAAATCTCAATCCAAAAAGTCCAAGAAAGGCCAGAGATAGGAGGTTTGTATTTCAGTCAATATTGACTTTTCTCAGCTTGTTATATCTGTTATTATTGTACGGAGTACACATAATTCATCTCTTCATCTTTCTACATCATCTTTTTGAACATTTCAAACAAACCTATCTTGGTGAATTTAATGTAAATACATGCAGCAATGCTTTTGGTCATGTGAAAATTGAATAACTTTTAATCATAACCTAGTTTGTTAACTATTTCTGTCTTTATGGATTGAATCAGTGTGTCAGGATTTTGATTGGTTCAAAAGGAAGAGAGCATGCAGATCATTAAGAGTGAATGGCTAAAAACTCATGCAATTGTGACACATCTACACTATGGATCAATACATTATATTCTTGAATAACTGGATGATTTTTGATTTGGGTATAACCACTGCATGTTAAAATCATATTTTTCCAACTACAAGCACCAGGAAAAATTTATGATCACTTGTCTACAAGTGAGATTGTAAATTACAAAGGCCTCTTTTTACTTTTTGATGGTAATTGTTGTTGAACTATTAGACTGAAAATTATTTATCAACCCATTGAAACACAGGAGAGAATAGGGATAGTAAGATGGACACATTGGGAAACCTTACAATAAATATTGGATGTATATAAAATCTATCTTTCTTTACTATGATAGTTTCTTTTCTCATCCGTTTTGTAAAGTTTCCTATTGAGCCTCACTCCATTTGGATCATCCCACCTCTTGTGTTGACTTTGGGTCTGTTTACACCTTCAATCAGTCTCTCTAGGGTGTTGATAAACGCACGCCCACGCCAGGGGTGTTTGGCGTGTTTTTCACACCCCTGCCAACCTAAATTGGAGGGTTTGGCGGGCACGCCAATTGCCGTTGGCGTGTTTCCAGGCACGCCAACGGGTTTGGCATGCGTTTGAAACACACCAATGGCAATTGGCATGCTTCACAAGCACGCCAATTGCCATTGGCGTGCCTCTTGGCGGCCCACCCGCAAACCAATGGATTTTTGGGTGGGGCCGCAGGCCCTGGCCTATGGCCTATGGGAGACTGTAAAATCTCCCATAGGCCATAGGCCAAGGATACACACATACATAGTATGTGTGTATTTTTTGGTGTGCCGGCGGGCACACCAAAGGATACACACATACTATGTACATATGTGTCTATCCCTGAAATCAGCAACGTGTTGAACTTCAACACGTTGATGATGTCATGGCCTGCCGCCGGGGAGGAACTCCTCCCCAACAATGAGGTTATACAACCTCATTGAGGCTGTATAACCGGCCTATTGGCCTATGGGAGACTGTATAAGTCTCCCATAGGCCATAGGCCCGGGCGTGCAGGCCCACCCGCACAACCATTGGTGTGCGGGTGGGCCGCTGAGAGACACGCCAATGGGTATTGGTGTGTCTCACAGGCATGCCAATACCCATTGGCGTGTCTCACAGGCACAACAATGGTTTGGTAATTGGCGTGCCTGGAGACACGCCAACGGGCGCTGGCGTGCCCACTAAACCCGCCAATTTGGGTTGGTGGGGGCGTGAAAACACGCCAAATGCCCCTGGCGTGGGCGTGCGTTTATCAACACCCGTCTCTCTATATCTTCTCATCCATTTCTCACATCTTCATCTGTCAGGTTTGCATAGGCTCAAGTGGTTGGTAGTCTCACTCAGTCATGATATAACTCCTTGGTTGGAAAGCCAAAGTTCTTCAATTTTAAACAAGTGGATTGATATTTTTACTGTTATAGCTTCAACAGCCAACCATCAACACCTGTTCTATAACAGGTCATGAACAAATATTCACAAATAGATAAAAATGAATTTATATGTGAAATAGACATGGCTACCTACATAATTGGAGTCCAAAACGGTTTGAAAATCTAGGGTAATGCACTCATGACTTCAAGTTTGAAGATCACCTATGTGTGTGCTGTCAGTCTACATGATTCAAAGACAAGTACCTGCAGTTATGCAAGCTGGAAATTCTATATTAGATAAAAAGCTTATCATTTATTGATAAATGCAGGGGAAGTGAGAGAAAAGGGGTGTTTCAGCCTCTTGGTAGAAAACCTAATTAACTAGTTTCAGAGTTGGATTTCCGGAAATATAACCAAAAATAGAACCATGAATGTGGCACAATGTGTTAGAATGAATTGCAAAATAAGAAATCAAATTTTAAAAAAAGGAATAGATCTGTAGACTGTACCAATGATAATTGTTCAGCACAAAAAGGCCAGATTCAATTCAAGACAAATAGTTAAATCAAAGACAGAAGTAGAGAATACAAATAGAGGGTATCAAATATGAACAAATCTGACATCATTTAATTTACTGATTCAAAAAAATCTACAATAGGGGGTATCAAATATGACCAAATCCACAATTATCTAATCAACAGGTTTCACCAAATCCACAATTATGAAACCAGTGGATAAAAATTCCAAATAATGCCATTATTTGCACTAAAAATGTCAAGTATCAACAACAAAAACCCCAATATAATTACAAAAACCACGATCCTCCACATTTCAACCAATCACAACTCAGGATCCAAACTTGCAATATAAAACCCCAATACAATCAATAATCCTCCACGATTCAACCCCAACCAAAAATCAATTTGTTGAAAACTCCTCAGTCTAGTCGAATCCAACGGTTAAGCCCCCAGTAATTCAATGAGTCACACGCGGGGGGGCTTATCAAGAAGACACTTGACTAGGGGTCTTTTGTCTCTTGTTCTTGTCGAACTCTCTGAAATCCAACCAGAAAGTTCCCAGTGAGTCCATTCACTCTTGATTCACTCTATCCGTATCGGTCGACATCTTTCAACCTCAACTTCGATAAACATCTTCTTCAAGGTGGTAGTAATGTAATCAGAAAAGATTCAATCATCCTACATCAGATCCTGGATCACACTTTTCTTAATCCCTTTTCTGTTTCATTTTTCCTCTCTCAGATCTCTATACTACTTACCTAGTCATCTATCTATTAAAAAGACGCCCGCGGTTCTTAAATTCTATGTTTGTTTTCTCCTAACTGATTTGTTTTTCTCTCTCTATTGTGCTTGATGTCTCTGCTGAACTCTCATTTTCTTTTCCTCCCTCTCCATTATAGAAAAATCTTCTTCTTCTCTCTTCATTACTCTCACAGTACAGTCTTTATAACCACTATCTCATCTAGTCCAAGTGGTACAAATGTCTCTGTTATGTTTGTCTTTCATATTAATGTTTTTCTGATCATGTTTATATTTTCTAGTCTGGTTTTGGTTTTTAGCAATTTCATCAAATTTCATCACAATTGGTGCCAATACAACTCCACCCAATCACAAACCCAAACTTGTTCTTCAGTTATCCTCAAAATTTGGTAAGTTTAGTCAATTATAAACTTGCTTGCAGAAAAAACATTAATCCATCATTCCCTGATCCCAGAACAATGCCTATCAAAAAAACAAATAAATTCATCACCGGAAAAGGAAAAGTGATACCAAAGAAGTCAGCAAGCAGGAAGAAACCCATCAAGAAGCAAGCACAACATGTCTCTGACAATGATACAACCAGAAAAACTTCTTCTCACCTAAAGAAGGACGACTTCCTCATAATCATTGACTGGCTCAAAATCCAAAAGAATTATGATTTGTGCTTTGGAACTGGTAAGGCACCGGCGGTTGGAAGGCCAGCCAAAGGGAAGATTAACGGATTCAAGCTTATGGCAATCAATCTGAGAAATCAATCACCTTCACAAATCAATCTAACCCCCAGGCAGATGAAAGATTGTTTCAAAAGCTACAAGGACAAGCACAAGAAAACACATACCCAATCCCTCTCCACTGGCTTTGGACTCACCAATGAAGATCAATTGGCAATAATTATCACCATTGACAAGAAGCTCAACAAAATGTGTCCACATTTCCATGCTATGCATCAGCTGATGGGGAAGAAACCATTTGTGACGCCCTTGTACAAAGTCAATGCTCAAAATGGTGATGAGAGCTCTGACTCCTCTGGTCCTGAGGACAACAACTTGGACAAAAATGTTGATAAAAATGACTCACGTAATGTATCTGTGGATTCCAATAACTCTAGGGCTCCAGTTGTAAGATTGATCAGTTGTTTCACTGTCTTTTTTGATAATTGCTAATATATTCAATATTGTTTATACGTGATGACTTAGTCAGCAATCTTGGAACCTTTAGAAACAAACAAGAATAGGTCTGAAGGAGGCAGGGACGGTGAAGAGGTGTGTTTGAATTTCTTTTTATTACTTATGCAATTTGTTCTTCAAACAATTGACCTTGCCATCAAATGATTTAGGAAAGAGTTGGACCTGCCAGTGTTTGTGGCAATCCATCAGATGAAAATGAATTGTTGATCCTAGTTTGTTATTGGATCAATTAATCACTGTTTTTTGATTGATCAGCTAAAGCCCATTTCTTCTCATGTTTGACATTAGCAAGGACAGGAAGCAAGTATTTGTCCTAGTGGAAAGCCTAAATCATCTAAGCACTATCGAAGGGCTGTGGATTCCCTCACTGCCGAAGAAAGGGCCCTTGACACAAGTGAGTCAGAGGATTATTTTCCATCTGATGCTCAAGAAGATACTCAGTCACCCTGGAAGAAGAAGAAAAACAAATCGTGCACCACTTTGACACCTGACAACGCTGCATTGGATTCTCCTGCAAATTCAAATAAACCGTTGCCGACTCAAACACCCAAGGACAAGCAAAGGGCATCCAACAGTGCCAATATCAATCCTAAGAGCCAATCAACCTCAGGGCCGCATACCCCCAATCCTTTTTCTCAATATGAAGAGTATGCGTTGAAGAGGGATGCAGGCCAGTTGGAGATGTAATCCTTGTTCCAATTTTGTTTAACTGACATGCTTCTTCAAATGAATTCTCTATCAGGAAAGGCACAAGTGGCTTGAGACAGCCTCAGTTTTGAGATGTTGAAGTTTGAACAACAGGTCAACAACAATAATAAGGCACTGCCAGCATAATTGCCTAGGATGAAGTCATCCCAGTTAAACTGGGATGCACTCAACCAATTTAAACTTGGTTGAAATCAACTGATGAAATATAAATCCAAGGGACCCCCCTTGGTTTTATATTTCATTGGTTGAGGTCAACCTACTTTAAATAGGTTTTTTTGCATCCTAGTTTAACTGGGATGAACTCAACCTAGGCAATTATGCTGGCAGTGAGGGGGTTGAGTTGGAGGAAAAGAAATTCAACCACTCAATTGAAATTGAGGAGAAGAAGTGGGATCATGGAATTAAATTAGAGGAAAAGAAGTGGGAACATGGAATAAAATTAGACAATGTGGAAATAACGGCGACCTCGGTGACAGAAATGGTAGGTTGCCCTTCTTCCTGGTTGGTTCCGGTGGTTCTTTGATTTCCTCTGCGGGATAAACACTGTCAGCGGATAGTCAACTGGTTTCCCTGCAACACCTTATACTCAGCAAGGGGACCGTTCCTCTTGCGTTCGTCGTCCTGATGTTGCCCTACACAGTTACGCTTGTCCGCACACGCTGAATAATCGCCGAGAGAGCTCTGAACAATGAGATTTTCTTATATGCGCTGTAGTTGATAGCTATCTACTCCAATGATAAGATAAGATAAGATCCCGCAACCCTGGTACAACACTCTATTTATACAACAGTCCCCCCCGATCATGTCCCGCAATCCCCGGTACTGTCCCTGGAGCCCTACTTGCCTGTCTCCTCAATCCCGCATCGCACCGCAGCCTGTCCCCGACTGCTATACCCCGTTGACCCCCGCAGCCGTCTGTTGTTCCCCTGCGCACGACTCCGCTTCTTCTTCCCCCGCTCCGCTTGCGGCCTGGCGCCCCGAACCCCGTGGTTCCGCCCGGTCCATTACGTCGTGCATACTGAAGCGGCCTTCGTCCGCTCAACCGATCACCCGCGCCAACTATAGAATGTCACATGCTACGCCCCGTGCTTTTCCCCGCGGAATTTCCGATGACATTTGGTAAGTACCCCCTTACCTCAGCCTCAGCCTGCCGCTGAGCCCGCGACTGCGGGCTCAGCTTCAGTGCTGCACCCCTGGTATATAAGTTCTCCCACAACAAGAGGAAATTAAACTGGGAAAGGGAGGAGAAGGATAAGGACCAAAGGTTTGAGATGGCCAAGATGGAATGTTTGGCTTGCCAGGAGCACATTGGTAAGGAGTATGACCTGGTGACTCAGTGTGTGGCTCATGGGAAGAGTACAGAAGAGATTGAAAGCTTGGAAAATTTATTCAAATCATCCACCTTTTTTGGCTTTGTTCGCACCCAAAAAATCATTTGAAACATTGCATCTATTGATTATATTTTAAAGATTTATCTAAAACAGCATCCATATCTCTAATAGTCCAGTTGCTTTTATTTGGATGATTAATACAGTGACCATCTCTAATAAGCTGCATGGCTTTTTGGGTTTTCTTGGGTAGTTGGCAAGATAACTCCATTCAAGTATGTGAAGAGTTGGGAGCAGTTTCTGAGGGAAGGGTCAGGTGAGAATAAGCAGTGGCTTTCCATTGGTAAATTAAAGAGCTATGCAAACGTTTTCCCATATATCTAATATTCCAGTCACCTTTTTTTGGATCTTTAATACAACAAACTTCAGTGAGCCATTGTCAGTAGACCAATCATTGGGCAAGCCACCGGTACATGAGCAGAAGTACCAAACTTGAGATACATTTCCTCCATCCTCCTCACTAAGGAGCTGAGCCTGCCCAAGATCTTGATGAAGAGCACACAACCAATGTATGTTACAATTCATTGAGATCTTGGACTGCACACAGGCACATCAGCTTGGATTGGGGAGAGAAGGGGTCCAAGAGGTCTAGTTGAGGCACCAGTACGTGAGAATGAGTTCCAAACTTGAGAGTCCTCCCCTCCTTGCTCCTCACTGACAAACTGAGCCAGCCCAAGATCTTGATGAAGAGCACACCACCAATGGATTTTACAATTCATTGAGATCTTGGACTGCACACAGGCATGTCAGCTTGTATTGGGGAGAGAAGGGGTCCAAGAGGTCTAGTTGAGGCACCAGTATGTGAGAATGAGTTCCAAACTTGAGAGTACTCCCCTCCTTGCTCCTCACTGACAAGCTGAGCCAGCCCAAGATCTTGATGAAGAGCACACCACCAATGGATGTTACAATTCATTGAGATCTTGGACTGCACACAGTCATGTCAGGTTGGATTGGGGAGGGAAGACGTGCAGGATGTTGTACATGGCGGCTATTAGGGTGGGCTGGGGCCTCATGATGGGTAGATGGGTGCTTAGGAAGTCGGAGATGAGGCAGGGGGGGTGCTGAGAGCTTGTTCCGAGCGAAAACAATCTATAAAAAAAATCGAAAATGGCTTGTTAGCAAGCCTACATCATCAGCAACAATCAGCAGGCCCCACTCACCTTTGGGGTGGGCTGGGGCCTGATAATGGGTATCTTGGTGCTTAGGGAGTGAAAATGAGGCAGGGGTGCTGAGAGCTTGTTCCAAGTGAAAACAATCTAAAACAAAAAACAAAAAATAAAATAAAAATGGCTTGTTAGTGAGCCTGCATCAACACAAACAATCAGCAGGACCCACTCACCTTTGGGGGGGGCTTGGGCCTGAAAAAGGGTAACTGGTTGGTTAGCAAGGTGCAGAAGGAGTCGGTTTGATCCTGGGAAGCGTTGATGTTTGAACTTGCTTAAAAAAAAAAAAAAATTGTACAGCAAAAAAAAAAAAAAAACCTGTGCCAAAAAAAAAAAAACACATACCAAAAAAAAAAAGAAAAAAATGTACCAAAAAAAATGTCACTGAAAGATGGCCCCAAGAGCCAAACCATAGGCCCCACTGAGCTTTTGGGTTTTCTGGGGCCTGGGAGGGGGTGGTGGCCCAAGTTGATTGTTCCATAGCTCACTTGGAAGAGATTCTTGAGTTGGAAGACAGCTGCTCCATTCCCATTAGATCCCATACGGCATGTGGCAATGGCCAGCTGGATTGACGGATCTTGTTGAGGATTCTGAAAAGAGTTTTAGAAGATTCAATTAGATTCAATTAGGTTCACAAGATTGAGGAAACAAGGGAAAATCATACGGAAAAGTTGGAGGAAGGAGGATTGAGAAAGGACTTGGATGATTGACAAGTTGTATCAAGCATGAAAGCAGGTGGTGGATCCCCTGGATGTGAGGTATTATTTCTGAAGTTTTGATCTGCAATATAAATAGAAATCTACAAGTCCTGAATCATCATCTTCTGAGTTCAAAAGCAGAAAGGTTTTAGCTTCATTTGCTGCTTGAAGGAGTATGTGGTGCAAAGAGGTTGGTTGGGGCATGATGAGTCTTATTTCAGGGTGAGGTGATGATTGGGTTGTTCTATTGAGGTGTGATGATTGGTTTGTTGTGTTCAGATCAATGATTTTTTTGTTGGGGTGAGGTGATGATTGGGTTGTTCAGTTGAGGCGTGATGATTTGTTTGTTGTTTTCAGGTTGATGAGTGTTTTGTTGGGGTGAGGTGATGATTGATTTGTTCATACAAGGTGTGATGAGGGGTTTATTGGTGACCAGCAGGGCTGCAGTAATGACGGATTTGGAAGTGACGGGTTTGGATGATATATGTGGGTTTTTGTGTTTTCTGTGTTTTCAAAACCCGTTTGCTTTTTAGCTACCCCGTTTTGAAAACCTGTCTATTAGAAATTGTGGATTTGGCAATTTCTAATCAACGGGTTTTAATAGTGGATTTGGTCATATTTGATACCCCCTATTAAACCCTTTTCTTTTAAACCCACCATTACCCATTTCCCCTTGACACATACCCTTGTGTCACCACCTGTTTTTTGCTTGCACCCAGTGTAGCTAGAAAGATTAAAGTATTTGGCATCACTGAGGCTGACACACATGCTAGAGTGCTGCCTTAACCAACTAGGCTACAGAAACTTATGACTGCCAGGGTGTTGTTTGGTAGTCCTCATGGTTCAGCTGGTGATACATCATGGTAGCAGACTAACAGGAAACTCAAAAAAAATTGGATTGCTGCATCTTTGATTGGCTCTGAATACATGATTTATCATGAGAGAAATAGAGGCAAAACTAAAGGAGTATATTTCAGCATAAGAGAGATAAAGAAACATGAGAAATAACAACACTGAGATATACCTAAAGGACCGCGTGGTTTTGAGCAACAAGGAGACAAGAGAGAAAGAACAATGAAACAAAACACAAACAAACAGCAAGAATGGAGACTGTAGTGATGTATTAGTTATCATCATGGATTACATAGAGAAGAGAGAGAGAAATAGGAAATACCACTACTCCAGAATCTTGCAGCTGGTGATTGCATGACAACAACAAATTTGGCTGGTTTAAGGACAAGCTTGAGTCAATGTTGAGTGTGTCCAATGAGTTGGTTCTCGGCGAGATGAGGAGAAAAATCCAGGGTCAAAGTCTTTGAGTTTTAAGGAAGAGCTTCTGCTCTCTGTGTGCGTCTTGAAAGTGCGGCTGGAAGGCTGACATTGAGAATCTGACAGATCAAGCACAGATTGAGGTAGTGGATGAGATCAAGACTTGAGTCACTTGGATTTTTCCGTGATTTTCAAGAAATTCCAATGGGTTATTCAATGGAATAAAAATTAGCAGCATGTTGCATGATCATCAGCCAGGATGTGGGCCTCTTTCAGGAAAATTTCCATGGTGAACTCCTCCCCATCAATGTGTGCCAGCTCTAGGGGCTTTGCACTGCTTTGAAGAAGACCTTGCAAGGAATGTGAGGGAGTTCTGTGCAAAGTCACTGGGCTGCTAAGGATTTGGATTTTGTTGGTTGCCTGAATTGGAGGAAAAGCTCTAACCGGTTGATTTCTGGATGGAAATGCAGCATTTAAATCATATGATTTGATAATGCAGGCATCAGCATGGAATAATGTCCAGAATTACCCTCTTATTGAGAGGTAAAACTAGTTTGATGGATCCCATGATTCTGTCAGAATACATTTGAATTAGACTTCACTGCCAGCATAATTGCCTAGGATGAAGTCATCCCAGTTAAACTGGTATGCACTCAACCAATTTAAACTTGGTTGAAATCAACTGCTGAAATATAAATCCAAGGGACCCCCCTTGGTTTTATATTTCATTGGTTGAGGTCAACCTACTTTAAATTGGTTGTTTGCATCCTAGTTTAACTGGGATGAACTCAACCTAGGCAGTTATACTGGCAGTGCTATTTCTCTTGCACTCAGTTCAGAAAAGCAAAATCTATAGATTAATATTCTCCTTTTGACTGCTCTTAGGTAAAAGCTACAGTCTCTGCTTTGTCATTGTTAATTTCTTTTGTAATGACATCTACAATTTCTGATGAAGAAAGAAATACATTGCTTTGTTTGTCTCCAATCTTTTAGATTCCTGTTGCATGTTTTGGGCCATTCTCCAGAGGGAGTGCTTGTTTGGTGGCTTATTGGGTAAATGATAGTTAATCAAAATTAGGTTTTCCAACAAAGGATGAATTTCAGCATCAAATCAAAAATAGTAACCAAATGCTAATGACACTCATGGTTGGTTTGATACTTGCCATATCCATGGGCCTGTATATGAATAGCTTCATTTGAACCCTGTTTGGATACAAGTCATTGGCTGCTGCTGAAAATTCTAGTGAATCAGGGTGACCTTGATGTGTGCGTTATCCAGAAAAAGGATGGAGGTGGTATCAGGTTAGTGATTCATGTGAGGTAGCTAAAAATCCAATTTAAATGGAATTTAGAATCAGATGGGATGGAAAAAAAATGAAGGAAATGAGATCATACCAAAGAATAATTTGAGAAATGGGAAAATTTGTTACCCTTGACATTTTCATCATTCACTGTCAGTTCCAGAATTCTGTTGAAGCTGATTACAGGTGAAAGTGTGAATCATTTGGTATTTTGGTTGAGCATGGTCCTATCAGCCGGTTTACCCTTGGTTGATCAAGAGTATGCCTTCAGATAGTCCTTTAAGCAGATTGAAAATTCATCTGCATATAGAAATGGAAGGTAGTTAGCTTGGTAAAAGATTCCCAGAAAGCATTAAAGAGAGTGAGTTAACTGTGAACACTAACCACTCTGCGGGTACAGACTCCATTTCATTGAAAAATTTATACTTTGCCACAAGGGACTTCCTGATTTTGATGGTGTTTGCCTTTTTCAATGTAATTTCCATGTTTTCAACTAGGTTGTGTTGGGGTATAGTGATACTCAGGAGCATTTTTGATTTTTTTTAAAGCCATTCCCACAACTATTCCAAGAATAAACCAGGTTCACATCTGAGCAGCCCCTTGATGAAGATGTGGTCTTCATTGGAGAGCATCTGGCCAGGCCCCTTCTTTTTTTATTCTGAAGGGTCTAGTGGCCAGGGGTTGGGCTTGCCAGGATTAAAACACCACACTCTTCACTATCTCAGGAGTGATATAATTTGTTGTACAGGGGAGACCCTGAGCTTCCATGGGCAATGGCTACTGCTAGACCATCCAGGCCCTTGTTTTTGTTTTTTTAAGAAAGTGGGGAACATCAAGATTATAAGCTTAAATTCAATACAAATTAGACAAATCCTATCTACATAGTATGTCATAAAACCTAATCATCAATTACCACATAACTAGATACTGTGGCGGAATCATTTATATAGTTATGTAGCTAGCCCCTTTTCTCTCTCACCAAGATTAGAAGACTAATACCAACAGCTACCTGTGCTTACCATGAAATTAATC
Organism: Puccinia hordei; assembly: GCA_007896445.1. Lineage (NCBI taxonomy): Eukaryota > Fungi > Basidiomycota > Pucciniomycetes > Pucciniales > Pucciniaceae > Puccinia > Puccinia hordei. The sequence continues at coordinate 168,318 of RDRW01000226.1, read as the reverse complement.
TCTTTGTCAGGTAAGTATTTTTGGAATAGCATCACCAAGATTGGGAGACTGATACCAACAGCTACCTGTGCTTACTGTGAGATGAATATTTTATTCAGATTCACATTCTTATAGTTTTTGCTGAAATTATTTTACCCCAACATATATATTCTTTTCCCTGTCCACAATTGAGCGGGTGTCAGCCTTAGAGTCATCACAGCTGACCTAAATCCTGCCTTATTCCCATTTCTCCCAATAAATATGGAACAAAAGCCTCATATCTTTTTATCCTTAATATTAGTTATTATTTTGGCTCCAGATTCTGTTTCTTCAGGCAATCTTAACCTTAGTACTCACTAACCAATTTGTAATTGCTCAACTCCTTCATAGAGAAATTAAATAAATGTTTCTACGCCACAGCTGTCTGGGAAAGTGAAACAAGGCCAGCCAACCCATCTACATGTCAGATTACATAATAAATTGTTGAAAATTTCAGAATTTGGTGTATCCCCCGTTGCAGAAAGGATACACAATCTCAAGACACCCAGAACCACAACCTCAGAAACCCAAGGATTCATCAAGTAACAGCTCACCACTCTAACCAACAAGAGGCCTCTTTCACCCAGTAGTTCAAGTATTTTCAGTCAGTCCCCTTTTTGAACCTTGCTTCTCTGAAAGTAGTCCTTCTCTGTATTCCCCTCTTCTTTCCCCTCGTCCCTTTTTCCTCAACCTTCAATCAGAGAATCAGATCACTTCTCCAACAGGTTACCCTTTTAGAACCTTCTATAAGTCTAAAAATCAGGACTGATTAGTTTACTAATTCAGTTTTCCCTCCACTGTTTCCTTAGTGTGTGCAGAGGCTGTTGCAATTCTAAAGAATCTGCCACAGCTTAGCCAACTTTCCAAGGTTGAGCGCATTTCATTTCAAAGAGCACTCTAAACAAATAAAGAACAAACAATAAAAGATCAATCAATCCATTCCCCTTCCCCTTTTCTCTTCCCCCTTTTCTCTACTAGTTGTATCCTCTATATCTTAGAATTAAACCAGTAGTGTCCCCCATTCTTGTGTCCTGTTTTCACTTTAGAGACCCAGGCTCACAGCGGGCTGGTGAGCCTGGAAGTGCATTCAGGCTGATAAACTCCACTGATTACAGCAATTCAACTCGGAAAACCTCCAAAAAAAAACCAGAAAAATCGGTGTTGTCATTACCAATTGTGAACAAGGTCTCATCAATTTTTTGTCAAATTCTTTCCCAAGCGCTTCCCACATTCTCTGCACCTGGAATATCCAGAAAACCTAGGGACCAATGCCTCCAAGCTGATCAAAAACAGAACTCAAGAGACTGACATGATCTGCTAATGGCACTGCCAGCATAATTGCCTAGGATGAAGTCATCCCAGTTAAACTGGGATGCACTCAACCAATTTAAACTTGGTTGAAATCAACTGATGAAATATAAATCCAAGGGACCCCCCTTGGTTTTATATTTCATTGGTTGAGGTCAACCTACTTTAAATTGGTTGTTTGCGTCCTAGTTTAACTGGGATGAACTCAACCTAGGCAATTATGCTGGCAGTGTGGGGTAATTTTATTCAGCTCAAAACTGAATTCAATTTTTTCTCTGCCTTCCCCCAATTTGCATCCAAATACATTCCAGCTTTTGGGGAATACATTACAAGAACTTGGCTCCCAGTTGCAGAGAAATACACTGCAAACACTTGGAAAAAATTAATACCGCACTTCAATAATTGTACCACATCTAGAATCAAAGTGTCTCATGCATTCATTAAGTCTAACCTTCTTGGCCCTCATAAAAATTTCACTGCCTTCATCAAGATGATTACCAATGATCTGAAATCTCAGTATCACAAAATTTCAGCCCATTTCCACCAGCAGAAGATCACCACCTCAACAAATTCTTCTGTGAATGCTTTGGCTCAATCAAAAACTATGCATTGTGGCAGGTGTAGAACAATCTACAAGAAGTGTTACAAATGGTCCCCAATTGTGACAGTTTGAAAAATTATGGCAACTATCAAGGAAGAATGGGAATTCCTTACAAGCATTGGCTGGCAGATATTATTGAGTTTGGTGAGAGGTTTAAACCAGAGGAATTTCATTCCCAATGGCACATTAAGGTAAGTGGTTTTGTATTTATGATCCACATCTTTACCTCCCTTGGAGTTGCTAACCAAATTTCACCCTGTATTTTACTATGATATAGAACTTCAGCCTGCTTTACATCAAGACAGACACCAAATCAGTGGAGAAGGTCAAAAAAATCAAGGGAAATCTTCTGTCCCTCAATCCCGTGCAGCGCACACTCCAACTTGATCCAATCACCCGCATATTGGAAGGTTCTGGGACCGGTATTGATATCAAGATGCCCAAGAATGCCAAGACGACTTGTGGTATATCCACAAGTGCTTCAAGCAAAATAAAGACAACTCAGTGGGACCCATCAGGATTTGAATACTTGGAAAAGAAGAGGAAGGCTGAAGACCAACAGATTTCACAGAGTAAGAAACAGAAATCTGAACAATAAAAAAACAAAGGAATTGAAAAGAAGAAAAAGGAACAATACAAACAAGATCCTTTCTTTTTTTCATCTTTTTTTCATCTTCTTTTTGTTTTTGTTTTTGTTTTTTTTTCATTTCATTTCATTTTGTTTTTCATTTTCATTTTCTTTTTGTTCTTCATGTTCATGTTTATTTTGTTTTTCATTTTTTTTCCACCCAGGGGGGAACTTGGGGGGTATGTCAAGTTTTTTTTTCAGGTTTTTTTTTCAAGTTTTTTTGTTTCCTCCAAAGTTTTTTCAATTTTTTTTTCCAAGTTTTTTTTTTCCTGCAAATTCTTTTTCCCTATCTATTTTCTCTATACTTTTAAGAATATAAAAAGGAATACAAAAATGAAGAATGAAGAATGAAGACCTTCCCAAGAGAGTTCAACCAATTTTAAATGTGGCCAGACAATCAACTTCAAAAACCAAAGAAGAACCTAGGAAGAAGTTGTGAATCAACAAACTAAAGTGGATTTCTGAGTAAGTAATATGAAACAGAAATACAAGGAAAATATATAAAGAAATTATTTATACCTAAAGGCAAAAACAATATTTAGATGACAAGCTCTGAAAGAAAACAAGTAGAATGGGAAAGAGAGGTACACTAATAGAGAAGATATTAGTTATGACAACAGTTTGATTATAAAGGTTAGTCAAATAAGTAGAACCTAAAATATGTGTGAATCTTGCACTTCTTGAGATGAGAATGAAGGAGGATTTGAAAAGGAAGGGAAAGATAAAAACAGGAATTGATGAAGATAAGAAAGGGCTTATAGCATGCAGAGGAGAGTCAACAAGAAGGGATTGGCAGATTGCATGCAATAGTGGAGGAAAGATAAGTTGGTTGAATGGGCAAATGATAATGGGGAAGCGCCTGGAGATATGTATGATGAAAGATTGGCCATCTGTTAGGAGAATCAAAGAGAGTTTATATGGGATATTCAAAGAGGAACAAGCCAGAAAAAGGCATAGAGATCTTGAGGGTTCAGGAAAGAGAAGTGTTGTCATTATCTGTGTGCATTGACGTCACAGGAGGTTTGAGAATAAGATTGGAGATTTGACTGGGTTTAAGATGTAAGGCATGGGTGTTAAGATTTCAGCTCAACAAAAAGAGGCAATGGAGATGGGGCTGTTCTTGTGAGTGAGAGAGCTGAACCGAGGAGCTGCAGAAGGTGGTGCAGAATTAAAAATGCTCAGACTCAATGAATTTTATTTCATATAAGAGGAGCAGACTTCAAAGTGAACAACTAGAGAGCCCCCTTGCAAGATCCAAAGGGGGCCTATACATGACTAATCACTTAACAGGGGACAGTTACTGGGGACAGAAGACAGGGGAAAGGACAGGGGAAAGGAACAGGAAAATACTGGGAACAGGAACTGGAACAGGGAACAAGGAGCGAGGCCACTTGGCCATACAGGAAACAGGGGGCCACTTGGCCAGACAGGAAAAAGGGGGCCACTTGACCAGACAGGAGATATGTGAGCGGAAGTTTAAGCGAGAATTCTGACAATGGGGTGCATGTGCAAGAGCATAATGAGTCACACAGGAAGGAATTCATATCTCAACAGAAGTTCTGTCCTGTAAAAACCGGAAACCATCCAGAAAAGAGAAAGGAACCAGAACCCAATCTAGCTTTTCTGGATGCTCTCCCCTCAATTGTTTAACCATACGCCAGCAAGGCCATTCATGTTGAGGCGCATGGTCACTGTGGCTTCTGTGCAATAGCTTGGTGTTTGGGATGCTGGCAGGGTGATTATATGGCAATTCAACAAGAATTAATTCAGGAAATCACCACATGACAAAAATAGTATGAAGATCATCTACTCTTTCATGACTTGGAAAAGACCTTGGAACAACTCAACAACTCACAATTGAATCAACTGGAGGATGTGGGATGGATAAGTGTTGGAATTTACTCACTGTGTTTTTCCCTCTCTTCCTCTTTCACACATCTGTCACTCCTTTGTTTCTCATTTCCAGATGAATATCCAATCTCACCTTCTGTCCCACAACTCAGTCACAACTTGTACGTAGATAAATAATCATGCTTCTGAGTAGATGAGATCATCTGTTCTCTGCACCCTGATCCATGTGGTCTCTAAGATATACAACCACTTGTAGTGTGAGCACTTTTTCTGCCACACAAACTAGCAGCTATTAGCCCTTTTTTGGGCATCTTTGACCACTTTTTTCCTCTCAAGTCTTTTGCCTCAAGATTTCTTCCTGGTCAAAACTCCCCACTTAACTCATCCTTTCTCAAAATTTCATCAATAAGTGGATGTCCATATCATCCAAAGGTGAAGCATTGGCCAATACCATCCAGACCCCTGGTTTGTTTTTCTCTCAAATCTGGTCTTAAAATTTGTTCCCTTATTTCTTCCCCCCAAACAACAACCCACCCAACTTTTTTTTTCTAATATTTCTGATTGTTCTCACTTTTCTCCCCTGCAACTCAAGTCTCCCCTTCTCTTTCCTGATCCCCAGTGATTGTGGCAGTGGGAAACAGATTCTTCCCCTGAGTCTTTAGAATTGAAAGCCTGGTATTCTACTTATTTCACAATGAATTTTGTGTGGTAGAAAACTCATATTTCATCATTAATTTTATTGATAGTGTTTCTTTTTTAGTTTAATTGAATCCACATTTTTTCTGTTGCTTTTTCTTTTTCTTTTTCTTTTAATTTTATCTTCATTTCTACAAATGAGGTGACCCTTACAAAATGTTTTTGGAAGGCGCAATGACTTTACAAAATCAAAAAAATGGGGGCTAGTTATCTTTTCTTAATTCTTTGAATATATGGGCACCTCACAGGGATAATTGCATTCTCTCTGTAATTTCTCTTATTTTGGTGTTTGTGGGAAATTCAAATAAACAACTCCCAACCCATAGTCTGTTTGGAAGGTGCAATCAATTTCAAAACTTAATAGTTGGGGGAGCTCCATCCTTTCTTGATGCTGTAAAAGCGTGGAGACCTCAGGCAGAGGATTGTACCTTTTATTTAGTTTTTTTTATTTGTGTGTTAGCAGGAAATTTAGATAAATGACTCCCAACCCATAGTATTTTTGGAAGCCACATTAGGTTTATAAATTTTCCAGGTGGGGGGAAGTCATGATTTATTTAATTTGTGAAAAATTGGGGACCTCAGGTAGAGTATTGCACAAGATGATGATTTTACTTCATTATGTTGCAATTACAAAATTTTGAAAAACAACTCCCACCCCTTAGTTGTGAATTAGAAAAAAAAACTCCCAAATGGCAATCCTGTGGATTTCTGGGAATTTTGGTTGTTTTTTCTCCAATTCCTGGGAGTTTTTTAGCCAAGAACCTAGGAATATTGTGTGTGAAAACAAATATTCACATCATGAAAACTAACTGTTTCAAAGAAAATTTTGAATTGAAATTTGTTTTTTTTGAGATCACATATCATAAGTGTTTCTCAAAATTTCAAAATATTTTTCTGTTCATGATTACAGCTTGATTTGAAAGGAAAAGAATGAATATTGCAGGTTTTCTTCAATCCATATCACCCCAATTTATTATTACTTGTTTGTGGTTTGTGGCATGTGATATATATGCCCAACTATATCACAATTACCTACTTTTTACTGAAATAAATTGAGTTTTTCAACTCATGAGACTTTGAAACAGAAAGCTGTGCAATAATCCTTGTGTCATGATGTTTTGAAAAAACACTCAAATCTCAATCTCAATCTCAATTCAAACCATACTGTGTAGTAAAGTAATATAACTTATGAAATGTGTTTTTGACAAAATTACAATCAAATCTTGATTCTTCTGGAGAATTAAAACCATAATGATATATTTTTTGTTTCAAAAAAATGAGTTTTCAACCTGTTAGGAGTTCAGCTCAGGAGGACAAGTTGTGAGAAGGGCTGTTCAAGGAGCTAAGGGAACAGGACCAAGGAGCAAGTTTAAGGTGAAAAGGCTCAGACTTGGTGATTTATTTCAGCTGGCAAACAAACTATCTAACTAGAAAACAACAGGAATGGCCAACATGTGGTTGAGCTTGAAAAAAATAAAAGCATATGCTGTGAAGTATACGAGCATAAGTAGTGACAGTGATGTGAACCTAGCTAAATACTAGAGTGATATAGAACTGCACTGCCAGCATAATTGCCTAAGTTGAGTTCATCCCAGTTAAACTAGGATGCAAAAAACCAATTTAAAGTAGGTTGACCTCAACCAATGAAATATAAAACCAAGGGGGGTCCCTTGGATTTATATTTCATCAGTTGATTTCAAACAAGTTTAAATTGGTTGAGTGCATCCCAGTTTAACTGGGATGACTTCATCCTAGGCAATTATGCTGGCAGTGCTGCCACATAGCAGAGTGATGGAAATAAAACTACCTGGTTGGTAGAGTGATCTAAAACAACAATGTTGAGTGCTATGACAATAAAACTACTTAATTGTAGAGTGAAAGGGATCTAACAATAATGATAAAAGGGGGGGTTGATTAAGAGATGTAATGATGAGTTTGTCAGCGGAAAGAAGGGCTGAGATTCTGACACAAACGTTTAAGGTCTGGTCTGAGGGGGAGAGAGAGATGATAGTTGGGGTTCTGGTTTCTGGGTATTCTCAATCCTGGCAAGATATATTTCAGGATGTGGAGGCTTTCTGGGTCTCCAGCCTCCTGAACTGTAAGGCCATCTCCACCACGGGGAGCTATCCGGGTTGCTATTGCAACTGTGCTGGGGCACTTTGCCGGAGTCATAGCAACCCAAGGTTGGGCTGCTACACACCGCAAGCTACAATATATCACAGCTTGGGGTTGTGTGTGGCTTAAAGTGACCAGGAGGGGCCAGATATCACATTTTTTTGCTGTGTGATATCTGGCCGATGGGTTGCTATCAAGTTGCTATAGCAGTTCCAGATGTGGAACTGCTATAGCAACGGAGCTGTGTAGATTTGGGATATAGCAACGGTGGTGTTGCTATATGGGGTTTGGGTTGCTATATTTAGCATAGCAACCCCGGTGGAGACGCCCTAGGATATGTGGGATGTGACAAGACTGACGCAAAAATAATTTTTTTCCGACCATCCCAGGACTCGAACCTGGAGTCTCCTGCTGACAGTAATCGTAGGCAGGCGCCTTGACCATTGGGCCAGATAGCCGTTGGGAGCAAGGCAAAAATTGGGTACATACCGACAAATTGGAATCAAAACCAACAAGAATTTTTACGTTAAAAATGGTTTATTGAAAAATCAGCATTGATGTCTGTCTATTACATAATAATTGAATAACATAGAAAACAAAACCAAGTTACCGAAGAAGAGAAGAAAGGAGAAAATTGTATCAAGGGTTAATAAACCGGGAAAAAGAGTGAATGAATCAATCAAGTAAGAGAAGAGGCAAAGAAATTGGAAGATATGACTGGAAAGAAGAATATAGAGATTAATTAGAAGAACAAGATTAAGAAGAAGAAGAAGAAAAGGATATAGGTATATACAAGTTGAGAAAAGTAGATGAATTTGCAAACAAGATTCTAAGAGAAAAAAATGGATTGACGAAGTGAACCTGATGATTAGATGCTGAAAGAAATTGATAACAGTATATCTTTCAGATTCTTGGTTTTTTCGGAGAGCTAAAGAGATCAAGAAAATGTCGGGTCGAAAGAAAGAAATACGCGTGATCGAGGAGTCAGTCAACAAATCAACTAAGATCGGAGAGTGGACAAACTTACAGGAAAAGGAAGTTTTCAAGAAGAAGTTGAAAAAAAAAGATGAAGCGGCTCAAATCATGAACAGATCGCCTACGCAATCACCACACCAAACCATATCGTCACCGAGTTTAGAGCGAGGGATGACTTTATGATTTTTGAGAGTTAGATGATCGTGATGATGAAGGGAAGGGGAAGGAGAGGAGAGATTAGGGGACGGCAATGCTTTTGAGGAGAGGTTCAACAGTCCCAGTTCGTTCTCCATCCGAGTCTTGAGTAGGTTCAAGCTTTCTCTTCGGCTCTGTTTAGTTTGTTCGGACAAGTTAGAGTCGTCGATCATTTTTAAGAAGTTCGTCTTGCTCGACTCTGATGGCCGTGCTCGCACTTCAGAAGCGACCGTCGTTGGCGGCAAGTGAGAAGGAGAAGGGAGAGAGGCACCCGTCGGGATGGTTGGGGTTTTCCTCTGCTGCTTGAGTGCTTCCTCGGCCCCTCTGAGCTCATCTTGGAGGTTCTCCACCCGGGTCAACATCTCATGGGAGCGAGATTCTTCGTCAAAAATCCGACTCTCCAAGGCCCGAATCTGACTACGGGCGGTCGAGAGATCAATCTGGTGTTGCTGGATGATCGAGTCGACGTAAGTTTGGTCGATGGCCAACTTTTTCTCTTCTAGCGTTGCTGATAACTGAGCCTTCAAGTCTTCCGATTCCTTCCGGAGTTCGCGGACTGTCGCCGACTGATTATCCAGTAGATTTTGCAACTCCGCCTCAGCCCCATCGAGCTTCTTCTTCAATTCCTCTGCCTTCAATTCCACCAGCAGCGCCGGCTGCTCCTCCGCCTCCACTCGTATTTGGTCTTGAGCCAGCTTTGCCGCTTCCAGTTCTTCTTCTAGCTCAGCCGTCCTCCGTGCTGAACTGTCAAGAGTGACCTGATGCTCAACCTCGCAGGTTTTGAACTGCTTGTGGAGAGCTTCGAGTTCCTTCGTCGTCTTTGCTAGCTTTTGATCGGCGGCTTCTTGAGCCACCAGAGCTTGCGAGTTGGCTTCCTCCTGTTGCTGCTTATTTTCGGCAAGCTGGGCGGAAAGACCTGAGACCTGTGCGGTCAGGTTTTCGAGACGTGCGTCAGAATTCCGGATACGTTCTTCATACTTATTTTCTAATTTCTTCTTCTCTTGTTGATAGCTTTCAAGTGTCTGGTTCAGCACTTCAATCTTCTTGAGCCCCTCGTCCCTGTCGACTAAAGTTTGATCCATGCTCTTGTTCAGCTCGATCTCGGCGCGTTTCAAGACTTTGAGTTCGTTATTCAGCCGGTGTATTTCATCTTCTTTGACGTGATCGTTCTGCTCAAAGGCGGCCTTGGTCTGACTAAGGTCCTGCTTCGTCCTGTCGGCTTCTTCTTTCAACTGATGGATCTTCTGCTTCAACTCCAACACCTCCGACCTAGACTTCTCCAAGATCCGATTCTCGCCCTCTTTACCCGCTTCCATCTCTTTAATCAACACGTTCTTCTCCTGCTCGAGTGTACTGATCTCTTCCTGCAATTCGGAATTTTGCTGCTTGGATTGACTGATTAGTTCTTCTTGCGAATCGATCTGATTTTTGTGGGAAGAAATTTCGGCCTGCAGATTACTAAGAGTCGCCGTCATCTTATCACGATAATTCTTCAATTCGGATTCGATAACCTCTTTCCTGTTAGCAATCTCTTCATTCTCCGCCTTGGCCACACTCAGTTGATTCTCCAACTCTTCCAGCGAGCTCTTCGCAGTAACAAGATCGTGTAAAGTGGAGGCCAAATTCTGCCTTTGTTCGCTGAGATTACTCTTACTTTCTTCCAGCTCCTTTTCAGCCTTTTGACGTTCTTCAAGACTTGATGCGAGATTACTTTCAGCAGTTTGTAGCCGCACATTCAACTCTAGGATACTTTCTTCCAACTTTTTCAGTGAGTCTTTTTGCTCGATATTTTCAGATTCGTAATCCGAGACCAGCTTTTCAAGTTTCTTCCGCTCTTTATCCGACTCAGTCCTGAAATTTTCTTGAGAGACCTTCGTAGATTCCAAGGAGGCGCGTAAGCTTTGGGCAGCAGATTCATTCAACGCTAGATCAGACTGTAGATGCGAAACTTGTTCAGCAAGGCCATCGCGGGAGCCTTCAACATCTTTCAGCCTGTTTTGCGAATCGGCATATTGACTTTCCAGTTCTTGTATCCTCAGCAACATTTGCGACCCTTCGTTCTCAACCTGTGCCATCCGCTTGGTGTGCTCTTCAACCATCGCACCATGGTTCACGCGAGCTTCTTCAAGTTTTCCTGTTAGACTTTCGATGTTCGACTTTGACTCGCTGAGGAGAGCTTCAAGGTCAAACGTCCTACTCCGCTCTTGCTCCAAAGATTGCGAAAGCTGATCACACTCTGATGTCTTCGACCCCAGTCTACCCTCAGTCTCGGATATACGAGCCTGGTTGACTGCGATCTGTTCCTTCATTGAAATTGATTCGGTGGTCGCGAGAGAAAGCTGATCCGATAACTCTTTTGTGGTTGACTCCAGAGCTTTGAGCTGGATCACCTGAGAAATGCAACGTTCTTCTTGTATTTCAGCTTGTTGAGCCGCATCTTTAAGTTGTTCTTCTAGTGATTTGATTTGTTGCTGCATCTGATCAAGCTCATCCTGTGTCCGGTGGGCCCGCTGTTCAAGATCGTTTTTCCGAGTTTCCTCGAGGGAAAGAGCCGACGAAAGTGATTCGAGTTGACTTTTGAGTTCTTGCTCTAGGATTGCTGAGGCTTCCAGGGATTTGTTTTTGTCGGTCAGTTGAGAATCAGTGTGAATTTGCTTATCGGCAAGCACGCTAAGCTGTTCCTTATATTGTTCGAGGAAGCCTTGTGACTCTTCGAGCTGCCGCGATAGACGTGTCGACTCCGATTGATGTTGTTCAAGCTGTTCGGATTGTGAGGAAAGCTGTTGTTTCAACGCGGTATGCCCTTCTTTGAGAGCAAGGGTGACTTGATCATATTCTCGTCTGGTTTGCTCGATTTGATCTTCCAAAAGCTTCTTCTCTCCTTCAAGTCGTTCCTTTTCTCTCTCGTGAGATTGACGTTGACTCGATATCTCTTCCCTCATGGTCACCAGCTCATTTTCACGCTCGCGGACGATCGTACGAATCTCCTCGCAGCGCTCACTCGATTGAAGTTTTTGTCCGGTCAACTCGACAACCCTGGCCTTTAATTCTTCGAGACTCTGTAAGAGGTTTTGATTTTCTTCCTGAAGAGAAGACTTGCGCAGAGTAGATTGTTCAAGCTTTTCTTCGAGTTGGGTGACTGTCGAGGTGAGGGATCCATGCGAGCTTTGGAATCCGTTCAATTGAGTTTCCAGAGAGTCGGCGTGAGATTTGAGAGCATCAAATTTTTCTGAGGACTGCTTGAATTGAGTCTGGGCTGTAGACATTTCGGCTGTCAACTGTTGATGGCTTGTCTGTAAAGCATCGAAACTCGCGGTGATCTCGCGTGATTTTTCGTTGGACTCGGCCAAGCGCTGCTCGGCGGCCACCTGTTCTTTTTGGAGCTGTTCGATAGTTTGGTCTTGTTCTTGTTGTCGAAGCTCTTGGGATTTTAGTTGGGTTTTGAGTCGAGATAGTTCACTTTCGACCGCATCCGAGTGATTCTGTTTCATTCTCAGTTTGCTTTCAAACTCCCCAATGATTTCATCCTTGCTGCTCTCATTGGACTGACTCAATTCGTCGATCTGAGTTCTGGCTTGCTCTAGTTCTGTCCGCAGTCTGTTCAGAGAGGTTGTTGATTCTTCCAACTGGGTTTGGGTTTGAATCAATGAGCTACGGTTCGCTTCCAAATCTTGGTTCAATATCCGATTTTGATCGACCAATTGTTGTTCAGCATTGATTTGTGCGTTGCGCAGATTGGTGATCACTTGTCGATACTCTTCAGCTTGACTGGCTAGATCATTCTTTTCACTGACGAGTAGGGCAATCGTCTGCTGTTGTGATTGAGACAGCTGAGTGGTTGATTGAGGAGCGACTTGATGATTCTCACGGGTATGGTCCGAGATAACAGTCTGATTGTCCAACCTAAAAGGCAAAAGGCAAATACGATTAAAAAAAACTGAGTGACTTTTGAAGGATGATTGATGGATAATCATATGATCAGACTCACGACTGCTGAACCAAAGGGATAGAATCTAGTGGCTGTTCTGCGTTTGTTAGGATTGGATCGAGCTCATTGGTTACTGGCCCAGTGCTTGAAGATGTTACCTCCGACGTGACATTAGATTCTGTGGTCGTGGTTGGGTTTGGTTCGCCAGCTTTCTTCTTGGCCTGAAACTTCTTTAGCTGTCATCAAAAGGTTTGGTATGGACACCTAGTCAGCATATGCAATCTCCCAGTTTTCATCTCAAGAAATGGGAATGTAGACTAACTCGATCTTTGGCTCGGGCCGCTTTCTCTGCGCGATCGTTGACCACCTCATCGGCCATGTCTCTTCCTGAAGGTTGCTAAGATAGATAAGATATGCTTTATCCTGTTGTGTGGGTTGAGATTGATGATGCTTGTCCCAATGTTGCTGTGGTGGTATAACTTGGCAGACCGTCACTACACTAGGCTGGTCAGAGCCGGATATCCGGATGATCCGATGTTCGGTATACCTCACATTAATTTCATTGATAGGTTCCCGGAGGGGCAGAGCGGAGAGGGGACCAAAGTCCACGGAGCGGCCGCGGCAGGTAGGAAGAGGCGTCTGCGGAGCGCAGCGAGAGTGGTTGGTAGCCGGAGAACCGGGACAGGAAACCACCTGACAAGTTTCCCCCGCCACCTACCGCCTACCACCAAGGAGCGAAGTCGACTCCACTCCAGTAGACGCCGATCACCCCGAAATAGGCGATTTCGAACGACAATGGACAATAGAAGACCCCCAACCAGCGATGAGCTAACGGTGGCCGCCACATTACTCGAACAACAGAGAAGAGGAGCGACCGGGGGCCATCAAGAGTCGAGAGGAGGCCACAATAGAACCACAGGGACGGACCTGACGAGTCTAGAAACCACACCAGGGGTAAGAACGGCACCAAGGGTAACGACCCCACCATTGACGGCAACGAACTTGACAAGAACGGAGCCGAACCCCTTAGGGGACATACTGGCGGTTTTAGGCGATACTCCAGGTAAGCAGAAAATCCGATTATCACTTCAAGAAATCCTAAACGGGAGGGATGCCTCACGATGGAGATGCCCCCAAAAGGAAGAATAGAGAACTCCAAAGAAGGAGCCCAGGATGCCTCAGACAAGATGCCTCAGCGAGAGATGAAAAACAGACTAACGGACCAGAATACGTTTTGAACGTTGGCAGTAAACAGAACCGAGGAAGCTGGGGAAACCCAAAGGGGGAGATCCAGACAAACCAAGGAGCAGGCAGCGATCCGAGAAAAAGATCAGTCTTTCCTCCTTCGAGCTGCCAGAATGGCAATGGAAAGGGGCGCCCAAGAGGAAGCGGACGCCTTACTCAGGTCACTAGCGGCCTTGTTTCCACCGACAGAGGAGGATGAACGACCAGCCAAGCAAAACGAAGAGGCCGTCACTCAAAGTAGCATGCCGACGACAACGGAAATAGGGGCCCAAAAAGCGCTAGGCCCAATCTTAAGCAAGGGAGGAGTCTCGTTCATCGTTGGAGAGGTCCCAGACCACACATACTGCGGCCTCCCTTCATTCTACGATAAAAACGTGAAAGCCATGAAAGGTTCAATACCGTTGACGATATTCGACCCGAAATGGCAACAACAGGCAGCAGCCCATCAAGCTGAGAAGAAGACGATAGACAAAAGTAGTACAGAGGACAGAAGATACACCGGACACCCGGCACCAGGAGAATGGACCCAGTCATATGCGCAATGGTCGAGGAACTACCAAAGCTTCATCGGAGCACTACGAGACGTATACATGTTCAAGACAATCTCAGAGTGGTTCCGAACTCACAAAGACAGGTGCGATGAAATCATGAGACAAGAAGGGTTCTGCCCCTGTTTCAGGTACGACTTAGCAGTCAGAGCGAACACCTTCCAATGCAACATGATCAGGGGCGAGAAGTCAGTATTTGCCGACGTCTCTCAATACAGGAAAGAGATCGCGTACGAGACCCTAGCAGAAGCACAACGCAACGGCGAGATAGGCTACATCAATAACCCATACCTGGTAGGGGGGAAGAAAGAAAACTTCAACCCATACACAGGGACCAAGAAGTACATCAACACAAACTACCACATGCGCTTCTACAACGAAGGGAAAGGTAAAACTATTGGACAGCCAAACCAACAGAAACAAGGCCGCCGCTGGGAACCGTACAGTAGAGAAAAGGAGGATGATGGCTTCCGAGGTTGTAACAGCGGCGGAGACGGAACCAGAAACCGGGAGAGTCGTGAGGAGAGAGACAGAGACCCATATAGGCCCAACTGTGATAACGCACCGAGAGACGGAAGGTCGAGAGACCGGGTGAAGAATTTCAAATCCCAACAATTCCACACCAAGGACCAAGCAAAACAATACGGGAGACAAGCGTAGGTAGCATTTGTCACATAGCCATGCCCAGTTGTATCATCCCACAAAGGATAGAGAGATATGAGGAATTCACACGAGTTAATTGACACACCCATGGGTTGGTTGTTTATAACAGTATGCGTAGTGAAATAATGAGCGGAGAAAGCGTCAGAGAGCTAGAGGATGAGAGATGGCCAACGCACATATCCCATGAGATGAATATAAGGGAATGGGAGTTAGCCCTGGAACAAGCAGGGATAAGAGAAAAATATAACGACATAATTGAGGGATTCAGGGAAGGGTTCCCCCAGGGGATACCAACCCACTCAATGGACTTGAGATGGTACACCCCACTGAATCACGCCAGCGCTAACCTCGCAAAGGAAGAAATAGAAGAAAACCTAGCAAAGGAACTAACGGCGAAGAGAATGTTTGGCCCCTTCACACACAAAGAGGTGAGAGCTCGGCTAGGATTTTTTTCGCTCAAGCCCTCTAGGTGCCGTTATAAACTCGGATGGATCACTTCGACCGATCAATGATCTATCATATCCATACAAGCAAGAGGGAGTGAGGTCCGTAAACTCCTTCGTCAACAAAAACAACTTCACGACCACGTGGGACGATTTTAAGACAGTGGCACGGTTCTTTAAGGAGAATACAAACAAGTACAAATTAGGCCTATTCGACTGGGAGAAGGCGTACCGCCAAATCCCAACAAAGATGGACCAATGGCCATACCTCCTCATACAAGACTTCAAGGGTAACCTCCTACTAGATACTCAAATCACATTCGGAGGCGTAGCGGGCTGTGGATCCTTTGGACGACCAGCGGACGCATGGAAAGAAGTGATGCAGAACGAATTCGACCTGGTACATATCTTCAGGTGGGTTGACGACAACCTGTTTGTAAAGAGCCCCAGATCAACCACTACAATGGCGGAGGTGGTCAGACGATCAACTCAGATGGGGGTGAAGACAAACAAGAAGAAGTACTCAGAGTTTGCTGACCGCCAGAAATTCATTGGATTCCTCTGGGATGGGGTAGCAAGGACGGTAGAGCTCCCACCGGGGAAGAGGGAAGAGCGCCTAAGGCAAGTAGAACGGTTCCTAGAACCAGAAGCACGATTCACATATAAAGACGCGATGACCATTGCAGGGCGACTGAACCACGTAACATACATTCTGCCTCAACTCAGATGTTACCTGAGGAGTACCTACCAGTGGCAAAAAGAATGGCACAACCATTCAGCAAGACGACCGATAACGGACGAGATGTACATCGATTTGAACTGGTGGAGGAACGCACTGATGACCTACAAACCAACGAGGCTGATACCAGACCCTGACCCTACAGATGTCGGTTGGGTAGGAGACGCGTCTACATCTTACGGCATTGGAGTGATTATCGGTAAGAAATGGGCACGTTTTAAACTACTGATAGACCCAAAAGGGCTGGAGACGGGAAATACGATAGCCTGGCCAGAGACCGTTGCGATCAGACTAGGCCTCCTGATGCTGCTCCAGATAGGGGCAACACCTGGGAAGGCATTCATGGTACAAACAGATAACACAACGACACAAGCAGCGATAGCCCGACGGAAATCAGGCGACACATGGGTAAATAGAGAATGGAAGGAAATACAGCACCTCCTGATGTTCGCCGAGATCGACCTCCAAGGGCAAAGAGTAACCTCAGCTAAAAATAGAGCAGACGCACTCTCTAGGGGAGAACAAGGGGAGCATAGCCAAAAGGATGCTCTCACAATTCAGATGCCAAAAGGGCTACAAGAGTTCCTCCTGCAATCTTAACATACTAGAGAAATTCCTTCCACATAGAGAGACACGGACAAAGGGAGGAGCATTTAAGGATTGCATAAAAAAAAAAAAAAAAAAAAAAAAAAAAAAAAAAAAAAAAAGCAACAAAGGGGAAAAGAAGGGGAAAGAAACAAGGAGAATACAAAGATGTAATATAGCATATGATAAAGTAATAAAAACACTGGTGGAACCCGGCTCCTTAGAGGAGGACCTGAAACTTTAAGTTTGGGGAGGCAAACCATAACAATCCATGAGCCGATGATCATACGGGTAAAGGGGGGAGAGCCCGTTAAGGAATCCCCCGAGAAACAGACGGGCCAAAAAAAAAAAAAAAAAAAAAAAACAGAAAGCCGAGTCAAATAGATCCCGGAACCATATAGGACACACCACGACAATGGACCCGGAGAAAATCCAACACTTCTTACGCGACGGATCGTACGAGACAATCAGGACCAAGGCAGATTTAAGGGTAATTGAAGGTTGGAAGACTTCAACGTTAGTCAGCTACAACGCAGCCATGAAGAAATTTAACAAATTCAAGCGACTTACAGACCCGACACTGTACCGTCTACCAGTCCGACCAGCGGACATCTACGACTTCGTGACGTGGGCAGGGAGAGGAGAGAAGGACGACGGCTCTGATAAGATAACCGCGGCATCACTGGAAAGATACCTATACGCCATCAAGGCCTGGCACACATTCCATGACGCAAGATACCCATACCAAACGGAGGCTAGGATTAAGCTGATGCTTAAAGCGTCCGGTCGTCAAGACGCAGTCCTCCTACCACCAAAACAAGGGAAATCACCCGTCCAGATTGCCGATCTGGCCTGCCTTTATCAGCTGCTCACAGGACAAGGCCCAGAAGCGGAAGCAGTGCGAGACTTGGCAATTGTAGCGTTCTGGGGGATGGCACGGATAGCCGAACTAACGTACTCGTCTGCTCACAGGAACGCAAGATACCTGAAAGAGCTGACTTCCAAAGAGGTCAAGCGATATGAAGGGGTAACAGTAATAGAGTTACACAAAGCCAAGACAGCAAAACCGGGGGAAATCCAACTTCTCAAGCTACGGGTGATGCCGTCCACCCTCTGCCCGGCGGCAGCAATTGAGAGACGGAAAGCGGCAACTCGAAATGACGCAGACTCCCTTTTCGGATACGAGAAGCAACACTATAGAGTAAACCTAACTAAAAGAAGGACGAACGAAGTACTAGCCACCGCATGGCGGCACTTGTCGAGACCCCACCTTACCGGGCACTCCTTCCGAGTGGGAGGCGCGACCCTCCGGAACGCGCTAGGAGTTAAGGTGGAGGAAATCCAATCCTTAGGCCGGTGGACCTCAGATAGCTACCTGAGGTACATAAAGAATCTATCTTACGACGAGGTGGTCCTTGCCCTATCCATATTAGAACTACCAAACCTCTGAAATGAATCCAGATAGCCTTAATCCAAACCACACTCCACGGCAGGGAAGGGCAGGCACCGAGGCTCAGGCTACCGTAGAGTCTGAGTCGTGGGCGGGGCGCCTACCCGTTTTCCCCCCCGGGAGCAGGAGCAGACAGATTGCTCCGGGCCCAAACCCACCCTAGAGAGGGAGGGCTAGGGCCCTTTTCCCACACCGGACGAGCCCGAGATTGACCCACTGGGTAAGATCTGGGCTGGCCCATAGGCAAGGAAAGAGGGGGCCCAAAGAGACCCCCCTTCCTTGCCAAAGAGCACTGCCCCCCCTACCAACGCAAGTGGAGTGGATCTTTAGAAATCTCATCATCTTGACTAAACCTGGAATTCTTTCTTTCTTTGTTTCTTTCCAAGTCTAATGGATGTGATTTGATCTTGAATCAAACGAAAATCTCACTCCCCGTCTACACCTTTCTCTCAGATGTCACCTCTCAACTGTTGAGAAGCCATTCAAGGGTCTTCAACCAAGATAAACGTCTGTGTTCAGAGCTGCCCCAATCACTTTTATCATCATCCGGAGCCAGAAGAGAAAGAAGTTGAACTTCTCAAGGGGAATGTTCAATTACCAAGAAAATCATGTTTGAATGGGTGTTTTGATTTAGGTCAAGGAACGAGCTTGCAGACATTGCCAAATAAGATTGTTGCGAAGTGGCTAGGATGCTCTTCATGTGCGAAACCGTCCAGGATCTAACCTATCCCTTATAATCACTGATTATGGTTGAGGAAGCTCTCGATGGGATGCATCTTATCATACGCTCAACTTTGCAAAAGGCTTGCCTGGATTAAGCATATTGATGTATGTATGTATGAATTTAAAAAAAAAATTAAAACTCGGAGAAAACATGGTGGACGATGGCTAGTTCTACACGAAAAAGTTGGGTGATGTTAAACGAGATAAGCCGTTGGTGAGAGTAACATATCTCTCAAAGCAAAAGAACAGAAAAACTTGCGCCTTTAATCTTTGTTTGTCATAGGAACGAAATCGCGAAGAGGAAATAACCAAGTTCGAAGGAAGATGGGAGGGGAAGAATCAGATGCGTTGCGTGTTTGTGTTTGTGGAGACGAGCGTTCATCATATGCGATCGGGAGCGAGAGATAGATGATGATCTAAGATTGATAGACTTGATAGGGTAGACGTGCGAGCTGCTTCGATATTGACCCGAATGATACCTGGGGAGTCCCTCAGGCCGTGAACCGTAGGATAAAATTGGTGATGACGGCAACTATAGACGTAGGGATAGAGACGAGGAGGGCAAACGTGGTCAATGGTCCATTCGAAGCTTCCTCGCCAACAGATGTCACTGGGTCAAGATGGAGGGGATACTGACTGAGAAGAGCGATACAGAGTGCCGTGGGACCTGAATTTGCACTCAAGACAGAAGAACAAGGTTTGGTAAGTAGTTAGATTATTCATTGGTGGCAGGTGAGAACCAACGCACCGATACGATCGTCGTAGTTTCCTGATCCTCGTTTTCTGATCGCATTTGCTCTCCAATGGAAAGTGATAAGGGCTGAGGAAAGAGTATATTGCACAACACATGATCAGCCGACGATAGTGATTTGTTGAAGTGTTGAAGGCGGACCATAAACCATGACTCCCATTGCTAGAAAAAGGTGTAGAGGTGTGAGAGAGAGAGGGAGAGAAGAGTGAATCAGTTTTTAGTGAGCAAGAGGGATGAAATTGTGGGCCACGAACCAACTAGGGTAAATAAACCGGCTGAGATTTGGCCGACCCTGTCGCCAAAGTTAAGTAATCCGACGGCCAGACCACCCAGGACGACGGTGAAGTTAAGCCATGAAAGGAATGTTCGTTCACTGAAGTTTTTTTTTTTTTTTTGGATGAGTGACTGAGGGGATAGTTCGGGAGGGTATGTAGTACTAAAGCCTAGCTCGGAAGACACTCAACTTGGCAAAGAAAACCCTGTGGATGGAAGCAGATAGGATAGAGTCAGCTAGATGATCGTCAAACAAGCTGAAGTTACAACATACTCCGATACGAGCTGGTTGATCGACTAACTTTGGTTCTACTCTAACGGGGAGTGCGATTCGTTTGCCCGGTGCACGCTGAAGAAGTGGTTGGGTTGACATACTCGACTGTTTTCTATTCAGCGTAGGTAGGTACGTCAATAAGTATTTATGTATGTACTCTATCAGTTTAAGGATGGTTTGATGTTGATGTTGATGTTGATGTTGGTTGTTTCTTGTATGGTTGAACTGTTTGTTGAGAGTCAAAAGTTTTTCAACTTTTAGCTTAAACCCCGAAGAAAATCTGAAACTTTACGAATAGGGACTGCGCAACAAAAACATACACTGTTGATCCCACTATGAACACTGAAATCATTCTAGCATGAAAGTTGATGATAACTCACCAGAATCAGATCCACCATTATCTTATGAGGGCCATCACTGCAAGAAAATCTGCTTCAACTCTTGACAAGTTGACTTCAATCCGGGATTTGTGCTGATAACTTGAATGTTTACTTTGGAGCACAGTAACTGTTCATTCAAGTTTGTTTTGAGTAAGCCCAGAGTAAGGTTGAAGATGAAAGTTCTTGCACATCAACTGTTGGCAGTTGAAGAAAATTGATTATCTTGTAGTAAATTACTAAACAAAACATATTGGTTCTTTGTTTCATTTATATTCAGTTATATGGGGTCCTGGGAATTTGAATAGTTGTACTAATGGAAGGGAGATAAAAGGAACAGGAGCTTAAGGGAAAGGAAGCAAATTGGCATAGAGAGGAAGTGTAGGTTGTGATGCTGAATGAAAAAAGAAGTGGGGGATGAGGGAGAGATCCAGAGGGTCAAGTGTCATGAGCCATATTGCGCACCAGAACCCGCACCACATGTAGATAGTCTATCACGTACATGTCACAGACAGGCCACTATATAGTCTGTCAGGACAAGGATCCACATCCCTTCCTCATCCTGCAATCTACAATATAGGATCCCAAAACCCCAGAAACCCCAGAACCCCAGTGCCTTCCTCTCCCCAGATCAGACCATAACATATTGCAGGATCTAACATTACGGAGACAAAGGCAAGAAACCCAAACAAACCTGACAAACAGATAACCCAAGAAACCCCAACTTCATCCCCACCCAAAAGATGGATGACGTGGAGCAACTCCGACGACAGCTTGAGGAGATGACTCAGGCAAGAGAAAATGAACAATCCCGCCAAAAAGCGGCCAAAGCACAACAGGACCAACCATCCCAACCAACCATCCCCACCCCACTCCGCAGACCAAAGATCGCATGTCCCAACAAGTTCAATGGTGAGCCCGGGATGAAGGCAGAAACTTTCGCCTGACAAGTGGCGATTTACACCTCTGTCAACAGCTCCATGTTCCCAGACGACAGGACAAAGCTGTTATTTGCAGCATCCTACCTTACCGGACCCGCCGCCGTGTGGTCCGCCCTGTACATTGACCTGGTCACGGAAGGAGCGGACTTCTCTTGTACGCCGGGTGGACAAAAGACTTCGGAGCGATGTATTTTGACTCCAAGAAGAAAGGAAAGGCGGAACATGCGTTACGAGCGCTACGACAGACAAGGACAGTGGCCGACTACACCCACGCATTCCTCACCCATGCCACCGCCACCGGATGGGAGGTCCCGACCCTCATCAGCCAATACCGACAGGGCCTAAAACGGGACATTCGGACTGCACTAGTATTGGCCCGCACTACCTTTGCTACCGTCAATGAGGCAGCAAGCCTGGCCATGGAGCTTGACTCTGAGTTGCACGGGGCAGAGGCAACCACTGGATTGGCAAAGACCCAGCCAGACCCCAACGCCATGGACACATCTGTGATCACCGGCCGACTGTCCGACAACGAGAAGGTCCGCATGATGCGGGAGGGCCTTTGCTTCCGCTGCGGGACGCGTGGACATGTTTCCCGGGAGTGTCCAAACAAGAAGGGGAAAGGACGGACACCCACCTCAGTTTCCACACTCAAAGACCAGGTCCGACAGCTAGCTGTTGAAATTCCATCTTTGCAGGTCTCCTTTCCCCTCCTTTTCCCATCCATGTAACTCCCTCCCCCTTCAGATTGAATATTCATCTTGTCATCTTCTGCCCACAACCTGTCCCTCAGTTGTAAATAGCATATAAACTAGTGATCAAGATAGCAATAAAATCATCAGTCTTCTGCGCGCTTTTCCCTGAGGTCTCTACAGCATACAACCTCTTGTAGCGTGTGTGCTTTTCCACCACGCAAACTAGCAGCCTGCCCTCTT
Organism: Puccinia hordei; assembly: GCA_007896445.1. Taxonomy (NCBI): domain Eukaryota; kingdom Fungi; phylum Basidiomycota; class Pucciniomycetes; order Pucciniales; family Pucciniaceae; genus Puccinia; species Puccinia hordei. The sequence continues at coordinate 146,056 of RDRW01000226.1, read as the reverse complement.
AGAGGGCTTCCTTTTGTTCTTTTCAGCCTCTAGAATAAATTTAGAGTCTTTGTTATCACTTCATCCTCCGACCTCTGGCCATAGCTTCATCACTAGCCAATGGATTGGCAACGCTTAGAGCGGAAGGACAGGTGGATAAGACCAGCAAGGGACGGGCTGACAAGTCAAAAAATGGAGATGCTCGGGAATGAAGGTTGTGCCTTTCCCGAGCGTAGCGGAGTTGTCATATAGTATTGGTGCTAGTCAGACATTACATGTAAATGAAATTGATCCCCAATGTTTCCTTTCATGCACCATCACAACTCCCAGAGCCACACCCCAAAGACCCTACCCCTCCCTATTATTCCTCATTGACTCCGGAGCAACCCACAACGTTTTGAGCGAGCCGTACGCATCCCGATGGGGACTGCTTGAGGCTGCATTGGCCTCAAAACGGACCATCTTTGGATTTGACGGGTCCGCAAGCAGAGCGACCCATGAGATTGACCTAATCCTGAACAATGAACCCCGCCCATCCTGATTCATCATTACAAGACTGAAAGACTCGTATGATGGGATCCTAGGGATGCCCTGGATCCGCTGGTACGGACACCAAAACAATTGGACAAGCCGTACCTTATGGAACCCCAACATTGCAGCCGCTTCGGCGGTTTTTTCTATTCCAAAAAAAACCCCAACTGGCAAACCGGGGAAAGCTAGGAAAATAGACAAGGGTGTGTGTGCTTTGAACACAATAACACCCCCGCAATGTGAGCTTGATATCCCAATCCCTACCATGTTTCCCAAAACGGCTGGCAAGCTTGTACCAACAGTGGGCCGCTACGCTACAGTACACTATTTGACCTCTAACTGTTAGGGTAGCGGTTATTTTTTTTGCCAGAAAATTTGTAGCGTTAGCTGACGCTACACTCCGCTAAACTAACAGTTAGCGTAGCGAGAAATTTTTCAGCCAATTTTTTTGTGGTGTTAGCTTTGGAAAATAACCGCTAAGCTAACAAGTAGCGTAATTCTTTTTCCGCTAACACATATTGGAGTTCCCATTAGCGTAGCGGCATCAGATCTACGCTACGCTACGCTAAATGTTAGCTGTTAGCTGAATTTTTTCCCGCTAAATGTTAGCTGTTAGCTGTTTTTTTTTCCCAATAAATGTTAGCTGTTAGCTGAATTTTTTCCTGCAAAATGTTAGCTGTTAGCTTAATTTTTTCCCACAACACTATGCTCAAATAGTGCAAAGTGTTGGCCCACAGCCAGCTGAGTGAACATTCTGAACATAATTTTTTGGGTGCATTACATCCCTGCTTGTTTTACCAATAGTTGTGGTGATGTGCTTGGGCAAAGAAAATGATGTGGGAACGTTGAAAGTTTTTCCCTTGCACAAATTGCCTTGCATTGAGGCTGTGATTGTTTTAAATTAATATGTATATGAATCCTGTTGAGGCATTTCTTTCTCAGCTTTACTCGCTTCCTCGAGTTAAATAAGCATTTCTTCTCATTCTCTGATGGGCATTCTGATTACTGTTCTGGGCAATTTCCATATGAGCAAGATGTCTTATTCAATTGAAATTTGTCCAGGCAGTAACCATATTTCCCAAAGCAATGAAAGAAATGCATATCCAAACATTGGAAAGAGAAAAAATGGAAAAGAGACAAACAGTTTTTTTTTGAAAAATAAAATAAAATAAAATAACAATAGAAATTAAAAAAAAAAAAAAAAACACAAATAAGCTGTTTTGATTAATGTAGTTGCACAAGTACAGGAGTTAAAACAGAATTTTGATTGATTTACTTGTGAAAGTTGAGATTTTTGATTGCTTGACTTGCACAAGTACAGGATCTATAATTGGGCAGAGTGGACCAGCTTTGACCTCAGACAGTGGAATTTATCACTCCTGCTATATTACAAGTAACTGCAACATACCTAATCAATTTCACCCTCATTACAAATGCTACTCACCAATGAGGGTGACACTGATTAGGCATGTTGCAGTTACTTATAGTATAGCAGGAGTGATAAATTCCACTGTCTGAGGTCAAAGCTGGTCCATTCTGCCCAATTATAGATCCTGTACTTGTGCAAGTCAAGCAATCAAAAATCTCAACTTTCACAAGTAAATCAATCAAAATGCTGTTTTAACTCCTGTACTTGTGCAACTACATCAATCAAAACAGCTTATTTGTGTTTTTTTTTTTTCTTTTTTGTAATTTCTATTGTTATTTTTTTTTTTTTTTCAAAAGAAAAATGTTTGTTTCTCTTCCATTTTTTCTCTTTCCAATGTTTGGATATGCATTTCTTTCATTGCTTTGGGAAATATGGTTACTGCCTGGACAAATTTCAATTGAATAACACATCTTGCTCATATGGAAATTGTACAGAACAGCAATCAGAATGCCCATCAGAGAATGAGAAGAAATGCTTATTTAACTCAAAGGAAGCGAGTAAAGCTGGAAAAGAAATGCTTCAACAGGATTCATGAAAGTATTAATTTGAAAGAATCAATGCCTCAAGAAAAGAAATGATTGCTATACTCCCACAAGTATAGCACTAAACTAACAGTTACTGTAGCGCTAAACTAACAGTTAGTGCACTGCAAAAGGGAACTACGCTTACAGTTAGTGTAGCTGAAAAGAATTCTACGCTAACAGTTAGTGTAGCTGAAAAGAGTGCTATGCTAACAGTTAGCGTAGCTGAAAAGAATGCTACGCTAACAGTACGCGTAGCTGAAAAGAGCGCTACGCTAACAGTTAGCGTAGCTGAAAAGAGCGCTACGCTAACAGTTAGCGTAGCTGAAAAGAACACTACACTTACAGTTAGCGTTGCGTTTTTTCCAGCTAACACCGCTAACAATCAGCTAACAGGAAATTTCTGTAGCATTAACTTTTTTTTTTTGATGTTGCTAATGCTACACTACCCACTATTTTCTTTTTCAACAAATTTGTTTTAGTGTTAGCTGAAAAAATCTTCAGCTAACAGTAACTTTGTGTTAGCGTAGCGACAAAAGCTAACATTACGCTGCGCTACAGCTATTTTTAGCGCAGCAGGCCCACTGTTGCTTGTACACCCTGTAGATAGCCTCCCAAACCCCACACAGAACCCTGAGACCCAACATCCCACCCACGTACCTGATGAAACCGTATCCAATAAAACTAGTGCTACTGCCGAAGCAGTATTGTCCTCTCCGCCAACATCCCCGCAAACGGTCAACAGGCCCATGGGGAAAGCTAGGATTAGTGACAAGGGGGTGTGTGCTTACAGCACAATAACACCCCCACAATGTGAGTTTGAAAAACCCCCATCCCATACCTTACCGCCCGAAAACAGCTGGCAAGCTTGTACACCTTGTAAATAGATTCCCAACCCCCACAAGGAACCCCAGGACCCAACACTTTAACCAGGTAACCGATGAAATTATTGCTACTGACAAGGCAGTATTGTCCTCTCCGCCAACATCCCCGCAAACGGTCTACAGGCCCATGGGGACAGCTAGGATTAGTGACAAGGGGGTGTGTGCTTATAGCACAATAACACCCCCATAATGTGAGTCTGATACACCTTCCCTGCATTTGATCCCCAAAACAGCTGGCAAGCCTCTTTCCCCTCTAGGACATACCCCAGCAGTGATCAATGCAGCCAAAACATCATGGTCAACATTGGCCCGATTGGCAGCAAAAGGAAAAGCCACGACTGCGGTGTGGACGGCAGAAGAATTAGTCCCACAGTGCTACCACCGTCACCTCAACATGTTCCGGAAATCAAGCGCCATGAGGATCCCCCCACGGAGAAATTATGATTTCCGCGTAGATCTGATCCCAGGAGCCACCCTGCAGGCCGGAAGAATCATCCCGCTATCTCCGGCGGAGAACCAGGCGCTTGACGTTAGATTGACGAAGGACTGACAAACGGGACCATTTGGCGGACCACATCCCCTTGGGCAGCACCGGTCCTATTCACCGGGAAGAAGGACGGAAACCTACGGCCCTGTTTTGAATACAGGAGACTCAACGCAGTAACGGTGAAGAAAAAGTACCCGCTACCACTGACAATGGACTTAGTGGACAGCCTTTTGGATGCGGACACATTTACAAAGCTGGACCTCTGCAACGCATATGGGAACCTCCAAGTTGCGGAAGGCAACGAAGATAAGCTGGCTTTCATCTGCCGGGCAGGACAATTCGCACCGCTTACCATGCCATTTGGACCCACGGGAGCGCTGGGATACTTCCAATAATTCATGCAAGACATCCTCCTTGGATGGATTGGGAAGGACACCGCCGCATACCTAGACAACATCATGATCTACACACAGAAAGGATCGGACCATGCGGAAGCAGTGGGCAGTATATTGGACACATTGAGCAAGCACCAATTATGGCTGAAACCTGAAAAGTGTGAGTTTTCAAGGCCGGAAGTAGAATACCTCACTGCCAGCATAATTGCCTAGGTTGAGTTCATCCCAGTTAAACTAGGATGCAAACAACCAATTTAAAGTAGGTTGACCTCAACCAATGAAATATAAAACCAAGGGGGGTCCCTTGGATTTATATTTCATCAGTTGATTTCAACCAAGTTTAAATTGGTTGAGTACATCCCAGTTTAACTGGGATGACTTCATCCTAGGCAATTATGCTGGCAGTGCCTAGGACTATTGATATCATGCAAACGGATCAGAATGGACCCCGCAAAGTTACAAGCAGTAACCAACTGGCCTGCACCAAAGAATGTGACCGAACTCCAGCGGTTCATTGGATTTGCTATCTTTTATCGCCGATTCATTGACAATTTCTCGGGAAAGACCAGCCTGCTCCACAACCTGACAAGAGTAGAAACCCCCTTTGTGTGGGACACCAAGTGCAACTCCGCATTTGAATCCCTCAAAGCCGCCTTCACATCCGCCCCGATCTTAAAAATTGCAGACCCGTACAAGCCATTTATCTTTGAATGTGATTGCTTTGACTTTGCACTGGGTGCAGTACTGTCCCAGGTTTGCGTGAAGGACCAAGAACTTCACCCCGTAGCATACCTATCCCAATCCCTAGTACAGGCCGAACACAACTACAAGATCTTTGACAAAGAGTTACTAGCTATTGTGGCTGCCTTCAAAGAGTGGCGACAATACCTAGAGGGGAACCCGCACCGCCTGACAGCAATTGTGTACACCAATCACCGTAACCTGGAAAGCTTCATGCTAACCAAGCAACTCACCAGAAGACAGGCAAGATGGGCGGAGACCATGGGATGTTTTGACTTCAAGATCATATTCCGACCAGGACACCAATCAACAAAACCAGATGCCCTATCCCGCAGACCGGACCTTGCCCCAGCACTGGGAGAAAAGCTGACTTTTGGTCAACTTTTGAAACCAGGTAGCATCACAGAGCGGACGTTTGAGGAGGTTGCGGAATGTTTGGAATTAGACAGCTGGTTTTTGGACGAATCAATTGAAATTGAGGATGGAGAACATTGGTTTGAAGTCAACGTGATGGGGACTGATTTGGGGGACACAGGAAAAGACAACCTAGCCTTATCTGACCCTGAGATCATCGCCAAGATTAGAGAACTGACCCCGCTTGACCCAAAATTGACCAATTGGATTAAGCTGTTGCAGAATCCATCAGGGAACCACACCAGGTACACAGAAGCAGACGGGGTACTCTACAACAAGGGACAGATAGTGGTACCAGCGGACACGGAATTGCGGGTGACAATCCTCAAAAGTAGACACAGCACAAAGTCCGCAGGCCACCCAGGCAGATCCCGCACGTTGGCATTAGTACGCAGGAGTTTTGTGTGGAATGGGATGAAGAGATTTGTCAACGAGTACGTGGACGGCTGTGATTCCTGCCAAAGAGTCAAATCTAGCACCCAATGGCCATTTGGAACCTTAGAACCCCTCCCAATCCCCGCAGGCCCGTGGACAGACATTAGCTATGATTTAATCACCAATCTCCTAGAATCCTGCTCAACTGACAGTATATTGACAGTAGTAGAACGACTGACCAAGATGGCGCACTTCATCCCATGCAGGAAAACCATGAATGCGGAGCAACTAGCAGAACTGATGGCGGAACATGTATGGAAACTGCATGGAAGCCCCAAAACAATTGTTTCAGACCGGGGAAGTATTTTTATCTCCCAAATCACACGCGAATTGAGCTCCCGCCTGGGAATTAGACTGCAACCCTCCACAGCGTACCACCCAAGAACAGATGGACAATCCAAAATAGCCAACAAGGCAGTCGACACTGCCAGCATTATTGCCTAGGTTGAGTTCATCCCAGTTAAACTAGGATGCAAACAACCAATTTAAAGTAGGTTGACCTCAACCAATGAAATATAAAACCAAGGGGGGTCCCTTGGATTTATATTTCATCAGTTTATTTCAACCAAGTTTAAATTGGTTGAGTGCATCCCAGTTTAACTGGGATGACTTCATCCTAGGCAATTATTCTGGCAGTGCGAGCAATAACTGCGGCACTTTGTTTGCTACCAAAAAAATGATTGGGCCCCACTCCTCCCCATGGCCGAATTTGCTTACAACAATAATGACCACACATCAACAGGAGTTTCCCCATTCAAAGCCAACTACGGATTCAACCCAGCATACAGTGGAACCCCCTCTACAGAACAATGCATCCCCACAGTGGAAGACCGACTCTGCCACCTTGCGGAGGTTCAAGATGAACTCAGGTATTGCTTGGAAGAGGCGCAAGAGACAATGAAAGACCAATTCAACAAGAAAACAAGAGAGAAACCGGAATGGGACGTAGGGGACAAAGTATGGCTTGATGGCCGCAACATTTCAACAACCCGCCCCAGCCCAAAATTGGAACATAGATGGCTGGGACCTTTTTCTATCTGTAACAGAATCTCAAAATCTGCATATAAACTGACACTTTCTATATCCATGAAGGGGGTACATCCTGTATTTCATGTGTCAATACTCTGGAAACACAGACCCAACAAAATTGCAGAACGGCGGAAGGAGGACCCAGAACTAATTACAGTGGACGGCGGGGACAAGTGGGAGTTCAAAGAGGTACTGGACTGTAGAAGGCGAGGCGGAAAGACCCAATACATGGTTAGCTGGAAGGGATTTGGAGCAGAAGAGAATTCATGGGAACCGGCGGAAAAGTTGAAGAATTGCGAGGAACTGGTAGCAGGATTTAATTCAAGATTTCCGAATGCGGCAACTACTCATCGGCGGAAGCGGAGAAGGAAGTGAGGGACGGAATTGATAAGAGGTGGAATTTTTTTTTATGATATTAGACAACGAGTGGAGGATTAAGCATTAAAAGGGGGATAATGTCATGAGCCATATTGCGGGCCCGCCCACACCAGAACCCGCACCACATTTAGATAGTCTATCACGTACATGTCACAGACAGGCCACTATATAGTCTGTCAGGACAAGGATCCACATCCCTTCCTCATCCTGCAATCTACAATATAGGATCCCAAAACCCCAGAAACCCCAGACCCCCAGTGCCTTCCTCTCCCCAGATCAGACCTTAACATCCTTAAACATCATGTTGAATTCTCAATCTTTTTTAAACAAAATGACTACTCTGGAATGAAATCTTATTGTCTTTTGAATTTTAATCAATCTAGCCCCAATCATTTCAGCTCCAATTTTTTTTGCCTCACTAGGATTTCAACTTGATCAGAGAAAAAGAAACCAATGAGTTTTTATTCTTGTTGTAACATTAGGTGGTACCAAATTAAACAAAACCCCCATTATAGACCAGCCAAATAGCAAAAAATGAACAAAACATTATCAGTGGGTTTTGAAAGGGAATAGGTAATTTAACAATGTGTTTAAACAATAAAAACAATAAAGTTTTTATTAAGGGGGGGCCTGAGTTACAGGGGTGGTTTATTGTGCCCTCCAAGGTTCTGGTCTTTTTGGTAAAAGAGTATGCCCAGACAGTAGTATACTACTGAAGTATATAATGAAATAAGACTCACTAGTTTATTTCCAGGCACTGCCAGCATAATTGCCTAGGATGAAAGCATCCAAGTTAAACTGGGATGCACTCATCCAATTTAAAGTTGGTTGAAATCAACTCATGAAATAGAAATGCAAGGGACCCCCCTTGCTTTTATATTTCCTTGGTTGAGGTCAACCTACTTCAAATTGGTTGTTTGCATCCTAGTTTAACTGGGATGACCTCAGCCTAGGCAATTATGCTGGCAGTGAGGAAAGATAACTTCAGGAGGAGTATGACTGGTCTTGAGGCGCTCAAATAGCTGGGTAACAGGTTGGTTATGAGCTCTGAGAAAGGTGAAAGGGTGTTGGATGAAATTCAGGTATAAAACAAGCAAAAAACAGTACTATATAACAGGCTATAAGACTGGTTGATATGGTTGGTAAAAGCTGGTAATTGTAAATGAAGATGGGGATATCATTTCGTGGGAAGGAAGGGCTGTTTATATATCCATTCTGGTCTCTTGGGGGCGAAGCAGAAGCTCTGTTTTGCCTGGTCTAGTCTTCTACTAAGCCCTAGTTACCTGTATAACTGGTTTGGTTACGGTAGGGCTTAGTTACGTGTTTCAAAAGGCCCAAAGTGGTGTAATGTTCCCAGTAAGGTGAATAATTTCGTTTCTTCCTTACTTTTGGACCAGTAGTCTATTTACAACCAACCAATTGGGCTATCTTGGCCTTAGTAGGAAAAGTATGGCTGTGGTGTTGGTTGTGGCTTTTATTACAGGTGCCAGGTACATGTAACTATGGAAATGATGATGTAAACCTTATTTATGAATCATACCCAAACTCTATTAAACTTAATTACATAGTCTAATAGCATATATTTAAGGTTATGTAGATCTTTAAGTCATATGAAAACTTGAAGGCCTTGTGAAGGGATATGTGTTAGAATTTAAAGAAGAGAGAAGGGGTTTGAACAGACTCTAGTGACTTTTTGATGGGACAAGGTGGTACAACTCAAATGAAGAGGAGAGCTGATCAGTTCTGATTACTTGATGTAGGCTAGTTTTTAAAGGCTATCTACAAGTGATCAGAATGTGGTGGAGAGAAAAATGAATAAAAAACAATAATGAATAATATAATATTTTCAAGACTACACATGAGGAAAAAATGACAAACTCAACTCTACTACACAGGGTTCTTTGACTACAAGGTTTGAGAAGGCAATACGATTTTTCTTACTACTGATGCTATAAAAATGATAAAAACATTATGTATTATTCAGTAATAAAAGATCTTTTGGGGATGAGGAGACAGAATTCCAACAATATGAAGGAGTAATAATTACGGGGTACTTTTGCTGAGCTACCCTAGGTTAATTTACATGTATATTCAGAATCTGAAATAATATTCTATGTTTTCTTTATACTTTAGAAGTTATATCTAGATTCTGTGTTACATGTTTTGTTTTAATAATTTCTTTCAAAACAAAAGACGTAAGGTGTGCATTGTTTTGAGACTAGGGCATTGATAAATGCACACCAACGCCAACCCGCACACCAATTTTTTTTGGCGTGCAGGGCCTACACACCATTTTTTTTGGTGTGTAGGGTCTACACGCCAACAAAAAGGGCATGTGGGAGTGCACACCAATTTTTGGCGTGCGAGTCTCACACGCCCTTTTTTTTGGCGTGTAGGCCCCCACGCCAAAACAAATTGGCGTGCGGGTCCCACACGCCAATTGTCTGGCGTGTGGGACTTGCTCACGTAATCAAACCGGTGGACCGGTTTGATGACGTCAGCATGTCCCCACACGCCAATTGTTGGCATGTGGGAACGCTTGTCGGCTGGCCAGGAGGAGTTCCTCCTGGCCGACAAGGTTGTATCACCTCGTTGGCCGGGAGGACTTCCTCCTGGCCAACGAGGTTGTATAACCTCGTCAGCCGGGAGGAAGTCCTCCTGGCTGACAAGGTTGTATAACCTTGTCAGACAAGGTTATACAACCTCGTCAGACAAGGTTATACAACCTCCTCAGACAAGGTTATACAACCTCGTCAGACAAGGTTATACAACCTCGTCAGACAAGGTTATACAACCTCGTCAGACAAGGTTATACAACCTCGTCAGACAAGGTTATACAACCTCGTCAGACAAGGTTATACAACCTCGTCAGACAAGGTTATACAACCTTGTCAGCCAGGAGGAACTCCTCCTGGCCGGCTGACAAGCGTTCCCACATGCCAACAACTGGCGTGTGGGGACGTGACCACATCCCACACGCCAAACAATTGGTGAGTGGGACCCGCACACCAATTTTTTTTGGCGTGTGGGGCCTACACACCAAAAAAAAGGGCGTGTGAGACCCGCACGTCAAAAATTGGCGTGCGCTCCCACACACCCTTTTTTTTTGGCGTGTAGACACTACACGCCAAAAGAAAATGGTGTGTAGGCCCCTGGAATAATTTGCTATGGTCAGGATGTCTCTGAATTAGTAGCAGGCTAACAATGTGTCTCAGCTTAGCTGAGGTTGTGAGTTCAAATCTCACCAGAAACATCTCCATTCAACAGTCTCTACTACAGGTTATGACCCCAGATTCTACCTAAGCGCTACTTGATTACATAAGAGATTTGATGAAGATGTGAATGCTTCATGTAAGACCAAAAACCCCTCTAAGCCTACATCAAGGTCCTGGGTTCAACTCCCACAGTGGCCACACCTACATGGGTCCAAATCGCTGTTTTAATTATGTGATGAATATGTATATTTCTATTTGGTTATATTCAAGTCTGTTGAGCTAAGGCTACCAGATCTTGTGGGATGTGTGTATTGAGTATATGTAAGTGAGTGGATAAGATGATATGATAGAATGAATGAGAGATACAAATGGGGGAAAAGAAACTGGTATGTATAATAAATGAATGCTGAGAAAATAGCCAAGCAGCAGACATTCTGAATGGGAAAGCTCCAAGGGCTTTTCCTTTAAAGAATGTAATTATACTTTTATTCTTTTTACAGGTATGCTCCAGTCCTCTGGTGCATTACTTCTTTTACTGCTTTCTGATACACCATGCTCAGCGGGTGTGGCAGCAGTCCCATAAATGCTGATACCATTGCTGCTTGTATTCCCTTCTAC